>CAVLJG010000006.1:11464499-12664499 GCA_963669975.1 Acanthoscelides obtectus
CCAAGGTATTTAATTTTGTAGGATACAAATCTAACTTTCTTTAAAATATAATTGACATGGATGTCCCATCGTAAGTGAGGATCCAAGACCACTCCAAGGTATTTTATGTTGGGCACTCTATTAATTTGTATTTTTTGATCATTAATATTGAAGGAGAAATTTGTGTAATTTGGCAGATGTCTAGCATAAGATCCAAATGGTAAAAAATGTGTTTTAGAGTAGTTAATGCTTAATCTTCTACTGTTAAACCACCGAATAATTTTGATAAAATCATTTTCAATTACATTTTTCAGATCAGACCAGTCAGTGCCTTCATATAATATTGCAGTATCATCTGCAAAACTAGTTATTTTGCCAACACAATTAATTTGGAAAATATCATTTAAATATATATTGAATAACAGCGGACCTAAGACAGTTCCTTGTGGGACACCACACTCAATATACATTTCTTTACTAAATGATCCTGATATCTGCACAGATTGTGGGCGATTTGACAAATAACTTTCGATCAGTGAGTATGCGTTTCCTCTGAAACCAATTCTCTCCAATGCTACTAATAATAATTTGTGATTAACTGTGCCGAAAGCTTTCTTTAAATCAACAAAAATGCAGATTGAAGGGATTCTGTTATCAATATTTTGATGTATTTGATTTACAATTTTAGTTATTGCGTCCGATGTAGCCTTCCCTTCTGTAAATCCATATTGATTTTCACTTAAAATTTTGAATTTTGTGAGGTATCGAATCATTCTAGTAGATAAAACTTTTTCAAAAACCTTTGCTACACTGGATATTATTGATATTGGTCTATAGTTGTTAACATCTGTTTTTGTTCCTGATTTATGTATCGGTATTATATTACCTTTTTTTAAAATTGAGGGATATATGCCAGATTCAAAGCATTTGTTGATTAGGTAAGTGAGTGGTTCTGTTATGTCCTCGGCTATAATTTTCAAATGCTCGCTTTTAATACCATCGAACCCAGGACTTTTCCGATTTTTTAAGGACATAACAGTGGTGTATACTTCACATTGCTCGACTTTATCCAAAATAATGAGTTCAAAGTTCTTTTTGGAGGCTGAGTATTTTGTACATTTGCTTGTATATTACTTGCTAAATTTTCGCCTATGTCAGTAAAGAATTGTACAAATTCATCTCATATCTGTTGAGTATTTTTTAATACTGTTCCCGATGTTGTATTTAACTCAGTGACACACTCTTTAAATTTTGTTTTTCCAGTAATCTCATCAATAGTTGTCCAAAGCCGCTTAGGATCATTTAAGTTATTATTCAATTTATTTAGGTAATGTTTTCGTTTGGTTTGCCTTACAAGCTCAAATTTATTATCAAATTTATTTTTATATTGGTTGTAGCAGTCGGTATTCTCTGTAGTTGGCGTTAGTTTCATTATATATAGTCTTTCTTTTTCTATTGCCGATGTTATTAATCCTTTGGTAATCCAGGCATTTCTGCTTTTCTCTTTGTGACTAATTATTACTTTATTGGTACTAATATCTATTAGTTTTTTTATTTTCTCTATGAACAGTCCCGTTGCTTTGTCTATATATTTATAGAGTATAATTGTTCCCAGGATTCTTGTTTGACATTTGATATTAGTTTTGAATTGTCGACAAAAAATTTGTAATTTTCCTGGTTGTTATTAACGGTAAGGATGTTAGAATGTTTTTCATTTGAAGATATCAGTAAAATAGTGGAGAAGTGGTCAGTAATATCGCTTTCTAGGATTATTGGTATACAAGTAATTTTGTTGGATAGGTCTTTCATAAAGCAGTGATCTATACATGTGCCACTGATGGACCTTGTAGGTAGGTTTATATAGGACAGAAATTCGTTACTTGATAGGATATTCAAGTATTCATTTGTGATGGGATTATCGTCCAAAATATTTATATTGACATCTAATATTAATAAAATGTTGAAAAGCTAGAAACGTTTTAAAATTACGCTTTTTAATGTATCATTTTCTTTGTTTACTAACTTATTTGATAAAAAATGCAATTTTCAGTAAAAAATCTCCTAGTAATAAAATGAGCAAGTTATGTAAATAATATCTCTATCTAACAAGCGTTCAATTATCTGAAGTACATGCAGAGAAACAACATTTCTGTCCTAAACACTTTATTTCTTTTGTTTTTGCCTAAATGTTAGCTATGTTGCAATAGAAATATGTATTTATGTAATATTACCAATTATTAAATTAGTTTTTTCGTTGCCATGGCTGATTATTTACCATTCATTTAAATTCGCAGTACATTTCCTATCATGTGACAAATTTTTTAGTTGATTTAATTCAAAAATGGCACCATTTATCCATATTAAATAAGAGTACCTTTTATGTAGAAAACCCTAAATTTTCAAATTCGAAAATTGAATTTCAAAATATAATCACACAAAAAATTTTGGGGCTAAAATAACCTGAGTCCGTCTCTTATTGGCAACCTTCATATTATGGCGAAGTTTAGCTTGATTGCTACTCTTCCACTTAACCATAATAGGACAAACGTCAAAATTTATACAAGGAACATAATACAATAGAATATAAAACAATTACGAACAATGACGAGATTATACCATGCTAGCCAAGCATGCCAGAAAGCAAATATCGACATGACATTAGAAGTCAACCAAATTGAAAATATTCATTTAACAAATCCCAAAAATAAAAATAAAATAAATTAAAAACTCAAACATTGAGAGATGATTGTATCTCTAATAGCTGTTTCTAACTGATTTTTAAAGAGAGTAACTTTCTTGTTTGTTAGCCGCACTGACTGAATTGTAAAGCCGAACGGCATTATACGTGAAAGACCTCTGATATAATGAGGTGTAGTGAAGAGGAATATTGAACTGTTCATCATGACGTAACCTCCTTGAAATTAAATTCCTACGCGGAACTAACTTATATGCAAGGTAAATAGGTCTCTTGGTAACGACTGTTTTATGTACAAAACCAACATATGAAACTTGAAAGATTATTGAGCTTCAGCTACCCCAGCTCACAGATCTTGGATGTAACATGGCTGTACCTACGAAGGCCGAAAACAAAACGACAACACAATTTTGAATTTTCTGCAATCTGGTTTTGTTATGGAGTCAAGACAAGGATAAAACAGTATAAAACAGTAAAGCAGCTTAGATATAACTAAAACTTTCCACCAATTTCTTTCTAGTCTTGAAATTGAGAATATAACGATTGGAGTATAAGGAGTCTTAGGCTTGCATATGTAGCTTTAGATATATTACTGACGTGGTGATGAAATCTAAGATTTACGTCTAAAGTAGCACCTAGACTTTTTGCATGCGTGACGAGTGGAATATGGTCATTATTTACCCTCAAATCAATCATCCTTTCAAATGCTCATAGCTGGTTTTGGGACAGAACAACACCTCAAAACTCTTGGTAGGATTGAGCTTCAAACAGTTAGCCTTGCAATAGTCAGTTATATTTACCAGATCTAAATTTATTTTATACGAAGCTTGATCCACATTAGTAGAGTCAAAAGTGAAGGTCAATTGTGTATCGTCTGCGTAAGTATGAATACTACAAAACTGTAATACAGTATGCAAGTCAAAAGTATAAACTAAATATAGTAAAGGACCAAGCACGGAACCCTGAGGAACACCAGGAGCAACATCGGCACTAAGAGAAAACTCCTTGGCTTGTAGGACCGTAGCGCCCTTAGGGGACGTTTGTCGACCTATGCTTATATAAACTTTTCTACCTATTTTAAGCTCTAGAAACCGCTGGTAGAATATTGCACACTTTTTTCGGGACACCATGTGAATGACGTGTACATCATGGAAAACCATGTATCTTATTTCCGTCGGTCTATCTGTCTGTCTGTTCGTCAATCCTTGACTATACTATAATTTGAAAGGTACCGGTCGGATTGTAAGGAAATTTTTACATAAGCCTACCACTATGCCAATAACGAAAAGGTTTTTGAAAATCGGCACTGTGATAAGTTGTAGGGCAGGGTATGTCTTAATTTTTTGACGTCGGTATACTTATACGCGTCCAACCGCGGTAATTCTACGCACCCTTCAGACATACTATATTTCACTCATGCAATGCAAATACGTATTTAAGATGCATTTCAGTATTATCTAATAACAAACCTTATTTTACCTAGTGACGCTAGTAATAGTTTGCTGCACCGCATGTCCAAGCATATATATTGCAAAATATAGGATTACAACATGAACACTGCATTTGAGAAACTATAATGATGCTATTAAATTCCTCAGATGTTTAATTAAAGGGGGTTGCAGCAGGAACAGCAGGAGTTGCATTGTTCGAGGAAAGCAAAATTAACCGTAGCTTTCATATCGTACGAAGTAATAAGTTTGATGCATGCGGTGAATTCCTGCAACGCAATGGTGAACATCAATTATGGACAAAAGTAACAACAAAGCGCCCATCTCGAACAGAAGGAAAAGGCATCTAAGGTTGGACCAAGCAGTGAGTCACGTACTGCGAGGCTTGCATGAACTTTGTTTTGGCGATATGTGACTAAGGCCCGTATCGTCAGTCGTCCCTACAATTGTAGCGCGCCTTTATGGCCTCCTTGATTGTCATAGTTACTTCTCCGTGTCAGCGCTCTATTTTGAGGTTATGTCACAAACATCTATTTGCATCAAATTGTGCTTGCTTTTGAGTTATATCATGTTTTATCAGCCTGAAATTTCCTATAATTTAAAAAAAAACATATATTTACAATAGGAGAGCGCTGACGCTGACACGGGACAAGTGTAATCTAGAAATTTTTGAAGGAGAGAAAGGAGTATGACAATCAAGGAGGCCATAAACGCGCCCTACAATTGTAGGGATGACTGACGATACGGGCCTAAAGTGACAACAGGTAACAAACAATCGCTATCGATCAACAACATCCATGGCAATGTGCGATATAAAGCAACCACACGAACTTATTTGGTTACCTGATATATTTTTAAATCATTCACAAACAAGTATTATATTATTATGACTATTATTGTTATGCTGAATATGACTTTCTTATATGTTAAACAAGATTGTTCGTGTGAGGGTGGCTATAAAAGTTTCCCATTGGCTGAAGGAAAGCATGTTGCATTTCTAGCATACAACGATGCACATCAATTAGAAACAAAAATAACAACTGGAGGAGGAACGAGTAACAGAAGCAAAACGACAAAGCTCGTCGCATGCGGGTCTTTGTTCGGTTGCCAGTTCGGTTTTCTCAGCTGTATCTTCCTTTGGAAGTTCCTTAATTGGGGTAATCGAATGGTGCAGCGTATTGCATTCTAATTTCTTACGGTTGCGGCTTTTGCGTCGTTTTCAGCTAGAATACTTTATCTCGTATATGTTCGTTTGTGTCATATATGTTATAAAGAAACCTTGGTTTATCAGTAATTAGTCTCCCTTTCTCCTTGGTCGGCAATGAAAACCACACAGGATGAATTAATGAACACTGACAGTTTTGCTGCCTTATGCCAAAATAATGATAATGATAATAATAATAGACGTCTGTATTTATCTAAAATTACATAGTCAAACTTATATGGCGAAGTTTAGCATGCTGCTACTCTTACATTTAACCATACAGGTATAGTCGCCAACAGATGTTCACAATAATACGCTATCCACAAAAAGATTTGGTTAGCTACTTCGAAAGGAAAAACTAAAAAAGAAAAATGCATTCTTTCCAAGTCTACACGTACACCAAAATTATTAACCCCACTAACACATGGGATGAAAAAAGAAATTCTTGATTACGTAAATTATAATAATAATAATAATAATAAATGTCTTTATTAGCAACACAACAATAGGGCGAGGTTTAGCCAGTTGGATACTCTTACACTCAACCCTATTGTGTGAGGAAATATGTATGTACAATTCAAACTCACATGCATGTAACCTAAAAATAAATACATCGATCTGGCTTTCCAATATGTGAGCTAATAATAAAGGGGAAAAAATACAATCAATTGATAAATCCGCGCTATATTGGTTTACCAGAAAGGAAACAGTCAAGAACCAGTAATGAATGGATGACAACACAAAAAAAACAAAGATAATAACAACTAATTATGGTACATCTAACAGCTGATTTTTAACCAGCTTCCTGAATGTTACTACACTTTTGCTTCTCCAGCCAGGGTCGGTTGAGTCGTATAACATTTTAGAAACAATGCGGTGTAGTGCAGTGGCATTGTCAGATTATTATTATGCCTCAGATCTCTGAGATTAATGATTCCTCTAGTTACCAATTTACTATGGAGGTAGATGGTCTTTTTAGTACACAATATCTTATGCACAAATACCTTAAGACTATATTCAAATTGTTGATCCATTTTCAGCCATTTCAACTCCTTGATCTTAGAGCAGACATGACTATATTTTCGAAGACCATACACAAACCTACAACAGTTGTTTTGCATTCTTTGGATCCTACACCGATTCATCGAGTCAAGACAAGGATAGTATAAGGTTAAAGCGTAGTTGAGGCTGGACATTATCAAACTTTCAACTAGCTTCTTACGCGTTTTAAAGTTCAAAATGAATCTATCAGCATATAGCAGTCTTAATTTGATGTAGGTGGACTTCGATAGATGACACACATGTTTGTGAAATCTTAAACTAGAGTCGAACATGACACCAAGATTTTTTGCTTGTTCCACAATAGGACTGAGCTCGTTGTTGATACTCAATGCAATTTTGTCCCTTACTGTATTATACAAATGTTTGGGATAAAAAAGTATGCAAGTACTCTTATCCGGATTAATCTTCAGCATGTGTCTTTTACAAAAATCAGTGATGTTGGCAAGATCACAATTTATCTTATATGACACTTCATCCAGATGAGTCAAAATGAAAAGATAGCTGCGTATCATCCGCGTAAGTTTGTATAGGACATTGCTCAATACATGAATGTAAATCGAAAGTATATATCAAATACAGTAATGCACCTAAGACAGAGCCCTGAGGTACACCTGAAGAAACGGCAACAGAAGATGAGACACCTCTATCTGTCTTCACCTTTTGTTTACGATTAGTTAAGTAATTTCCAAAAAAATTAAGCGGAATGTCAGAAAGTCCAATATACTTTAACTTACTCAACAAAATTTTATGGTTAACAGTGTCGAACGCCTTAGAGAAGTCAATCAATCAATCAATTCTTTATTCATGTCACAATACATAAAATATGTTTACATACGTCAGTAGATCAAATGAGAATTGCATTAGAATTAAAACAAAGGGAGTGCTAATGATCATAAAAAATTACAAACAAGTACACCAGCACTCATAAAGATATAACGCTAACATAACATATTAAGATTTATAGTTAAAATTTATGTCTTAAAAACTCTTCAAACGTGTAAAATGAGTTATTAATAAGAATTTTCTTGATTTGAACTTTAAAATCTTTAAACGGAAGCGATTTTAAGCCGTCTGGAAGTACATTAAAAAATTTGACCGCCCAATAACCAGGTCCATCTTGACACCTTCTCAGTCGCCAATAAGAAGGTACTAGATTGTTCTTATGCCTAGTATTGTGCTCATGGACGTTTCCATGAGTTACATAGTTAGAGTTTCTTTTAACGAATAGTAGATTTTCAAAAATATATAAACAAGGCACAGTAAGGATTTCCAACTTGACAAAGGTATCTCTGCAATCGTCCCTGCAGCCCAGACGGCTCACAACCCTAACTGCTCTTCTTTGCAAGACGAACAGTCTATGGACCCGTGAAGAATGCCCCCAAGCCAGAATGGCATAGGATATATGTGAATGGCAAATGGCAAAGTAAGCCATTCTCAATATTTCTACAGAAACACAAGAAGACAAACTCCGTAGCACATATATACCTTTGGTGGCCTTTCCAGCAACACTGTCAATGTGAAGGCCCCATTGCAATCTTAGATCCAAAGTAACCCCCAGAAACTTGGCTTCATCAACCAAACCACTGTCTCCAGGCAGGCTTCGCATGGAGAACACCATTCTATTTGTCTTATCTTTATTTAGCAACAGCTTATTGGAGCAAAACCACAGCTCAGCCTCATCCTGCGCAGCCAGAGACTGTGCCATTGAGCGCTCAAAACTATTAGCGGTGTGAGAGACGGTCGTATCATCCGCGAAGAGAGTAAAGTTTGCCATATTGTTATTGAGAGGTAAATCATTTATGTAAATTAAAAAAAGAATTGGGCCCAAGATGGAGCCCTGTGGGACGCCAATATTAACACTTCGCTCCGCTGATGTCACTCCATCACATCTCACCACCTGAGTTCTATTACTAAGGTAAGACTCAATTAGTTTAATGGAATCATAACTAAAGTTGTAAGCAAGGAGCTTTTTTAAAAGGATGTCATGGCTCACACAATCAAATGCCTTACTAAGATCGCAGAAAAGAACCGTGTTATACCCTCCTCCATGGAAAGCATCAATTATAGAAGAAACCAGGTTAAGTACACCCATAACAGTGCTCTTACCCTGGCGAAAACCAAACTGATATTGTGAAAACAATTCATTTGCCTCAAAAAAGGTTACCAGTCTCAAAGCCATACATTTTTCAAAGATCTTAGAGATAACTGGAAGAAGGGATATAGGTCTGTAGTTCTCTGGTGAATCAACATTGCCGTTCTCAAAAATAGGTGTGACACTAGCTCTCTTTAGAACAGTTGGAAAAATATTTTCTCTAAGACAAATATTAATCAGTCGCGTTAGAGGGATCAAAATTATGTTATACATTTTACAATTTTTAAATTGAAACCAAAAATATCTTTACTGTTTTTATTTTTGAGATTATCTGTTACATCGCGAACCTCGTTAAATGTGACTTCAGAAAAAGAAAACAGAGGTGGCGGTACCAGGAAATCAATATTATTAACAGGATCTAAATGTACATCAGGGATGTGATTTACTATATTACCTGCTATATTACCAAAAAAATTATTAAAGTCATCAGGTGACAGGTCACTGCTCCCAGGGCACTTATTACTCTTACCTCTTTTTTTGTTAATGATATCCCACACGGTTTTAGCAGGATTACTTGAGCTCTTTACAAGGTTGTCATTAGCATTTATCTTAGCTTTTCTTATTTTATTTCTATATAGATTTTTGTAGTTTTTATAATACTGGTCACTCACAAAACCATACTGCCCTTTCAGCTCTCTCAAAATCCTTCAAATGTTCCCTCATTGCACTTAGTTCGGTATTAAACCAGGAAATATTATTGCCCTGGTCGGATCTTACCACATAAGTTTTCTTTGGAAAAGAGTATGTATAGGCTTCTTGAAGAATATCCATGAAGTGGCTAAACTTTTGTTCACCGCTGGTACTATCAACAGTAATGAAATCCCAAGATATCTCCGACAATCTACTGTGTAACATAAACAAACCTCTTTGTGTTACTGGTCTATACATTTTTTTATTTTGAATAAAACCTGTGGTTTCACAACCAAGAAATTTAACCAGCTGACCTTTATGATCTGATATTCCAATATCACATACCTGAGAGCCACACAGCTCCATCGCACTACTAAGGAAAACATTGTCAAGACAGGAGTCCCCACGAGTTGGTTCAAAGATTGTTCTTTCTAAGCCAAAGCTAGCTAGAAGGTCATACAATTTACTTGTATTAACATCTAATGTGTTGAAACTTACATTGAAATCCCCAGCAAGAATAATTTGCCTATTCCTACTCAATTGTGTTAATATTCCCTCCATTGATTCCAAGAAGGTATCAAAATTCCCCGAAGAAGATCTGTAAATAGTTAAAACATAAACATTCAGACTCTGACAATAAACCACACAGTACTCAATACATTTCTCAATATAAAAGGCAGGATTAATACTTATAACACATGAATTAAATTTATTTTTGGTAAAAATTGCAGTTCCTCCACCTGTGAAGTCCTTCCGTTCAGAAGACCCTCTCATCATGTATCCCTGCAAATGGACAACTTCCATTTCTTCTTTGGTCAACCAATGTTCTGTCAGGCACAGTACATCAATGTCCTCATCAACAAGAAAGGCTTCCAACTCATCTATTTTTCTTCTTAGAGATCTCACATTTATATGCAGAATCTTTACTTCCTGCTGTTTAGGTTTTCCTTTACCATATTTTGGCGCTGCAAGTTCCGAAAATGGTTTATTAGGATGCCCCTTGGCCACAGATCCGGACATAAATATTTATCAATGTCATCATGAGGAACAGTAAGTCGAAATGAGCTGCAGTACTTTCCTTTCTTGGTTTTCATTTTTTCGCAGGTGTATTCATTAAAGTTGTTTTCTTTCAGAAAATTTTTCACGCTTTCGCTAGTAACTTCTGGTGCCAGGCCAGATAAAAACAAAGATGATACTCTGGATGCTGGTCTAAGGCTGCATATATTTACATTGGAGCCTCTCAAAGGTTCAGGTCGACTGGATTTATCAACAGGTCTGTTTCTGACCGAGATTTTATTTGTATTTCGGTTTCTAACCTCTATCCATTTGTCTTCATCTTTCTCAGTCCGAGTAGCGATGGGCGCTGAATTCACGATGACAGGGGAGTTGGCCGCAGGCAGTGCGAAACTGTCGTCAACTGGTTCAGCACTAAGATTTTCCAGAATTACGATTTCGTTGTTTGCAACCACATTATGGATTTTGCGAGGTTCCTCGTTAGATGTCACTGAATCCGATGGATGTTTGGTATTTTCGTGTTGTTGGACCTTTTTATTTAGATAATCAACTCTATCTTCAAGGAAATGCACCTTTTCTCTCAAAAGTTGACTGTTTTCTTCCGCTATTCGATTTTTGCTTTGCAGTTCTTTCACCAGCGTTCTTAGAAGATCCAACTCCGTTGATTCTTCCCAGAGCAGCATGTTTACACTCTCTCTTCTAACCTTGCTTGATTCGTTCATACAATTGGTATTTTTCAACTCGCCTGCCTGCTCCAGACAAGCAGGATGAAAGGAGTTATTACACTTTTTGCACTTCACTACGTTCACAACTTTTTTTTTACAGTGTAGGCACAGTGTGACGTTCTTTTTTTCATTCTTTTTAAGAGACGAATTTTCAGACGAATTCTCACTTTCCGCCATCTTTGCAGATCATAACTAAAACTGTGTGTGTAATATGTTTATCCATATTATTTAAGATATTGTCTGTCAAATGGAGAAGTGAAGAGGTCCAATTCAACTGGTATATGTTTGGAGAGTTGGGTAATATTGTTTTAACTTTTTGTGGAAAGGTATGTAACGAAAACTCTTTATATACTCGTACTTTAATAAGGTCATTATAAATAATAGCATGGTAGTGAAAACTGCGATTAAAAATTGTAGACGTATGCTGGGGTATTCTAATATTCTTTCTTTTTGAGAGTTTTACAGTGAACATCATTAGATATTATGCAGGGTGATAGGTAAATAGGTGTAAAACATTTTAGGAGGTGATAGTAGAGCTCCTTTGGTATCAAAATTAGTATGTAATACCATACCCTATATTCAGAGGTTAAAAAGTTATGGAAAATTTAATTATTTTTTAAAAAACAACCCTTATTACAGAGTAAAATAGTTGAGATAAAAAAAAGTTGGTGATTAAACATTCTTCTTTTGGTGGTTTCAGGTTATTATTTAAATAAATAATTCTCATAAATTAAAAAACATATGAAAACACTACTGAAAACGTATTTATTTTCATTTAAATGTTAAATGAAAATTTTTATTTTCAACTTTCACATTAAGAAGTCTTTTTTTTCAAAAAAATCATAATAAAGAAAATGTACAAATAACTGCAAAAACTTTCTCATTTCATTAGGTTTCTAAAATGGTATAATAACATATCAGTAAGTAAACCATTTAAAAAAACAATATTACTTTGCTAGAAAGGACCGCTAAGCGCATTTCATTGTACTGAGCAGGTAAACCGAGCCTTTCATGGTTCGACCCTTTTTGTTATTTTTTGTGCCCTGTGCCGTTATTCGGGTTTAAGTATTCGGAATCTGTCGTCGCTCCTCGGAAGCAAGCTCTGCGTGTGTTATGAATTGACACAGCTGACGGATCAAGGAAAGGGAACTAACGCTTAGGTTAGTTAGTAGAATATCAACCTTTAACGCGGTAGGGCGTACTTTTACTTTTTTGATCGGTTTTAATAATGGCGAGTTACCGTAACGAAGAATACGCTGATATTCTGTTTTGTTATGGTTTAAGTGATGGAAATTTCGTTGAAGCCAGGCGAGAATACGAAAACCGTTTTCCGAATCGGCGAATACCGAGTCATCGAGTATTTGCTTCTGTGTACCAACGCGTCAAGGAAAGTGGACAGGTTCATGAGAGACGTCATGATGCTGGTAGACCTCGGTTGTTTGACGACGAAGATCGAGAGGCAATACTGGAATGCTACGGCGGAGACCCGACGACGTCTACACGAGTTATAGCAAAGCAGCTTGGTTTAACTCAGTGGAAAGTTTGGTTCGTTTTGCATTCGGCGAGACTTTACCCTTTCCATTACACACCGGTTCAAGTATTAGAAGAAGGAGATCCCGCAAGAAGAATTGATTTTTGTCGATACATGCTTCATCGGGATCAAGAAGAAAACGACTATTTAACTAAAATATTGTGGACCGACGAGTCTAAGTTTGAAAGAGAGGGGACAACAAATTATCACAACTTACATTATTGGGCCCCACGAGAGGCAAATCCTCACATGGCAAAGCCAAGAGCCCATCAAAGAAGATTTTCGGCAAACGTGTGGATGGGAATCATTCATACGTATCTAATTGGACCAGTTTTTTTGCCTGACAACCTGAATGGGAATCCTATGAAAACTTTTTGAGATCCGAACTCTGGGAGTATCTCGAAGACCTGCCTCTGAATATCAGGATGCAGATGATCTACCAACACGATGGCTATCCCGCGCATTTCCGTCTGGGTGTTAGATAGTGGCTGGATGAGAAACATCCTTGTCGCTGGATTGGCCGAGGTGGACCGACACCGTGGCCAGCGAGAAGCCCAGATTTAACACCGTGTGACTATTATTTATGGGGGCACATGAAGTCACTGGTGTACGCTGAGCCCATAGACACTCTTGCACAGTTGAAAGAAAGAATTATTGCTGCTGCTGACACTATCAGAGGACAACTAACTGGCCTCATCACGCGTACCAACATGAGAAAAAGACTACGGGCTTGCATAAGGAACGGCGGGCGTCAGTTCGAACAACAATTGCAATGAATTTTACCTTCATTTCATTATTGTATTTTACTTAACAATTGTAGTAACTTTTAGTCAGTTTTTATTATTCTGTAGTACAATTACAACTGTGTAAATGATCTAATCGTGTAACCGTAGTTTAAAATAATAACTATCCCATAGCTTACAGTTACATTATTTTCACAAAACACTTTCTTATCAATGAGAGAGTTGTGAAAATAGGAGACAAGCCATTGGTAAATATACTCCCTATTGTTGTATTACAATACATTATGTTTAGTTTCACACAGTTTTTGTGCACTTATCATACCAATTTAGATTCCTTATGAAACAAGGATATTATTTAAATTGTTTGTACGTTTTTTAATGTTTAATCAGTGTAGAATGTGGTATTTCGCTTATACATTATCAAATGTGTATAAGCCAAAGATGAAGCGTATAAAAATATTTGAAATTTCTAAACATGTGTAGTATACGATATTGCAATAATTTGGCATATATATATGACCAATGCTGCACATACGCAACTTAAAATTTAGTAAAGGGTACTTAGTCATAGGTAAGTTTTCTGTGAAAGACTTTTAACATGCTCGATAAACCTTAATTTTGTATCAAAGACAGCACTAAGAATTTTTGCAGAATCAGAAAATTGCAGGATTTGTTTATTTACCTGGATGTTCAAGAGCTGTGTTCCTTTTGGGCGCAAAATAATATCAGTTTAGTCTTTTGTGGATTAACAAGCAGATTATGATCTGAAGAGTACCTACTATTTAATTTACTAACATCGTTTTGTAAAACTTGGGTAGCATGATTTACATTAGGTATCTGGGTCAAAATAATGGAGCAACTTAACTTAAATCGAAAGTATAGATATACAGGGTATCCGTAAAGTTGGGGTTTTCCTTTTCAGAAACAACTACCCTTGAAATAACAAAGGTAATGTGTTGTGAAACGAGGGCAACCAAGTAAAAAAAATAAAGGAAAAAGTACTCACTCTCCAGTTGACGAGAAGGGCTAAGTACGTCTCTGCCCGAAATCATACCGCTCCAACAGAAAATGAAATCAGCTGATGCGCTACCGAGCAGACGCAGAAACCACATTGATTGTCTTACACTTAATGGCACATCTTCTAACAAGGAAGGCAAAATGTTGCGTAAAAAGTCTAGGTATTGCATCCCGTCCAATGGATTTGGGAGAATGAATGGTCCAATGAGCATACCGTTCACCATGCCAGCCCAAACATTCACCGAAAATGTTTGTTGGAAATGTGCCCGACGGACAGCGTGCGGATTTTCTACTGACCAAACATGAGTGTTGCGAAAGTTATTCACCCCATTACGCGTGAACGTAGATTCGTCTGTCACCAATATGCACTTCAAAAAGTCCGGATTATTGTCATGTTGATGCAACAACCACTCACAAAACCGCATTCTTGCTGGAAAATCATTAGGTTGAAGGGCTTGTACACGTTGGACGTGAAACGGCTACAGCCCCTCGTCACGCAGCGTTTGCCACACTTTAGTTTTTGATACTTGCACTTCTCTAGCCACGTCTCTAGTGCTTGCTGAGGGATTCTCGTCTACGCAATTAGCTCTACACGCGTGACCGTAACCGTCGGTTGAAGGTTGCATACTGACCTGACACACTGACCCCGACCCAGTTCTGTCGTCGGGTTGAGCCAGTGACCTTGTACCAGTCGGTGATGTCGCGGCTACAGGACGGTATTCAGATATTTTTGATGTTGCAGAGCCCTTTATCTCGGTTCCCTTAAGACATTTGTGTATATGGTACTAAGAAAAATTGCTTATGTTTTCAAGATCTACACGTCGTGTAAAGGAAAACCCCAACTTTGCGGACACCCTGTATGAGGAATAGCAGCGGCCCCAATACAGAGGTCTGAGGCACGCCTGAGGGAATCATTGTCACTGGAGACATTTTCTGGTTGACAAAAATGAAATGCGAAAATTTAAGAAATTTGGATAAACGTTTTTTGTTTTGCGATGTCTACAGCACCTAAATTCATGTGGGGGTCATAGCCGGTAACGCTACATAATTTTGAAGTGACTGCGGTGTTATGAATAAAAATCTTTATCTTTGTGGAGCGGTTACAATTTTTGAAAATTTGCTTTGATCGGTGCTGATTGTTTCAGGCTAGGACATTCAATATTCAACAACGTTATGGAGCTCAAACATTTTGTATTTTTAGCAAGACTTATTTTGACTCATGGAAAATTCAAAAAAGGCATAGGTCAATGCTTGAGAAGTACCGAATCAATCCATTTGACACTATTATTTCCGAAGCTTCTGAAGACGGTTCCAGGCTTGATAGTCAAAGTGGCCTCATAGAAAACATAAAATATTTGAATTACTTTTTATCTTAAAAAGCTTCTTGCAGCGTTGCAGTTGTAATCTAGAGGGTAAAAAGCGTTCGGCCAAGAAACTTGCGTTAGATTTTGAAAAACACTTGTTGCATTTTTTTTAGTACGTGAAGAGTACTGTGAGCTGGGAGCTCCGTGTCATTGATATGGCTGATATGGCGGTAGCTCCGCCTTTGGACGAGGACATGACCTAGTCTAATGAGCACTTGTGTCAATAACCACTCGGCATAATAGCTTAAATTGATAAATCGTCACTAGACAGACGGATTCATTGCCGCTGATGCAATTACGTAGTCATGATATCGCTCTTCCTATCGTTCAATCTTCTTGTCGTTATAGATCAGGATATGTAGAATTCCAGGTGGATGTAATCTATACGAGCTTTTCCAAGGCCTACTGTTGAGTGAACTTTGACATCTTACTTTCAGAAGACCCTGTAAGATGGTAAAAAAGCTTCCTCAAAGATACAGATTACAGGAGAAAGGAGTTGGCTCGCTAGCCTCAACGTTACCCAAATGGATCTATTGTGAGCCCCATACAGGGTGACTTCGAAGTTGAGTCATTTATTATTAACAGTGAGTAGATCTGATCAAAAGAAATGTTTTTTTCCTTTAACATTTTTCTGGTAAAATTAAAGTAACAAAGTTATAGCCCTTTAGAAGTTTGAGTACCGCCCTGTCTCAATAATAATATGTTGTGCTCGTGTTTGGCAACAACGGATATAATCCGTCTTATCGGTTCATCGCATCGGAAACAAAAAAGCGAAAGAATTTGAAACGTTTATCACGATGTTTTTCGTCAGTCGGTAACGCGTGAGTGAATAGTGGTGTTTGTTGCGTGACTCAAACGAAATGAAAAATGGCACATGTTTACGAAAATGCTGAACTTGTGGACTACAAAATGCTGCCGCGGCATCATAGATTTGTGCGAATCGGTTTCCAAATCGAGTGCAACCAACCCCTCGTGCCTTTGTTAATGTAGTACAAAGGGCTCGTGAATCAGGTGACTTAAGACCTCACAGGCCGGTGCTCCAAGACCGCACGATCAAATACAGGGCCGCACTGAAATACTTGTCGGGAGGATACTTTATAAAACAAGGTAACATTTTTTTTTATTTTTTTTTATTTTTACACACATATTTTGGTTTATCTTCCTTCTAAAATCATTATCTGAAAATTAATGACTCAACTTCAAAGTCACCCTGTATAATGCTTTCGAAAGCACTGTATCCAGCCTTGATCCCAATCAGAATCCATAGCTTTGGCACAGTGCCTTGCATGTAGCTTTCCGCTGTTAGGCCTGTGGCTCCTACTATTTGAAACCGTAGCCTTGCCAGGCCTTCACAGTAATACAGGAGATGCACGGGGGTTTCCTCATGCTCCCTGCTGAAACGGCATGTGGCTTATTCTGCCAGACTTGCGAGCCTCATACGTTAACTTAGACGACACTGTCCTGTCAGGACACACTATGATCCTTAATGGCCTTCCTATTAAATACGAGTAGGTCCACTGCAACTGCGGGCTTTCGTTCTTTGATAACTATTTTGCCCCAACTGACTGTTCCACCAGTATAGAGACTGTTTCTTGGTCCTATTTCTGATGGTCTGCTTAGTGCGTGTTCTCGTCATGCCACAGAAAGGTACTTGTCCTGGTATCTAGAGCAATGTTATGTTGTTTCGGTTTCCCAGCTCTTTGAGACGATATTTGCGAAGAACTTAATGCATTTATGGGTGCCTAGCTGTCTGAGCGGATGACGATCATTAGCTCTTTTGGGCTGGCTTATAGACTAAGTGACATATAAATCCGAACACCTAGTTTAAATGGTTTTATTTTAATAAAAGTTGGTGAATGTATTTATCTTACTGTAAATAACAAGTGAAAAAATTTTCAGCCTTATCAGTTGGACATTCCGGTTTTTATACTGCTTTTTTTTAATTCACTAACGCTCTAAAAATGAATATTTCAGCCGCAGTAAAAAATCAACGTTCGGTTACGATGCCTAGAGTACGGAGTACGATTTCGTCAACTTAGTGAGTTTGATAGGGGCCGTATAGTGCGACTTCGGGAAGCTGGACTTTCTTTTCGGGCAATTGCAGTTAGAGTGCAAAGAAGTGTAGACACTGTGGTTAGGTGTTGTCAGGCATGGCTTCGAGAAGGCCGTACGCAAAGAGCAAGGGGCACTGGACGCCGCCGTAGAACAACAGACCGTGAAGATCGCCGCCTAAGATTATTAGCCTTAAGGGACCGTTTCTCCACTACCAGCTCCATTGCAAATGAATGGTTTGCAGAACACGGAAGACCTATTGGCATGCGATGTATTTACCGACGAATGAGAAGTTTTGGCTTGTTTTCATACCGGCCACACTGGGTCCTCCCTTTAACTCGAGAACACCGACGTAATCACCTTGAGTGGTGCAGACAACGGTCACTCTGGGATCAGGAATGGAACAGTATTGTCTTTAATGACGAGTCTCGATTTTGTTTAGGCATGCACGATGGTCGTGCCAGGGTTAGAAGGCGACGTGGTGAAAGGAGGAATCCACAGTTTTTTGTTGAAAGACATGTTCATCACACTGTTGGAGTTATGGTTTGGGGTGCTATAGCTTATAGTTCCAGGTCACCTTTAATCTTCATCAGAGGTAACATGAACGCGCAGCGTTATATCCACGAAGTTCTAGAACCCCATCTTTTACCCTATCTTGACACCCTGGCAGATCCAACTTTCCAACAAGATAATGCCCGACCACATGTTGCAAGAGTCACAATAGACTTCTTTCAACATAATGATGTCACATTGTTACCATGGCCACCAAGATCTCCCGACTTATCCCCAATTGAGCACGTGTAGGATATGATGCGTAGGAGATTGCTCAATTTGCAACGTCCTCCTCAGACTCTAGAAGCACTTCGAGAGGAGTTGGTGGTTGCCTGGAATGAGATACCACAGGAGGACATTGACCACCTGATCAGAAGCATGCCTAGCCGCGTTGGAGAATGCGTAGCACATCAGGGTGCATCCACACATTATTAAAGGTCAAAGGGCTTTAAAGCAGTGAAATCATTTTGAAATTTTTACCATTTACTTATTATGCTTCATTAAGTACTTATACAAAATTTTATTAAAATAAAACCATTTAAACTGGGTGTTCGGATTTATATGTCACTTAGTATATTAAGCCTGAAATATTGTTGCCATATCACCTAGACTTATAGAGATCTCAGTCTTTGGCCTTGCCCCATAAATCTCAGTCTCCGTCTTCAGTTTTCGAGCCATCTGTGTACCGGTAGCATTTGGCACGTTAAGGAAATCCCTCCTCCAACGCTTTTCTTTCTGGTACTGTTGTTTGATAATTTGATTGAAATTGTGCAGTTTGACTCAATCTGTAAAAATCAGTAGGTGTCCGTCTTCGAACTTAAAGGTTACATCAGGGGTTTCTTGGGAGTCCCATTGTGCTCCTCTCCTCTTCATTTAGTTTGTGAATGTATTCCCTGATGTTAAAGGAACTGTGTTTGCTGATGACCTGGTAATTTACAGGTCAATTATGCAGAGGGATAAAATGCTGAGGCTTAAGCGGGACCTTCATCTGCTGTGGCAGTCGATACAGCTCAATCACCTGTATTCAAACAATAATAAATTATTTTTCAGAAGCTGCTAGTGCAGCAGGAGCAGAATTTCGACTGACTAAAGATAAATAAGCTAACCTCTCTTATAAGGCTACCGCTAGGGATCTTGTAGTGCTTTTTTGGATGAAACCTCAAACTTTCCAGACCTCAAGGTCAGTGTAAAGGGCATGCAGAAGCTGGGCTTTCTTAGGAAAAACGAATATGTTTTTTAATCAATACCTTCCGAATTTTATACTGCTTTTTGGTAAGGTTAAATCTTGAATACGTCACAGTAGTAGTCTCCTCAGTACCAGATGTTCGACATAAATGTTTACGTCTTGCAGCATTGAAGATGAACTTAAACATGGCTGAATATCATAGAGATGACATGTTATAACATTTAAATTTACCTATGTTGGAGCATAGCCGATTGGTCTTGATGGTTGTTCCACTTTCAAGATTTTGTTGGGGCTCACCGGCTACAAAACTAGGCACCAGTATTTTTAAATCTATTTAAGGGCTACTGGAAAAATAAGATAGCTAGATTTTCCTACTCTTTGAGAAGTTTTAATAGTTATTTCTGCCGATAAATTCATACCACAATTAGGCAACTTGTTTAAAGACAAAATATGCCAAATATCTCTGGAAGGATATTAGTGATTGTGGTTTTTGTAATGTCTTTTTTATGGAAAATTTAATAAATATTCTTGTCTTAAATTAGTATTTTTTTTCGATAATCTTTGCAGAAGTTAAGTTAAGATTAAAGGTTCCGCGGCCCACCTAGTCTTCATGGTTCTGGCCCACCAGTGGAAGTTTGACATCATGATGCATTGAAGATGATGACGTAGCGTGCTACAGGGTCATATTATTATTATTATTATTATGATAATTGAGATGAGCAGAGTACACAGTACTATAAGCTCATGCAGTAAATATAGTGTACGGACACGTAACACAAATACATCAAACAGAAAAAAATAAAAAAAGACAGTTCATAGCTATAAAGTTTGTACACTCCTCCAGCTATCATACTGCACTTTGAAGCTATTAACTGAAGTAGCACCAACCACACTTTCAGGTAAACTATTCCAGGTGTTGAATATGCGGTTGGGAAGAAACCACTGTCGGACTGTTGTTTTAAATGGCTCCTTATGCAGTTTGAAGCTGTGTCCGCGTAGATTGCTGCGCGACAGACGGTATAGATGCATGAGGTTGGTGCCCATCAAACCATGAAGTATCCTGAACGTAACTATAAGATCGCCACGAAGTCTTCGCTCAGAGAATGAGCTCAGGTTGAATAATTCAAGGCGATCTTCATAGCTTGGTCTTCGTGCTCCAAAAAGGATACGAGTAGCCCGACGCTGTACTGATTCGACGAGATTTCTATCGCGCAGAAGCACAGTGTCCCACATCGGGCCAGCGAATTCAAGAATTGGCCTCACGAATGCCTTGTAAATGTAGGCGCTAGTGTTGACATCGGATCCTTTGAAAGACCTCTCCAGCATGTATAGAAGTTTCTTGGCTTTTGATGTAACGTGGTGAATATGCTCTGGCCAGGAAAGACGATCGTTGACTAAAACGCCCAGATCAGTGTGGCTGGAAACTGCTTCGATGTTGTGGTCAGAGATCTTGTATGTAAATCGCGGATTTGTCTTCCCGAAGTGAAGGACACAACACTTAGTTAGATTTAAGGGTAAAAGCCAACTGACTGACCATTGACAAACAATATCAAGATCTCGTTGAAGCATAGCAGAATTTACGACAGTATTGTAAATCTTGGTGTCGTAGGCATAAGCTGAACATGTGGAGGAAATCAATGCGGGCAGGTCACTTGTATACAGAAGGAACAGCACTGGCCCCAAGACAGAGCCTTGAGGAACTCCACTTGCTACATGATGAAGGTGAGACTGGCTATCACTGACGCGCACGGAGAAAGTCCTCCCGGTGAAAAAAGCCTTAATCCACAGTAACAACTCGCCTCTTATTCCCATACATTCCAACTTAAACAGAAGCCTTCTATGTGGTACGCGATCGAAAGCCCTAGAAAAATCTAAGTAGATTATATCAACAGGAGTCTTTGTGTCCAGATACTGAGTCCAATCGTTGAGAGAGTGGAGAAGGTTGGTCATTATTGATCGACCAGGGAGAAATCCATGCTGATTCTTAGGGATAAGGTCATTTTCGAAAGCAAATGATAGGAGCTCATCTAATATGATTCTTTCAGCTATTTTGGCGGCGATAGGAACGAGACTTATTGGTCGATAATTTTTAGCAGAGGATTTGTCGCCCTTTTTGAATACAGGGGTAACAGAAGCACTAAGCCAGCATGAGGGTAGGGTATGAGATCTAAAAGACGATGTGAATATCAAGCTTAATGCTAGGGCCAGTGCTGAAGCGCAGTTTTTAAGTTCAGCAGCCGTCATCCCATCTTTACCAGGGGAGGAAGAGGTCTTCAGATTTCGCAGGTGCATTAATACATCTTCAGGCAGGAACTCAACTTCGCAAAGGCTGTTGGGACACCTATGGCAGATAGTGGTCGGTAGAAGGTCTCCATTAGGCTCATCGACGAAGTCATCACTAAAGGACTCTGCCAGTAAGTTGGCAGATTCGGTGGCATCCATATGGAGATGACCGTCAGCGTCGCGGATCTGAGGTGATGAAACTTTGGAATTTAGGTTTGTTCTTAGATACCGAAACAGCTTCTTCTTATTTTTGGAGGTAACGAGTTTTCGTTCATAAGCATGTTTGGCATTATGTAACGTTCTAGATAGGAGGTTAGAAAAGGATCGATGAGACATAATCTTGTGAATGGCCACTCCTCCTAAACCGTTGCCACAAAGATCTCTTGTGACGAAGCATCCTCGATATGTTAGAGTTGATCCAGGGCTTTGAGGGGTCACAGTATACCTTCTTTTCAACAGTATTGTCAGCTGTTTCGCTTAGGACTCGTTGAGCGAAAGTGTCCCACTTATCTTGGGTGCTACGGTTGTTAAGCAAAGCAGGCCAGTTGACAGACAGGGCTTGGTTAAGAGCATCGTGGTTTACAATTTTGATGGTTTTAAACTTATCGGTTGTAGAACGACTATTTATATTGAACTGGAGAGAAGATAAAAGTGAACAGTGGTCAGACTTGCCAAAAGGTGGCAAATAATCTAAATTAGAAACAAAGTCGGCGTCGTTAACGAATATCAAATCCAGAGCCCTGAGCGTCTGTCCTTCCCTGAATCTCGTTGGACGATCAACAAGTTGAGATATGCTAGAGTTGTGTAGCAAGTCGATGTAAGCAGCAGAAGAAAAATTGCATTCAGGAATGGTTGACATAGGCCAGCTAATGTCACGTAGATTAAAGTCACCAGCTATGAAAAGGTTGGAGGTTGGTGTTTTTATTTAAGAGATCTGAAATGAGACTGCACAGGTGTGTGTCTCCCAAACAGGGCCGTGGCCGATATATGCAGCCTATCGTGCAGCTGAAATTTGGGCACCTCAATTCCAAAAATAGATTGTCAATGCCATCGAAAGGACTGAAAGAGGGAGATACCAAGAAAGCCGACGCGATTTCCGTGCGAACATAAATGCATACTCCACCAAAACCAGGAGTGCGTGGTGAATCCATTCTGTATAAATAGTATCCAGGCAAATTGATGGAAGAGTCGGACACGTTGGAATGGAGCCATGTTTCAGTAAGGCAAACGAACGTTGGATTATTGTCTCGAACAAATGGTTGGAGTTCAAGTAGCTTAGAAAAGAGAGATTCTATATTAGTGTAACAAACCGTCCAGTTTGCCACAGAATTTATCAGTTTTTTGAAGGGTGTGTACTATAGAAGGTTTACCACGAACGTATTTTATAGTAATATTACTTTCGCCTGTTGTTTGACGACGTCTAAGCTCTTCGCGAAGGTGTTGTAGTTCTTGCATTTGACCTCTGGTTTTGTCGTCAGAGATTTTTACGTGACGAAGCGTGGGGTGGCTAAGGATGGAGTTTTTCTTCCGCAAAATATTGCTGACGATAATAGGTGAGGAAAACACAACTCTAATTAAACGATTGCTTGAAGTTGTTCTGCCAAGGCGAGTGATGCTGAGTCGGTGATTTTCGGCAGATGGTTCAATATGCCTATTTATCTCTGATACTATGTTTATGTCATCGTTCCCTTCAGCTATGCCCCTCAGAATGATATTGTGGGAACGTCTAAATAACTCCATTGTCTCAGCTTGGGAGCTTGGGGCAATATGGGTAGAAGAAGCGCCGTTGCCTGAGTGCATCGTCTCCATAGATCTTGCAAGTCTCGATTCAATATTAGCAATGTTAGAAGACAGCTCTGTTTGAGTAACCTGGATATTTTGTATGTTGGTTTCGCAGGCCGCTATTAAGTCATCATGCCGAGAGATCGAGTCCGAATGTTGCTGTAGCCAGTTTCTTCTACAATAAGCAACATCAGTTCTGAGTTGAGATTGAGAGTTCTTAATATCCTTTATGTCACTGGCCATAGTTGATAATTGGTTAAGTATAAGGGTGAGAGTGTCGGTAGGGGTAGACTGATCTGGTTATAAAGGAGCAGTGGTTTCTGAACGAGCACCGCATGTGGAAGAGGTGGATCCGCTTCGGGTAACTCGTCCCTGTTTACAACAGGCTGGGCAAGACCATCGTTCTTTTCCGTCCGACAGTTCTTCGTTGTTATCACTGTATTTTTCTACATTATCCCCATCTTCAGGATCTTTCATGTTTTTATTCTTCTTTCGTACAGTCTGACTCATGTTCCCTTATTATGCTAATTATTGTTTTGTTATAACTGCGTATTGCCGTAGTTGCGGTTTTGAATAAAGCTAGCTATCCTTTGTAGATTGTAATTAAGTTCTGTGGTTTAAAGAACTGGAGTCGTGAATTGAATATCGAATTTATCCCATAATTTACAGAACAGGTTCCGATGAAACCGCAAATCAAACATGAGAGCCAATCACCAGTTTCCGACAAAGCTAAACGTGCGCTTTTTCAGACGAGCATTCAACATATTGACATATCTTGATTTTGATGGCACTCCCGCCAGTTTTTCAGCTATCCAATTATTTATTGTTCTGTAAAAACTGTATAATGTTGTCGTGGTTGTGATTTTGAATAAAGCTAGCTATCTTTTTCAGCAGCATCTGAATAAGTTTTCATTTCATCAAATTGAGTCTTGGATTGAAGATTGAGTTTATCACATAAAACAAATCCACATCATCAAATCAAATAAAAGAGGCAATCAGTTTCGTATCATAAAATAACTGTCGTTTATGAATTATGGTCAGCACTCGATAGAGCACTTCATCTTATTAATTTTGTTCAGTCTTATACAGGGTTATCCAAATTAAGTGTCCACCATTAGTAACTTTGTTATTAGTGAAAATACAAAGTTGTTTGAATTAGCAAACTAGTAGCATTTTTAACGCTGGTAAAAATGAGAAATAAAAAAAAACAATTGAGAGTCGTTATTTTGATTTTTTTCAGTAAAATAACATTTTTTTAAATGGAAACCCCTGTATATTATATTTTTTTCTGTTAAAGCATCAAATTTTAAACAAAAAAGCTTACAATAACTTTTCTCCTAGGTTACAAATTGTTGAAGTTATGGCCTCCAATCTGAAACAATTAAATTGTATCGACAAACTTTATTTTCAACATCAACTTATAATCTTACAAAATACAATAACAATTTTTTTTAAAGAAGATGCTCGAAAACACCACCTTGTTCTTCAATACATTTTTGGGCACGTTTTTCAACTGCTCGAACTTAAGTATGGTCCTACCATCTATCTGGGTTATCTTTTCCCTAACTGCAGTCTTTAACGCGTCAAGGTTATCGTACCTTCGCTTGTAAATTTGGTTCTTTAAGTAACCCCACAAGAAGTAATCAAGTGGGTTTAGATCTGGTGATCTGGGAGGCCACTGTATTGGGCCATATGTTCCTATCCACTGATCATTAAAAGTAGTACTTAGAAAATGATAAGTACCTCTGGAGTTGTGGGCAGGTGCGCCATCTTGCTGAAAATGCAGATGATGTCTACTTATAAGATCCAATTCGTCTAAGAAATTAGTCAGAATTTCTGACATAAATTCCACATATCTTTCACCAGTTAGGGTTCCCTCATAAAAGAACGGGCCAACAATTTTTGAACCAATTATACCGCACCAAACGTTGAAACTGAAACGGACTTGTGGGCCTCTTGGATGTACTAACAAAAGATTTTCTCTTGACCAATAATGGTGGTTTTTTCTATTAAACATTCCAGAATTTGAAAAATTTGATTCATCTGTCCATAAAAGGTAACGAAAGTTATTTACATTTTGGCGACAGAAGCTAAGATACCAATGGCAAAAAACAAGTCTTCTCTCTGGATCCCCTGCCAAAAGCGTTTGAACTGGTCGGTACTTATACGGAATAAATTTGTATTTTTTTAAAATCCTTTGAACAGTACCATAACTGAAATTAGAGTCCTTGAGAATATCTGCTATTGAATTCTCACGATAAGCTTCAAAATATCCAATAACCGCAATTTCCGTAGCCTCGCTTATTATGAATTCTTTTTTTGCCCTTGTTTTAGCAAAAACATTTTCGTTGCCCCTAAATTTTCGATAAAGTCTCAGAAAATATCGTTCATACGGTTGAATGCGAGCGGGATATAATTCACTGTAGTATTCTCTTGCTCTCAAGGAGGATTTTCTGCACACTAAATAGCATTCTAACATATCACACTTTTCTTCATGGGAGAACATTTTTCTTTTAATATTAATGACACAATAAAGCTTATAAACAAGTATTTACACTAATGTTTGACATTATTTGATTTTATCATTGTTTTCCAAAGCCTTCTAGTTGCGAGTATGTCCAGTTTAACAATTTGTCGCTTATCTTAATGCTGTCAAATCGCGAATGTTGTTTTCATAGCTGTCTTAATATTATAATACTGCAAATAATTAAAAATATTTATCGTTATTTTGACTTTATTTTTGACTTTAGCGGAAAAGTCATTATGAACTTTTTTGTTTAAAATTTGATGCTTTAACAGAAAAAAATATAATATACAGGGGTTTCCATTTAAAAAAATGTTATTTTACTGAAAAAAATCAAAATAACGACTCTCAATTGTTTTTTTTTATTTCTCATTTTTACCAGCGTTAAAAATGCTACTAGTTTGCTAATTCAAACAACTTTGTATTTTCACTAATAACAAAGTTACTAATGGTGGACACTTAATTTGGATAACCCTGTATAGACATCTCTACCTCTCAGGCTTTAAAACGTATCATTTGAGTTGTGATCTTATTTAACAATGTTCTTGTGAGCATGTACGTTTTAAATGTTTTCGATACGAGTCTGCTTCTGTTCCTGGCGGCGTGCTGATCTTGGTAAGTGTTCTGGTATTACTGCCGCGTTTGACCCGATAAGCAGTGTTGCCAGAGCCAACATTGAAAATTCCGCTACTGGTATCGAAAAACTCCGCTACTTTCCGCTACCCCGGTGATTATCGTCGGAGGGAGGGTGGTTGGCGCACTATCATAAAACAGGGGGGCACTTATTATACAGGTTGTGCCAAAAAAGGAAAACAAAAACCAAACACCGTGATAAAATATAACATAAAACTGTAATAAAAAACATTTGACTATAAAAACCAATACAATATTACAAATAACTGTCAAACAACAGAACAATTATCACGCAGTCATATTAAAAAAATATCACAGGATACTAAAAAATAAAAAGCCATTTCTGATTTGCATAAAAACATTGAGGTTTTTGAGTTACTTATACCTGGTCACTGTCTTTATCTTCTTGTTGTATTTCTGATCTCTGTATACTATATAAATTATTTTTGTATTTTTTTAAATGTTTTTCACCAAATTCGAAGTCTAAGTAGCAACATTTTTTTGTATTGTATCGAGTTTGATAAGTATCGCGAGCAAACTTGGAGGTAAAATACGATTACTTTTCTTTGTTTTGATTATCCCCATAGATATATGAGAATGTCCACTCGACATCTGTATTACCATGTGGCAAATGTTAAAGTTATTAGACATACTTTGGAAATACACTTCACAGCTTGTGTTCTTACCATCTACTACCATCTATAGTCAACGCCAAACAAAGTGGCGTGCACGTCATCAAGGTGGGTGTGTTGAAAAATTTACATTGTTGCCAAACTTTTTGTAAAATAATAAAATTTATTATTTACATATCTAGGTTTATAAGCAATATTAACCTCAAATGAGAACAAAAATAATAGTATAATAAAATTATAGATCTGTACTTGCATAATCATTAAGTATGACAATTATTGATCAGATGACACTATGAAACTACCATATTTAATTGATAGCTTAAAGGTACTGAATAAAAATCCAAATGGGGTCCTCCAAATTTTATGCATGGTATTTATTTTACAGAATTCATACAGAAAAATGCATTCTAAAATTAGGTAAGCTACTGGTGTAAGCTTTTGCTGTACAATAAAGTTAGTCGGAGTTTCTTTCTTCAGCGCTGTCTGAATCTGAATCTTCATCACTCTCAAAGTTGATTATTAAAGGTTCGATGTCTGGTCGATCAAAAATTCGTTCTCTTTCATACCATTTAAAAATTTCTTGCTCAGCATGTCGAACACTATTTTTCCACATGTCTGGGGTAACCGTTTGTAGAGCCTCGTTCCACATATCCAAACAGTCTTTTTCACTGTTACCATCTCTACCAATATGTCTGTTATAGTAACCTTTTGCTATGCCCCAAATTAACTCAATAGGGTTAAATATACAATGGTAAGGAGGCAGACGAAGAACTTTGTGCCCATGTTGTTCCGCCAATTCAGCAATCACGTATATTTTAGGTGGTTTGTTTCTAAAAAAGCAGTTATTTTAAGAATAGGAATAAACAAAAGAAATATAAACTGTCGACCAAAATATATATAATTAAGAAGCATTATGTACCGAGCAACAATACTCAATAGCTCTGTTTTAAACACTGTGTTTAAAAATGGTATGTTTTGATTTGTCAACCAGTCTTGGATATTTTTTTTTTGTCCATGCTTTGTTGGGCACTTTGTTCAATATCATGCTGTGATAAGGGGCGTTATCCAGTATAATCATAGATGGACTCTCCAATTTTTCTAATAACTGTTGTTGAAACCATTTCAAAAAATTGTCCTGGTTCATCTCTCCATGGTAATCGCTCAATTTTGTTTTCGCAGAAAATATCGCTTCACTACCCTCAATAAACCCATTTTCATTTCCAGCATGTAATATAATGTATCTAAAATATATTAGTTTTAAATTTTATAGTGCAAATTGTGTAAAAGTACATACCTTTTACCATCTGTTTTAATAGCTTTCACGCTTTTTTGGTTTCCATTTTGCCAAGAGCGACCTATGGTCCCATTTTGAAATATCCAAGTTTCATCGAGGAAGACAAACTGGTATAAGGCCTCAACCTTGGCTTGATTGTATTGCCTTAGAAATTCCACCCTTTTCAAAGCTATACTTGGTAGTTCCATGAGCCCTCGTCGCGGATTGTCCTTAAGCCACTTAAATCCAAGATCTCTAAGCAACCGCCTTAAAGACGTGGCACTACCATCAAATAATGCCCTATCTCTTAATCGAGACCATAAAGTTTGTATCGTAACTTGTTCTTCTGAAACCATGTGTAATATGACATTATAATTTAGTTAACAAATTAATGCAAATTTCTGATAAGTTATTATAATAAGATCTTACTTTTGTGATACATATTATAGATCACTTCTCGAATGGCACTTGTATCCAATGTCGCTGTGTTGGTTACACGTTTAATATAACTCCGCTTTTTCTTGGGCGATTCTAAATTTGCATCACTTTTCACACCCTCGGAAATACGACTAACTGTCCTTAAACTAATTTTTAAAGCAGCAGCAACACGCTACAAAAAATGAAATAAAATTTCACTATTATTAATATACATTACATATAATTATTAGTAACCTACCTCTTGAACAGCATTTAAAGGCAACAAAGGCCCGTTGTTGTCCCTTTCTTGCTCAAAGTAGTGCATTGAGGCCACGAGTTCCTTACACCGACTATTTAACTGTTTGGGCATCTTTATATACCAAAATTGCCTTTATCTACTCGTAAAATGAATAATTTTGTTTTGAAACAAACAGTTGTTGATTTACAGTATGCGGGGCCAAAGGATTTATAAAGATTTGAAATGCCACAAATTGATTCAGTGTCAAAATTAATACAAATGTCAGTTCCCAGTTTAAATAAGTTTCAAGGTGACAATGTGTCAACGCTGCGAAATCGGTTTAGTGCGTTTACATGTCGATAAGTGATTGGAGCGTTTGCAAAACATTTTATTTCGCATAATGCGTCTAAATTTATCAGAAAGCAACTTATGTGATATTTTAATAACAATGTTTATATGACTATTAACCATAATAAGAGAGTAATGACCATTTTACAATTTATATATCACATTAATATGAAACTGCAATAGAGCAATTGTTTGTGATAGAAACCTAGGCATTAGGTCGGGGAATTTTTATCGTGATGACGTGCACGCCACTTTGTTTGGCGTTGACTATATATGCGTCTCCGTTGAATAAGAATTACCGACCCGTGGTTACCACTGTCGATTGGAAATGTACCTGTATTTAGATTTGGTTAGTAACTGCACTCAATTTTTTTTCTGGTAAAAATATCCATCATGTGTACCTAAGTTGCAAAATTCCGCTACTTTTAACAAAAAATCCAATTCCGCCGCTACGCCGCTACCACTTGAAAATTCCGCTACCAGTAGCGGAACTCCGCTACTTCTGGCAACACTGCCAATAAGGTATCTGAGAGGGGCGACATTGCCAGGTGGTGCAGGTAAAGATATTCTTACCTCCACCTGTAAAAGCCTGCTAGAATCATTTCGTCTTGCGAGCCGAATCAATTAGGTTACTAACCAGACTCAATCTCATTATTTTATGTGATTAATGTAGTCACAGAGGGCATATATGTAATTGGTCCACTGTAGCGTTTCTTTACAAAACTTAGGAGGTGCGATTCAGCGGTTTCTATGCTTTGTCATACCATCTATTTATATAGAATTTCGCCATTTTTTATGACTCCTTTATCTTTTTCAATTATTATTAGAAGAGTATCTATAGCATAGTAATACCGAAAATGTATCCCTAGATGTGGGATCCTTACAAGAATGTAATAGGCTAGCTGACACTCTTCTAAGTAGGTCATAAATAGTTAATATTTGTTCTATGAAACCAAAAAATCCATATTATATTTTTATCAGACTTAAAAGACTTCAATTTTAAAAATATATTGTTCTTCTCTAGACAGGCGAAAACGCTGTCCGCCATGTTTCAGCCATATTAATGTGTTCTGAATTCATACCATTTATAAACAGCAGCTGACTGCTGCATAATCTCGTTAGTATAAATACACAAACATGACTTTTACATAAAAAATATAGTAATTATCGTTATTGTGTCGTCCTAGAATGTAAAAACACATTCATAAAGACCCCAGGAAAGCTGTGGATTAGAGTATCCAGGGAAATAAATATATCCAACACTGTGCATTCCTTGGGGATACTTTATGTTCGGGACACATTTTACATTTTACTATGCAGATTTTATCGACTCATTTAAGTCGGAGATAACCTACGGCATCATCACCGTAGGATTCCTTTACAGATGTTTAAGAAGGAACACAATACTAGATTAAACTATTCACAGGTTATAATGCATGAGCTAAGTTTTGAATGACTATGTAAGAGCCAATTTCACCAACATTGAGTCAGTTGGACCAATAGGAAAAGACCCTATCGAAATGCAATTTGACGGAAGCTGTCAAAGCTCTCTGAATATCAGTTATATCTATTGAAATCGTGAATAAAGTCACGAAAAAACGGTTACCTTATAAATAAGGGTACATTATAGATGTAATATTATGTCTTTGTGCTTTAGAATTAGGATAACTTTTTTGGAATTTAAAATTTTTATCATTTCAGAAAAGATGGCCAGTTATTTAAATGGACCAATGAAAATTAGAGAAATAATAGGTCGATTTTCTAGCTATTATATTTGGTGGGATGTTTTCACTGTTTTTGACGACTGTTCCTGCATGGCAATCTAGTTTTGTCTGTATATCACTTACAGGGTGTTGTACATAATACGTACCTGTAGAAATGTACTGATTTTTGTTATTTTGCAAAAAAAAGGTTATAAAACGTATTCCAACTGGTTCATCATCTTTTGTTACATCAAAAACAATTTTTCCCAATTTATGATCTAGAAATCCACACCAAATGTAAACAAAGAAGCACATTATGCATTTCTGGGTCCTAAAACATCGATATTTGTAAAAGTATCCGCATCCACCTGTTATTCATCGTCTGGATATTATAAGTCAGAATCAAAAATACCTATTTATGAAAATATATCTCCAAACATTGTTATATTTTCTCATTATTTCTATTATTATAACACGTCTGGGATATCAATTTCACAGCACATCTGCCGTCCCAAGATCAGTGGTAGATCAAGGACCTTTGAGTCATGAAAAACGTCTGTTATTGTATTGGGCGCGCACACAACATGTTTTTTGAGGGCATAGTTCTATATCACTACTTCTACAATGTGCATACTGGTCGCTCTTTCAAAGAACTTTGCAAACCATTCCGAAATTTTCAATATGAATTTATATTCTAAATTCTATGCATATCCGTTCATATGCGTCAATATTTCATTTGAAGCTTTTATTTGTCATAAGATTTTAGCAAAATGTAAGATAGTAAAGGCAACACCGCACCCTGCAGCCCAGTTGACAAGAACGACAAGCTGTCAAGATTAGGGATATTTAGATCCACGAAAAGTATCGATATGCATCGATCATTTTAGGAAGTATCGATACTATAAAATATTGGAATAAAATTATCGATATCCAGCGGAAGGAAACAAAGAAGAAAAGTAATCTGAAGTTAGTCACTCTTTCTGACACAGTCCGGATCGAAAGCTGACGATACTCGTGAAACATATCGATACTTTTAAATATAGAATCGTATCGAACATCTAGACGTAGCTATTTTGCGGCGTCATGGTAATAATTTTAAATTTTCATTTGCATTTTTTGTGTTGTGCAACGATTTTGGGAAAAATTCCACGTATAGTCTTATAAAGCATAGTAGAGTATATTTCAACAGTTGGCGGAGCTTAATCCACTGGGACCAAGGGTTGATGGATCCCACACATGTGTCACTCGTTATTCTGCTATTATTCAAATAATGTCTAATATAAATATAACCTAGAATGTGTACTCAGTGAAACAAGAAAGTTATTGCAAATTCGATCTTTTTGCAGGTTTTAAGTTTGCCGGTAGCTTTACGACATATATTTGAGTATTTATTAATTGCTGAAAATATAGTGTGGATGTTTGTTCAGTTCCTGAACAACGAAAAATATTCAATTTTATGGATGTATGGATATCAAAAAGCCTGAACGGTTTTGTGTGAATATCAATCGACGCTGCCATAATGGTTCTGATGAACGCCAAGTAAATGAATTGATGTCTGGAAGCGAGCAATATCTATGAAATTTTTGGTAGAGTTTGTCATCAAGTAGGTGTTTAATGGCTATCTGTAAGAGGTTTATTGGAAAAAAAAACACGGGATAATATTAACCTGAATAAAAAATCAACAATAGTGATTAAAGCATGAATTTAATTCAAAAATCATACATTTCTTTAAATTTTGACTGAATTATGTAATTTCTTAATATTCAATAAGCTGGTGATGTTGCAAAGACAAGCTGTCATCTCATACTTCGACAATATTTTGTTTTCAACATTTCATAGCTGTTGGTTGCTGAAATTTGTTGATTGGATGTTGCAGCTCATTCGCTGTATTTGGCGCTGTATTACCCTATATGTGGAGAATAACGGACTGTTAATTTGACAGCCTTGGTGAAATCCACCCTTGTGTATTAATTATTCTTTTTTTCATGTCCATCATTACATCAGATGCAATGTGCTTACATAGAGTGTCCCTCAACTCATTAGAGCAGAAATCTGTGTTGAAGGCAAAAATGTTACAAACCATCAATGTTTCAATTTTCCACAAATTTGCATTTTCTGGTTTTACGAATTCAACATCTATCATTGATTTTTTTTCAATAAAATGAGAAATCGATAACATTTACGTTGATTAGCCATTTTTTTATAAATATTTAAAGAAGACAACTCTAGTCCACGAGTGACATACGGATGACGTTTCTTTGTTTACAATTTGTCACATCATGGCTGATAGTGCTTTCAGCCTTTCGTATTAAAAATGAAAATATCCTTTCTTTAATTGGAACTATATATCTTGCGTTTTAAAAATTGAAATCGATATATTGCGTTTTCCTAAGAAAAATACTGTCACAAATACTCATTTATACTATGAAATTAGATATGAGTACAATCTACAATAGGGGCCAGTTAGCCTGATCTATTACACAACATATGGGAAGTTACGACAGCGTCTACCTGAATATCAAAGGATATTGAATGATTGATTATTCCGTATATCTAGCCTCGATTTCCTAACATATCGAAAACCTGCGGCATACAATCTCCATCAGAGTAATACATCAAATACGGTACGTTGTTCGATATTCAGTTGCGTTACAAGAGAAGAAGCTTCAACTACATTAGGAGAAGGTTGAGGAATTGCAGTAGGTTAATCTGAGAATTCAGAGGCTTTAAAAAAAGTGCTCTGCAAATTTCAAGATAGAAAGATAGAAAGCTGAAATTCGGAATACTGTTTTAGCGGAGTAGTGGCAGTTGAATATTTCGAGATGGAGACTATAGAACGGTCGATATAATTTATAAAGATTATTTCATGTAAATGTTGGCCGCAGCTCCGCTTTAGATGGCCCATGTGCAAGGTCCAATTTTGGCACACACTCTCCAACATATCGGCCGGTATCTCACGAATAAATGCTTCAATGTTGGCTTCCAGTGCATCAATCATTGCTGGTTTATCCCTGTAGATATTAGCCTTAACATGGCCCCACAAGAAATAGTCCAACGGCGTTAAATCACACGATCTAGGCGGCCAATTGACGGGCCCCAAACGTGAGATAAACCGAACCGAACTCGCCTCTCAATAGGGCCATTGTTTCGTCTGCGGTGTGGCATGTGGCACCGTCTTGTTGAAACCACATGTCAGCCAAGTCCAGCTCTTCCATTTTGGGCAAAAAAAAGTTTGTTCATTTACAATGGACCTGGTAGTGGAGAAACGGTCCCTTAAGGCCAATTATCTTAGGCGGCGATCTTCACGGTCTGTTGATCTACGGCGGCGTCCAGTGCCCCTTGCTCTTTACGTACGGCCTTCTCGAAGCCATGCCTGACAACACCTAACCACAGTGTCTACACTTCTTTGCACTCTAACTGCAATTGCCCGAAAAGAAAGTCCAGCTTCCCGAAGTCCCACTATACGGCCCCTATCAAACTCACTAAGTTAACGAAATCGTACAGGTCTCCGTACTCTAGGCATCGTAAAGGATCGTAAAGGATGTCAAGAACCAAAATCCGCCAACGTTGATTCTTTACTGCGGCTGAAATATTCATTTTTAGAGCGTTAGTGAATTAAAAAAAGCAGTATAAAAACCGGATTGTCCAACTGATAAGGCTGAAAATTTTTTCACTTGTTATTTACAGTAAGATAAATACATTCACCAACTTTTATTAAAATAAAACCATTAAAACTGGGTGTTCGGATTTATATGTCACTTAGTATAATAAGAATCTTAAATCCATGCAACTTAGCATCAATCGCTCAGGACATGAGTTTCGAAATTTGCTGAGAAATACCTATTTATATCGGCATGGATATTACGTATCTTGGACAGTGATATTATATGGACGTTTTAGCAAAAACAACCTGCAGATCCGTAGGACGTATTTTCCCCTTTTGTATATTTACATTCATTGTTTTCAGCGCAAATTTGGCCTGATTCAAACAATTCTATTATCGTCTCGTCTCCGACATTATGTTTACCTGGCAAAAATAGACATCTATTTTCGCTTCGTGTCTGCTAATTAAAGATACTGAGAAATGGATCAAGCCAGCATATTTGATTTCACCATTGCAGTGTAGGGGGATTCAGTAAAAAGAGGCAGGATCATGTTAACTTGTTACCTGATCCTTGACGTTTGAAATCTGCCCTAAAAATTTTTGTAACGATATGGTAGGTGTTTATTCATGTAGGTGGTGTCATTGATGTTTAGAAGTATATAAAATTAACCTACTTTGTCTGGATGGATCTTCGATCATTCATACTAATTAATTTGAAAAGTTTCTTCACTCTACATGAATAGAGATCAGTGATCTCTGAAAACTACTCCAATGAGCTCACTGCATTTTTCCAGCAATTCTTCTGATTTAGGGTAAAACCGGGATAGATGCTTCATATCCTAAAAACGTCCAACTTCCCGAACGCGCGACTAAAAATTAATTGTATAAGTAGGGGCCGCACTTACACCGCACTACAGTTCCTACGGACAATCGTGGTGAGAAGACCCGTTTCGGTCGTGTGTGTCATTATCTCCGCGGCGAAATTTACGAACACGTCAAAGTTTTGAAGGTTAGTATTTTGTTTTGTATAACTTTATAGTTAGTTATAAATTCCGTTATATTCCTTATAACGTTAATTCACTAGTTCATCAAGTCTGCATGTAGGTGTAAATAGATGCTATTTTGTTTATAATTTCTTCAATAAATACTTGGGCATCTATCCCTATCACAGAGGATAGTTGCCCTAATTTTTTGAGGTATAGGTGCCCTTATGGGCATCTATCCCACTTTAAACCTTATATGGCATAAGCACATACATGTTATTATATTTAAATATTTTAGTTTGTTATACATATTTACGTATATTTATATTTTGACATTTTACTGATTTTAGCAGAACCATGTCACAGAAAGCCTACAGGCAGCTTTTGATGAAATGGACAAAAAAACTATGGGGATAAACGAAATATCCCGTCAATTTGGTATTCCATCAAGGACATTGAGAAGACGATATGCTGTCAAGAATAAAACAAAATTGACGATCGGCATGTATTAAAAATCATGCAGGTAGTACAAGATAAGTTATGGAATCCTGTTGTGTTCTATCACAAGACGGAAGACCTATCAGTTTTCATTCAAGAACATTAAACTCTGCTGAACAAAATTATTCCACCATTGAAAAAGAACTCTTAGCCATTATTTATTCATGCAAATACTTTAGACCATATTTATTTGGACATAGATTTCTGATTGAGACTGATCATAAACCTTTGGTGTGGTTATCAAATTTGAAAGAATACCAAACCAGAGATTAATTAGATAGAAAATCAAACTTGAGGAATACGATTTCGAAATCAAATACAAAAAAGGCAAAACAAATTTAGTTGCTGACGCCTTAAGCCGAATCCAGATAAATGTTCAGGATTATCTCGAAACCGAATCAATGATCCCTAACGCACCCGAATCAGAAATGACTATTCACGAAACAGACAACAGAATTGAATTTATAATAGGTAAAAAGAAAAACAAGATCAAATTACTTCCGAATAAGACACTAAGGTGCTCTTTAATTAATCACTTATGTTCCTCATTTATTTTGGATTGTATAAAAAATTATTGTACCCCTGGTATTAAATACGGAATTTGGTACGACGATCAGAAACTTTTGCCCATACTTAGTAACATTATGACACAACATGCCATTACAACAGAGACAGAATTTGAGGCTTCTTCGTGACGGGGCACCACCGCACATTTTTAGAGGCGTCTTTCAGTATTTGAATGAACATTATCCAAATCGCTGGATCGGTCGAAATGCTCCTGATCCTCGAAAATGGCCAGCAAGATCTCCTGACCTCAATCCGATGGATTTCTGGTATTGGGGAGAACTTAAAGGGATGGTTTATGGGCCTGGTCCAACAAAAACTAAAGCACAACTTTGCGAAAAAAAATTTAATGCGGCTGAAATAATAAATAGACAACTTCGAGAACCTAGAGTAAGAAGAAACTGGGTTTGTCGTAATGAAGCTTGTGTGGAAAGTGGAGGACGACATTTCGAACACCTTCTTTAAATACAAAAAAGTGCAGTGTGGGTTTTAAAAAGAGAAACAATGTATGTATCAAAATTTTGTTCCCTATTTATAAGTGGATTGTTTTAATACGTTCAATAAACTTTCACACACCAGGTGAAACGCTGTGACAGTTAGTGGTAAGTCGGTTTTTTTAATTGTTTGCATTTTACGGGTACATTATCAAATAATGAAATAATACCTAAGAGCCAAAAATAACAAACTCCACCTTTATTTACACTGCATTCCGTCGTAATTTGCTTCAGGCATTGCGGCGTTGTTAGATTTCATTTTACTTTAAAGCCGCTTTTCTCTAAAAAAATGCCGTTTTATCTTAAGGTAATAAGGCCCACCTAAGAAATTATAATTAATATCTACGAGAGAAATTTACTTTTTCAAACTTTTATTATTATAAAAAATAGAAAAAAAATTGTCTTCTGGGCAAGTGCATATAGTAAGGCCAATATTTAAATGAACAAAAAACAAGTCAAATGAATAAACAAAACACAAAAAATCAAAAAATAAAAAGAAAATATTAAAATAATGATATCCAAACATAAATATCAAAAATATCCCTTTGGGCCTTAATATCTGCAACGACATATAATGAGATTTGAATGAGAGATAAAAAAATAACAGTTCAACAAAATACTGATAGAATAAAAAATAAATGTAACACACTAAAAAAACAGTATCAAAGATAAAATATGGTATTAAGTATAAATCTAGTACTTAAGGCATACAGTCTGGACACAAAAAATTTTCAGTATCGTCCGCAGTCAAACTAGCACAATCCTCATGGACCCAAAAACCACATGAAGCACATCGTCTCATATCTGCTACATAGTCTTCGTAGCAAATCACACAGTGCCATTCTTCGTTATGTTCTTTTGTTTTTGATGCAATGGAAGGCACAGATTCAGATGGCGATTTAGCGGTATTCGATAAGACTGGAACGGGATCAAGTTGAGACTCCACCTCCTTTAAAAATACGGATCGCTTGACTTCAACTGCTTTGTAATTTATAGCTTTACGTCTTGGAGCAGATTTTTTTTGACTTGATCTGGTGTTGGTAACACTTCCGCGAAGGAATTATTCAAAGGGATTAATTTTTTACGTAATTCACCTAATGGCAGGTAGTCATCTGAATCATATTCCGAATCATCGGCAGCGGCGGTCGTCTCCTGGTAAGGTTTCTCAGTTGCAAGACTTGAGGCAAATGCTTCAATGTGAAGAACATCCTTATCATAAGGGCATATTCCCGTAGCTCGAAAGCCGCTTGTAATATTTCCAATGGACATTGCTTTCTGCCATGTAGGTGTGAATACTTCAGAAAATCTTTCCCTGTTTAAATCACGTGTAGGATGTTTATCCCAGTACTTTAACAATTCATCGTCCCAATAAGCTTCAAATGCTCGAAATATAGCTTTGTCCATCGGCTGAAGCTCATGGGTCGTGTTAGTCTAAAGACAATATAAGTGAATCTCATGAGCTTCTGCTTTCTCAGCAATGCTAATATCCAAATGGCATTTGGCCCCATCAAAAATTAAAATTACTGGCGGAGGCGACATGTATTCAATGAAATGGTCTAACCACTTATCAAACGTTTCTATCGTCATGCTCCCTTTAGGCGTCATCATAACTTTTGAGCCAGCCGGTAAACCATCTGAGTAGGTTGGTTTCATTCTCTTGCCATTAAAAAGAATGACAGGCGGTATGGCATGTCCGAGAGCATTAGCGCAAGCGACGATAGTTGCGTTTTCGGCGTGTTCATGAGAAATTACATGCACTCGTTTTGCTCCTTTGGCTGCCAGGACGTTTTGTTGGTGGTGAAGAGTCAAGCGGCAACCCTTCTCGTCCATATTATAAATTTTTGCTTATTTTTTAACTGAGTGCGCTCCAACAAATCTCCTAGTTTTTTGAAATGATCTTCTACGATAAAACGATTTAATTTTTGGGCTCTTGCTGGATTCATGAATTGAGATCGACGTTTTGATATTCTCGGATGATTTTTCAGAAAAGTCCTTACCCACTCCCTACCAGCGAGACGAGTTTCCTGATTGAAACAATGCTTAATTTTCCTTTGCTCAACATACCTGAACACAGACCTTCTTAATGCTTTTGGTGTTAGCGGAAAACCTTTATCGGCCGGCCGAATTATTTTATTCTCAAGGTCAGTCTCTTCATTATCGGTCAAAATTGTTTGTCTACCAAGTTTTCTCTTCACGCTTTGTGATTTAATGTGGTTCCTAAGTGTTCGTCTGGGTATTCCGCATTTTTGTTCCACCCAGCGCTGAGATTTTCCCTCGTTAATATAATTAATATATAAATAAATCTAATGAGTACGTGTATTCATGGCGGCAGAAAATAAAGCCCAAGCCTTTTTCAATGCATTGTAGAAAATAAGGCCCGGGCCTTATAACCTGTAACACAATAAAATTAATTTTGAGGTTATTAAACAACAAACAAACCCAACATAAAAAGAAACGCTACGTAAAATGAAACTATCAGATACATAGATTATCATGCATACATAATGAAAAATCTACGTATTATTAAAACAATTTAATTTGCTTACTTACCGGTCGAAATTCTTATAAAATACAGAACAGCGAAACGTGACACCATAGAACAAGCCAGGAAGCTCATAACCATAGAACAAAATTACATTTCCGGCAACAGTAATACTAAATATTATTAACAGATGGCGATATAAATATTTTAGGCGCTTTCCTTTGGGCAAACCAGCGTTGGGCCTTAATATCTGGTGGGCCTTATTACCCCCGGGTACCTTATATGAAATTTTTGCTTCTTTTAACCCCTTCTATCACCCATTCAAATAATCAATATAATAACAGTTACACCCTGAACGACACAAACTAAATCTCTAGATTTTCTAAACGGAAAACTTATTTCCGAACCATGCGAACGTGTCCAACGGCCATCATTATTTCCTGTATGCGCAAGTTCAACATAGACACCTTTGTTAGTGAACGTAATCCTCGTCTGAAGTCTAGACTTGGAGCGTCCGTAAAGTTTACCGTGATACGAGCATTACACATCCGTTGTATGGTATGGCTACATCGTCCGAAGGACAGCTCGTGCTCAACATTGTAACATCGTACAGCAACGGCGAGCCGTCGGTGTTTACAATGACCCTCATTAAGTTCGCTTTTATAATCTAATGGCGGTATAACACAGCTGCCCGTCGGATCATTGGATACTGGCCCACGCAAAACGGGCATTTAAGGTACCTTTATTATATTTTATATTTTATATTTTATATTATTATATATATATATATTATATTATTATATTTAGTACACGAGCTTTATTATTCAGGCGTTTCGCCAGTGTACTCAATGTATAGAATACTTAGCATTAACATTTGGATAATAATAATAATAAATGGCCCTTATTAGTCACAACCCTACAAAATAAACGAACAAAACTACGTGTAATGCTCTCGAATTCCGCGCGATGAGTAATTGACAGCGGATGGATAATAACACTGTTAAACACAGGTATTGTGACATGATAATTTTTAATCAAATCTAATAAGAGAATTTTTCTATCACCTACAGATATTCTCGGTAACATCTACTTTTATGAATTACAATACGTAACACCTCATGTTGCTGCATTTCTCGGCGTTTATGCGATGGTACACATATATAAAGTTAAGACCTGTCTATTCCTGTTTATTATATGTGAGCTCTATGTTAAGAGAACATATTGCGTTTATTAGTAGACTAATAGCAGCCGAGTCAGTTACGCTCTGTATTGAAGAGTATTGAGATGCTGCTGAGTGCTGCTAACTTTTGTTAAAACAGTGTGTTGTTTTTAGTTTATTGTGATCGAGACTAGCTTTATGGGCAATGCCTAGAAATTGTGTAAATAGTGCGAACAGTTTTTGTTATGTGTGCGGAGAGCTAACTTTTAAATCCCAAAAACGTACTTTTACTCCCCTTGTGTTGAAAGCATACGAACCAATGGTACCAATGGTTTGGAGCATTGATTCCCAAAGTGGTCTATATCGACCCCTAGGGGTCTATGACAACCTGCAAGGAGTCTACGTCAGCGAAAAAAAATTTGGGGATCCATGAAATGAATATGGGGGTCCACGATAGTGGATCTCAACACATACACTGATAGTACCTATTCACTTACATCATACTATCTTATAATATCAAAATATATACATTATTTATAAAAGTACCTATGAAGTAAAAAATTTATTATATATGTTTATAAAATTGTGTAAGTTGTAGGATGTTGGTATTCGCTTTGTGGTCGCAATACATTTTGAACTTGTAAAAACCTGAGAGTCGCAGTCTCAGAGCTTCGCTACCTTGCACTGACTTGTTCAATTCGTCACTCGATAAATACGAATCTGGGACAAATACGTTTATTCGTTTCCTGAATCTTGAAAAGGAAAGTGCAAAGAAAATATTTTAAAAAATATAAACAGATAGTATATCACACAAATTATAGTGAGTCAGTGTTATTTTGTTTGAGAGTGCTGGAGAAAAGTACTTAAGTACATTATTTTTTATTAAAGTTTGGTTTTCTACTCGTAGTTAGCAAAGATAGATAAATTACGCTAATCATGACTTTAGTTAATAGTAGTTAAATATTCAATCATGCAAAATTACACGAGTACTCCTCAATAGTTTCTTTTTGAAAGTTTTAGCAATCGGTAATATAATTACAGTGCAATCTCCGTAATTCGAGATAATTGTTGCAAGAAGATGTTCGAATTATAGAATGTTTTCGGAAAAATCTAAAAATATTTTTAATATACAGCTGCTGGACTTTCTGTCTTATTTAAATAATTTAATTTTGCCCACAGATGACTGATGCCATGTCCGAATCTAAAAAGAAATGTAGACAGTACAGTGTTGATTATTTGAAATTGGGCTTCATTCCACCATTGCCGGACAAACAATCGCCTATGTGCCTTTTATGCAACGAAGTTTTGGGCAATGACGCTATGAAATAATCTAAACTGCAAGATCATCTGAGAAGATGCCACCCTGATAAAACAGAGAAAGATTTGAAATACTTTCAAACACTCAAAGATAAATTTCAGAAGAGACCTACACTGGACAGAATGTTCGCTTCGACGTCACAAAGAAATGATGATGGTTTGCGGGCGTCTTACTATATCTCGTTACTTATAGCAAAATCCGGAAAACCGCATACTATCGGAGAGAAGTTAATTTTGCCAGCCGTTGAAGAGGTTTTAAAAACTGTTTTACACAAACCTGCATCTGATATCATTAAAAGAATTCCCTTAAGCAACAATACTGTTGAAAGACGTATTGATGAAATGAGTTCTGATATTGAAAGCTTCTTATGTAATTATTTGCAAACGACCCATTTCTCTATACAACTGGACGAGTCAACTGTTCGTTTTATTATGAATCAAGAAATCTACGAAGAACTGCTCTTCGCAAGAACTTTGATATCCGACACTAAAGGTAAATTAATATTTCATGTTTTGAAGGATTACTTCATTGAAAAAGCAGTTCCTTTATCAAATATAATATCAGTAGCTACAGATGGAGCACCTGCCATGGTTGGACGTTATCGTGGATTTATAAGCTATTTAAAACAAAATGTGTCAGGGGTGTTAGCAATACATTGCGTCATCCATCGACAACATTTAGTTGCTAAAAATTTGAGTGTTAGATTGCATGAATCACTTCATTTAGTCATTGATGGAGTAAACCGAATCCGAAGCAACGCGTTGAATACGCGGTTATTTGCGCAGTTGTGTGAAGAAAATGACGAACACTTTCATCAATTACTCCTTCACACTGAAGTACGCTGGCTGTCGAAAGGCTTATGTTTGACAAGATTTTCTGCACTTTTGAGACGATTTTAGAATTTTTGGATACTAAAGATAAAATTTTAAAAGAAAATTTCATGAAGAGGAAAACAGACATCGCCTATTTAACAGATTTGTTTACAAAATTTAATATGGTTAATTTGCAATTACAAGGCGACAGTTTAAATTTGATTAAAACAAAGTCCAACTTATCAGCGTTTCTTGCCAGAGTTAAACTAATGAAGCAAAATATTGGACGGGGCGAATTTTCTCAGTTCCCCAATTTGTCACAGACAAGCTGCCAGGAAGACGACGTTTCAACTTACGTTCCACATTTAAATGCCCTCTATTCAGATTTTGAATCTAGGTTTGAGGATATTTTGACTATGGTAATACCACCGTGGATAATTAATCCATACGGTGACATAGAAGAAACGAATGTCATAATACAAGAGGAACTGACTGAACTAAGTACAAACGAAGAACTTAAGGTTCAGTTTAAAAACGGATATCAGCAATTCTGGCTGCAAAACAACATACCCGTTACTTATTCCGTATTATGGAATATAGCGAGGAAATTTTTAATTTCCTTTCCATCGTCATGCCTAGTGGAAAGGGGGTTCAGCGCTGTTACCAATCTCCTAACGAAAAAAAGAAACAGACTGGACATCATTAGCCGAATTCAGGATTGTCTCTTATTTTTATTAAAATCCAGGTAGACATAACGCACCTCGGACGCCAATCCACATCTTCATGCAAGTGCTGCACCCTTTGATAATGGTATGGATGCAACCCTGCCTTCCTCAAGATGCGCCAAACCGATTTCTGGGATACGTCATGACGTAACGCCAAACGTCTCGTACTAGTAGTCGGGTCAGCAAACAAATCATCCAAAATGGCTTCTTCGATAGCAACATGAATAAGAACACCTGGTTCGCGGCGATCTCGAGGCAAACCAAGTCCAGTGCTAGCCAGTCTTCTATGTACTTCTTGGAAGTTACGGGCTGATGGAACAGGGCGTCGATTTGGAAATGCAGCTAGATAAGCTGTGCAAGCAGCTCTAGCACTCCCTCGGTACATTCCATAATAATAATGGATATCGGCAATGTGTGCCGGAGGCATCGCAACCAAGAAGCGAAAGCGTGATATGTAGCAAACGAAACTGATAAAGTTGGCAGGAGAAACACAAATAGCTGCCTAACTGCCCAACATTCGATTGTTTTTTAACTGGGCCCGCCTCCCCACTCGTACTTCAGCCCGCGCGACTCTACATTGAATCACCAAAAAAAGGTATCTACATGATAAACAATGGTGCCTAGCAAGACGATGGACTTTTTTATAAACACTCATAGAAACTGTTACATTTGAGTAATAAACGTGCAATTTTTACTTTTATAAAGCTGATAACATGTCGAATAACTTACAAATAAAAAAGGTAGGGTACAAGGGACAATATTTATAGAAAATTAATTAAATATTAAATTAAATTATTGTAAAAATGATGAAAAAAAACAGATTTTCATCAAAATTTTCTTTATTCTAAATGGATGTCATTACTTTTCCTGGAATTCTTCACTTTTCAGGCACGTCCTTTTACCAGCAATCACTACAAAATGTATTCCAATATGATAGGACATTTAGTTTAAAGGTTGTAACGAGTTATTTCAATATGGTTAGAAGCTGCTACTAAAAATTTTAAAATATTCATATATTCATAAAAAATCAAATTCATGTTTTTTTGGTGATTTATCCGTCGATGAAATAGAGTGTAGTTTCCCTGATTTTGATATGTGCACTTTATGAAGACTCACACTATATATGTTTATAAATTCTATATTCTATAAAAGTATATTCTAGTCATAATCATCACAAACATTTTTTCTATCTAATAACCATCTTGAATAGGTATTAAATAGCCGCTCAATCCACTCAAGTTTATTTTTGAAGACAATGATCCTGAAGGTTTGTCAAGGGGGAGTGGTGGCTTTCAGCAAACTCGGCTGCAAAACAGCTACAAGGTAGCTAGAAAACAAAACTGGAGGAATGTGAATGGTGGTTCTCCGCAATGCCTTCAAATTAAAAGAAAGCAGGTATTGAACAAACTTCTTCAGAAGATGCATTAATCGACGTGACCCGATGTGTACAAAAGAAGAACTGACCGCTGAAGCTTAAAATCCCATTAGAAAATGGACGGGGTAACACCCAAACAAGTAACGTAAGGTACAGAATAAAAGGGTTCTACTTCAAAAGCTGGTGTTTGGGGGTCTGCTATCCCAGAATCTGGAAGTTAACGAATTGACGCCCAGACCACAATCTCAGCAGGAAGGTGAATGACGCAAAACATCTAACTTTTTAAAAGAAGGTTAAATAAGTGGCCTTGAAGAAGGTATGTTCGAAACCGAAAGGAGCGGAGAAAAACCGGTAAAGAAGGTATGTTCTGACGTTATCTTTATAGGAAACCAAATACTCCTATATACAGGGTGTCCGCAAAGTTGGGGTTTTCCTTTTCAGAAACAACTACCCTTGAAATAACAAAGGTAATGTGTAGTGAAACGAGGGCGACCAAATAAAAAAAAAAATAAAGGAAAAAGTACTCACTCTCCTGTTGACGAGAAGGGCTAAGTACGTCTCTGCCCGAAATCATACCGCTCCAACAGAAAATGAAATCAGCTGAAGCGCTACCGAGTAGACGCAGAAACCACATTGATTGTCTTACACTTAATGGCACATCTTCTAACAAGGAAGGCAAAATGTTGCGTAATTGCGTGCGGATTTTCTACTGGCCAAACATGACTGTTGCGAACGTTATTCACCCCATTACGCGTGAACGTAGATTCGTCTGTCACCAATATGCACTTCAAAAAGTCCGGATTATCACAAAACCGCACTCTTGCTGGAAAATCGTCAGGTTGAAGGGCTTGTACACGTTGGACATGAAACGGATACAGCCCCTCTTCACGCAGCGTTTGCCACACTTTAGTTTTTGATACTTGCACTTCTCTAGCTACGTCTCTAGAGATTCTCGTCTACGCGATTACCTCTACATGCGTGACCGTAACCGTCGGTTGAAGGTTGCATACTGACCTGACACACTGACCCCGACCCAGTTCTGCCGTCAGGTTGAGACCTTGTACCAATCTGTGATGTCCCGGGTCGCGGCTACAGGACTCGTATTCAGATATTTTTGATGTTGCAGAGACCTTAATCTCGGTTCCCTTAAGACATTGGTGTATATGGTACTAAGAAAAATTGTTTTCAAGATCTACGCGTCGTGTAAAGGAAAACCCCAACTTTGCGGACACCCTGTAGGTTACGTGTTCAGCGCCACTCTGTGGTTTCTGTACGTACTAACCTATATAAGAATATTTGGTTTCCTATTTTCTAGTTTATCTGACGCTAAATGCGTTTAAACAAATTAAATACAACCGACAACCTCTCACCTCCCTTAAAATTTTTTTCGAAAACGATCAGGATTCTCTGAAACACCAGAAAACGAAGTTTGTCCGATTATTTATTTATTTCATGTTTGCCCTTTTTCTCTGTTCCCACTAGACCGATTTTCAAAAATCAATTTCATAATTATTTTTTAACTATGTCCCAGGTTTCACTGCACGTTCAGATCGACGCGTCCAAAAGAAGATGAATTAACATGCTATGATGTCGTGATGGTTAACATTGTTGAGTGGTTCAATATACAAAAACGTTCAATATTGGAGAGTGCGTCACTTTAAAACATAGTAAATTTATATTCTAGGACCTAGAAGTGCTGTTAAGCTTCAGAATGAAGAGATACTACAGGGCCTTCAATTCTGTTTGAAAAAATGTTCCAAGGTGGCGCTCTGCAGCCGTCTTGCAACTTTCAACTGTCATTTTTACGTTAAAATGGAGTATATATATATACATCAATTTCACTACTCAGAATTTTCATTTGTCAATTTGATCCGTTCAAAAAGTAAGTAGGGTTCCGTAAATACAAACCACAAAATGTAAACCACAATTTTAAAATTTTGGTGGATGGCATACTTAACGTTAATCACGATTTCGCAATTTTGGTGAATGGACATACTACATGATCCGTATCACATCCACCATTCATTTCAGTGAGCTGTCGGAACTGTTTTACGGTTTCTTCATGTCATACACATCATCCTGCAATTGGCACTAGCTGATATTGGTTGTTGTATAATGAATAAATGGCTATAAAGTAAAAGGGTTCTTGAGCAGAAGCTATAAAAACTTACCAACAACATTCAGGTAGCCAGTCTGGCTCTTCATCGGGTCTGTGTTAATCTGACACATGTACCACCCTTCATCGGATTCCCTAACGTCTTTGATGTGGAGATGCCAGACGTTTTGCTCACTGTGAGACACACCGATCCTGCTGTTCTTAGTGATTACGTGATTGTGGATAGTCAGGATTGTTTGGGTGTCCACTTTCAACCAAGCCACCTGGAAGTAAGAAGAAACACGTAGATAGATCAAATTTGAACCAGTGTCTCAGAAAAATATTAGATACAATTAATTGAAGTCCAAGTTTTAATTATTTTTCTAGATAGTCCCTTTTCTTATCAAACGTCGATGCAGTCTTTGGACGTCTATCGTATCAATCACACAAGACCTGCCAGACGCACTCGCCAGGCTTCTGCCTCCCATTCCAACTCTGCCTTTAAAACTTCGCACATATAAAACTGGCCGGTAGGACCGCTCCTTCGTTCCTACGGTGTCGGGATTGTGAAACAGTCTGTCTCGAGACCCTTTCAGTATAAAAAACAGTACCTGCTTGACATGTTCAAGCCAGAAAGTTACTTACTTATTTCATATTGTGGTTATTTCCCCAAACCTGTCTATCATGGAAAATGCAAATTTGCAAATGTAGCTTGAAATTAGCCAAACACTCAAATCGTTAAAGCATGAAAGCTATGAAATTGTGGTATCACTTGACCCCAATAGGATTGGATGCTACATATATTCGTCCCGAAATAATATAGTAGATAGGGACCTGCTGATTGAGATGCAGCGTATGCAGCGGCCTAGTCACGCATTTCTGCTGAATTCGAATCGTTAATATATGCATATGAAGTCGGTTTGCACGCTCGTCGACCGCAGTCTGCGGTCACCACACGTCAATTAGTGGCTTAAATTAAGCACACAGTCAGGTGTTGTATTCATTGCGGAAAAACTGATTCGTCTGATTGGGTGCTGCTGGTAACAGGACCGCTTTGAGACAATTTGACGTAATGGTTTGTAATCAAACCACCGAAAAATACGCGAATAATTTAAGTTATTGGGGATACCAATAATAATAAATTAATGATAATAACTTTTGTTCATGTTAGCCTCGCGGATATGGAACGTCAAACTACATTATTACAATACAAGATAGTATTTTGCACAGTGAAACTTAAGTGAATATTAACAATTTTCTAACAAAAATGCTTGCAAACGCATTTTGGAAAAGTTAGTAGCAACTACCCAACTAGCAAAGTAGTGGTATAAGCTTTTGGTAAAAGAACCGTTCAGCCATAAAAGCTCTCTATTTTTGTTGCCTGAACACCAAAATGCTGGCTTAATGTTGTGTGGAATGCAAATTTGCTTTCTGCAACATATTTGCTCTAAAATGAGGTGTTTAAAATATTCTTATAGCATAGTTATACAATACCTTATAGAGCAAATTTTTAACTGTTGCATAAACGTTTATACAACTATTTTATACGGCATATTTGCAAGTTAGTCAAAATGGTTGTGTTGTGGCATCCATGGTAACGTTTATAAAACAAACCCTAGCCTTGTTGTTTTGCTGTGCAATTCACTACTTTAGCCAACAAATTGCACCCAACGGAACCACTTATACAACTGTTGTTTAGTAACTGTTAAAGGCTGTACATATGCTAAATATGTTGGTAAACAACTTCACCATAACCTTTCTGCTGTCATATTTCTGTTAATATGCCATAACCAATGTTTTAAGACAAACAACGCATGCATATTGGTTCAAAAGGTTTTATCAACTGTTCAAACAGAAGATATAGATCTGGTACAAATTCTGGGTAAATCATTCGACTCTGTCGGTATTTCATTTCAGACATTTGTCAAATTGCTGTATAACACCTGCAGGCAACACCAAAATATTCTAATAACCTAAAGACAACATGGACGATACCATGATTGTACACAACCACCCGCCACATTGGGCAAAGATTTATTCCTCTATTTAATATTAAATAATTATGTTTCAGTTCGAAATTACAGATATAAAGTGATAAAAATTAGTGTAATTGTGTCTAAATAAAGGATTTAACGCAGATAAGTTCAGTTTTCCATCTTAAAAATCTAGACATACTTTTGATCATTGTCAAAATATGAATCAAATACAAAGCCCGTGGAAATTGGGTAATTAATTTGCACGATAATCACAATAAAATTTGCTGCGCAAGTAATTCAATAGCCCTATATCACAGTGTCGAAGATATCATAATATACCTGTGTATGAAATTCACAATGGCCGATATGTAAGTAAACAGGATGACTGTAATGTGTATCCTTCACTTCGTCTATACAATACATAAGAAATAGTTTGGTTGCAATAAAGTAGAATCACGTAACAGAATAGTTGTATAGTTGACAAAAACTGAATCCTGCACTGACGCAAATGTCCTATAGCGGCTGCAAGAGGCTTACACTTTTGTTTTATAACTGTTACCTGCAGCCCTTATAGAACCTCTTAAATGACTGAAGTGTCCTATTAGGTGTGCCCATTCCGCTTGTATAGCTGTTCTAAGAGGGTTTTGCCAATGTTCTTACAGTATACAATGCTGTTTAAGGAATACTGTATAATCATTCTTGCAACTCTAATATGAGTGATAATTGTTAGTTGGGTAAGGTTGATATGACATTAGGCAGTTGATAGTATATGGCGGCACACATATACGCAGGACTTTTACGATAAGTGTTTAGATCGTAATTAGCGATAGATATGTCCTTATTGTTGAAAAGGTTGTATTTTTGCTGATCCTTTTTTGAAATATGAATATGCGCTGTGCATCCACAGGGCAACCTCAGCACAGGTGAAGAGTATATACGGTTGCAAAATAAACATAGTGAATGCTTAGTACTCATTATGCTTTTTGAGTTATGCAACGCAAAATACGCTGAACTGAGCTTTTTCAAGGCATAATCTAGAGATCTCTCCAGCCGAGTCTTTCATCTACTATTACCCCGGAAAACTTTGTTTGTTCATCCCTGCCAAGAACTGAATTATTTAACTTTAACGAAGTTGGTAACTTATAGCACATATATTAAGTTTTACTTTCATTGATCTAATACTGATCTGGCTTTTAACTCAAGTCGTTTCGGTGTATCAGCCGCTATACTGATGGACGTGTCATTTACGAATAACCCAAGGAGAGTGTCATCAACGCTGATATCTTCATCCAAATCGTTGGTGAATAAAACTAACATAAACACATTTTGCGATTAGATATAAAGGACTAAAACCAGTCATCTACTGGTTACCTAAATCCAAACTCATCTAATTTTTTTGATAAGACAGCTGTTTGTATGCCTTACTCAAGACAAAATATATTGTTAGTATGCATTTATTTCTGTCTAGTTGACTATTCATAAAGAAGAAAACAGAGAAAGCTGCAGAATTGGTGAAGCAACCTGGTCTAAGTATATGTTGCATCTGCAAAATTATCCATTCGATTATATATGATTTTTTCAGAGCTCAGAAAAACTAGTCTAGACTAGAATTTTCGACAGCTTAAGCGTCATCCTTCTTATGAATCAGTAGAACTATAGATAACTTGAGGTCTTCAGGAAAAACTCTATCGATTGACAGGTTAAACAGGTATGATGTCGGGTAAATGAGAAATGTAGCCAAGTACTGGGTGCGCCATCTATTACTTTTTTTTACCTATAGGTTTATGTGTTACCACGTGAGTCAAAAGTCATGTGGTATGCATAAATGAACTGTCAAAGGTATGCCATGTATAGTCATGGATTCGTTTACAACACAACGACGCATTTTGGTTATCCAAACTTATTACGAAAACGGTCGAAATATAAAAAATACTTTTCGCAATCTTCTCACTAGTTTTGGCCGACATGGACACCCTACAGAGCCTGGAATTCGTTCAATTGTTAATCGTTTTGAGAAAACTGGTTCAGCTGAAGGTCGTAGACCATACCAACATGCTCGCCCAGCTCGTACTCGTGAAAACATAGCCGCAGTGAGTGAAAGTGTGCGAGAAGATCCAACCACCTCGACTAGGCACCGGGAATTAGTGAGACCACTTTACGCCGGATTTTACACATTGATTTACACCTCCATCCATACAAAATCCAACTAACACAAGAATTGCAGCCGGAGTCCATCAACAGCGGCGTGTTTTTGTTCATTGGATGCTGGAAAGAGAAGACGGATTTTTGGCCAAAGTGGTCTTTTCTGATGAGGCTCATTTTCACCTCAATGGGTACGTAAATAAGCAAAATTGCAGATTTTGGAGGGCTGAAAATCCACACCAATATCATGAACAACCTCTCCATCCTGAAAAAGTGATTGTTTGGTGCGGATTATGGGCTGGTGGCATCGTTGGACCATTCTTCTTTGAAGATGCAGAAGAAAAGGCTATTACCGTCAACGGGGAACATTATCGCGGCATGTTAACAGACTTTTTGTGGCCACAATTCTTTGCTTTGCTTATTTTGGATGACATGGGGGGTAGAGGAGTCTAGATGATGATTACGTCATCGGTAGTTATTTACTTTTTTACACGAATGGCAACCCTCACATTTTCTTTGCTTGAAAACGAAACGCATTTTCGGGGACTCCCGCAAATAATGCATACGTTTAGTGAACAGCGCGCGGTAATTCTCCTACTCGCTTTAGAACCGAGTAGGGGAATTACCGCGCGGTGTTCACTTGTCTAAATTTCCTCTATCAGTATATTGTTTCGTTTGGACACTATAGCGAGTAGACGTATTGTAAACATAGCAGAGCAAGTTAACATTTGTGTTACCATTGATTCCATTAGCCAAAGTTTAATGTTTAAATAAGATGTCGGTTTACATAGACAAATCCAAGTTATCCCAAAAATTGTTTGAAAGTTTTAAAAAATCTCATACAAGTACAAAAGTACAAATTGTACAAAAGTTAGTTAACGAAGTATGGCGAAATTACAAATTACAAGCAACATCCGACAAGGCACTAGATATTATTGTATCTAAGAGAATCGAAGAAGAATTGCAAGCGGCGACTAAGAATAAATCCAGTCTACTATTTTTTTTTCTAAGGTGAGTGACGAAATCATTTTAGGTACCTATGAGTACTAGAAATATTAGAAATCGCCAAAAAGTTTCTCTTTACTGATTAGAAAATATGATAACCTATCTCAAAGTATAGAGGTAATGTTCATTATATTATAGATTTATTTCTTATGATTGATTCCGTCAATTGGTCACAGAGTACTGGATGTTAGTTTTATACATATATACAGAAAACTAACACCCTGTATTTTGTGACCGGAACAAATTGCACGTTTAAACATATCAGATTTAAAGCCATAGGGTTTTGTATTTACCATATATATTGCCGTACTTTGTATTTATGTAGCTTAATAAGAGAATCTTTAGCAGAAGCCATAGAAAGTTTCTATTTTTAGGCAACCTGTAAACCTGTAGGAAAAACACAAATTATACAGTCAGCTTCAAATATTGAAAAAGAGGAAGACGATAAAATAAAACCCGGTACTGAATCACAACAGCAATGCGAAATTAATGAAAATACAGATAAACAGAGAGCAAAACCTTCTCAGGAAGCTATGAAAAATAAGATTGTTCTACTCGAAAAAAATCTGAATACTTTGTATTCTGCCAGAGATACTATGCCAAGCCGTGCTGAAGTTGATAAACAGATCATTAAGTTGCGCGAGGAAATAAAAACAGTAAAACAGTCTTTAAACAGGAAGGTTCAAAACGCAGTTGCCCAGAAGAAACACAAGGATGGTATTAAAAGAAAGTTAGAAGATATTTGTCATGAAAATCCAGAAATAAAAAAAGACTATCTCTGAGGGATTCAGTGGGACGTCCTAATCTTGAAAGCAATCAACATTCACTATTAAAAACAATCGCGGATATAGCTTCATTTTAGAGTGCAGCAGATGATAGAAGTCGAACTGAATCGATTCGCAGCGTAAAAATTCTTGATGAACTCACACAAGAATTACATAGAACAGGATTTGACATTAGTCGCAGTGGGACATATCTTCGTTTGATTCCCAGAAAATCTAATTCTGCAGAGGGACGAAGACGTGTATCGACAGTCCCTGTTAAGCTCATTCGGGCTCAAACTGATCACTTCAAGAGCCACTTAGATAGCAAGTTCGCTGAAACATCGATCGATTATTTAGAGAACATAGCATCCATACTTGGACCAGATCAAGTATTTTTCATATCTCAAGATGATAAAGCTCGAGTCCCTATTGGCGTAACTGCAGCAAATAAGCAAGCGCCTCTTCTAATGCACATGGAATATAGAATCAAGATTGGGAATTTGCAGGAAATGTACTAGCTGAAGTATGGTTCAATGGAAATTGATGGCTATAATATTAATGCAAAATATGTTGGGGCAGGTGAACAAGATCTTCCTGATTTTCCAGACATTAAATGGTATTTAGAACATGTGCGTGAGAGCCATACTTGCTTCAAATTATAAAATGTAGAAACACAGAATACTGTCGTCCAAGAAGTGGCCTATTTAGATTACTCGACAATAGGTTTCTTCCACCACCTGTAAAAGTAAAATAAACAGTTGATGACTTGGTTTTGGATGAAGGAGGGCAATTTCTTAATCTTCCAGTCAATTTAGCCCTACTCTTAAGTGCTTCACTCAAAGATTTCCTGCAAATGCCCTACGATTATTTATGTCCGATCAGTAAAATTGAAGCTATCAAGTCGAACATGCAAAACGTGTGGCCTTTATCATGTTTCCGTCAAGTCACTAAGTCGTCACATCGAAAATATCCATAAAAAAGTAAACACGCACACTGATAGGAAAGTTAGACCTGTAAGAATCGCTGCTCGTCGTGCTAATGAACTGATGTGCATTATTCAAAATTTGGAGCGCCATGATGTTGAATGGCTCGATGAGAACGACGTAGACATTCCAAAATCCGATGAAAGCGAGCAAACTCACAACAGTGAGCAGCAATCGAAGCAATCCAATGTCATCGAAAACTTAGACTCATGGATTCGGGTTTCATGGACTGACGACTGTTAATTTGAATTTAATATATGTACCAAAAATTTAAAATAAGTTTGTTGTGTTAGTAAGATATAATATTTTTGTCCTTTACTCTATGTTGAATACCATATCAGCAAAATATAATCTCTATCCTAAATCTATTTTCTTATTTTTCAAATTATAATTATAACGTTATAATTATAATATTAAAAAAAACAATACATTAATTGACAAATGTTTACGTAAGCATGGGGGGAGGGGGTAAGAGCTTTGCTTACTTTTGCTGACAAGGGGGATGAGGGGTAAATAAGTGTAATAAATCTGCTTACGTAATACTTGAACGGCCCCTTAACAGTTATGCAAAATGATATTTTTTGAGTGACCTTCAATTCGTTGTTTTTACACCTAGATATATTTAGATCGATGGACATTTTTGCTGATGTTGGTTGAACTAAGTCCATTTAAGTTCGCATCAAGTACAGTAGGGATCATTTTGGAATTCTCCGTTTTGCCAATCCGTTAGCTATACCAAATTTTTGTTTGTATGGAAACTTCAGTGGTAAATATTTTTTGTTGTTCCAAAAGTACATGTCATTTTGAAATAAACATGAATCGAATCAGTCGACATGGCTGCATTTCATTCTGTCCACTATCTCTTGCTGAAAACAGTTGCTTCTTGCTCGACGTGCTAATTCGTTACTATCAATCGATGGTTCGTTGTATATGGTAATTATGCATTAAAAAATTGGCCGCATTAAATTGTAAACGAAATGAGTGTATTAGGTGGATGAGACAATGGAGCCCATTATGTTTTTATAGGCTAACAAAAATATTGCTGAGAGGTCCGTGCATGGAACGTTCCAAGTTTATATAAGGTTTTAGGAAAACATAAACTGAATTTTCACCTCAATTAGCTCAATATTATTTTTAGCGTGTTTGATGCTTATGAGCTAAATTTCCATATTATATATATTCTGAATAATAATTAATCAAAAAGTTCGCATTTTATATAAGGGAAGCAATGTGTGCGTGAATTGTCCTATAATATGCTGCTGTTATTATAAAATAAATTATGAGTTGGATAACTAAAAAAAAATATGCATTGATAATAAATCGAAAAGTTAATTTTGAATATATGAGAGTGTGTGACACTGCAAAAGAAAGTAAACAATGAAGGATGACAGATTGATTTCGAATAAGATCAATATAAAATTGAGATATTTTTATGGATATACAGGGTGTTTCAGTTTATTGTTGCATAACTTTAAGATTCGATAGAACTTTTAAAATTAATTCATAAAGTCTATATAAACATGGGTCGGAAAATGCGTGGCTTCCGGAATACAGGGTGTTTAAATTTACTTTCAAAAATAGTTTTTTTTTAAATATTTCGAACAATATTTGATGTATAACAGTGAAAATTGGTATACAAGGATTTTTTGGTACGACAAAACGAACCATGGGCATAGTTTTACTATAGCCGCTAGAGGGCGCTCTCTACTGTACCTGTAGTGTATTAAAATGACCGACAATTTTTTCTTAGTGCAATTTTTTGCTTTTTGAATAAAAAAACTGATTTTTCGCACTTTTCAACATAAAAAAGCTCTCTTGTGAATTTTCGTTATAGTTAGCCGTTTTTGAGATATTTCGATTTTTAAGGTTCGATGCATTTTTAGTTATTTATGATAAAATAACGTTAAAAAGTCAGTATCTCGATAATTTTTAGAAGTAGGCTGTGCCTGCAAATATTTTTGAAATTGAAGGCAGAATAAGGTTAAACGTCAATTAGTTGACAGTTAGTTTTGTTGTCTGTTGAAACCTGAAACGTTTTTTTGCAATTGTGAATGCACGAAATTTAGTTTCTTTTACCTGTTTTTTTTGTAAGTTTTATAAAAATGCCATTTTTATTCTCCAATCAAGAGTTAGCGGATATTCATTTTGTGTATGGCTTTGTAAATGGAAACGCAGCAGAAGCAGCCAGAGAATACGCACGAAGATTTCCAAACAGACGACATCCAACTCGCTCATCAAAACATAAATGTTCGTCAGCACAGATTTACCCGTATGATTCTGCGTGAGTTTGATAGATATCCGACCACAAGTGTTAGGAGAGTTTCTGGTGCCTTGGGAATTTCAGCAAGCCATGTTCACCGTGTTCTTAGAAATGACCATAGACGATCTTACCATTTGCAACCTGTGCAAGGACTACAGCCAGGGGACGGAGAACGAAGAATCACATTTAGGGGAGTTTTTAAGTAACTTTTTATGGACCGATGAGTCATGCTTCACTAGACGTGGATTGGTAAATTTTCATAATCAACATATTTGGTCGCATGAAAATCCGCATGCAGTTCGGGAAAGAAATTTTCAGCATGAATTTAGTGTGAACGTGTGGATTGGTATCTACCGTAATCGACTATTTGGACCCTACCTTTTGCCTGCAAGGTTAAATGCTGCGACCTTCTTGGAATTTTTAAAGGCTGAACATGCAAATATGTGGGATGATGTTATGTTAGATTTAAGAAGATTGGCCTGGTTCCAGGTTGATGGTTGTCCAGCTCATTATCCGAGAATAGTTAGAAACTGGCTGGACGAAAATTATCCAGAAAGATGGATCGGCCGTGGAGGACCAGTCGCCTGGCCTCCACGATCCCCTGACCTAAATCCATTAGATTTCTTTGTGTGGGGATTTCTAAAAGAAAAAGTGTACCAGACTCCCGTAACTACAAGAGATATGCTAATAGACAGCATCAGGAATGCATGTGATGGAATAAGGCCTTATTTGAATAATGCTATACCACGTTCCAATAGCATTTTGGTTGTAAATAATTAATTTAATTTGTTTAAAATAATATTGGAAAATTAAACAAATTAATATTCTGTTTTTTGTGTTTAGGAATTATTGCTGTGTTTAAATCTAAACGATCATCTTAATTACTTGTAACGCCCAAATCTAAAATGTAAAAAAAATATTATTTTCCTATAAATAATTAAAAATGCATCGAACCTTAATAATCGAAATATCTCAAAAACGGCTAACTATAACGAAAACTCACAGGAGAGCTTTTTTATGTTGAAAAGTGCGAAGAATCAGTTTTTTTATTCAAAAAGAAAAAAATTGCACTAAGAAAAAATTTTCGGTCATTTTAATACACTACAGGTACAGTAGAGAGCGCCCTCTAGCGGCTACAGTAAAACTATGTCCATGGTTCGTTTTGTCGTACCAAAAAATCCTTGTATACCAATTTTCACTGTTATACATCAAATATTGTTCGAAATATTTTAAAAAAACTATTTTAGAAAGTAAATTTAAACACCCTGTATTTCGGAAGCCACGCATTTTTCGACCCATGTTTATATAGACTTTATGCATTAATTTTAATAGTTCTATCGAATCTTAAAGTTATGCAACAATAAACTGAAACACCCTGTATAATAATATCTCTAGGAGGTCAATAAAGTGGCCAAATGTCAGCAGTGATTCAATTGAGTCCTGACACAAATGACATATAAATATGGGTATCGAAGTTGATGAAAAAATCATATCTCTGGTGTGGATAGAATTGCCGCCTTCAAATTTTCTGTTGTGCTAACGACAGCGTAACCAGTACAAGTACATTCAAACATTTATGCGAATCCAACTCCATCCAGCGGAAACTGTAGGAGACTTTGGCCTCTGTAGACTAAAAAATTAAGCATATTTTCTACACCACTGTCTGGTTTTGAAACATATGATGCATTTTTTATTTTGAGACTTGTTTGTCCTCTATTGCTTTTCAAAAATATTTCAAGTAAAGTTTGTGTAAGAGACTTAAAGTCGTTCTATTTTGAGAATCCGCTGGAATCAGTGAAGTTCAAAATTCAATCATTTAAAAGTCTATATACAAGCAAAGTAATCTAATCTCACCACAGTGTTATTTGTTGATTTGTTATTCATATTTTGCCCTCAAGATTGATATACGATGGCATTTTAATGACTGGTTGTTGAGTTTTAAGCGATTCATTGTAAAAAAGACTCAAATTTGATAGTCTGCCAGTCGGCCATTTGGAAAGATACTGAATTGATATTCAAAGGCTATAAAGTACCTACGTATAAGGAGCTTCATAATGAGGTAGAATATAATCCCACGTTCCATTTAACCAACTGATCCAAGAGGGCGCTCAGTCAACATATTAACATTTTCAATTGTCAGCTTTAAACTAAAATATTATATTTATGCATCAGTATTGAAATTCCAAATTTCAACTTGTTAAATTGACTCGTTTAAAAAGTAAAGTAGGGGGATTTTTCGAAAAGAGTTGTGACTTTACCCACAGCTTCAAATCGTGACAGTTGGTTTTGTGGGAATGCAAAAGCAACGCATAAGTCAAAATTTAGTTGAAATCGGGTTGCCGTCAGTTTGCTTCTGATGAAAACAGTGCCTTCACGATATAGCTGAAAGTTATAAAGATATTGGGAATAGATTCGATATTTGAAGATCATAGGAACAACACCTTGGACTTCTGATTTGATAGTCATCCTTCCTGGTTTATATTACAGGGTGTCCATATGTTATGGACCTCAAAATATCTCAAAAAATTCGTTTCCGAGAAAACATTTTAGGACAAAAATCCCAATGGTGACCTTTTACGCGATCTTGGCTATGACATTTAAGATAATTTATCCTTGGCACCAGAAGTGTAAAAAGCGGGATATTGTACGTCCAAATCAAAGCTGCAAGATTTAAAGAAGGTCATCTGAAGGTGACCTGGTAAACGTGGCATTTACAACGCTCATCATAGTCTTACGATGAGTGAGGATTTAGCGGACCATACAATTATTATTCTGGAAGCAAGAATAGGACTATCTCGTTAAAAAAACTCATTTCATCTACTCTACTACTACACAACGAGAGGAGTTTGCTTGAAAATTTATCTGACCTTCAAATGACTGGCAAAGATATACTTAAACGTGAAATTGTCCGCAATTTACATTTCGGAATTCCCGAAAGAAAATCATTTGATCTTTAAGTGGCCTTGATGATTGTAGTTAAGGTCATAAACTTACTTGTACACAAAGTTTTCTGCTATTTACATGTCTGGTTAAAAAACTGGCTTGGCCTCCAAATGACCTTGTAAGCATGTCCCTGGTCTTCACCATTCGTTGACCGTTTCCAAACTTAACAAATTTGTTCTGTTATCTGTTTCTTTATGAAACGCATTTTTAGAGACATTTTGGACTTTCCTAACTTTTTGGACATCCGAATATACCCAAGAAGGTCATGCCCAAGGTCATGGACAAAGACACACTTGAACGTAGGATCCCCACTCTTTTCATGTCCGGTGTCAAACGTAGAGATTTCTATTCAAGAAAGCTGTCTTGACTTCCAAATGACCTCCAGGTCACGTAATATGGCTCTCACAACCTTGTTTGATAACATTAGTGTTTCACATTATATTTTGATGTATTCATACTTTTTGCACAGCCTGTAAAATGGGAAGTAAAGCCATGTATTCAGGTAACATAATGCAGTCCAGGGACAGCAGAATAGTGTAGTATAGTTGTAGTCACCGTTATTGGTGGTTACGTCATCAACGCCATATGAAATAAGTAACCAGATCGAGTCTCCGTATCATGGACAGATCTTAATTCTGACCGGTTCAAAATTATTTACTAATCGCAATTCTCAATAATTTTCTAATCTAGTACATAAACATGGGTATAGTATGACACGCCATTTTTTGATGTCTTTGAAAGTTGAAATAAAAAATACATACGGAATTTACAATATAATACAAAATAACATTTATTTGCTAACTTGGTGGAACATCTAACATTGGATGTGGATATGTGACAAGCATATGAGAGCTTTAGAAGAACCATCTTCAATCATAAAAATGCTCAATTTTTCCAGGAGTGAAATGCGACTAAATAAATTACAGCTAGATAAAAAAATACATCTTGATAATGATGTTCTTAAACTCAAGCTTTTAAATCTATGTTGCCTTAGTAAACATCAAGCTTGTAACTTCCATATCTATCAAAATATACTAAGTGACATATAAATCCGAACACCCAGTTTAAATGGTTTTATTTTAATAAAATTTTGTATAAGTACTTAATGAAGCATAATAAGTAAATGATAAAAATTTCAAAATGATTGCACTGCTTTAAAGCCCTTTGACCTTTAATAATGTGTGGATGTGCTACACATTCTCCAACGCGCCTAGACATGCTTCTGATCAGGTGGTCAATATCCTCCTGTGGTATCTCATTCCAGGCAACCACCAACTCCTCTCGAAGTGCTTCTAGAGTCTGAGGAGGACGTTGCAAATTGAGCAATCTCCTACCCATCATATCCCACACGTGCTCAATTGGGGATAAGTCGGGAGATCTTGGTGATCTTGTGACATCATTATGTTGAAAGAAGTCTATTGTGACTCTTGCAACATGTGGTCGGGCATTATCTTGTTGGAAAGTTGGATCTGCCAGGGTGTCAAGATAGGGTAAAAGGTGAGGTTCTAGAACTTCGTGGATATAACGCTGCGCGTTCATGTTACCTCTGATGAAGATTAAAGGTGACCTGGAACCATAAGCTATAGCACCCCAAACCATAACTCCAACAGTGTGATGAACATGTCTTTCAACAAAAAACTGTGGATTCCTCCTTTCACCACGTCGCCTTCTAACCCTGGCACGACCATCGTGCATGCCTAAACAAAATCGAGACTCGTCACTAAAGACAATACTGTTCCATTCCTGATCCCAGAGTGACCGTTTTATAATTTTTTCACTTGTTATTTACAGTAAGATAAATACATTCACCAACTTCTATTAAAATAAAACCATTTAAACTGGGTGTTCGGATTTATATGTCACTTAGTATATTTAACAATATATATTAAGGTGCACACAGAAAATTAAGAATTATAAATTTACAAAATTGTTTTATTGAAAGTATGAATTGTTGGATTTCTTCATCAGGGTGAAGTGAACTTTCTCCCAAGTGAATGATTATATTAGTCTCATCCATATTAAACAATAGATACTTGTCCCAGTCGTTTTTAATCAAGTCCTTGGTATTTCACATACTTGGCCCAAACTGTAGGAGTCATATTCACTAGAGCATCGTCCCAAACTTTCAAAACTTCCATGTCACCATAGCCATTTTCTACAATATGGGTTTGGCTACTCCCAATACTAAGTCAACAGGGTTGTATTGAGGGAGAGGGGGGAGCCGCGAAACTTGATGTCCATGTTCATGTAATATTTCGTATATGATATATCTTGGAGTCGATGGTTTGTTCAGGCGACATGAACTATTTGCACAAGTTTCATTGTTTTTTTTTTACTTTTTTAGGTTTTTTACATAAATCCCTGCGGCACTGGTATTGCATATCTTAAAAGTGACATTTCGTTGGTTTCTCTTGGCATTTCGTAGGATTTTCTACAAGATAGAATAGCAAGCAAACTATTTGCACACTAAAACCTGCCTAGTCTGCAAGATACATAATAGCCATGCCGTCCTTATTTAGCTGTCAGATTTGATAGTTTGTTGCGATATGTGTGAGACTGTCAGAGTTATTCCACAGCATAAAACCGGTACAGCGTCCCAAGTTACCCGTATGCACTCATCGCTTCGTATATAATAAATAATCGGAATAGAGTTAGGTTTCACGTTCAGCAATGTTCACCGGGATATTGATCCCACATAACATAATAGCATCGGGTGTCGCTGTCGATGTCGGCGACGGTGGTTGTATTGTCCAGGATTTTAATATAACATTTATGAGCTCGTTAATGTATAAATCCTGCCAGCCGCCCTCATGTCCCTTGTACCGCGCTCACCAGTTACGCCTTCCTCAATAGAACATTTCAGGCAGTAGCGCCACAAATCAATGCTGCTGGTCGGTGATGTTTATTACAACTAACACGTGAGAGAATACGCTACAGACAGAGCTATTTATGAAACGTGAAAAGGTTAATACATTTTTCATTACTTTATATTTTCAGTCAATTGAATTTTAGAAATTGATTTTGCGATGTCAAGTAGAAAATAAAAATTAGGGCCTAGATGAGAGTCACTGCGAACGTGTCTTGTGTGTGATACGTCATTCCATTCTTTGAGGTGGTTTAATTACACACAACGCAGGCGTGGTGGTAATTTCCCGCAACGCTTCTCAAAGTTTCTGAAAAAAACCGGGGGAGACGTGGAATTAACTATTTGCAAACTAGTTAGCAAGATGGCATTTTTTGACATTATACAGAGTGTTCGGTGCATCGTTTGTCAAACTGAAACGGCGGACAGAGAAGGTCTTTTTCTATCACCCCAGGTCCCTCAAACAGTTTTTAGCCGAACGGAATTAATTATGTAGATTTTTTAATTTTTTTTACACAAAATGAAATAAAAAAAATTCATTGTAGTTATCCGACCGAAAAAATTTGCAAATTCAAGAAATTATTCCATCTCTTTTGTGACTTGTGGAATACCGTAAGGATCGGGATAAACTAGAGCAGTTTTTAAAAGAATTCTAAGAACGTGAACGTTTTTAGTTTTTTTACAGAAATTCAAAATTGTGACTTACATTTTTTTGTTCTTCTTTGTAGAAAAAGACCTCCTCTGTCCGCCATTTCAATTTGGCAAACGATGCACCAAACACCCTGTATAGGTTTCTTAAGTAAAAATACCACACCTTTTATCATCAATAAGAGGAAAAGGTGGTGTTATTATTCTTTTCCTTTTTTTTGTAATTAATTGATAATTAAACAAAATAAGATAAATAAAATCAAATGGTGAGTCAATGCAAAACGGCTGCCAAGTGTCGTGCAAATTTAAGCCCTAGCTCAATAAAGCAGAGATTAGGGGGGGTTAAGAGCGCCAGTGACTTAAGACATATTAAGTCACAAATCTCCGAGATGTTAGTCGGAACTTGTTTTGCTTGACCACCCCACAAAAGAAAAGAATGAATTTAACAGTAATGATGTAACCTAATTAACAGTACATGTAGGCCAAATAAAACAAGATAAGTATTGAAAAAATTCACGATATACTCGCTCAGCGAACAGCACAAAAGCTCCGCTACCGGAGTGCAAGTTAAAGAGAAAGGATAGTACAAAAAAAAACTATCGCACAATAAAATTATTTGACCGAGACTTTAACCACGGTACACGCTTTACAGATACTTTTGCGCCTAAACTAAACTTATCTGGGATAAGGTCTTCTCTTAGTTATGGCTAGGCGCAGCCGAGATGTAGCTCACGTGTGCTCAGGTCAAGAGAAAAAAAAAACGGTGGCCAGTACTGGGCACTTCACAAGGCTGCTTGCCTCGGTCTCCAAAATTTACGGTGTGACCATCACAAAAAACCCTAGAGAGAGAAAGACTTAAACATCTACTCTCTGAAAGACAAAAATACTCAAACTTGAAGAAAAACCATGTACATTTTTTTGCGAGAAAAGTATAGCAAAGGAAAAAACAAAAATGTACTTAAGTGATATACCATCAGAAATTTATACCTTGTTCCAAAATAAAGTTATGGCAGCTCAAAAATCAAAATCATGATCAACGTAATGTAATGCCCAATAGAAGCTGCCATGTAGGCATATTTAAACACGCAAAATGCCAAACAAAATCAAGTAACCTCTAAGAATTTCAGTCAATATATAAATAATATCTATAAAATAGTTAATTAAAATGATATTTTACCTATTCACATGAGGGTTTTTCTGTTAAATGCAAGGGGTGGTTTCCGGCAATACCAGCTGCAAAACAGCTACAAGCAAAGCTGGAGGAGTGTATGGTAGTTATCCACAATGCCTCCCACTAAAAGGAAGCAAATATTGAACAGACTTCTTCAGGACATGCATTAATGCACGTAGTCTGGTGGTATAAGGAAAAAGACTTACCGCTGGAGACTAAAATCCCATAAGAAAATGGACGGGGTAGCACCCACACCAAAACAACTAAACGTAAGGTACTATATAAAGGGGTACTATGCCACAAACTGGTTTTCGTCACCTAATATCCTAGAATCTGGAGGTTGGACAAATGGCGCTTACACCACAATCTCAGGAGGAAAGTGAATGACACGAAACACCTAACTTTATAAAGGAAGGTTCAATGTGTGGCCTTGAAAAAGATATATTGATAGAAAACAAAGTAACGGAGAAAAATCACAGTTTTGTTTCAACACAATACTGAGTTACTGAGAAAGATATAATACGTCTGAAATTATACAATCAATAAATTATGAAATTTACCAAAAGAAAATCATTGAAAAGGGTTTGGCCTAGGAATCGGCACTCTACCATTAATAAAGAGAAATTCAGATTACTAGTAAGTGATCCAAATAGTAAAAAAAGGTTACATGATTTTGGAACGTGACAAAAACCTTGCCGTTATTGCAATAAGATCGCTGACTTTCAAGTTTGGTAACTACAATTAGTAAGTTAAATATCAGTTGTCCGTTGATTCGTTTTTTACAAACGGTTGCTGTGTGAGCTACTTCACATTCCTCGCTGTTATTCTTCATTCTCCAGTGTCTTCATCACTAACACTACCGCATATTTTGTTAGCATTTGATTTTCGAACTTCTACAGATATCGCTGATCTTTTGTAGTTATTGTCCATTAACGTTCACATCCACCTAGAGCTGCTGAATTGTAGTATTTTAAATCCTCAATTTGATTTTTCTGGAGAGACTTTTCTTTTCCATCAATTCAGCCAGAACATCAGCACTTTTCTTATTTTCATTCATCCGGGCCGCTCATTCCATTTGAAGTTGTGGTAGTGGTTCCCAAATAGACAAACTCTTTGACTTTTTCAAGATCAATGTTTCTTAGCGTAAATTTGATGTCATTCTCATTGTTTTCTGCTCACTGATATTGTTTTTGTTTTATTAGCATTAAATCTCATCTCAACTCGTTCTCTCATATGTTTTACTTTGCTGTACATTGCTGCAATGCCCTAATTTTTGTTGAATACAATGCGGATCTCATCTGCCTAGGTTAACACTTAGTATAACACATTCAGGACTTTGTTTAACGCTGTTACTATCTGCTTCAGCATCATTTATAGAGCTGGATGACATTACATTCTCTTGTCTCAACCACATAATTACCATATATCTAATGAGGCCTATTGCTTGACCTCAACATTTACTTCTATCCCTGATACTTCCATACATACCTTAATGAGCCTTATATACTAAGTGACATATAAATCCGAACACCCAGTTTAAATGGTTTTATTTGAATAAAAGTCGGTGAATGTATTTATCTTACTGTAAATAACAAGTGAAAAAATTTTCAGCCTTATCAGTTGGACATTCCGGTTTTTATACTGCTTTTTTTTAATTCACTAATGCTCTAAAAATGAATATTTCAGCCGCAGTAAAGAATCAACGTTGGCGGACTTTGGTTCTTGACATCCTTTACGATCGGTTACGATGCCTAGAGTACGGAGACCTGTACGATTTCGTCAACTTAGTGAGTTTGATAGGGGCCGTATAGTGGGACTTCGGGAAGCTGGACTTTCTTTTCGGACAATTGCAGTTAGAGTGCAAAGAAGTGTAGACACTATGGATAGGTGTTGTCAGGCATGGCTTCGAGAAGTCCGTACGCAAAGAGCAAGGGGCACTGGACGCCGCCGTAGAACAACAGACCGTGGAGATCGCCGCCTAAGATTATTGGCCTTAAGGGACCGTTTCTCCACTACCAGGTCCATTGCAAATGAATGGTTTGCAGAACACGGAAGACCTATTGGCATGCGAAGTGTTTACCGACGAATGAGAAGTTTTGGCTTGTTTTCATACCGGCCACACTGGGTCCTCCCTTTAACTCGAGAACACCGACGTAATCGCCTTGAGTGGTGCAGACAACGGTCACTCTGGGATCAGGAATGGAACAGTATTGTCTTTAGTGACGAGTCTCGATTTTGTTTAGGCATGTACGATGGTCGTGCCAGGTGTTAGAAGGCGACGTGGTGAAAGGAGGAATCCACAGTTTTTTGTTGAAAGACATGTTCATCACACTGTTGGAGTTATGTTTTGGGGTGCTATAGCTTATGGTTCCAGGTCACCTTTAATCTTCATCAGAGGTAACATGAACGCGCAGCGTTATATCCACGAAGTTCTAGAACCCCATCTTTTACCCTATCTTGATACCCTGGCTGATCCAACTTTCCAACAAGATAATGCCCGACCACATGTTGCAAGAGTCACAATAGACTTCTTTCAACATAATGATGTCACATTGTCACCATGGCCACCAAGATCTCCCGACTTATCCCCAATTGAGCACGTGTGGGATATGATGGGTAGGAGATTGCTCAATTTGCAACGTCCTCCTCAGACTCTAGAAGCACTTCGAGAGGAGTTGGTGGTTGCCTGGAATGAGATACCACAGGAGGACATTGACCACCTGATCAGAAGCATGCCTAGGCGCGTTGGAGAATGCGTAGCACATCAGGGTGCATCCACACATTATTAAAGGTCAAAGGGATTTAAAGCAGTGCAATCATTTTGAAATGTTTATCATTTACTTATTATGCTTCATTAAGTACTTATACAAAATTTTATTAAAATAAAACCATTTAAACTGGGTGTTCGGATTTATATGCCACTTAGTATACATTTTCTCTTCAGTATAGCCCGCAAAATCTCCATGTGTATACTGCAATATGGGCGACTAACATACGGACTCAAAATCACCAACTCAATAAACGGATTGATTGATTTTGAAGAATGCATAGGAATCAACCGAGCACGCCACAGGTAGCGACTAAATAATGAAACCACGGCAAACTGAAACCCTGAAACTATTTACGGCCACCTTACATTTGCATATTATATTGCCGGTATGTTTATGCCTTTAAATAATGAGCAGTTAGCTCCAAGCCACCATACAATGAGTCGTAATATGTGAAACCAGACTAACATAACGTCTCATCTCGATGGTAATTTATGCTACACTTTAAGTTTACACACTCAACTCAGCTGTCGATAATGAGGCGTTATTAGGATTTGGATACATAGTCTGTGTGACTGTGTATGATGGATACATTGTAGATGCACATGAGTGCATTAATTTTAACTGAAAATGTCTTGTTATTGATGGCTTTAGTATGGAGTGGGTAGGTGGGTAGGTTTAATTTATGCCTGTGGAATGTATGCTAAACACAAGTTAGTTCTAAATTACACAATGAACATTGCTAAACGAGTTACAAATTTGAAATAAATTATAGTTTTGAAAACTAAGAAACACGCTTCAATCTTTGTACACGATGATTATTTCTACGCTCCGCCAGCCGACGACGAAGCTAGCTTGAACGATCCGGAAGCTGCGTTGCCTTTCGTCTGTACGGACAGGATGGAAATTCTTGTTATTTTCAGAAATATTTGTCCTCGGAGCACCCAGGTTGGTACCACTAAATATTAGGAAATATAACAGAGTACTACGTAGATTATTAACTTACATATTTACTCTTTTCTACTAGTGACTAACAAAAATTATAACATATTTACACTAATCCAGCAAATACCTTCTCTGTTACTTTAATCGAGAATATGATAAATGCTTCTTTTTCAGGAGATGCAAATTAACAAATAACTATAGGTTCTTTATTGTGTTTCTTTTTACTTTAACCTTCCATCTGCACCTCCCATTTCTTTGTTTATTTTGAACGTTGTCGCTGTTGATGTGCAACAGATCATTGTGGGCATATTGAGCATAGAATATTCGCACAGAAAAATAATTTGTTGGAAAGCTGTTTCTAAAACAAAACACCATTCTAGTTATCTCCTTCACCGACCTATTTTGAAAAAAGTTTTATAAGGCTCTTTTTGCCGATACAGTGTTCACAGACTTAAAAAATCAGCTGGGTTCACCAACTTCAGGATTCAGTACCTAATATGGTGTCTACCATCAGTATTTACTAATCATTCCCTCAATGTCAGTAGATTTCCTCGTAACCTTATACAGGGTTATCCAAATTAAGTGTCCACCATTGGTAACTTTGTTATTAGTAAAAATACAAAGTTGTTTAAATTAGCAAACTAGTAGCATTTTTAACGCTGGTAAAAATGAGAAATAAAAAAAAACAATTGAGAGTCGTTATTTTGATTTTTTTCAGTAAAATAACATTTTTTTAAATGGAAACCCCTGTATATTATATTTTTTTCTGTTAAAGCATCAAATTTTAAACAAAAAAGTTCATAATGACTTTTCCGCTAAAGTCAAAAATAAAGTCAAAATAACGATAAATATTTTTAATTATTTGCAGTATTATAATATTAAGACGGCTATGAAAACAACATGGCGTTCGCGATTTGACAGCATTAAGATAAGCGACAAATTGTTAAACTGGACATACTCGCAACTAGAAGGCTTTGGAAAACAATGATAAAATCAAATAATGTCAAACATTAGTGTAAATACTTGTTTATAAGCTTTATTGTGTCATTAATTTAAAGAAAAATGTTCTCCCATGAAGAAAAGTGTGATATGTTAGAATGCTATTTAGTGTGCAGAAAATCCTCCTTGAGAGCAAGAGAATACTACAGTGAATTATATCCCGCTCGCATTCAACCGTATGAACGATATTTTCTGAGACTTTATCGAAAATTTAGGGGCAACGAAAATGTTTTTGCTAAAACAAGGGCAAAAAAAGAATTCATAATAAGCGAGGCCACGGAAATTGCAGTTATTGGATATTTTGAAGCTTATCGTGAGAATTCAATAGCAGATCTTCTCAAGGACTCTAATTTCAGTTATGGTACTGTTCAAAGGATTTTAAAAAAATACAAATTTATTCCGTATAAGTACCGACCAGTTCAAACGCTTTTGGCAGGGGATCCAGAGAGAAGTCTTGTTTTTTGCCATTGGTATCTTAGCTTCTGTCGCCAAAATGTAAATAACTTTCGTTACCTTTTATGGACAGATGAATCAAATTTTTCAAATTCTGGAATGTTTAATAGAAAAAACCATCATTATTGGTCAAGAGAAAATCTTTTGTTAGTACATCCAAGAGGCCCACAAGTCCGTTTCAGTTTCAACGTTTGGTGCGGTATAATTGGTTCAAAAATTGTTGGCCCGTTCTTTTATGAGGGAACCCTAACTGGTGAAAGATATGTGGAATTTATGTCAGAAATTCTGACTAATTTCTTAGACGAATTGGATCTTATAAGTAGACATCATCTGCATTTTCAGCAAGATGGCGCACCTGCCCACAACTCCAGAGGTACTTATCATTTTCTAAGTACTACTTTTAATGATCAGTGGATAGGAACAAATGGCCCAATACAGTGGCCTCCCAGATCACCAGATCTAAACCCACTTGATTACTTCTTGTGGGGTTACTTAAAGAACCAAATTTACAAGCGAAGGTACGATAACCTTGACGCGTTAAAGACTGCAGTTAGGGAAAAGATAACCCAGATAGATGGTAGGACCATACTTAAGACAGTTCGAGCAGTTGAAAAACGTGCCCAAAAATGTATTGAAGAACAAGGTGGTGTTTTCGAGCATCTTCTTTAAAAAAAAATTGTTATTGTATTTTGTAAGATTATAAGTTGATGTTGAAAATAAAGTTTGTCGATACAATTTAATTGTTTCAGATTGGAGGCCATAACTTCAACAATTTGTAACCTAGGAGAAAAGTTATTGTAAGCTTTTTTGTTTAAAATTTGATGCTTTAACAGAAAAAAATATAATATACAGGGGTTTCTATTTAAAAAAATGTTATTTTACTGAAAAAAATCAAAATAACGACTCTCAATTGTTTTTTTTTATTTCTCATTTTTACCAGCGTTAAAAATGCTACTAGTTTGCTAATTCAAATAACTTTGTATTTTCACTAATAACAAAGTTACTAATGGTGGACACTTAATTTGGATAACCCTGTATATCAATAATTACTGACGACCTGGCTATATGTCAATGATCACATCAATCCGTGATAAATACTGATGGATCACAGTAGATACCGATTGTGTGACGTTTGCTTTGAAACTTAATAAAAACAGAAGTTACTGACAAAACTTGTAATTTATTACCTAGGCAATTAAGCCTTTTGGGCCCTACGCGGGCGGTTACACGACTTACTTTATAGTCTAATCATATAAGACGAAAATACCATTTATTTTTAGTTGTTTTGGGATAAATAATTAGAGATTCTCAAGAACTACTTGACCAATCTACTCCAATTTTGTTGTGGTTCTTCAGGAGTACGAATCCTACGGATTTGACAAATCTACGGGAAACCATTGTCGCATTACCAACAAGTGCCAAAACCTGCATTTTGTTTCGTTTTTCGGCCATAACATTTTTGCTATTAGGCGGATTTTTTTACTTCTGGTCTCATTTTATAGGTCTCGTAAATACCTAAAAACCTTTATTGAGAGTTTTTTCGTTCCCGTCAACACTTTCGATTGAATTCCAAAAAATACGTTTTGTCATTCTTTGTTGTCAAACAGCAAGTTTTCCCACAAAAATGGGTGTATCCATTTTATGCGTCCATATTTTAAATACCTCCTTGAACAACTTGCACCAATAAAACCAGGGGAAATTTGCTAATATGATTAGACTATTAGTGTCTGTTTCAAATTCAATTGTTTTCTAACATCCATCATACACTTGCGCACCTCTCCTTAACATGTGACTCAGGTTTGTTCTTGACTTTTGCGTACGAAAGCTGTTATGAATCAAATAGATGACTTCGTAAAGAAATTATCTTTCCAATACAATTGAAGCACTTTTTATTTTCTCAACTGAAGTAGATAACTCAGGAAAAATTACTTTGTTATTCAACTACAGTTTAAAGCTACATTTGAAGGACGATCTACTTCCGGTATGTCCTGGGAATGAAACTTTAAGTATAGTTAATTATGAACACATACCCTCAACACAATATCGTGATGGCCCGGTTATAGAATATTCAGGCGTGCAGCACGTGATATAAGAATTTTTCATGATTTATGATAAACCTTCGACATGAAAAATCCTTCTAAATATTCAAATATTATGATGAATAATGGAGGAAAGTAAATTGACCAATTGCCTGCTATACGTTAATACAACATCACTCAGTGACATGCAGCTCTTCCTACTCTGTTTTGTTGTTGCTATTGAAAACTATATTTCCAATTTAACCACTTTGATAACGCAGCTCCCCAAACACGAGAACAGGTCTATAGAGTCAGTAAATCGTTAATCTTACAATTGCAGTTCCGTTCAAAATCAAAGAGGCGTCCTACAATTGTAGGAACGACTGACGATACGGCCCTTAGTTGAGAAGTCGTTGTCAGATGTGTCAGGTTAGATTGCGTTGATTGTCACTTTGTTGGTGGTCTGCTTCCGCTTCTTTTCGCGACAAACACGGAAATTCTTGTGGTTCAGTGGATGTTGTGTTTTTCTGGTGTTTTTAAAAGTGTTTAAAATGCAATGGATTGAGAATATCTCAGCTACACTATACATAAAACTATAAACAAGTGCAGTATTCGACAGGATAGAACTGAGGCTCGGGGTATCGCCGGCACGCCGACGTCGGCAGTTGCTGTTTATATTCGGTGCATACATGGCGGGTGTGTATACATTATGTGCATCAGTTGTTATTGGACCAGCCCCATAAACCATCCATTTAAGTTCTCCCCAATACCAGAAATCCATCGGATTGAGGTCAGGAGACCTTGATGGCCATTTTAGAGGATCAGGAGCATTTCGACCGATCCAGCGACTTGGATAATGTTCATTCAAATACTGAAGTGACGCCTCTAAAAATGTGTGGTGGTGTCCCGTCATGAAGAAACCACAAATTCCGTCTCCGTTGTAATGGTATGTTGTCTAAGGTCTGTTGCAAAAGTTCTGGTAGGTTATCGGCTAGAAAGCTAAGGCATCCTTCTCTAATAGAAGTCTCATAGCTGAATGTTATCTAGGCTGTGTATAGGGTCAGACTCCGGAATGTATTTGGTATAAAAATGTACACATGACCTTCCTTTATTCCTTCCGCTTGGCGTAAGCGAAAATCCATGTAGAAACGCCGCTATTCCTGGTAATACGACTGGTCGCTCTTGTAAATCAGACCGCAGAAATGCGGCGGGCCAACCGTAGCAACCGGGATCATATCGATTTACGATTGTTCGGAATCGGAAGTGCTGCGTCGTGTAGCACCTTTAGAAATGCTAACGACCATGATCGTTGATCAGACTAATCCAGTTTACCTGAGCAGAATCTTTTATTGTGTCATAGGCTGGTAAAATGATCTGTTTTGCCCTCTGCGTGGGCTGCAATAATGATAATAAACAGATAATATTTGTACATGTATTACATGTAATAAAATTAGCGAGCAACTTAATGGCGAAGTTTAGCTACAATAACTATTCTTACCATAAATTGAAAGGAGGAGAATGGGCAAGAAGCTGATCACAACCGATGCCAGTGTAATGCTCTAGAAAAACAACCTTTAAAATGCATCATTAAGCAGAAAAGCCTTTAAGTGTTCTCTAAGACTATATAGAGGCAAGCTTTTTTTTCTGTATTCTAAGCTATTGTACAAAACGAATGCATTATATGAGAACAACTGTTTAAAAATTTGTTACGAATAGGTCGTTGATGAACATTGTATCAAACACGTAAAGAAACTGTAGTTCCAGAAACAAGTTACTTAAGTATAAGGGTAAAGTAATTGTATTTGGCTTAACTTGTCATAATTAACCAACCTGTTGAAGGGTAACGATCCGAAACATGGTCAAACTTTCTTAAACTAAATATGAAACGTATGCAGTTATGTTGTAAAACAGAAATTCTGTTACGACTGACGACATCTAAACAAGGATAATAAACCAGATTGCAATAATTAAAAATTCATAACACAAAAGATTAACACAACTTCAGCAAATTTCTGTTTGCGTACAGGGTTCTTAGAAGGAGATAAGTTCTTTGTAAGATGTTATTTGAATGTTCACGAAGCCGCACATTTTCGTCGATTTACACACCTAGGCACTTGACACTTTCAGAAAAAGAAGATTCTGATTACAAATACATATACTCAAAGAAGCCTTGACTACATTTCTTCTGTGGTTCGGACACAGCAGCAAAACAAAGATTTAGGAGCAGTTATGGTGAGGTTGTTATTGAGTGGGCTGGTGCAGTTAGAATCAATGTCCTCGTTAAATTCCCTAGTTACATTCTGAAGGTCCTCTGTGGGTGTAAGATTGAATGATTAGAATAATATGATTGAGATTGCTCATTGGCTTGACAATAGAAAATTAACTACAAATATTGTCGATATTATTTTTTAGGCATGTTTTATATTTTAATAGGTTATCTTATTATACCTAGTTTTGTTCGATTGTAAATACCAGAGCTCTCAAAATTGATATATTGGACAGCACTAAACAACTAGACATTTTCCAAGGCTGTTATCATACATTAAAATTTTGAAAAAAGCTAATTGGGGTGCTGCTACATGCTTGACCTATATGATTCAGACGATATATCCTAATATACTGATAACACTAGTATTATGGTAACTGTACAAAACACTGCGAAGGTAGCCCAAAAAGCTTTTTTTACAGTAACGTTTCTGAATGGTTCACAAAGAGCAAGTTAGTTTTAAATGTAGAAAGAATAAATTACATGATTTTTGAGTCCAAGCATGGCGATTGTATTCTACCCACTAAAATAGCTTTGACACAGAAAATAGATCTTGATTTACAGTATAACATTACAGGAACATATGTAAAAAGGCAGAAAATAGGTTAAGCAGTACTCGTGTATGTTGCACTCTGAGGGTTTTGAATTACTGCCGTGATTTTGAAAAATTATCTACCATGCGAATTTTGAATCTATCCTAAGATATGAATTAACTTTTTATGGAACTTACATAAATCGACTTTTTATAGTCCAAAAAAAGAGCTCTGAGACGCATGATTAAAATGTCATAAAGAGAATCATGCCATGGAAAATTTATATCTAATAGTATTTTAGCTATAAACGCTATTTATTTATAAGAAGTCTTACTATTTGTCTTCAAAAATCGGCCTTTGTTTGTATCTACCAGTGGGTAACTATAATACTAGAAATTTCAATTATAGATATCCTATTCACCGTCTCACTTAACAGAAAGGAATATTCCTCGAAATATAAGAATTTGTACTTCTTCAAGAGAAACGTACACAGTTTTTTAATAGATCTAGAACCTTATTATCTTTATGGCCATCTAATACGATTCTCCTTTTTTGTGTGGACGTTACTTGACCTATCACTGTGAGTACATAGATGCATTTTACATTGTTATTGGGAAATAAAAATTTGTTCTCTCAAAGTTAAACTACTATCCAACGTCTATATCAACAGGCTTTGCTCCTCAGAGTTCTCCTCTATGATGCCGACGCGCATTGTGCCTGCCAAACGGACCCGTCAGACTTCTGCCTCCGATCCGAACCGGAACTTCGTACATCAAGAACTGGTCGGTTGTGGAATAGCTTGCTTGAGGAGTTTTTTTTCAGTTCTGCTATTCTTAGGCAGTCCAAAAATCGGATTAACAAGGTGACCTTGAGTTCCTTATAGCACTAGCGGTGACCCGGTATTTAGTTTTCTGCCCTCGTAACAGCTTCAGCAAATAAAAAAACAATAATCTTTAAAATAAAGCACAAGTGTTTGATATCAATCAGTTTTATTTCTTACATACACCAAACACTTTTTCACAAACCTACTGGTGCAATGGATGAAATAACACGTAATCATAACACTAGACACAAAATACTAGCAAGCCACAAAAACCTATGTTGCAAAGATCTTATACCATTTAGCACCTTTTAATAAGTATCTGCCTACAAATATGAAACAATTGCGACGCAGGCCATACATTTAAAAAAATTAAAAAAGAGAAGACCATATTTACAAATCATAACAATTGCATACTACAATTAATCTTCTCACTACTTATAATAGAATCATAAACTTTCGGTGAAAACTTAATGAGACAGTTTCAATGGACTGCCATATTCATTTAACTCTTACAATTTCTATTGTTGTACCTTACAAAAAGAAATAAACAAAAAACAATCGTGGGTATGTTCGCAATAAAGGAAAATGAGCAGAAATAGAAGGATTGGTAACTCGAGCGACGAACGTTTCTGCTTGTTGGCTTCATGCGGCCCAAATTGATGTGCATCTAAAACACCGAAGTAAAAACATACACCCATGACATCTGGATACGGGTGTAATCTGAAGGAAAACCAAGATGGGAAGGGAAGTGCAACCAGACGCCACCAACAAGAGATATCCGTCAGATTTGTGTCTTTGGTGAGAAGACCTCGTGTTTACTAGGTATTGGGCCAGCTGTAGCTACCTGCTGTGGTATTTCAAGCCCATGAGTAAATTAGAAAGATTATCAAAACTGCCTACATTAACATTTCCCTAAGTGATTCAAGGGCTATACGCTCGTAAGAACAAATTAAGGTTAATTTTGTATAAAATAAAAATTAAACCTAGGAGACAATGATTGTAAAAATAACAATAAAAGAAACCGAAAAAAAAAAACAACAGACACTGACGAACCCCTGAGATTGGAAGGGTATTAGAGATAAGGAGGGTGACACGCTTCCCACCTAAGGGCTGATTTAATGCGGTTTCTTATTTACACGCACACGAATTGGGCCACGAAAAAGAGCTAAAATCAACAGTGGTAGACACAAAGGACCCAGCTGTAATTATATTTTTAGTGGAACGAGCTTTGATGACATTTAATAGTAGAAGTAGAAAACGATCATCAATTCTTACCTATGTATTACAATAACAAATTACTGGAAACAAAGCATTTTAATGCCCATTTTCAAGTCAGGGAATAAAAATTATGTTGAAAACTATCGTGCGGTGTGTATTCAAAATGTATTCAAAAGTATAATTTTCGATCAGCAGCATGGTTTTCGTCAGGTTTAGTCAAGAATGAAAACATTGATTGCACGAGACAAATGCAGAGAGTTTTAAATTTGAAACAAAAATAGTAGAAAATAGTCAAACAAAAAAAATAAAAAAAAATAAATCACATGAGCACAAGAAAAACTGAACTAAATGGACTCCAGCAGCTGACTTTTCATTAATTTCTTAAAAGAAACAACCTGTTTGGATCGATAGCCACTGTTGACTGCATTGTAATGCTTGACAGCATTATAGGTGTAACTTCTTTCAAAGACCGAGGTATTGTGAGGAGGCATGTTAAAATTAGCATTAAATCTAAGAGTTCTGGTAACAAAACTACCTCGGTGAACTAATTTACTAGCGAGGTAAGCTGGTCTGTTAGATAATAGAAATTTATGCGTGAAGACGGTCAAAAGATTTAAAAATAACTTATCAATTCGCAACCAGTTGAGTTCTTTGATTTTATCTGAGACGCGACTAAACTTGCGCAATCCAAAAATAAACCTACAACAGATGTTCTGAATTTTCTGGAGTTTCCTTTTGTGGACGTAGTCTAAACATGGGTAATACAGAATAAGAGAGTAAGAAATGACAGTCAACACAAGACTTTCAGCGAGCTTTTTTCGGGTTTTAAAATTCAAGATGTATCGATTAGAATAGAGGAGTTTCAAACGCAAATACGTTACTCTAGATAAGAAAGAGACATGCCGATCGAATCTCATATTTAAATCAAGGGTAACACCGAGATTCTTGGCGTAATCCACAAAAGGGATGAGTGTCTCATCCAAAAAAACACAAATCCTCTGCTTCATTTCACGGTAGGAGTTCTTCGAACAGTACAACATTGCAGTAGTTTTATTGGGATTGATCTTCAAGCAGTGTTTGTTACAGTAATCACTGATGTTAGCCAAATCTAAATTAACTTTAAAAGAAACTTCATCAACCTTTGATGGATCGAAACCAAACACTAACTGAGTATCATCTGCATAAGTTTGCATACTACAGTAGACTAAACAGTCTTGCAGATCGATCGTATAAATCAGATATAGTAAGGGACCTAATACTGAGCCCTGAGGAACTCCTGAAGGAACTGGCTCAGAGGAGCAAATTCCCTGATCAGTTTTCACTGTTTGTTGACGATTTAGCAAGTATGACTCAAAGAACCTTAGAACTATATCTGACATTCCATAATGAGATAACTTACTCAGTAGTATCTGGTGATTGACCATATCAAAGGCTTTCGAGAAATCCAACAGTACCAAGACGGTGTTGATGTGATTGTCTAAATTGTGAATGATGGAATCAGTAAGATGTAATAAAGACGAAGTAGTGCTATAACCAGCTCTGAAACCTGACTGATGTAGAGGAAATAAGTGATTTTGTTCGGAAAACTCCACTAGTTGTGAGTAGACAGCTCTTTCGAGTATTTTTGATAGAAAGCATAATAAGGTAATTGGCCTGAGATCCGAATATTGTTCTGGATGATTAGTTTTAGCTATTGGAATAATAATACCATTTTTCCAACTGGCAGGAAAGTAACCTGTTTCGAGACAGACATTAATAATGTGAGTTATATGATCTATGGTATCAGGCAAACATAAGCAAACCATATTTAAAGTTAGACCATCAGAGCCACATGCCGTAGACTTAATGTGAGAGATTATATTGACGATGTTTTGCTGAGTAAGGAGTTTAAAAGCAAACAGAGGTGCATCCGGTGTATGGCGTCTATCGCTATAAGAGTTAGAGACACTATCAACCAAATTTGGATCAGCTGCAGCTGTCTGGAAAATTGAAAGAAAATAATTGATTTAAAATGTTAGGCTCAAGAAGACTGGGAGGTATCGCAACATGTTTCTGGGCTACCACATTCATCCTCCTCAGGTGTTTCCAAGCTTGACTAGAGTTAAGATTCCGGAAACGTGACATATATGCTTTTTTCACTCTTCTAAGCGATGCCAGGGCATAATTTCTCAAATCTTTGTAGCTGGCCCAATTCTGATCAGATCTGTTATGCTGATAGACAGCGAATGCCTTATCTCTGAGTTGAAAAATCATTTTCAAGTTAGGAGTGAGCCAGGGCGCAGCAGGTTTTGTGACACGTACTGTACGTAGCGGAGCATAGAGATCGAATAGATAAAGAAGACGGCCAGTAAAAATAGAGACTTTAATATCCACGTCATTCACGAAATAAATGTCATTGAGCTGCAATGATGCAATCTGCGTCTTAAAACTTTGAATATCAATGCTATTAAGATTTCTATATGTTACAAATTTAGGCTCTATTTTTTTATAACAAACGGAAATATCACAGTATGTGAGCCGATGATCACTAATTGAGTCTGCATTGAGTGTCCCTGACCTTTTGACGATAGTATTGTCACTAACAAATATTGGATCAAGTAATGTGGAACTGAAGGCTGTAACACGTGTAGGCTCATCAATGACTTGAATGAAATTGAATGAATCAAAGCAGCTGCTGAGGATGTTGTTATGAGCAAGCAAGTCGACATTCATATCGCCCAAGAATATAATGTTGTCATATTGCGGAGTGAAAAATGAGATAAGATTTTCTAAACACTGGATGGCTTGATGTATAGAGCAATGTGGTGGCCTATATATAACAACAATTAACATACTGGACCCGTGCAGTTTAAATTTATAGCATAACATTTCAAGAGGATTTATAAAGTCATCGAGCTCAACTGGGATAAGATTAGTGCTAATATCTAATTTAACATAGAGACCGATGCCACCCCCTCTACTCCCACGGTCCTTACGGAAGAAGTTATACCCAGGTATATTGACTACAGTGCTGTCAATACTGGAATGCAGCCATGTTTCAGTGACTGCTACAACATCAAACTTATATTGAACAAGAGAGACAAAATCATTAAAGTGAGCTGTTAGAGAACGCACATTTAAGTGACATAGTTTCAAGACACTTTTTATAGTGTTAGCCATAATCCACCCTTTCTTTTAGAGTTTGAACATAATTGAGAAACACAGGACAGTTTGGAAAATTAGCCGAATGATCAACTGGTAGAATCTTCTTGTATACCTTGTTATGGTTCAGGCAATTTACGCATTGTAGGGCGCTCGAGTTACACTCCTTGATTTTATGATTTCGCGTACACTTTGGGCAGGACAGATCAGCTTTACAGGATGCTTCAGAATAACTAGTAACATAGTAACTATTTGTGCAGTTCTGAGCAAGGTCAGCAGGTATACTATGTCTCTTTAGATTGTTCTGAAGGCCTTCGATCGGGTTAACCATTCTATATTGTCCAAGCTTTAAGACTATGGTCTGCAGGGCAGCTGTTCAACTGGATATGTAGTTACTTACCTGGTAGACCCCATGGTAAGATATGGAGGGCGTATTATTATTTAACATATTTATTAATATTTTTTTATTTGCAGATTATGTTAAGATTTTTAGAATAATTCGGAATAAACATGATGCCGATTTGCTGCAAAGAGACTTAGACCATATTTCCATTGGTGTGGAGTGAATGTTTTACTTTTAATTGATGCCAAATCCTTCAAAATTACATTTAGTCGGTCCCGTAATCCTATTATTTATTCTTATGGCATCAACGGTAGATCTTTACAAACTACGGACCAGATCAAGTACTTGGCCCTTGGCTTATCTTTTATTCAAAATTATCATTCAAAGTACATGTTGAAAAAACAATCCACCGTGCATATAAGATATTAGGCTTTATGAATCGCCATTGCGTTGATCCGTCACTTTGTTCTTTTAAAATTTTGTATTGTTCTTTGGTCGGTTCGTTACTTGTGTATTGCTACTCCGTTTGGTCCTCAAGTTATAACGTGTAGATCAACCAATTAGAGCTTGTGTAGATTTCTTTTTTAAAATATGTGGATACAAAACGGGTTTCATTGGGGAGGAGTCACCTTTGACCAAACAAATTATGGTTCAAATGAACCCTTAACTCGCCTTCTTAGGTTAGATAATAGAGATATATTTGTAGCTTAAAATTATTCTAGGCTTCTGTCTGTGCGTTTAAAAGAACATTACAATGTGATACTTAATCCAGACTGTGTTTTATTTGTAACAAGGGTTTTACCCGTTGATTAAATAAATAAACAAATAATTACGGCGTCAATAAAACAAAATTCTACATGGTTGGACAGTTGCCTGGTTTGTAAAATACTTTCCAAAAAGCTTCAGATTTGTTACAGTGCTATGAATGATAATACACTTACCGACTGACTGACAATAACTTGGCGATGAAGTTTTCCGCAACGCTATGAATAATAATACATTTATTTGATTGTCGAATAGCCACAGACTATAACAAATCAGATGTCAAAAGGAATTGGTAGCACAAAACACATACATTTAAAAAAACGATACAATATTGATAAAAAACATGCAAAGAACCCTTCCGAGCTATAAAAACACTTATCTGCCAGAGATGAATGATTCTTAAAGCTACTTGGTTGGTTGTTGGTGCTTTTTGAATAGCCTTTTTTTTTAATTAATGAGAAAATTGCTGCAGTACTATATTGAGGGGATGTCAGCAAATCTTGCGAGTTTGATAATAGTGTAAATATAAGCGATCATTAAAATTCCTAAGGACCGAAAATAATCCATGCAAGATTCAATTAAGATTTGCAATGATTCTAATAACATATTTCTGGAGAAAAAGCACTGTATCTATAGATGAGCTGCATCTCCAGCCTAAAATGCCATGCACAAGTGACAGTTAAAACTTGAATAGTATACGAGCCCCTTCCCACTTCAATTGGCCCAACTATTGAAATCTTAGTTTTTTTCTTATCAAACACAAATAATAAAAATGTAGCAGGGTGTTATAGGTTTAAAATATTAACAATGAATATTTTAATAATATATAGTAGAAAACACCAAATTTATCACTCCCTAATCAAGTTTGCAGTATAAAAAAAAACACATGTTGCAATTACAGCATATCAACCTATTTTCATTTCAATGCAAAATAAGTCTATAACGCATAGGTGGCTGTGAAAAATAAAAGCAATGACAATTGTTTTTATTAATCACAGCTGTCAGAATACGTTTAAAATAGTTTTGGGTAGTTAAGGTTTTCCAAATGGGTAGAGGAAAGGTTATTAGTGAGAAAATTCGGTTACTGATAATTAAAGCTTTCAATTCTGGGAAATCAAACTCAGAAATTGCAACTTTGTTAGACTTATCGCGGTACAGTGTGAGAAATATTGTTAGAAGATATAACGTAACTGGTGCAGTTAATGTTAAGCCACGATATGTGAAAAAAAAGTAATATCACAAATGCCGACCGAAGAGCATTAAGAAGAATAATCTTGAAAAACAGGCGTGCCAATTATTTACAATTAAGTGCTCTGTGGAGTGACGCTGTTGGAAGGAGAATTTCGAGGTCCACAACTCATAGAGAGGCCCACAAACTGGCATTTAGCACTTGCAAGGTAAGTTTTTTTATAAAAAAAAGTGAAGTAAAAACCTTAAAGTTGCACAACTTGCTTATAAGCCAAAGAAAAACCACTATGACTCCAATGCAAAAGAAAATTCGGCTTAGATAGGCTAAAGAACATAGACAATGGACACCTCAACAATGGTGTGCAATACAATGGAGTGATGAGGCCCGATTCGAAGTTTGTGTTGGTGACAGTCGCAGTAGAGTTATTCGCAAAAAAAATTTAGCATTCTATGTTGACTGTCTGAAGAGAAAAGTGAAATTTCCAGCATCCATTATGGTCTTTTGCAGTATGTCATCAAAAGGAGTAGGAAAACTTCATTTTATTGATGGAAATGTGGATACAAACAAATATTTGGCAATTTTAGAAGAATCGTTTTTACCAGTGATGGAAGAATGTTTGACATCCGGCCAAGATTTTGTGTTTCAGCAAGATGGTGCAGCGCGCCATACCTCAAAAAAGGCTATAAAATGGGTGGAAGAAAATAATGTACCACTTTTGAAATGGGTTTCTAGCAGTCCAGATCTGTCACCTATTGAAACTTTGTGGCACTAGATGAAAAAGGTTCTACGACAACATCCTGCTCGTACAATCACCGAACTGAGACAAAAGCTTCAAGAAATATGGGATTGTTTTACACCAAATTTTTGCCAAAACTTGGTTAACACTATGCCCCAAAGAATTTCAGCCGTAATAAAAGATAAAGGTTTTTTTTTAGAAAATAAGTTGTTTTAGAAGTAAATAGTTTCGTCATGTTTAGTTTATAAAGGCATATTTTGGTACAAATCTTGAAGTGGGCCAACTGAAGTGGGAAGGGGCTCGTAGAGTGAGTGAAACTTGCTTACTACAGCGATTTGATAAAACAATCATACTATATGCATTTTTACGTAATTTATGACACAGCGATTCCACATGTGGCTTCCAAGTTAGATGGCAATCAGTACCCAACAACCTAACAGAAAGAGAGGTTTTAATTGTTGAAGCGTTATTAAAAATACTAAAATCCTGGTTATCGCTTACTGAAAATTTTATTAATTGGGTATTATTGCATTGTATTTTGTATTGTATATTAAACCATTATTTACCGACCATACTTCAAAGAGTTCAATGTTACTAGAACGAGTCAATAAGATCATCCGCGTATGTACTAATTAATTTAAAAATTTCATATAATTCCTTCTGAAACGATGTAGCTCAGAAAGTCCGCAAAACGTTCTGTTTCTCTGTAGCTAGATTGCATATAGTTTAAAAAAAGCATGAACCCAACAAATTTGCATAATTTAGTTTAGTAACACATGTATGAATAAATTAAATGCCGGATTTTCCCGTGTCAGACATACGCTAGGAAGCAGTTCTGCAACAAGTGCGTGTAAATTCTGTAATTTCGAAACAAATGGGAAATTTATTCAGCACATCTACCGTACAAGCGGCGTAAAAAACGGAATTAGCATTTATGTTCCCAACGACAGCCAGCCGACGGAAGTACTTTTAACAGAGTTTCCATTAAGAGAAAAAGATGTTCGGAAAAACGTTACTCTGACGGTGTTATCAATAATAGGCTTTAAAGTAGTATTCACTCAAGAGTTTTTTCCACTTTTTTTTGACGCAACATGCGCGGCAGTAATGTGTTTGAAAACATTGTAGATATCGAAAAAAGAAACCGACAGAAGAAATCGAAGGGCAGTTTATTATTGAAGGAAAAAAAACTAACTCTATACTTGTAATGTCAAGTATTCCTGTTAAGGGGTGATAGATTAGGTCAAAAGCAACCGATTTTGTCCTATCATGTCTTATCTGAAAGTTAACTATTTTTAAGTTATTTGAATTTCAAGTTTTTTATTTTTTATTCCGACTTCAGACGGTTAAAATTGAAATACAAAAAACTGCATGCTTGATTTTGAGTTTTTTGTTATCGTCGCATAGCAGACATTCCAATAGTTCATAATAAGTAATAAAATGTTGAAAAGCTACAAACGTTTTAAAATTACGCTTTTTAAATGTATCATTTTCTTTTTTTTTTTTACTTATTCGATAAAAAATGCAATTTTCTGTAAAAAATCTCCTAGTAATGAAATGTGCAAATTATGTAAATAATATCTCTATCTAACAAGCTTTCATTTGAGGTATTAAGCGTTCAATTATCTGAAGTACATGCAGAGAAACAATAATGACACCCACAGAGGCTGGATTTTTAAGGAATTCGTATTACCTGTTTGAACAAGTCGTTACTGTCCTCAAAGGACTCGCATGCCATGATTGTTTTATGGCATTGGCTCGACGAGGAAGCGAGCGAGAAGAGCTGACTTAGTGGAGGAGTGAGAGAGAGAGAGCTGTTATTATTCATCATTGTAGTTACGCCATCGCCGCACGCCGAGTGAAAATTAGGTTTAGTTGGTATCAACTACTTCGTAGGCGCACACGTCTTACGCACGATTATTATTTCCGAGTTTCCCAGTTCATTTCGAGTGGTTTCTTTATCATCATGGCAGACGCAGAAGATCCGCCAGGACCTCGCCATAGCGAGCACGGGCAAACTTTTACAAATGAAGAATACGCAGACATAATGTTCTGTTATGGACTTTGTAACGACGATTCTGCAGCTGCCCGCCGTGAATATCGGCAAGGTTTCCCGAATCGCCGAACACCTCATGTTACTGTGTTTGACTCTGTGTATCAGCGCATCCGCCAAACCGGACGTGTTCAAAGGCAACATACAGTATATTCAGATAAGAGATAGACCGGATGTAAACAAAAGGTTCGGGTGATTTTCACGCTAACGCCGCCGTCTCGACGTAAAACAGGAGCCCTCATTGGTCAATTCGAAATTAAATGCCTATGCCGAGCGGCAGAGCAATCGTATCAAGGCAGAGTCACATTCAGGTTCAGATGTGTTACGTATGTCGTGTGCATCATTGCAATTTGATATTTCTTTGGACGTTTTCGTTTGTTATCTTATTAAGTTGTTGAGTTTGTCGTTGTTATTGTTATACTTTGTTATTGATTGTTATTGTTATCAACTGCTTGCGCAAAATGCCCAGTAGTACAGATACTGCCGATGAAGTTGTAAACTCCTGTAGTCCACCTAGGAAACGCTCTAAAAAAAGACACCTGAGTGCAGAAATGAAAGAGGTCATTTTGAATATATATAAGATCGAGCGCGAGGAGAACGAGGCATCAACCATCAAAGAAATTGTTGTGAAGGTTTCTCACAAAGTTGGGGTGTGTCGCGCAACAGTGTTTAATGTGTTAAGACAATACAAAAAAAATCACACCTTTTCTGAGCCAATGACCAGTAAACATCGCAAAAGTATTGTTAAATCATTGGATGAAGCTAATAAGCATGCGATTAGGAGGAACGTGCATGAATTCTTCTTTAGGAATGAAATACTTACTATAGATAAAGTACTGCAGGAGGTAAATGGAGATACAACGTTGCCAAATTTCAAACGATCAACTTTCCATGCGTTACTGAAGCATTTACATTTCAAATGGAAAAAACGGGGTCGTAGTAGTTTACTACTGGATAGAGAAGAAATTGTGCTATGGAGGAGGGATTATTTAACAAAAATTGGGAAATATAGAAATCAAAACAGGAAGATTTATTACCTTGATGAAACGTGGGTAAACGCAGGACACACTATAAGTAAAGTATGGGTTGATGATTCTGTAACTTCGTCTAGGAGGGCCTTTCTAGATGGACTGTCCACCGGATTAAAAAATCCAGCAGGTAAATACGAGTAATAGACAACAATCGGATGTTTTTCAAACCTTGGGAACAAGGTTCTAAATATTAATTCCAGGGGGCAGATAAAACATATTACAAGTAACAAAACTTTTATAACTTTCGATAAAATGCGTGGATGTTTTTTTGTCATTTTCATTTGTTAGAACTTTTTTAAGCCATGTTTTATGTGTTTTCGATATTTCAATAATTTTTTAATATAATCTTAAAATATGTCGAATATTATAAACTTAAAAAAAGTTACTAAGTTTTATATTGTGTACCGTTCCTAATAGTTCTAATCATTTTAATTCATACTTTAAGCTTTATAAAGTTATAATTTGTTAATATTAATATTTGCGCGTATTTCAGGTTCCTGATCATTCATTTTTTAAAGGTTTATAACTTTAAATTAAATTGTGAAGCGCTGAGTAATCATACGACGTTCAATATTCTTTCTTTCAATATGACTAAATAATCCCAATTATAGCAATCTGATACTCATGTCTCAATGTTTTTTCGCTGAATGTGATGAAAACATTTGAAAAAGGTTCGCTTATTGAAATAAATCTACACCAGTTAGTACTTCGATTTCCAGGTAAAGGGAAAAGGCTCATTATCTGCCATATTGGCAGTGAGGATGGAGTTGTTTTGGATAATGCGCCTTATCATTCTCGAAGAATGGAGAAGGTCCCAACAACGGCTTCAAGGAAAGTTGATGTTCAAAATTTTCTCCGCTCGAAAAATATCAGCTTTGAAGAAGCAATGCTGAAAGTACAATTATTAAGAATTGTCAAGGATCACAAGGCGGAATATCAAAAATACGCCATTGACGAAATGGCAGCAAGTCAAAATAAAACTGTGCTCCGTTTACCTCCATACCATTGCGAGCTCAATCCCATTGAGCTCATATGGGCAGAGGTTAAAAATTATATAGCTAAGCACAATACAACTTTTAAATTTTGTGACCTCAAAGGTCTTTTCAAAGAAGCACTAGAATTAATAACAGCGCAAAAATGGGAAAACTGTATTAAGCACGTGAAAGACAAAGTTGAAAACAGAATGTCGGAACTGGACAATATTTTAGAGGAACAAGTCGAGCCATTCATTATTGACGTTGGTGCTTCAGGCAGTAGCGATGATGAAAGCTCATCAAGCTCATCTTTCCAATAAAAGATGTCGTTCATCAAATTCGGTAAGTTATAAGTAATTATAAAGCTACTGTATTTTTTAATTAATTATTGACATTTTTGAACCCATTTTGGCAAAACCTATTCAAGAATCTACTTTCTGACAATGTTCAAGCATGCACATTTTTTTACGTTTTGAACGTTTTAATTTGGTTACATATTTACCTAGAAATCAAAAAATATACTAATCAATATTCTAAAAGCAATTTTAAGAGATATACGATTATTTTTAATTTAGGCTAATTTAAACGCCATTTTGAGATTATATTCGACTGTATTTCACCAAACATCAGGCGGCATCCGAAGCTGGAAATCGAAGCGAAACTTTTGAAACCCTTATGTATATTTACATCATTATATATTTCTTACCCCACCCCCACATATATCCATCACCAATCGTATACACATCGAATTGGGCTAATTTACTACAAAGTTATGCAAAGCAGCATCTACTATCTAGAATATGTACTGCGTGACTCTTAATAAGTCCCTGCCGAATGTTACAGCGTTCGATGATCACATGGCCTTGTTTATGTCCGGTCTATCTCTTATCTGAATATACTGTAGTGATGCTGGTCGACCCCGAGTCTAGCCTCCTGAAGATGAAGAGGAAATCCTTGTATTTCAGGAAGACCCTACTACGTATACGCGCATTGTGGCTGCTCAGTTGGATATATCACAATACAAAGTATGTTTACTGTGCATACTGCAAGATTATACCCTTATCACTACACGCCTGTGCATGTGATTGAAGAGGGCGATCCTGCAGGACGATTAGATTTCTGCAGGTACATGTTACATGCAGATACAGAAGATCCAGACTATTTTAAGAAAATTCTGTGGACCGATGAATCGAAATTTAATAAGGACGGGATCACTAACTACTATAATGCTCATTACTGCGCTGATAAAGAAGCTTTAAACCCCCGAAAAATAAGACCGACGGGGTCTCAGAGCCGGTTTTCAGTCAATGTGTGGATGGGCATTATTGATGGATATTTAATCGGACCTCATTTTCTGCCCGCCAATTTAAATGGAGAAGTGTATGAAGAGTTCTTGAAAAATCACTTGTTTCCATTAATGGAAGACGTCCCATTGGCGACGAGACAAAATATGCGGTTCCAGCACGACGGCTGTCCCGCACACTACAGTAGATTAGTACGGGCGTATTTAGACTCTAAATTTCCAAATCAATGGATTGGCAGAGGCGGGCCCATTGCCTGGCAAGCAAGAAGCCCAGATCTCACACCGATGGATTACTATATGTGGGGACATATGAAAAGCCTGGTGTACGATGCTTCGCCCGTACCAACGCGCGATGAATTAATTACAAGTATAATCAGTGCCGCTGACCAAATAAAAAGCCGCTTAACAACTAGAGTTACCAAAAGTGAATTACGTAAGAGAATGCGGGCGTGTATTCGTAACAGGGGATTACAATTTGAGCAGAATCTGTAAAATACTAAAGGAAATGTAATTAAATAAAACTGTAATTAAAATAAAAACCTTTTATTTATCCTACGTAATTATCGTTCGTACAACATTACTCATCTTTTTTTAATTTTATGTCTTTGTACTTGAGTTAGTTGTAACTTTTATACCTCAAATGAAAGCTTGTTAGATAGAGATATTATTTACATAATTTTCACATTTAATTACTAGGAGATTTTTTACAGAAAATTGCATTTTTTATCGAATAAGTCAGTAAAAAAAAGAAAATGATACATCTAAAAAGCGTAATTTTAAAACGTTTGTAGCTTTTCAACATTTTATTACTTATTATGAACTATTGGAATGTCCGCTATGCGACGATAACAAAAAACTCAAAATCAAACATGTAGTTTTTCTGTATTTCAAATTTAACTGTCTGAAATCGGAATAAAAAATAAAATTCAAATAACTCAAAAGCGGTTACCTTCTGGATAGGACATTATAGGTCAAAATCGGTTGCTTTTGACCTAATCTATCACACCTTAACAGGAATACGTGACATTACAAGTCACCCTGTATAATATGTAATAATCAGTCTTAATCAAATATTATTAAGATTTAGGTAAAGAAAACTAAAACCGTACTATAATTGTCTCTTAAAACACAAAATAAATAATGTCTTCTTGTTTCCAATATTTTGTAGAAAAACAGACAATAAAACAAAAATAGCAACTCATGGTTTGTTCCTGTTACAACAATACTATTTAACGTTGGCTTAGACGGAAACCTACTTTAATTTGAACATTTCTATTGCATAAGTACTTAACGCCCATTTAAAATTTGTAAACTGTGCTTAAGTTAAACAACTTTTTTTTGGAGCTTGAAGATCGTCTGATTCATTTTTGTTATTCAAGAATGGTTTTTATTGTTCATGAGGATATTTTGGGTATCATTAAACTAATAAATAGTGGTTTTGTATGAGAATTATTCAAAGACCAAAAACAAAAAGCTACTTCCAAAAGATTAGTAACCATGGAAATTTAGTGTGTGCAGTTTCGAATATTCCGCCTAGAATTGAGACTGAACTGGAGTTGCCCGAAAATTTGAGAGTTACCTGCTTTCTTGAACTACATAAAAAAGTCCCTAGATTTCTGTAGTCTCACAAAACTCAAATTCAATGTTGGTGCAACAGGACATTAGAACATACTATATTAATCATAATTGAACATTAGAATATAATAATGGTTTGTGAATATATTTTTTAAATTAGCTTTTGTAAAGCTTCTGTCATAGTAAAGTGTATTTTTTATTTGCCGAGCCCCAAGCTGTTGTCCCATATGTTGAACAATTGTCTACTAAAGTATGAAAGAGTGTGATCATTTGGTTTTTGGTAAGAAAGTGCTTGAAGTAATGAAATATTTACATTAGGAATTTTATATTCCAGCAAATTCTATTATCGAAATAAAATATGTTGTTTCTGTAAAATTTTGTAACTGTCTGATTTCAAGTTTTGTTGCACATACACACACCCTCCTACCCTGTGAGGTCCCTCCACCACCCCTGTTCCAGGCAACCTCAAACCCTTGAGGAGTTGGGGGAAGAGCAATCTGCTCCTCCCTCCTCTCCCGCCCGAAGGCCTGGCGTGGTGCTGCGTGGTTCAGGCCGCTGTGCATTCCCCGGGTGTGTGCTGCCGAGTGAGCTACCCCCCTCCCCAATTTTGCCCCTTTTTCCCGAAATTTGACTCGAACGCGCGTGGTGGACGTTTCACCCAACTGTCGGTTCTCGACTTTTATGGACGGCCTCTTTCTTGGGGGTCCTGCGCTGGGGGCTTTGACCTAAGCCCCGCATTAAGGTTGGTGAGCCTTCGCTCTTTCCTCGTCGACTGGAGTCAGTCAGTCAGTCGTCAGTCAGCCATTTGCTGTTTCTCTTCATCTCCTGAGGTTATCCCCGAGTCTGTGCTTGACTCTGCCCACCTCAATCGACAGGCTTCTTTTTGTCCACCCGTTGTACACGTTCTGTTCTTTCCCCTCTTGGGTGTACAACTATTGTCGGTCTTCTCCCCTTTTCTTTGGCCTCATCAGCTGCTAGGGCCAAATTTCTTCTTGTTGCGGCTGGCTAATCGGTCTTTTATGACGCCTTATTGTTCTTGGGTCGTAATCCAATGCGTCTTTAATCAGCACGTTTCGGTGTCTTTCGTTTTTTTCAAAGAATTTTCGGGCCCTGTCTCTCATATGGATTACGACCGGTACCTGTCGTAGTTCGTCATATAGCACTTCTGTTAGGTACATACCACGGTGCGTCCACCTCCTCATGGAGTGCTATGTTTTGTTGAGCTTGGAGCCTCTTCTTCAACGTTTTGGAAACGTAGCCCCAAGCTACTGCTGCGTAAGTCATGATTTGGAGCAGCACCATTTGAATGATGATGGTCTTATTCTTTAAGGACACTTTGCTTCTTCTGCGTATTAAATGTCTTAGTTTGGAGCGTGCCATCTTCACTTTCTACACCTGGCCCTCGACATGGTTCTTCCAAGTGAGTTTTTGGTCCATCTTAACTCCAAGGTATGTGCTGGAGTCGTTCCAGTCGACCTCAACTTCTTCGTCTCTTCTCCAGCCTCTCTCCATTCTGGTGGTCGTCATCTTTATTTTGGTTTGAGGTAATCTTCGATTTCTTCGGAACAGTACCGCTTCGGTCTTCTCAGGGTTGAGCCGGATCTTCCACTTGATGCACCATTCCTCTAGGTTGGTAGTCGCTCGTTGCAGATATTCCGTAACCATGCGGGGTCTCGTACTTTCTGCCGCATATGCTGTATCATCCGCATACACATACAGTTGCGTTTGTGGAGTCTTCGGGATGTCTGAACTGTAGATTGCATACAGCAGGGGTGATAGAACCGCTCCCTGCGGTACTCCTGCTTCCACAGTCCTCGTCGTCGAAGTTGCTTTACCAATCCTAATTCAGAATTTACATAGGACTTCACCAGTTGGATCATCCCCGTTGAGTATCCGAGGTCTACCATCTTGTAGATCCGTCATGCCACACAGTGTCGAACGCCTTAGCGGTATCCATGAACACACATCTCGACCAGCCTTAGGACCTGGTGCTCTGCTGAATGTTCGCTTCGAAATCCTAACTGTTCGTCTGGAACTACTCGGAGTTCTTCAGTTTCGTTCCTTAGTCTTCGTTCCATTAGCCTTTCCGCAATCTTGCTCAGTGCTGTCAACAGGCTTATGGGTCTGTAATTTTGGGGGAACCTTGGGTCTTTCGCAGGTTTTGGTATGTTGGTGACTGCCATTATTGCTTTCCTCGGGAGGGATGTCCTTTAAGTTTTGTTTAACCCTTAATTTGGTATTGTATCTTATACGATACTACATATTCAAATATCACTGTTAACGATGCGAGTCAACATATCAAATCTTTTTTGCCGAAAATATCTTTATTAGGCATTCAGTAACTTGAGTTGGTACTTCTGGCGCCATCTGGCATTTATTTTGTGGATTTATAATGTAATGGCCGAAACTTATCAGCGGACAGCATTGAGTGGCGTGAATTATCGGTAAGTACTCATAATTTTCTAGTAAAGTAAAACAAATATTCACAAAGAATTTGTAACTTTGAGGACATGGATGTTAGGTGCATCTTATAGAATTAGATTTAGATGATAATGATGAGCCACTTGGTCAGAGTTGCTGATCTAATTTTACTGTATCTCGTAGTCTACGTTGCCAGCTCCTCAAAAAAGGGATAGTTATTTGTTGTGTATCTAATGATCTACAGTGCCAAGTTCTCTTTAAGCAATTGATAGTTTGTTGTGTGTCGCATAGTATACGTTGCCAACTTACCGTAAATTGAAGTATCCTAGGTGTGCATCATATTATACACACTTAACCTAAACATATGTTCAAATTAATAAAATATGTCTTTATTTCTGGCTCAGATACTAGTGATTATTTTTATTTTCCAGAAGAAACTATTCTATTATGGCACTAACACGGAAGGACAAGATAATTGCCCTTCTACCACCTGCATCTTCTGATCTGAGTGACACAAGTGAAGATGAATAATTTCCTGGAAAGCTGTTTGATATGATAAGGGACTCAAATAGTGAGTCTTCCGAGGCTCCATCGATTCCTGATGAAGCAGTTGCAGTAATGGAGGATATAATGAATGATTTGTCAAACACCAATGACGCTTCTCCAGATGAAGCAACCCCAGTTGTTCAGAATACACCAGAAAAAGTAAGTCTCTGTGCATTTTCGACTCCAAGAACTTCATTTGCGATTACACCACTAAAAACCAGATCACATTCTAAAACGGGCAAAAAAAGGAAAAAATGTGAGTCATGCTGTTAGAGACAAGCTGATAAAAGACGAAGTCAGTAGGAAAAGGAGTAAGGTGAAAAAGAAAAAACTTGAATGTAGCTGGACAAATGAACAGTTTGCTTTTCCAGTAGATATTCCAGAAGACAATTTTACCACGCCTGATAGAGTGAAAACGGCATACGAATACTTTCAGATGTTCTTCTCAGATGATTTATTACAAATGCTCGTTGACAACACTAATTTATACTCAGTTCAACAAACCGGCAAATCAATATGTATCACACTCGAGGAAATGAAAGATTTTTTGGCTATTCAAATCCTGATGGGAATAGTCGAAATGCCAGCTTATACTGATTATTGGAGTCAAAAATTTAGATATAATGATATCGCGGAAATCATGTCGCTAAAACGTTATCAACAGATAAGAAGACACATTCACTTTGTTAACAACGCAAATCAGAACGACGATCCTTACTTCAAAATTAGGCCAGCTTTAGAAATAGTGAGAAGAAATTGTATGAGTGTAGAAGAAGAGAAAAAACAGAGTATTGATGAAATGATGGTACCATATAAAGGGAAGAAGGCCGGGTCAAAGCGGCAATATATAAAATCTAAGCCCAAAAAGTGGGGCTTCAAAATCTTTGTGAGAGCAGGTGTATCTGGATTGGTGTATGATTTTCTCATCTATGGAGGAGAAAAGACATTCAGAGAATATCACCAGTTTACCAGCGAAGAGAATACTTTAGGATTAGGAGCGAAAGTTATTCTTAGTCTATGCAAATCTATGAAAGCCCCTATCTGCTCGGCTGTGTATTTTGACAACTTCTTTACGTCTTTGGAATTGGTGCACATACTGAGACAAAACTACGGAATTTTATCTCTCGGCACAATAAGATCCAATCGGCTGGGGATCTGTTCATTAGAAAACGACAAAACCTTGGCGAAAAGAGGTCGAGGGTCATTTTGCTTCAAAAATGATAACGTCAACAAAATCAGTTGCGTTAAATGGTTTGACAATAAGGCAGTCATTCTTCTGAGCTCTTATGTTTCAGTAGAGCTAGTAGCTACTGCTACACGGTATACGAAACACAAAAAAGATAAAACTGATATACCATGTCCGAGTATTGTAAAACAGTATAACCGCCACATGGGTGGAGTTGACCTTATGGATATGTTAGTTTCACTTTACTGAACTCGGCTGAAGACTCGTCGGTGGTATTTATCTATTTTTGCTCAAATGATAGATTTATGCATGAATAATGCTTGGCTTCTTTACCGTCGAGAAACTAAGCTGACGTGTGCAGAATCAGGGGGCAACGTGGAAAGCATCAGTCTGAAAGAATTCAGATACTATGTCTCGAAATCATTGAGAATGAAAGGAAGATCAACTGACTCGAGAGTGAACGAGAATGTAGATATAAAACAAAGGATCAAACAAGCAGTTGTAGTTAGACCACCAATAGATGTAAGACATGACAGAGTCGATCACTTCCCGCAGTATATAAGCAAAGGTAGATGTCGATTATGCAAAAAGGGAGAAACTCATTGGGCGTGTACCAAGTGTGGCACAAGACTATGTTTAGTGAAAGATCGGAACTGCTTTTATACATTCCATCAGAGTAGTTGACAGGTTCCAGTGAACGTCAACTTTGGATTTTTTGTTCAATTATGAAAGATGTTTTCGTTTATTTGTGCTTAGAGGTTGTCGGTTTCTTATTTCATGCAAATGTTGTCCATTATAAACAATCAATAAATTATTTTACATAATTTTCTTGTATCCCTTTAAATAACTTAACAATTGGCAGTGTATCTATCTCTTAGCATACATTACAATGTAGCAAACAACTTCACTCAAATTGGTGATGTATCTTATCGGATACATCCTATATCTGCTCAAAATTCCATAAAAATCACAATTTTTATCTTATAATCACTTATATACTTATACAACGAGAAATTATTTTTCTTACTACTAATTCTTCATGTAAAATTTTTTGAATTGAGGTCTTTGAGATCTTCAAGGACGCCTTAATCTCGCGATATGTCACATGTCTATCTTCAATGATGAGTTTGCGCACAGCATCGACGTTTTTCTGGGTGACTGCCGTTTTTAGTGTACCCACCCTGGGATCGTCGCTAAGACTCACCCGTCCACGTTTGAATTCTCCATACCAACGGGAAATTGTCAAGTGATGTGGCGCTTCGTTGCCGAAAACAGACAGTAACTCAGCAAGGCATTGTTGTTGCGATAATTGTCTCTGAAGGTTGTAATAAATTATGGCGTGAAAATCTTCTCGGTTGAGTTCCATTTTTCTAATGACTTGGTGACATTTAAAAATTCACTGTAGTGAGAACACTGCACGTATTGTTGTGAAACTTTGAATTTAAGTTTACTAAAGAGTGAGGTTAAGATTCAGTACTGACGTTAAATCCGCAAAATATGCAAAACTTAAAAGACATCCCTCGTATAGGTTTAATGCCGGTACTATAAGCAGTTGTAGCTTCAGAACTAATTTGCTTCATATCTTGGTACGTCGCTGGCTAGTGGAACGGCGAGTGACACATTCTGAAGTTGCCCGGGAGCCGGTAATCCGTTTTCGGCGTACGCTGTAAGACTGACCCTCTAGCCCTTTGTCAAAGGTTCTCGCTTCAACTTAATTACTAAATTCAAAGTTGGTAGAGGGACTTCGAGATTTCGTGATTGCGCTGAGAACTTGGTCACAACGAACAGGACGATCTGCCTGTTGTAATGGTAAGAAGCTGTGAAAGTCCGCTTTGATCAGCCAATTTTTATTATTCGGGGCAATAAAGCGTTAAATAGCCAGGTAAATTATCGCTGTTAGCTACGAACAACGCAACTCCATATCCACTATGTATTAGGCAATACCCGGTACCTGCTGATCCCATGATTGTGGTCGATGGCAGCCCGGGTTTTCCAATATTCTGTGCGCAAGTACCAGGGGTATTTAGTTTCAAAATTAGTCGATTTTATTTGATTTACCTCTGCACACAATAACGCTGCGCAAAAAATCATAGTTAATGTTCTCTAAGATGTCATTATTCTTTAATGTATTTGAATCCGGTCCCATAGTTTATTGACGTTGTCTATCTGAACCTCTTGTAGCTGTATCTTTATTGCTCCCCATATAAAAAAATGACAAAGATTAAGATCCGGTAAACGAGGTGGCCATTGAATAGCCGCTTCTTGATCTCTATCAATCCATGTACCATAAAATTTTTCCTTCAGGTAATTTCTTACAGCAAGGTGAACTGGAGCACTATCATGCATAAAAATCATGTCCCTTCTTACATTCAGAGGCAGTTATAATCATTCGGGTAAGGCGTATTGAAGAAATTGAAGATAGCTATATCCATTTATTTTATCAGTCAACCTATATGGACCAACTAAAAAGTTGCCATTATTTCCCATTCAATTGCAAAAAAAAATCTTGTGAAATGACCTATCAGCTGTTGTTCTGTGTTCTGATACAAATTGAAGATAGCTATATCCATTTACTTTATCAGTCAACCTATATGGACCAACTGAAAAGTTGCCATTATTTCCCATTCATGTGCAAAAAAAATGGGTTTAAATTTTCTTTCTAAAATAGTTTTTTTTAAATATTCCGAACAATATTTGATGTATAACAGTGAAAATTGGTATACAACGGTTTTTTGGTACGACAAAACGAACCATGGGCATAGTTTTACTGTAGCCACTAGAGGGCGCTCTCTACTGCACCTGTAGTGTATTAAAATGACCGAAAAATTTTTCTTAGTGCAATTTTTTGCTTTTTGAATAAAAAAACTGATTCTTCGCACTTTTCAACATAAAAAAGCTCTCTTGTGAATTTTCGTTATAGTTAGCCGTTTTTGAGATATTTCGATTTTTAAGGTTCGATGCATTTTTAATTATATATGGGAACATATTTTTTTACATTTTCGATTTGGGCATTACAAGTAATTAAGATGATCGTTTAGATTGTGTTTTTAAACACAGCAATAATTCCTAACTCCAAATAAACAAAAAAAAACAGAATATTAATTTGTTTAATTTTCCAATATTATTTTGAACAAATTAAATTAATTATTTACAACTAAAATGCTATTGGATAGTTAGGACAAACATACAAAATCTAATCTAATCTCAAGAATCCACTGACAAAATGTGATTCTTCGTTCTCCGTCCCCTGGCTGTCGTCCTTGCACAGGTTGCAAATGGTAAGGACGTCTATGATCTTTTCTAAGAATACGGTGAACATGGCTTGCTGAAATTCCCAAGGCAACAACACTTGTGGTCGGATCTCTATCAAACTCATGCAGAATCATACGGGTAAATCTGCGCTGACGAACATTTATGTTTTGATCCCTTTGGAGATTTCCAAAACCATTTTCAATTATTTGGCGATGCACTCTTACAAATACTGAGCGAGTTGGATGTCGTCTGTTTGGAAATCTTCGTGCGTATTCTCTGGCTGCTTCTGCTGCGTCTCCATTTACAAAGCCATACACAAAATGAATATCCGCTAACTCTTGATTGGAGAATAAAAATGGCATTTATATAAAATTTACAAAAAAAAACAGGTAAAAGAAATTAAATTTCGTGCATTCACAATTGCAAAAAACGTTTCAGGTTTCAACAGACAACAAAACTGTCAACTAATTGACGTTTAACCTTATTCTGCTTTCAATTTCAAAAATATTTGCAGGTACAGCCTACTTCTAAAAATTGTCGGGATACTGACTTTTTAACGTTATTTTATCATAAATAATTAAAAATGCATCGAACCTTAAAAATCGAAATATCTCAAAAACGGCTAACTATAACGAAAATTCACAAGAGAGCTTTTTTATGTTGAAAAGTGCGAAGAATCAGTTTTTTTATTCAAAAATCAAAAAATTGCACTAAGAAATTTTTTTCGGCATTTTAATACACTACAGGTACAGTAGAAAGCGCCCTCTTGCGGCTACAGTAAAACTATGCCCATGGTTCGTTTTTTCGTACCAAAAAAACCCTTGTATACCAATTTTCAATGTTATACATCAAATATTGTTCGAAATAAATTTAAACACCCTGTATTTTGGAAGCCACTCATTTTTCGACCCATGTTTATATAGACTTTATGCATCAGTTTTAAAAGTTCTATCGAATCTTAAAGTTATGCAACAATAAACTGAAACACCCTGTATAATCGTTCGAGCACCACTCGCCTCCCAATCTACCTTGATAGTTTTGAAATAAATTGGTCACATACGATATCTTTATCCAGTTTTACAAAAAACATATAAAAGGTCAAGGATGTACGGTTGAATTGAAAAATACCATCATGGTAACACTCCACCGATTCGATTTTCAAATTTTTACTTACTTATCAATGCCTATTGTTGTATGTCGCACATGTTATGTAAAATAATCGAATAAAGCCAATTTAATATAATAATTGTTATATTCACGAGAAAAACAAGCAACAACACCTTAACTTCGATACACGCCGTATACTTATTGCGTTGTTTCAGGGTCCATTTCTCATTTAAAATGACCTTCAGGCATGCACGATATCATTGATTCCTTGCGGCTTTTTAAATAATGAATACCACATGTCTACTTTCCTACGAACTCATGAAACTCCAAGTGGGTTTTCGTAATAGGAAAACCATGTTTCACCGAATCTTTCAGATATATCGACATCGCCGAGGATTTTGCCGGCGCAGCAAAATTAAAGAAAAACAATTGGCGAAGGCATTTTATAGGAATATAGTCCATTTTTCTGAAATGTCTTCAAAAAAAAAATGTGTGTGTGATTTGTGCAAGAAGGGTCTCTAATCTCCATTTTAAATCAAGAAATTTTTCATAAATCACCTATTTCTTCATTTGACCCTATTAACAAGGTTTGCTCCTAGCAAATTCGACCCGTAATAAACAATAATTTTGTCTACGTTTTAAGTAACAACTCCTTAACTAACTTGTAAACATGTTTTTCACTTTCTAGGCTTGTATCAGGTGTCATCTATTAACACCGTTGATTTTTGTCATTTCAATACAAAATTCTAGTTCGTTCGTCGATTAAAATAAAATTATAGAATGCTAATTCTTTAACAAACATCGGTTTGATATTCAGTTTACTTGACTGCGGTGCAAAATGCCCCGTTTTCTCCTCAACAATTTGTACGCTCAACACGTGTTTAGGGTTGATTTGCCTGGTTTATTTGTATTTAATATTGTGAAGCGGGTTGATGGAACGATTTTTCCTCCAGTAATTTGATGTGCTGGCACTGGACATCTGATAAAATGTTGTTCTGATTTCAAATTAATGAAGGCTTCTTCCTGTGCCTGTTCTCCAAAGAAATGTACAGGGTATTCCTTAATGATATGCGAATATTTAAGGCTGTGAGTCTACATGATACATTAATGTTACTTTGCTTTATAAACTATGGTCCAAAAATGTTTCCTTACAAAAACTCTGGATGTTGAAGTTTTAGGAAAAAAATGGAAATTAATTAAAATTTTCAAAACTGCTTCAGATATTTTACTGATATTTAGTACGTAGTGTAAGTTAATAATGTTGCATATTTTTCAATGCAAAAATAGTTTTTAGCTGTAACAGTGGCATGCGTACGGGTACTGACTTCGATATTTAAAAAAAAATCTTTCTGGCTTGCTCAGCATTACCGTCGGCAAGGCCAAATACGTAATTCATTTCCGCCATTTCTGCATTTGAATAATTCACCATTATTAACAAGATAGTGAAAGCTAAATAATGAAAAAGATATCACAGCAAACAGATTTGAATAACAGTGACTTGTCAGATGTCAAAAGCCAGTGACATTCCAGAGCAACTACAATTATTACATTAATTTTCTCGGGCAATCGAACGGTTTTTATTTTTTTACTTAAAAATGGCGCATCGAAGGAAAACAACTCAAGAAAGATCATTTGTTTTAAATTGAACGGGGAATCCAAAAATAATTTTTATTTGGCATAAAACCATTGGCGTACCATTTTTTTCTTTAAAAATATCAAAGTCAATACCCATACGCACGCAACTGTTAAAGCTAAAAATTATTTTTGCATCGAAAAATATGCAACTTTATTAACTTTCACTACGTACTAAATGTCAGTGAAATATCTGAAGCGGTTCTGAAAATATCAATTAATTTCCCTTTTTTTCCTAAAACTCCCCGAGTTTTTGTAAGGAAACGTTTGTGGACCATAGTTTATAAAGCAAACTAAAATTAATTTTTCATGTATATTCACACCCTTAAATATTCGCATATCATTATGGAACACCCTGTATTCAGTTTACTGTTGCATAACTTTAAGATTCGATAGAACTTTTAGTTAATGCATAAAGTCTATATAAACATGGGTCGAAAAATGCGTGGCTTCCGAAAGGGTGTTTTACTTACTAAAATAGTTTTTTTTAAATATTTCGAACAATATTTGATGTATAACAGTGAAAATTGGTATACAAGGGTTTTTGGGTACGACAAAACGAACCATGGGCATAGTTTTACTGTTACCGCTAAAGTGGAATTTTTTGCTTTTTGAATAAAAAACTGATTCTTCGCACATAAAAAAGCTCTCCTGTGAGTTTTCGTTATAGTTAGCCGTTTTTGAGATATTTCGATTTTTAAGGTTCGATGCATTTTTAATTATTTATGGAAAAATATAATTTTGTTTTTACATTTTCGATTTGGGCATTACAAGTAATTAAGATGATCATTTAGATTGTGTTTTTAAACACAGCAATAATTCCTAACTCCAAATAAACACAAAAAACAGCATATTAATTTGTTTAATTTTCCAATATTATTTTTAACAAATTAAATTATTTATTTACAACTAAAATGCTATTATATAGTTAGGACAAACATACAAAATCTAAAGTAGTTGCTCGAAATGTAAACCCAATTGTTCAATACACAATTCACATCTACGAATGATCGAACGTGGTATAGCATTATTCAAATAAGGCCTTATTTCATCACATGCATTCCTGATTCTGTCTATTAGCATATCTCTTGTGGTTACGGGAGTCTGGTACACTTTTTCTTTTAGAAATCCCCACACAAATAATTCTAATGGATTTAGGTCAGGGGATTGTGGAGGCCAGGCGACTGGTCCTCCACGGCCGATCCATCTTTCTGGATAATTTTCGTCCAGCCAGTTTCTAACTATTCTCGAATAATAAGCTGGACAACCATCAAGCTGGAACCAGGCCAATCTTCTTAAATCTAACATAACATCATCCCACATGTTCAGCCTTTAAAAATTCCAAGAAGGTCGCAGCATTTAACCTTGCAGGCAAAAGGTAGGGTCCAAATAGTCGATTACGGTAGATACCAATCCACACGTTCACACTAAATTCATGCTTAAAGTTTCTTTCCCGAACTGCATGCGGATTTTCATGCGACCAAATATGTTGATTATGAAAATTTACCACTCCACTTCTAGTGAAGCATGACTCATCGGTCCATAAAACGTTACTTAAAAACTACCTATTATTATCAGTTCTATCAAGAATCCACTGACAAAATGTGATTCTTCGTTCTCCGTCCCCTGGCTGTAGCCCTTGCACAGGTTGCAAATGGTAAGGACGTCTATGGTCATTTCTAAGAACACGGTGAACATGGCTTGCTCAAATTCCCAAGGCACCAGAAACTCTCCTAACACTTGTGGTCAGATCTCTATCAAACTCACGCAGAATCATACATGTAAATCTGCGCTGACGAACATTTATGTTTTAGTCCCTTCGGAGATTTCCAAAACCATTTTCAATTATTTGGCGATGCACTCTTACACATACTGAGCGAGTTGGATGTCATCTGTTTGGAAATCTTCGTGCGCATTCTCTGGCTGCTTCTGCTGCGTTTCCATTTACAAAGCCATACACAAAATGAATATTCGCTAACTCTTGATTGGAGAATAAAAATGGCATTTTTATAAAACTTACAAAAAAACAGGTAAAAGAAACTAAATTTTGTGCATTCACAATTGCAAAAAAACGTTTCAGGTTTCAACAGGCAACAAAACTAACTGTCAACTAATTGACGTTTAACATTATTCTGCTTTCAATTTCAAAAATATTTCTAATATTTTCTAAAAATTATCGGGATACTGACTTTTTAACGTTATTTTATTATTATAAAACTAACTGTCAACTAATTGACGTTTAACATTATTCTGCTTTCAATTTCAAAAATATTTCTAATATTTTCTAAAAATTATCGGGATACTGACTTTTTAACGTTATTTTATTATAAATAATTAAAAGTGCATCGAACCTTAAAAATCGAAATATCTCAAAAACGGCTAACTACAACGAAAATTCACAAGACAGCTTTTTTATGTTGAAAAGTGCAAAGAATCAGTTTTTTTATTCAAAAAGCAAAAAATTGCACTAAGAAAAAATTTTCGGTCATTTCAATACACTACAGGTACAGTAGAGAGCGCCCTCTAGCGGCTACAGTAAAACTGTGCCCATGGTTCGTTTTGTTGTACCAAAAAACCCTTGTATACTAATTTTCACTATTATACATCAAATATTGTTCGAAATATTTGAAGAAAAACTATTTTAGAAAGTAAACTTAACCACCCTGTATTTCGGAAGCCACGCATTTTTCGACCCATGTTTATATAGACTTTATGCATCAATTTTAAAAGTTCTATCGAATCTTAAAGTTATGCAACAATAAACTGAAACACCCTGTATAATATCGTGGCATGTAGCTCATATTTGCAACTGGTACACAAAGGGTTCTGTGGCTGAGCGAGCTGTAAGGAAACTGAGCCCCGACCCCTGTAACTATAAAATAGGGTCGCTGTGATGCCATATCCAACAAGAGAATCTCATCCGCAGGTGTTTCGGGAAACAGCATGGCGCTTGACAAGGAGGCAGCAGCATTAAGTAGCAGCGGCTATGGAACGGAGCCTGGTGATACTGCATTTGAAATTTCACCACACCCGCTTAATTTGCAAGTCTTAATCGTTCAGAACTTTGGCGCTAAGTTTAGCTGCAGGCGACGGGACTACAGCTTTAAAAATGAAAAGCTCTATGTCACGGTTTTTATTTTTCGCAGACCTTCCGGGATGCGCCATTAGCAGGGTTAACGTTATTAAGCCGTGACAAAAATGTCCACGCTAAGAACTCTATTTTTGAATTTTAAGAAACGCTAGAGAAATATCATTCGGAAAAATTGTCAAAGTAAATATAGCGCGTGAAAATGTTGGTTTGCATTAGATTGTTTTTCTATCGATTCTTATAAAGCCTTGGGCGACCGGCAATCTGAGAGGTTGTATCGAATTGTCAAATAAATATTCTCAGGCATATCGCAAAAGTTTATGTTTGATCGCTATTTATCATCGTGGAAAGTGTCAAAAGTTTGTCCTGTTTTTAACAATAAGGGTAACAAGAGCGATATTGAGAATTATAAACAAATCCCGATAATTAACAACTTTTCAAAGGTTTTTGAGTTTCTTATACAGGGTGCCCGCAATGTTGGGGTTTTCCTATGCACGACGTGTACATCTTGAAAACATAAGCAATTTTTCTTAGTACCATATACACCAATGTCTTAAGGGAACCGAGATAAAGGGCTCTGCAACATCAAAAATATCAGAATGCCGTCCTGTAGCCGCGACATCACGGAGTGGTACTAGGACACTAGCTCAATCCGACGACAGAACTGGGTCGGGGTCAGTGTGTCAGGTCAGTATGCAACCTTCAACCGAGGGTTACGGTCACGCCTGTAGAGGTAATCGCGTAGACGAGAATCCCTCAACAAGCACTAGAGACGTGGCTAGAGAAGTGCAAGTATCAAAAACTAAAGTGTGGCAAACGCTGCGTGAAGAGGGGCTGTATCCGTTTCACGTCCAACGTGTACAAGCCCTTCAACCTGACGATTTTCCAGCAAGAGTGCGGTTTTGTGAGTGGTTGTTGCATCAACATGACAATAATCTGGACTTTTTGAAGTGCATATCGGTGACAGACGAATCTACATTCACGCGTAATGGGGTGAATAACTTTCGCAACACTCATGTTTGGACAGTAGAAAATCCGCACGCTGTCCGTCGGGCACATTTTCAACAAACATTTTCGGTGAATGTTTGGGCTGGCATGGTGCGTCTGCTCGGTAGTGCATCAGCTGATTTCATTTTCTGTTGCAGCGGTATGATTTCGGGCAGAGACGTACTTAGCCCTTCTCGTCAACTGGAGAGTGAGTACTTCTTCCTTTATTTTTTTTTACTTGGTCGCCCTCATTTCACTACACATTACCTTTGTTATTTCAAGGGTAGTTGTTTCTGAAAAGGAAAACCCAAACTTTGCGGACACCCTGTATATGATGCAGTTTACTGGCATGTGCATAATACTTTATCAACTCAACAGCATGGCTTCATGAAAAAACGATCAACTGTGACAAACTTATTCTGCACTGCTCAGTATATATCTGGAAATATAGATTCTCGTACTCAAGTGGACGTCATTTATACTGATTTCTCAAAGGCCTTTGACCGAGTAGATCACGGCATTCTTCTTGACAATTTAGCTGACTTTGGTGTCATTGCCCATCTTCTCCTGCTTGTTAAATCTTATTTGTCAAGTAGAATATCTTTTGTTTCGCACACTGGCTTTAAATCTAACAAATTGCATCAGGTGTTCACCAGGGGTCTGTTCTGGGACCTTTATTTTTCATTATTTTTATAAATGACAATGAACTACAATTGGATGTCACTTTTCTTTTATATGCGGATGACCTGAAGCTTTTCTGTCCCATTTAATCTCTAACTGACTGCGAAAAGTTACAGCATAACGTAAACATGCTCAACTGCTGGAGTCAGGAAAATATATAATTCATACATGTAATGTATACCTAAAACTAATTTAAAAAATAGAACTAGCTATCATAATAGTACCTGAAATTCGACACGATTTTACTGGTACAATCAAAATTAATGTCAGAACTGTCTGCTATGGAATTATAATTGTTGCATATAGAATGTAGCGGAGAATAAATATATACCGAAGATAAGATCAAATGCACGTGGTCCTGACGCCATAACCTTGTGGATGCTCAAGTTTTGTATATCAGAGTTATTAAATCCATTGACACACATTATAAACTGTTGCTTAGAGAAACGATATTTTCCTCGACTTTGGAGAGAGGCTGTAGTATGAACTTTTCCTAAGATCCCTGCTCCAACTGAGCTTGCTCATTTGATACCTTTTAGAAAAATAGTTAATGTACAGCTAAAACAGTATTCAATAGATCAAAACATTCTGCCTAAGCAGCAGTCGGGTTTTAGGGGAGGACACAATACAACCACTGCCCTTTTAAATCCTAATGATGAAATTATACGGTCGCTAGATAAGAGGCTTGCCACTCTACTTATTACTTATATCCTTGGATTTTACAAAAGCCAATGACCATTCACTTATGTGCGCGAAACTGTATCATTATGGCCTTGACCTACAGCGTTGAACTTATTTTGCAATTACTTAAGTCTTGGTAAGCAAAGCGTCATTCTACATAACAAAAGATCTGAGATAACATCAGGAGTTCCTCAAGGTTCTGTTTTAGGACCGTTGTTATTCATTATATACATAGCTGATATCTTGAAATCCGTACAGTACTCACACATTAAATCGTATGCTGATGACATGCAGCTTCAGTTTCATTTTGAATCATCTCTTGCGAAACAGGCAAATGATTTAATCAACACTTACGAGCTGTATCTGACAATTGTAATGAACATAATTTGAAACTAAATCCTGACAAAGTGAAACTTGTGCTTTTCTGTTCTGATCACAAGCGAGAAAAATTGAGCAGTGGTCTGACCCTCTTCTTGAATGAACAACAACTTTATTTTTCAACTAGCTGTAAGGTACTTGGTTTGATCATGGATGACAAGTTACGTTACCAACAATACATTAAAATAGTATCTCAGAGGTGTTATTTGAAACTGGGAGTACTGTATGCCCATAAGTACATTATTAACTTCAAGACGAGGAAAAAGTTGGCTGAAAGTTCAGCGCTATCAATTGTCAGTTATGGTTTGATAGTTTTTCATCCATGCCTGGACTCAAATGCGCCTGCAGAGATTGCAGAATAACTGTTGCCGTTTTGTCTGTCTCTTACGTAAATTTGACCACATATCTAACAGTTTCAGGCTTTTACAATGGCTTAAGATCAATTCTCTGTTCAAATATTTTTACCTAGCAACATTGAATCGTGTATTATATTCTGAGAATCCTGTATATTTAGTAGAAAAGCTGGTCCCTAGGTCAAGTATACATAATGTCAATATAAGACATCAAAACCATTTTATAATGCCTATGTATGTAACATCACTCTTTCATAGATCTTTCACGTATAATGCAGTGTCTCTCTTTAACATCTATAGCGATAATATCGATATATCAAATACTAATAACATCCGTTTCAAACTGCATCTCAGACAACATCTTCTAGGAATTCAGCATAGGATCAATGAATATACTAAGTGACGTATAAATCCGAACACCCAGTTTAAATGGTTTCATTTTAATAAAAGTTGGTGAATGTATTTATCTTACTGTAAATAACAAGTAAAAAAATTTTCAGCCTTATCATTTGGACATTCCAGTTTTTATACTGCTTTTTTTAATTCACTAACGCTCTAAAAATGAATATTTCAGCCGCAGTAAAGAATCAACGTTGGCAGATTTTGGTTCTTGACATCCTTTACGATCGGTTACGATGCCTAGAGTACGGAGACCTGTATGATTTCGTCAACTTAGTGAGTTTGATAGGGGCCGTATAGTGGAACTTCGGGAAGCTGGACTTTCTTTTCGTGCAATTGCAGTTAGAGTGCAAAGAAGTGTAGACACTGTGGTTAGGTGTTGTCAGGCATGGCTTCGAGAAGGCCGTACGCAAAGAGCAAGGGGCACTGGACGCCGCCGTAGAACAACAGACCGTGAAGATCGCCGCCTAAGATTATTGGCCTTAAGGGACCGTTTCTCCACTACCAGGTCCATTGCAAATGAATGGTTTGCAGAACACGGAAGACCTATTGGCATGCGAAGTGTTTACCGACGAATGAGAAGTTTTGGCTTGTTTTCATACCGGCCACACTGGGTCCTCCCTTTAACTCGAGAACACCGACGTAATCGCCTTGAGTGGTGCAGACAACGGTCACTCTGGGATCAGGAATGGAACGGTATTGTCTGTGGTGACGAGTCTTGATTTTGTTTAGGCATGCACGATGGTCGTGCCAGTGTTAGAAGGTGACGTGGTGAAAGGAGGAATCCACAGTTTTTTTGTTGAAAGACATGTTCATCACACTGTTGGAGTTATAGTTTGGGGTGCTATAGCTTATGGTTCCAGGTCACCTTTAATCTTCATCAGAGGTAACATGAACGCGCAGCGTTATATCCACGAAGTTCTAGAACCCCATCTTTTACCCTATCTTGACACCCTGGCAGATCCAACTTTCCAACAAGATAATGCGCGACCACATGTTGCAAGAGTCACAATAGACTTCTTTCAACATAATGATGTCACATTGTTACCATGGCCACCAAGATCTCCCGACTTATCCCCAATTGAGCACGTGTGGGATATGATGGGTAGGAGATTGCTCAATTTGAAACGTCCTCCTCAGACTCTAGAAGCACTTCGAGAGGAGTTGGTGGTTGCCTGGAATGAGATACCACAGGTGGACATTGACCACCTGATCAGAAGCATGCCTAGGCGCGTTGGAGAATGCGTAGCACATCAGGGTGCATCCACACATTATTAAAGGTCAAAGGGCTTTAAAGCAGTGCAATCATTTTGAAATTTTTATCATTTACTTATTATGCTTCATTAAGTACTTTTATTAAAATAAAACCATTTAAACTGGATGTTCGGATTTATATGGCACTTAGTATAAATTCTCTGTGATTAATTACCATTATTTTCCTTTTTTAGTTAGAATCATAGACATAATCGTTTACTATATATGTAAAATACCATATTTGTATGTCAAATTAGCATTAAGCTCTTTAGACAGGTTGAGCGTAAGAGTAGCTGTGCTAAACTCCGCCAATAAAGCCGTTTATTATTATTTTTATTATTATTATTATTATTATTATTATTATTTAAAAACAGGTTATATCTACTTCCAAGTAAAGTCAAAGTAAATTATAAGTCAATATTGGGTCGATGAGGCATTTATTACTAATAGTTCGAAGGATATAGACCACTATTTAGGTGGTAAAATCGTAGTAATTTGGTCCTATAAAATCACATGCTCATACACACAACTCCGCCAATAAAGCCGTTTATTATTATTATTATTATTAAATACGGCCCAATAATACCGCTTGAGCATATGGCGCACAAAACAGTCACCTTTGCACTATGTAGCTGTTGTTGATGTTTCTATTTTGGGTTCGTTGGTGCCAAATTTCTGCAATTTTACTTGTTCACATAACCATTCATGTCTAAGGGAAAATGGGCCTCGTCAGTGAAAGCGACGTTCCCGACGCATATTTCCTTCGGTTGATACAGTAGGGGTGGCAATGGTTTCACTAAGAGTAGAGTCTGTTTCTCGGTACCTCTTCCACTTTTTCAATAGGTTCTTACTTGCGGCATCTCTTGGTCGGCGAATGTTATAATAATAATAATAAATGGGCTTTATTTCGTACTTAAGATTAGCGTTTTTCAACTTAATCTTAACAAAAATATATATATATATATAATAAAACATTCCACCAACAAAAATGTATCCATAATTCTCAATAATTACTAAATAATTAACAACACAGAACAATTACAAGAATAGTCCATATTATATATATATATATATATATATATATATATATATATATATATAGAGAGAAAAGTAAAGGTCCCAGTATGGAACTTTGAGGAACACCAAAACTTATAGCAGTTAACTGTGACATTTTCGAAGCTGTTAAGACCTTTTGATTTCTATTTGACAAATAGCAGCTTATCAAATTGACTGCAGCATTAGTAAAACCATTGTAAGACAGCTTAAGTAGCAGAATTTTAGGGTCTATCATATCGAAAGCTTTTGTGTAATCCAGCAGAACTAAATAAGTGATATTTCCTTGATCAAGGCCTCTTATAACATCATCAGTGACATTGGCTAGAGCAGTTGTTGTACTATGGTTTTTCCTGAATCCAGACTGCATTGATGGAACTATTTCATTACTTAAAATATACTGAGATATTTGTATCTTCATTTCCCGTTCCAAAAGCTTCGAAAATGCGGGAAGTAAGCTGACTGGTCTAAGTTGCGTTACAGACGTGGGAATCGCTACTTTAGGAATAGGTATGACGATAGCCTGCTTCCAAGCATCAGGGAAACAGGATGTTGATATCGCGTGATTGATTATAAATGTAATATGGTCTAAGAGTAAAGTGAAAATGTATTTTATCATAATGAGTGAGATTCCATCAGCCCCTACAGTATTAGTTTTAATAAATGAGAAATTCTTCGCAACAGATTCTTTGGCAACCTTTTGGAAACAGAATGACTTGGGAAACTTATTGTTTTGATATTTTTTCAGTAGTTCTAATTGCTTTTGTGTCTTAGTTATGATCTGAATATTTGAGAAATGTGAATTTATTTCATCTGCGTCATTGAAGCTATCTGGAAGAGTATTTATAGAAGACTTAATTATATTAAGTTTCCTAAGAGAACTCCATATTGCTTTACTGTTCCTCCCAGATAGGATATATTCCATATAAGCCTTTTTCTCTCTCCGCAGAGCAGCAGCAGCGTAAGTACGGAGTTCTTTATAATAGTTCCAGTGGGCAGTTGACTTACTTCTTTTAAACCTTAGATACGCTTTATCTCTAGCTTTATTGATCATTTTAATATTATATGTTAGCCAAGGAGCTGGTGGCTTAGTAACTCTAAGTGTTCTCATAGGTGCACAATTATCAAATAAATTTAGTATGTTGCTATTTAAAAAATTTACCATGTCATTAACGCTGTTTAATTGAAAAATATCATCCCAATGAGTCGAATGAAATAAATCATTAAAGGTATGTTCATTAAAGTGTAAAACTTCTGCGTCCGGTTGCTTAACGTTTTATAAAGGTGACAAACAACAGCTGAATGATCAGATAACTCATGAACTGGTACAACATTGCAGTTTCTTACATTTTCTCCATCTGAGCAGATAATAACATCTATCAATGTTTGTGAGTGGCTTGTAACTCTCGTGGGAGCATCTACTACCTGCTTCAAATTGAAAGATTCTAAAAAATTTAGCATAATATCCGTAGCCGATGAATTAATCAATAAATTTATATTAAGATCACCTAGAATTACAATAACATCCGCAGATGGTAATAATATAGATAAGGTATTTTCAGTACTGTCAAATGTTTGCAGAATATTGGAACAAGGAGGTCGATACAATGCACCGAAGGTATACGTTTTGCCATTGAATCTGAAACTGATCCATTGCTCTTCCAAAAGGGGATCCATATTTGTACGGAGCAATTGTATCGTGTACAAAATTTCCGAAAGGCAGTTGCGTATGAATCACCATTCCTAAAGTAAGCCTCGATAACAAAAGTACGTTGCGCTCCGGTCCAACGTTCCATTGTGACTATTTAACCCGCACGCCGAACGCGTCGATCAAGACCTCTCCCCACTTCCTCGCGTGTACGGTTGCCGCGTAATTCAAATTCGAAATGTGAACTTTCTTACTGGTATTATATTTTATTTGGAATCTCATTTAAATCATCCTTCCAGCCGCGCATCTCTAGTTGTTTGAATAGTTTCACCTTGGCTTATATGGCGACCAAACGTGGTAAGTAGACCATTCTTTAGGGTTTATGTGCCCCCAACATTGCTTTTCTAATACGGTTTTGTTTACTTTGACTTGTCCACTTTGCGAGTAGAGTACATGAGCATCCCCGACTAAATTGATTCGGAGAAATTGGTAGTAGTTTATTCTTCATCATAGGACGGATATTCAGATTTTGGCAATTCCACATTCAATTTTATTTTTAGTGCTTCTGAATCGGTGCAGCTTTCATTGACGAAAAAAGTTGTTAAAAATTGAATAGTATCGATATTTATATTAGTCGAGATATTGCGTTTTATTTCAAATTCTTTTATCAAGAGCTATTACGAGTTACGTCCCGCTTCCGGTACAATCTTCATTGATTATTAAATAAGGAGAGCAGAGATTTTTCGTAAAAGGACTTCAGTAATTATTAAAATATTCCATCTCAGATATCATATCTACTGATTATTGATTTAATACAAGGGGTTCTAGAAAAGAGCTCTACCTATCCATGAAATAAAAGACGTAGGATTTTTTAAAACCTAATTTTTCAATATTAATGCATTTCTCTTTCAGTGAACTCTTATAAACAAATTTTTATTCTTGACTGGCAAAAAAGTCGGCGACGGCTACTTTCAGGCTCATTTAAGTCATCACGTATTTCACTGTATTCTCCCAAAAAGATAGAACTCAGACGGTGCCAAGTTTGGGCTATATCGAGTACCGCCTGTCTCAACGAAGCTGCACAACTCGTCTAATTTTGACAGCCATATGCACGGTCGCATCGTCATGCAGCAGAAACACTACTCGATTGGAAAGATATTTTGACCTTTCAGTTTAGTTTTGGTCCAGTCGGAGGAATACCACGCACAGGTTACCCTTTAGTGGTAAGTACTTCCACTGATATATCAAATTTTATGAGTAAAACAAGTGATGGCAATTTCACCTAAATTGATACACACTTACAATAAAGAAAACCATTTTATTGTGTTACGTCGTCGTTACTATACAGGGTGATTCACAAGTCGTGATCAACAATTAAACACAATACACAAGACCGCATTTTAAGGAGGGTTTTCTATGTAAAATTTTATCCTCGAGAGCTATATTAAAATGTTTAAAAATGAAAAACATTTTTTTAATATATTCAAAACCGTAAACTGGAATGAATCAAAATTTGGTATGTGAGTTTACAATACTTATATTTTCCACATTCAAAAGCCTTGACTTGAAATTTTACGTGCACCAGTTGCAGAGATATATGAGATTAGTAGCATTATTTTTCCACATAAAAATAGAGCCCCTTAAAATGCGTTGGTGTGTATGATGTTATTTTTGGTCACGACTTGTGAATCACTCTGTGTACGTATTTTCTAATTTATTTACCCGCGCACAGGTCCACCTTTCTGAGGGCTCTTCATCCATTTGTCCTCTATAAAATAAAATAAAAATGTAATGGTGCGTATTTTGGAGACAAATAAATATTACTATTACTATTACTTTTTTTCAACGTGTTTGCATAGATGTCCGCTTTTACTGTTCTCCCTTTTAGAATATATTCAATGAGAAGGATGCCCCTGATGTTGAAATCAATTTTTCAGTAGAGGGTTGCGTCCGTGATTTTTTGGATAAGACCCTTATAAACCATTACTTGGATTTTGTTTTCATCTCAGGATCCCTATGATGAACCTAAGTCTCGTCGCCTGTCACAATTTGCACCAAAAGTCGGTATTTTTGGTCAAAGTTTCCAAATGTAGCAGTAGTAGTAGTAGTAGTAGTAGTAGTAGTAGTAGTAGTAGTAGTAGCAGTATATTTAGCCAAATTCCAAACTACAGTTCACATGGCTTGTCAAAAGAAAGTGGTACAATAGAATATCACAATAAATATGAATCGAGGTAACGTAGCTCACACTATAGATAAAACAAGGTAAAAAAACCAGATAAAAAAAATATTTTAATTTTGTCCACCAGTGTAATCGTAGGTCGCCTTCATGGCCTCCTTAATTTTTATAGATTTCTACTGTTCCATGTCAGCGCTCTATTTTGAGGTTATGTTACAAATATCTACGAGCCCTACCCCTTCAGTTCGCCCACTTCAAGATTTGTATCAAAATATGCCTTTATAAACTAAACATGACGAAACTATTTACTTCTAAAACAATTTATTCTCTCAAAAACATTTTAGATACACTCTAGTCGAAAAAAATACATATTTGAAATCACTTAGACCTATAACTAATAGAACATCTGAACAAATAAACAATGTGCTAATAAATGCGCGAAATTAACAAAGCAACAATTGGAAGATTACCATTGGGTAACATCACCTTTATTTTTTATTACGGCTGGCATTATTTAGGGCATAGTGTTAACCAAGTTTTGGCAAAAATTTGGTGTAAAGCAATCCCATATTTCTTGAAGCTTTTGTCTCAGTTCGGTGATTGTAAGAGCAGGATGTTGTCGTAGAACCTTTTTCATCTCGTGCCACATTGTTTCAATAGGTGACAGATCTGGACTGCTAGAAACCCATTTCAAAAGTGGCACATTATTTTCTTCCATCTATTTTATAACCTTTTTTGAGGTATGGCACACTGCACCATCTTGCTGAAACACAAAATCTTGGCCGCATGTCGAACATTCTTCCATCACTGGTAAAAGCGATTCTTCTAAAATTGCCAAATATTTGTTTGTATCCACATTTCCATCAATAAAATGAAGTTTTCCTACTCCTTTTGATGACATACTGCCCCTGACCATAATGGATGCTAGAAATTTCACTTTTCTCTTCAGACAGTCAACATGGAATGCTTCATTTTTTTTGCGAATAACTCTACTGCGACTGTCACCAACACAAACTTCGAATCGGGCCTCATCACTCCATTGTATTGCACACCATTGTTGAGGTGTCCATTGTCTATGTTCTTTAGCCCATCTAAGCCGATTTTTCTTTTGCACTGGAGTTAATAGTGGCTTTTCTTTGGCCTATAAACAAGTTGTGCAACTTTAGGGCTTTTACTTCACTTTTTTTATAAGAAAACTTACCTTGCAAGTGCTAAATCCCAATTTGTGGGCCTCTCTATGAGTTGTGGACCTCGAAATTCTCCTTCCAACGGCGTCACTCCAAAGAGCACTTAATTGTAAATAATTGGCACGCCTGTTTTTCACGATTATTCTTCTTATTGCTCTTCGGTCGGCATTTGTGATATTACTTTTTTTCACATATCGTGGCTTAATATTAACTGAAACAGTTACGTTATATCTTCTAACAATATTGCTCACACTGTACCGCGATAAGTCTAACAAGGTTGCAATTTCTGAGTTGGATTTCCCAGAATTAAAAACTTTAATTAACAGTAACCGAATTTTCTCACTAATAACCTTTCCTTTACCCATTTTGAAAACCTTAATTACCCAAAACTATTTTAAACGTATTCTGACAGCTGTGATTAGTAAAAACAATTGTCATGGCTTTTATTTTTCACAGCCACCTATGCGTTATAGATTTATTTTGCATTCAAGTGAAAATAGGTTGATATGCTGTAATTGCAACATGTGTTATTTTTATGCTGCAAATTTGATTAGGGAGTGATAAAGATTTTTATTGTTTGTGTTTGATAAGAGACAAACCAAGATTTCAATAGTTGGGCCAACTGAAGTGGGAAGGGGCTCGTATTTGCGACAAATGGTCCATGCTTTTGATTTACCTATATCATCTGTTATATAGCCTGAACTTTTTTGCAATTCAAGAAGAATTCTGGAGGAGACACGAGACCATGAAAATCAAGGAGGCCATAAAGGCGTTCTACAACTGTAGGAACGACTAGCGATACGGCCCTTAGGCACATGTTGCGAAATTTAGTACTCATGCGACAGGATCTGTGACAGTTGCGGCACATGTTTTTTATATTCGGCGCTCGTACTGCACTATGCTGCATCCATTTCAACGAATTTCTGGTAGATTCATAATAAATGTTAGTACACGATGTGTACGTATCGAGTAAATTGAAATACTTTTTTTTATGTATGCTTAATTGTCGATCAATGCAGCATTGTAAAAAGCTATAGCGGCTTCGCAGATTGTTTGATGTTTGTCATTATTCTCGACTTTTCGCAAATATGATAATTTAGCGTTTGTCAGTATTCGATGCTTTAGTGTTTATTTAGTGTTCCCCTTTATTGATAACCTTATATCGAGTGAAAAGAGAGGGAAGACTCTGTTAAGATTCTCCACTTTGTTTTTAATGAAAAACGACGTCCATCCAAGCCCTAATATACCCATTGGACTCGCATGTTCTACGTATTATTATTGTCTGACGTTGATGCAGTTCCATACAATCGCATTGATTGCTTTAAATTCTAATAATTTAGTCACAATAATTGTATCATATTTTATACAGTGACAGTGACAGTGATAAATATGTATAGGGAATGGCAACTGGACGCATTTGCATGAAATATGTAGTATCAAAAATTCACCATGTGTTGCAATAAACAAATACGACGTATCTAACTCCCTGAATCTGTTTAAAACATGGTAAACACAGATTAAGGAAAAATATTACCACAGGATAGGTTTCAGAATTACATTAGAGCGAAATATACTAAGTGACATATAAATCCGAACACCCAGTTTAAATGGTTTTATTTTAATAAAATTTTGTATAAGTACTTAATGAAGCATAATAAGTAAATGATAAAAATTTCAATATGACCAACTCCTCTCGAAGTGCTTCTAGAGTCTGAGGAGGACGTTGCATATTGAGCAATCTCCTAACCATCATATCCCACACGTGCTCAATTGGGGATAAGTCGGGAGATCTTGGTGGCCATGGTAACAATGTGACATCATTCTGTTGAAAGAAGTCTATTGTGACTCTTGCAACATGTGGTCGGGCATTATCTTGTTGGAAAGTTGGATCTGCCAGGGTGTCAAGATAGGGCAAAAGATGGGGTTCTAGAACTTCGTGGATATAACGCTGCGCGTTCATGTTATCTCTGATGAAGATTAAAGGTGACCTCCTCCTTTCACCACGTCGCCTTCTAACCCTGGCACGATCATCGTGCATGCCTAAACAAAATCGAGACTCGTCACTAAAGACAATACTGTTCCATTCCTGATCCTAGAGTGACCGTTGTCTGCACCACTCAAGGCGATTACGTCGGTGTTCTTGAGGTAAAGGGAGGACCCAGTGTGGCTGGTATGAAAACAAGCCAAAACTTCTCATTTGTCGGTAAACACTTCGCATGCCAATAGGTCTTCCGTGTTCTGCAAACCATTCATTTGCAATGGACCTGGTAGTGGAGAAACGGTCCCTTAAGGCCAATAATCTTCTCGAAACCATGCCCGACAACACCTAACCACAGTGTCTACACTTCTTTGCACTCTAACTGCAATTGCCCGAAAAGAAAGTCCAGCTTCCCGAAGTTCCACTATACGGCCCCTATCAAACTCACTAAGTTGACGAAATCGTACAGGTCTCCGTACTCTAGGCATCGTAACCGATCGTAAAGGATGTCAAGAACCAAAATCCGCCAACGTTGATTCTTTACTGCGGCTGAAATATTCATTTTTAGAGCGTTAGTGAATTAAAAAAAAGCAGTATAAAAACCGGAATGTCCAACTGATAAGGCTGAAAATTTTATTCATCACCCTGTTGGAGTTATGGTTTGGGGTGCTATAGCTTATGGTTCCAGGTCACCTTTAATCTTCATCAGAGGTAACATGAACGCGCAGCGTTATATTCACATAGTTCTAGAACCTCATCTTTTACCCTATCTTGACACCCTGGCAGATCCAACTTTCCAACAAGATAATGCCCGACTACATGTTGCAAGAGTCACAATAGACTTCTTTTAACATAATGATGTCACATTGTTACCATGGCCACCAAGATCTCCCGACTTATCCACAATTGAGCACGTGTGGGATATGATGGATAGGAGATTGCTCAATTTGCAACGTCTTCCTCAGGCTCTAGAAGCACTTCGAGAGGAGTTGGTGGTTGCCTGGAATGAGATACCACAGGAGGACATTGACCACCTGATCAGAAGCATGCCTGTGCGCGTTGGAGAATGCATAGCACATCAGGGTGCATCCACACATTATTAAAGGTCAAAGGGCTTTAAAGCAGTGCAATCATTTTGAAATTTTTATCATTTACTTATTATGCTTCAGTAAGTACTTATACAAAATTTGATTAAAATAAAACCATTTAAACTGGGTGTTCGGATTTATATGTCACTTAGTATAGCATGACAATACGTCTTTTTGAGAGAAACCTTAAGACATTTTTTGGTTTCTCATCCTAGATGACTTTTTTCATCAAAAATTATAAACATGTTTATAACTACCGGCTATTTTCTTTATGATTTGTGCATATTGCCATTTACTTGTTGATCCGCCTTATCGCTTGTACTCTTATTATGTTCCGTCCTCGTCGAAGTAAACATTTAGAATACATATCGTAGTAACCTCGTAGTAGTACCCAACCTCCTCGATTTCAAAGCGCGCACGCAGAGAAGGACAGCGGCACCGCGCCCCTTCCCCCTACCTTTCTCCCCTCTGGCTGCCTATAAACTTTGTTGCAACAACTTGACTTTGAAGTAAATGAAGGTTTATAGGCCGCCAGAGGGAAGAAAGGTAGGGGTAAGGGGCGCGGTGCCACTTTCCTTCTCTGCGTGTGCGCTTTGAAATCGTGGAGGTTGGGTACTACTACGAGGTTACTACGATATGTATTCTAAATATTTACTTCGACGAGGACTTCACATAATTAAGATCGAACATCACTTACAGGTAAGTTCGTTTAAAAAAATATGGTTGCATTTGAATTAAATAGAAAATCAGATAATCAAGCTCGAGAACCTTTAGGTATTCAGTCGCGTATATTGCTCTCTATCTGATCTTGATTCTGACTAAGAGGACGAGGTCGCGCCCTTTGCGGTACGAACAGTTATTAGATTTACTCGTAAAACAAAGAGAAACATTTTTCTTTTGTAAATAATAAAGCCTTATTAATACTTCTCTGTTAAACTGTTTTTTTAAAGTCGCAAATGGTACGATTTCCCAATTCGATTCTTTAATGCGAAATCCGCTTCCAAAGTTCCATCAGCCCACGCACGGAAGTAGGTGAAATGCCAAATGTGTCAAAAGTTTTATAGACTAGGAAATATCTAAGATCTGACAGAAAAAATAATCTGATTCAGGTTATTTGCACGATCTTCTTAAAATAAGCGCCTTTTGATTAACCTGCATGGTTCTATCAGAAATTTTATACTGTTGTTTTGGGGTTGAAGGTGGCATATTTTTCAAATATTGTATAGCTTATATCTCAACTATCAACTAAGTTCTAAAGCATCTCTTTGTGTTCAGAATGCCTCAGATATACTTGATCGGAACGAAAAAAAAAACAAATTTTGCAATTTGTTTGAAATAATTGTTAAAAAAATTAATGAAGCAAACTTGGGCCTGGTAACATACAGATCCGCTAAAAGGGACCTTTTTTGAATAAGGTTATACAAAATCTGAATAAGAACGTTTTTCCTATCAGATGCGAAGGTATTGCCTACTATACTACAACTATTTAAAACTGTAATGACTCATACGCGTGATCAACCTGTGATCAGAGCTCGATCCCGGCTTCCTTCCAGTACAGCTGTATAGCGTACGACATATGTCGTTTCTGTGGCTTTGCGGTGGTCAACAGCACAGACAGAGATGGAAATAATGGCTGATTGTTCTCCGCCGGTAGAACCAATGAAATCAAAGACGCGCCTCGACGGGCAGACTCATAGGCGTCGGCAACGCATTGGAACGTGTTTCGTTGAGCGATCGCATATTGTGTGTTTTTATAAGAATTGTTGTGTGATTGTTATTGTTGTGGTTTCTGTGGTTACTGTTTTGGTTATACTTAATCATGGAGAGTACAAATGGCACGAGTGGAAGTACTGAAAGCCAGGGAACAAGTAGACGGCTTCGTAAAGCACTGAAGAGGGACGCGAAAGAAATCGTGCTCAACGTGTAGAATTATCTGAACAGAACTATGTCGCAGGGAGATGCACTCGCGCGTTGTGAAAGTATGAGAGGCGTTCCAGAGTGGACCATTCGCAGGGTGGTGCATGGAAAGAAGAAAACTGGAGCTACTACTGATCCAAAGTTTAATTTGAAGGGACGAAAGGCCGTTAAATTGGATGACGATAGCAAAATGGCGTTAAGACGAACCGTACATTCATTCTTCTTTAGGAATGAGATACCAACCCTCAAGGCTGTACATGCAGCGATCAAGGAAAATGAAATTATACCCCAAATGAGCGTCGAGGTAATGACGAAATCCCTGCACGAAATTAATTTTCGTTACGAAACGCGTAATCGGAAGTCAGCATTGATAGAGAGACCTGAAATAGTCGCCTGGCGTCGAAAATACCTACGCGAAATGATTGAATATAGGCGACAAAGCAGAAAAATCTATGATTTGGACGAGACATGGGTAAATGCAGGTCACACAGTTAAAAAAACCTGGATAGACAAAAACGTAGTGAGTAACCGACAAGCAAGCATTGAAGGTTTGTCAACAGGTCTTCGTGGACCGTCAGGGAAAGGTCAAAGATTGATCGTAACTCATATTGGTAGCGATAATGGCTTTTTAGAAGAGTGTGACTTGATTTTCGTCTCTAAGAAAGGAGGTGATTACCATGACGAAATGAATGCCAGCTGCTTCAAGAGCTGGTTTCAAGGGGTGCTTCAGCGAGTTGAGCCCAACTCTGTGATCGTCATGGATAATGCTTCCTACCATAGTCGTCGAGCCGAACGTCTACCGACTATGGGAATCCCGTTTGACGATTCATGTGTGAAAGCGGAATTGTATGAAAAAATTAAACAGCACAAACCTGCGAACATTAGTTACGTGACTGATGAGATGCCCGTCAATGTGGTGTCACTGTGCGACGGTTACCGCCCTACCACTGTGAACTGAATCCAATAGAGCTCATCTGGGCTCAAGTGAAGGGTTATATTGCGCGCCATAACACAACCTTCAAATTACCAGACGTTAAGGTTTTACTTGAGACTTCCATACAGCTAGTAACGCCCGAAGCTTGGCAGAATGCTATCCGTCATGTTGTGAAGGAAGAAACAAAAATGTGGCAGCTTGACCACCACATCGACATCCTCATAGAGCCAGTTATAGTCAATTTCAACGAGGAAAGCGATAGCGACAGTTTATTATTGTCAGATGTAAGTGGAACCGACGATGAATAAAGGTAATTCCCAAATTTTTGACCTACAATATGTTTCAAACCACTCTTTATTAAGCATGTGACAAATCTAGTTCACCCATGTTAAACATTCATACCCCGCCTATGAACAGCCGACTACTGGTAGTTAAGTGATGTTCACGTGAACATCGATGAGTCATTACAGTTTTAGATAGTTATAGTATATTAGATTTATTTTAACATGACCAGAACAATGCGATTTTTGTCACTGTATCTTCTTTGTATTTTTATTGAAAAAGTTTGTTCAAATAGGTAGTATTGATGATATGATGGGTCTCCACAAAGATGATATCGGAAGTCTACTTGAAACGTACTAATATCATCCGACCTTTCGGTTCTGAACTGTGTGCCACTGCTTTTTTCTGACCGAAGATAAACAGTACAAAATATTGTAATTCCTTACCAGATGTTTGTCATCTAAGTGCTCATTAGTTGAAACCTCAATAATTTGCACTGAACATGACATGACATTTTTGAAAGTTTACATCTCACTACGGGACCTCGGATGCAGGTTCCAAATCGGAAATTGTATAAGGAAACCGTACCTTTTGGGCTGGATGGCAACAGCATCTTTTTTCCAGGTAAATATATACAATGGCATATTCTGAATCTACGTATAAAGAGCAAAATAATAATATCGCGTATTCCCTATTCTGTTTGGGTTGTAAAGCGCCTGGCCCTTTTGAAGTTGTTTTGATAATATTCCAGGTGCTGGGAATTGTGACGGCTTTTCCAATGCATTAACTGTCCAGTTTGGTTTAAAAGCTCAATGATACAGGCATTTTTTGTTTTTATAGTAAACCGATGTCATATCGTAGGAGGCTTAGGGTTGACTTCCTTGACGACATCTTAATTGTATATGAGTTGATGGGTTCAATGCGATGTTATACAGGGTATTTTGGAAGCTAGGATATTTCTTTCTCAGAAACAACTACCCTAAAAAATAGAAAATAATGTTTAATTACAAATAGTTTATATTGCAGTAGTAGATGGTCTAGCAATCAATCATAATTAATGACCTCAAAATAAAATTATAATAAAATTTATGCTTGGTATATTAAGGGCCAATTTCACCATCATTAATATTTAACGGTCCCTTGGATCAATAGGAAAAGAGCTTATCGAAATGCAATTTGACGGAAGCTGTCAAAGCTCTCTGAATATCCGTGATTTCTATTGAAATGTTGAATAAAGTCGTGAAAAAACGGTTGCCTTATAAATAAGAGTACATTATAGATGTAATATTATGTCTTTGTGCTTTAGAATTAAGACAACTTTCATAGAATTTCAAATTTTTGTCATTTCACAAAAGACGGCTAGTTATTTAAATGGACCAATGAAAATCAGAGAAATAATTAGGTCGATTTTCTAGTTATTATACCTGTAGTTAGTAGGATGTTTTCACTGTTTTTGACGACTGTTCATGCATGAAAATCTAGTTGTGTCTATATATCACGATTAATTGTTAATTTGCAAAAAGGATATAAAACGTATTCCAACTAGTTCATCAACTTTTGTTACATCAAAAACAATTTTTGCCAATTTGTGATCTAGAAATCCACACCAAATGTAAACAAACAGCACATTCAGCATTTCTGTATCCTAAAACATCGATGTTTGTAAAAGTATCCGCTTCCACCTATTATTCATCGTCTAGATATACTAAGTGACATATAAATCCGAACACCCAGTTTTATTTTAATAAAATTTTGTATAAGTACTTGATGAAGCATAATAAGTAAATGATAAAAATTTCAAAATGATTGCACTGCTTTAAAGCCCTTTGACCTTTAATAATGTGTGGATGCACCCTGATGTGCTACGCATTCTCCAACGCGCCTAGGCATGCTTCTGATCAGGTGGTCAATGTCCTCCTGTGGTATCTCATTCCAGGCAACCACCAACTCCTCTCGAAGTGCATCTAGAGTCTGAGGAGGACGTTGCAAATTGAGCAATCTCCTACCCATCATATCCCACACGTGCTCAATTGGGGATAAGTCGGAAGATCATGGTGGCCATGGTAACAATGTGAAATCATTATGTTGAAAGAAGTCTATTGTGACTCTTGCAACATGTGGTCGGGCATTATATTGTTGGAAAGTTGGATCTGCCAGGGTGTCAAGATAGGGTAAAAGATGGGGTTCTACAACTTCGTGGATATAACGCTGCGCGTTCATGTTCATAAAGGTGATCTGGAACCATAAGCTATAGCACCCCAAACCATAACTCCAACAGTATGATGAACATGTCTTTCAACAAAAAACTGTGGATTCCTCCTTTCACCACGTCGCCTTTTAACCCTGGTACGACCATCGTGCATGCCTAAACAAAATCGAGACTCGTCACTTCCACGTCCATTCCTGATCCCAGAGTGACCGTTGTCTGCACCACTCAAGTCGATTACGTCGGTGTTCTCGAGTTAAAGGGAGGACCCAGTGTGGCCGGTATGAAAACAAGCCAAAACTTCTCATTCGTCGGTAAACACTTCGCATGCCAATAGGTCATCCGTGTTATGCAAACCACTCATTTGCAATGGACCTGGTAGTGGAGAAACGGTCCCTTAAGGCCAATAATCTTAGGCGGCGATCTTCACGGTCTGTTGTTCTACGGTGGCGTCCAGTGCCCCTTGCTCTTTGCGTACGGCCTTCTCGAAGCCATGCCTGACAACACCTAACCACAGTGTCTACACTTCTTTGCACTCTAACTGCAATTGCCCGAAAAGAAAGTCCAGCTTCCCGAAGTCCCACTATACGGCCCCTATCAAACTCACTAAGTTGACGAAATCGTACAGGTCTCCGTACTCTAGGCATCGTAACCGATCGTAAAGGATGTCAAGAACCAAAATCCGCCAACGTTGATTCTTTACTGCGGCTGAAATATTCATTTTTAGAGCGTTAGTGAATTAAAAAAAAGCAGTATAAAAACCGGAATGTCCAACTGATAAGGCTGAAAATTTTTTCACTTGTTATTTACAGTAAGATAAATACATTCACCAACTTTTAATAAAATAAAACCATTTAAACTGGGTGTTCGGATTTATATGTCACTTAGTATATTATTCAGAATCAAAAATACCTGTTTATGAAAATACAGGTATATCTCCAAACAATGTTATATTTTCTTCTTATTTCTATTATTATAACACGTCTGGAATATCAGTTACTTTTAAAGTGATCTGCACATCTGCAGTGTTGCCGAACCGAAAAAAAAAGGGAATCGGTAAATAGTGTCATTGAATTCGGTATTAGGTAAACGCCGTCCCAAGATCAGTGGTAGATTAAGGACCTTTGAGTCATGAAAAATGTCTGTTATGAGGACTACATAGAATTAACTTTTAGCTTCATTTTTGGTTTCAGCTCTTATTCGCCAAGTATAGAAATTTTTGCATTTTATGCAAATTGCGTTTTTTCAAGTGTTGTCCAACGATTTTGGAAAAAATTACACGTATAGTCTTATAAAGCACAGTATAGTATATTTCAACAGACGGCGGAGCTTACTCCATTGGAACCAAGTGTTGACGGAGTCCACACATGTGTCATTGTGGAGTTTTGAAATGTAATAATCAGCTGTTATTCCAATAACGTCTAATATAAATATAACCTAGAATGTGTACTCAGTGAAACAAGAAAGATATTGCAAATTCTATTTTTTGCAGGTTTTAAGTTTGCCGGTAGCTTTACGACATATATTTAAGAATTTCTTGATCGCTGTAAACATAGTGTGGATGTTTGTTCAGTTCCTGAATAACCACAAAATGTTTGACTTTATGGATTTATGGATATCAAAAATCCTGAATGGTTTTGTGGGAATATCAGTCGACGGTGCTATAATGCTACTGATGAATGACAAGTAAATGAATGAATGTTTGGAAACTAGCAATATCTATAAAATTTTTGGTAGAGGTGATGTTGAATCATTAAAATTGCATATGAATTGAAGAAAATAATATAAACATGAATGAAAAATCGACAATATTAAATAAAAACATGAATTTTTTTCAAAAATCGAACATTTTTTTAAATTTTGACTAAATTGCATGTAATTTCTTAATATTCAATAAGTTGGTGATGTTTCAATGACAAGCTGTCATCTCATACTTTGACAGTATTTTGTTTTCAACATTTCATAGCTGTTGGTTGCTAAAATTTGTTGATTGGAACTTGAAGCTCATTCGCTAGATGTGACGGACTGTTACCCTATAGGTGGAGAATAACGGACTATTGACTTGACAATCCTGGTGAAATCTACCCTAAAAATGACAAAGCAGCAGTGATGCCGCAACGAAAAATTTGAAGGATGTTTTGAAGGAAGTACTCGTTTCTCATTTGATAAGGAATTTTAACTATCTATGATGTTCATAAACAGAGTTCGGGGATGTCCCTATACGATTCCACAAATATAATGTTATGCCCCACGTTTTCAGCATTCGGTATTGTCTAGGCCTTCCATTACGTCTGGTTCCAAGTTTTTGCAAGCGGCCTTTGTCTCTTTGTACGAGATAAATAAACATATGCGGTGCTGGATGAAAAACAATCTGAATAGAGTCGAAAAGCCTCAATAGCATCTTGAAAACACCAACCATTATTGCAATAGGACCGTACAATGTTCGGTTTTTTTAAATCCTATTTGTACATAGACACAAGCGCCGACAGGTAAAATACTGACATGTGTCATGTCTTCTCCCCTGTGCATCGGCAGAGGTGGACTTATTGTAAACCTAATATCTCGGTTATCTCAAAACTCACCTATTTTCACAGGGTCGTTCCAACTTGGAGAACATCCTGTAAACCTGTTCATAGACCGAAATATTAAAGCTAATTAGAGCAATATCTATACCGCTTCCTCTTCTATAGCAAGGAGATGCGAAACGCTGTAGCATCGAGATGCAATTTCTGTCACTTTATTCTCGATTATCGCTCGCTATCATTTTCAGTAGTCCGCAGGGGAAGCAATTGCGAGACAATACATTTCAGTTATATTGGGAGCTTTACCGGTGTAATCTAGTTTTCGCTATGTGATAAAGAGGAGGGTCCTGGCCCTCAGAAACGCGAATACAGATTGTGAATTGTTGTTGAAGGGTGGAGGCAGCAGTTTTAACGAAGCTATCTGGGATGTTTATGCCTTCATAATTTTCGTTTGTAATTGTGACAAGTCACTGAGTATACAGAGAAATCCGAATATCACTGACGACGTAATGTGCACGGGAGAGAAGCGTGCAATACGCGTGTTAGAAAGAGATAGAAGCACCACGTTGCCTAGCAACCCGAGTGACGAGGTCAAGGGCGCAGCTGCGGCTTGCCACGTTACCATAGGCGTACTCTTCCTAGATTTTCACAACTCGTCAGCAGTATCTAGGCTTGATATCAGATAGAACAACGAACGACAGCTGAGCAACTATCCTCTATCCAGGATGTAAGGGTTATAGAAATAAGAACAAGGTGCCATCTATTACCAGAATCTACCACTGCGAGAATAAAATAGCAACCGATATTACTAGTATGTTCAATAGCTAATAGACTCTATCTGCTATACCAATGCGAACTGGGATACAGATCCCACAGACAGTTTGCTGTTCTACTGTCGCTTGGTGATTCTGGTAATAGATCGCACTTTGTACTATCTTATTTCGAGGGTACTTTTATTCTAAAAACCACTCTCAGTAGAAAAGCTGGAAAGCTATCCGCATTTACTGTCCGAAGTGAGAGATCTCCCAGAAGTGCGCCATACGATTTCAGAATCAATTAATCAGGATGAGACAGAACTCATTACAATTTGAAGTGCAGGACCCTGTCCAAACTTTGTCAAATGCCGGAGGTACATCGATAAAGTTAGCTGCTAAAACCGACGTTTATTTTATTCACAACTCTGTGCCCTTGTTAAATAGTCCTATCCTTTTCGCAAAAGCCGAACTCATGGTCCGACGTTAATTTAATTTTGTTAACAATTTCCTGCAATTTTTTAATTTACATTTATTCAAATAGCTTTGAGCAGCGGTTCCAAACCTTTTGCTTTCTGCGAAGCCCTCATAAAAATTGGAGTATATCAGCGAGCCCCCTGAGCAGTCGTAAATAAAATAAGTAAATAAAACAGTACTATTTGGCTGTTATCAAAATGTATTAATCATGTGAATAATAGTTACAATGAGCAAAGTAAATTAAAACATAACTGTAACGTAAAACATTTAGAGAAACGTTATTAAAACTAACTAAGCCTTACATATAAAGGATTAATACAATATGAATACAAGTAATGCGATACTTGCAAAAATCCTTAATGGGATATTTGTGCCTGATTGTTGGAACAAAGAAATTCAAAATTTGTTTCCATGTCTGAAAGCTTAAGTCTTAGATCGGGTTCTGCATTTAATCTATTTCTGTACTTATCTTTGAGGTAAGTGTATGTTCGAAAATCCTTTCTCACACTGATACGTTGTCCAGAACCGTAACGAAATTTTCATGGCATATTCTGCTAAGATAGGGTATTCATTTTTTATATTGAGCCAGAAGTCTATTGAAGAATGATCTGCATAAACAGCTTTTAGAGAATTGTCAGGGGATAAATCATTGAGCTTTTTTCCAATAAAGATTAAGAAGTTTCAGAAATTATATCTTCTTCAATAGGATTGCGCATCCAGTTGTATGATCCAGGTTTATTAAGAAAGTACTCTTTGAACATTAATTGAAGCTGTTTGAGATGTTCAGTAACACGTCTTTTGATGTTTTCGTTAAGTTGAATTTTATTCTCTGATAAAAATCTGCTGAGAGAACTAAAACAATCGTACTTATTCATCTGCAGGCATTGATTCCAAAAGTTGAACTTCTTTAGCATGGCTTCTATTCTATCATGAACATTGATGATTCCTGGACCTTGTAACCTTCTTAATGCAGTAATAAAGAGACGTGGAGACTTTACAAGTCCTCACAAAGTTCACGGAATAGACGAGAATTTGTAGCACGGGACTTTATAAAATCCACAACTTCAACAGCTTCGCTTAAAGTACTGGCTAGCTCTGCAGGAATACGCTTACATGCTGATGCTTGCCTATGAATACAGCAGTGAGTCCGTTCTATATTCTCATTGATCTTCTTTATTCATGCCGCAAGACCAGAATATGTTCGAGTCATTGATTTTGCTCCATAACAAAACGATGTTTTTAAAAAAAGTCATTGATCAGATTCAAAATTGCTGCACCAGTCGTATAAGTTTCCAGTGGTTTTGCAAATAACACATCTTCTTGAATAGAATTCTTAAAAATATATCTAACATACAAGAGCAATATTGCACAGTGTGCTACATCGGTCGACTCTTCAAGCGGAATAGCATAATAATTCAATTTTATTCTTTTCAGAAGTTCACTTTCAACACTGTTCGTCAAATCGTTAATTCTCCGTGACTGTGCTATTTGCTAAGGGCACAAGGTCAATTTTTTTTGCCGCTTTTTCTCCAAACATACTGCGATGTCTTTAGCACAGGGTCCGATCAAATTTTCTGCGATTCTGTAACTCGAAATGTTGCTTCAAGAGCCATTTTACTATCTGCGTTGAAAGCCGACAGGAAAGAAGAAACATTACAATTTTTATTACCTTCCAATTTCCTATTAACGTATTCAGTAGGTTATCCTTGTAATCCGGATGTCTTGTCTCAAGGTGCCGACGAAGAAGCGATGGTGTTAAACAGGACTTTAATACAAATGACACAAAGCGGTTTAGGTTCTGACTTTTCCCCGGTGAAATAAAAACCCATTTGCAAATAGTCAGTGTCGCATTTTCGTTTCTTTCCATTATTTTCTCAGTACTTTTATTCTGGCGTGAAGGTACCTCACTATAATTTTCAATATCGCCACCTTGAGTTGGACCCAAATCGGGAACCGAAGAAGCAGTAGTTGATTGCTCGTCTGGCTTTTCGTCAGGGTTCACAAAACTGCCCGTTTTCAACCGACTATCCATCTTAAATTTAGGGAATATTATTTTATTTAATTATTTTCACGTTCGACACGCGTTCGACTGTACTCGTACTTCCGTGACTGCGACCTTTTTTATATCTGCAGACGTTATTCTCGTTCTTTCCAGTGCATTCTCAGTAAAGTCTCGGTGCGCTCGATTCGCCGAAGTAGAACTCTTGCCGGCTTGTTGTAACGGCGGTGTTGCAATATTGAGGACAAATTCCGCCATTACCATATTTTTAGGAGTTCGCGAACCACCGGTTGAGAAACCCTGCACTATACCAATGCGAACTGGTATACAGTTCCAACAGACAATTTGCTGTTCTACTGTCGCAGTGGGTGATTCTGCTAATAGGTGGCACTTTGTGCTGTCTTATTGCAAGGGTACTTTAATTCTAAAAACCACTCTCAGGCAGAAAAGCTTGACAGTATTGCCTATTAGCATTTCCTGTTAACAGCTAAAACCGACATTGATGTTATTCACAACTCTGTGCATTTGCTAAATAGTCCCATCCTTTACCCAGACTCATGGTCGACGTTAATTTAATTTTGTTAACACTTCCCTACAATCTTTTAATTTAGACTTTTTGAAAGTTTATAGGGTAGTAGAATTATGGTTCCATGTGAACCGAGTTATTTTATAGTGTCAAGATCGTTTCTATCTGGGCAATCTTCCAACCGATAGGATAGTAATATATCTAGGACATAGCGTTAAATGCATACATTATCAGTTATATGAACTTTCTAAAAACTTGAAGACGAAAAAGAAAGTGGAATTGCACGAGTCTGGACAATCCTGAACAACGTCGTCCCATTCGTTTGTCTGGACTAATAGAGTTCCAAAAAGCATTTGGAAAAATGAGCTTCCACCCAAGAAGAAGTTACATGTTTTTGTGAAATTTTAGTAATTATATTCTTGAATGATGTAAAATAAAGTTGAAATGCTTGAGAGTTGAATTCTAATAGATCTTTGACCAAGAGGTTAAATTGGTTGGACCAGAACTACAAAGAACACAACTCTAAGAAGTACTCAAAGAATTCTAGATCTCGAAAACAAATACTAACCTAAAACGTTCCCTCAATGTTAGGTTTTTTTGGCATATTGGTATGTAGCAATTATCTTATTAGTGACCAATAAAAATTTCTTCTAAGTTTGCATCATAGACTGGTAAAAAACAAGTCAATCTACTAAATAATCCTATTGTACATCTTGAGGTTAGAAGGATTCTTTTGGTTGACTCCTCCACCTTACTGACTTTTGCTGATCTCGGTTCTTTTAATTTTCAACATGTTTGCATGTGTTTTAGTTCCTTGAGTCAAATTTGAATCTGATTTAGAAGATGTCTTAAAATTTAAGCATGAAGAGGTCGAATGTTTATTCATACGTCACAATACTACCGGTTTATTAAAGGGTCTTAGCTATCAGGATTTTATTAAACGCACATGCGCGTTCAATCCGGAAGTGTTGTAGTAATGGTGCGTTCCACCCAATATTCGGACTGTGTTATAAAAGACGTAATCTTTGTGTGATCTTTGCTTCTCTATGACACGTTTCAGGGCCTTCTACCCGTTTTTCTTTTTAACAAGCTGATTTAAAAAACCGCACAGTATACGAGCCCCTTCCCACTTCAGTTGGCCCAACTATTGAAATCTTAGTTTTTTCTTATCAAACACAAATAATAAAAATGTAGCAAGGTGTTATAGGTTTAAAATATTATCAGTGAATATTTTGATAATATATAGTAGAAAACACCAACTTTATCACTCCCTAATCAAATTTGCAGCATAAAAATAACATATGTTGCAATTACAGCATATCAACCTATTTTCATTTGAATGCAAGATAAGTCTATAATGCATAGGTGGCTGTGAAAAATAAAAGCTATGACAATTGTTTTTATTAATCAGAGCTTTCAGAATACGTTCAAAATAGTTTTGGGTAGTTATGGTTTTCAAAATGGGTAGAAAAAAGGTTATTAGTGAGAAAATTCGGTTACTGATAATTACATCTTTTAATTCTGGGAAATCAAACTCAGAAATTGCAACTTTGTTAGACTTATCGCGGTACAGTGTGAGAAATATTCTTAGAAGATATAACGTAACTGGTTCAGTTAATATTAAGCCACGATATGTGAAAAAAAGTAATATCACAAATTCCGACCGAAGAGTATTAAGCAGAATAATCGTGAAAAACAGGCGTGCCAATTATTTACAATTAAGTGCTCTGTGGAGTGACGCTATTGGAAGGAGAATTTCGAGGTCCACAACTCATCGAGAGGCCCACAAACTGGGATTTAGCACTTGCCAGACAAGTCATCTTATAAAGAAAAGTGAAGTAAAAACCCTAAAGTTGCACCATTTGTTTATAGGCCAAAGAAAAGCCGCTATTAACTCCACTGCAAAATAAAAATCGGCTTAGATGGGCTAAAGAACATAGACAATGGACACCTCAACAATGGTTTGCAATACAATGGAGTGATGAGACCTGATTCGAAGTTTGTGTTGGTGACAGTCGCAGTAGAGTTATTCGCAAAAAAATGAAGCATTCCTTGTTGACTGTCTGAAGAGAAAAGTGAAATTTCCAGCATCCATTATAATCTGGGGCAGTATGTCATCAAAAGGTTTCTAGCAGATCTGTCACCTACTGAAACTTTGTGGCTCGAGATGAAAAAGGTTCTACGACAACATTCTGCTCGTACAATCACCGAACTGAGACAAAAGCTTCAAGAAATATGGGATTGTTTTACACCAAATTTTTGCCAAAACTTGGTTAATACTATGCCCCAAAGAATTTCAGCCATAATACAAAATAAAGGTGATGTTACTCAATGATAATCTTTCAATTGTTGCTTTGTTAATTTCGCGCATTTATTTGCACATTGTTTATTTGTTCAGATGTTCTATTAGTTATAGGTCTAAGTGATTTCAAATATGTATTTTTTACGACTAGAGTGTATCTAAAATGCTTTTGAGAAAATAGATTGTTTTAGAAGTAAATAGTTTCGTCATATGTAGTTTATAAAGGCATATTTTGGTACAAATCTTGAAGTGGGCCAACTGAAGTGGGAAGGAGCTCGAACCAAAGAACTATCAAAATCACCACGTGCTACTAATGAACGCACCCCCATACGTCCATCTCTCTCTCCCTCTCTCTAGATTAGTCAACGACTGCAATTTAAGAAAAAAGAATGATCCCTGATTTTTTTCCTATTGCATATACACAATACAAACTGGGATTGTAGTGTAACTGTGTATCTTGCCAGCTACGAAAAATTATTTAATGTCAAATTGTTCAAAGTAAAAAACCAGGACCCAGCTTCACCTTGATTTGGAATTTGACTTATAAGTAATAATTAGAACTGGAGTAGGAAGACATCTTTACATGTCGAAATTTTGAAAACGGTCATATTTAGTATATCCTCTTATTAAAATTAAAGCACGAACATTAACTAATCGCTTACATATTATGTTACTTTTTCCAAAAATATCTAACTCGTCCAAAAACACATTAATTTGCATATAATTAACAACTTCGTACCTTCAAATAAAGTGTTCTTATAATATGAGGATATGTTATCAGAGTGTCTCATTAAAAATGTTAACAAATCTGTTAATTTATCTTATTTCTAAAGCCCCTGAATTTTTGATAACTATTATGGCCGCATTTTTTGTTTACCTGAGACCGACAACCCAACTAGCAAAGTACTGCTATAAGCTTTTGGTAAAAGAACCGTTCAGCCATAAAAGCTCTCTACTGTTGTTGCCTGAACACCAAAATGCTGGCTTAATATTGTGTGGAATGGAAATTTGCTTTCTGCAACATATTTGCCCTAAAATGAGGTGTTTAAAATATTCTTATAGCATAGTTACACAACACCTTATAGGACAAATTTTTAACTGTTGCATAAACGTTTATACAACTATTTTATATGGCATATTTGCAGGTTAGTCAAAATGGTTGTGTTGTGGCATCCATGGTAACGTTTATAAAACAAACCCGAGCCTTGTTGTTTTGCTGTGCAAATTTACTACTTTAGCCATGAAATTGCTCCTAACGGAAGCACTTATACAACTGTTCTTTAGTAACTGTTAAAGGCTGTACAAATATGTTGGTATACAACTTCACCATAACCTAACTTTCTGCTGTCATAGTTTTGTTAAAATGCCATAACCTATGTTTTAAGACAAACAACGCATGCATATTGGTTAAAAAGGTTCTATCAACTGTTCAAACAGAAGATTTAGATCTGGTACAAATTCTAATTCTAAATCATTCGACTCTGTCGGTATTCCATTTCTGACATTTGTCAAATTGTTGTATAACACCTGCAGGCAACACCAAAATATTCTAATAAACTAAAGGTAACATGGACGATGCCATGATTATACACAATCACCCGCCATATTGGGAAAACATTAATTCCTCTATTTGATATTAAATAATTATGTTTCAGTTCGAAATTACAGATATAAAGTGATAAAGATTAGTGAAATTGCGTCTAAATATAGGATTTGTGGAATATTTAACACAGATAAGTTCAGTTTTCCACATTAAAAATCTAGACATGCTTTTGATCATTATCAAAATATGAATCAAATACGAAGCCCGTAGAAATTGCGTAACTACTTTGCACGATAATCACAATAAAATTTGCTGCGCAAGTAATTCAATAGCCCTATATCACAGTGTAGAGGTTTATCATATACCTGTGTATGAAATTCACAATGGCCGATATGTAAGTAAACAAGGTGACTGTATTGTGTATTCTTCACTTCGTCTATACAATACATAAGAAATAGTTTGGTTGCAATAAAGTAGAATCACGTAACAGAATAGTTGTATAGTTGACAAAAACTGAATCTTGCACTGACGCAAATGTCCTGTAGCGGCTGCAACAGGCTTACACTTTTGTTGTATAACTGTTACCTGCAGCCCTTATACAACCTCTTAAATGACTGAAGTGTCCTATTAGGTGTGCCCATTCCGCTTGTATAGCTGTTCTAAGAGGGTTTTGCCAATGTTCTTGCAGTATACAATGCTGTGTGAGGAATACTGTATAATCAGTCTTGCAACTCTAGTAGGTCTACTCAAGACTTACTGCTAAAGTTAACAACTGATATCCAAATTGGATTTTCGAATAACACGCATACTTCTGTAATATTTTTAGACGTTATGGGAGCTTATGATAATGTAGACTTGAATATACTATACAGTAAAATTATAAATATTGGTCTTCTAAAAGAACTTGCCAACCATTTGTTATTACTGTATAGCAATAGAAACATTTTCATCAGAGCCTCTGAGCAGACTATTGGACCACGATCAACATCTAAAGGACTAGCACAAGGGAGTATATTGAGTCCCATCTTGTATATAATATATTCCTATGACTTTGAAAGAGCTTTTAATTCAAGAGATGCTAACATATATCAGTTTGCAGATGACTATGCCATTAGTATCCAGAACAAAAATTTATCTCAATCTATGGAACTTCTAGAAACAGCGACTTCCATTGCACAGGAATGGTTTGAGAATAATGGATCTTCCATTGCCTACTCAAAATCTTGTGTATGTACGTTTACCAGATCTCGCCTTAGTCCTTCAAATATCATCACTCTGGCTGGGCAGAATATATCTTATAAAACTTCTGTCAAATATTTAGGAGTTATCCTAGATAAAAAACTTAACTGGAAAGAACATATTACATACATTTTAAAGAGAAGTCAGAATGCTTTTAACATTCTGAAGTCCTTTTCACATCGGAAATGGGCACCAGATCCAGCAGTGTGCTTAACCTTTTACAGGACCTTAGTTCGATCAATCTTGGACTACGGATCAATACTTTATGGAAATGCATCTAGAATTCATCTTCAAAAAATAGAACAGATCAAAAATAAGTGCCTTAGGCTATGTATCGGATATTTGAATAGCACTCCCATCAATGTCATGGAGGTTGAATGTATCGAACCTCCTCTTCAATTGAGACGACAAATGTTGAGCGATAAAGCCCTGGTTAAACTGGTCAGCAGGGGATTCATTAACGAGATCCACCAATTGTTTATTCATGGATTAACAGCGAAATACTGGCAACACCAAAGGCTTCCTCTGATCATAGAGAGTTATGAGTGGCTTCTTCCTACCGTCAAGAAGGTACACTCTAATCAAATCAACCCATGTTTCATACCTGAATATTCGGCATATAACTCTCCACCCGAAGTTATCTTTACGAAATATTCCGAACTAGATTTATCAACACCTTACAAATTCCGGCATGATATTCGAACATGATGGAGTGGATGGGAATATATCTTCACGGATGGTTCGAAGAAAGACGATTTAGCGGGATGTTCATTTTATCACAGCAACAATTCGTATCACCAAGAATTCAAGTTGCCACCTGAATGTTCGGTATACACAGCAGAACTGGTTGCGATCAACCAAGCTATTGAATACTGTTTCCAATTCCATGGAAATACGAATTTTGTTATTTTTACCGACTGTAGAAGTGCTGTAACAAAATTGGAGAATTGTCACACCACTGCAGATCTTAATCATCTAATTGCTAACATCATCAAGCGCATTCAGGAGCTGAATAAAATCGACAAAACTATAAACATAGTCTGGATCAAAGGCCACTCAGGTATAAAAGAAAACGAGATGGTAGATAATTTTGCAAAAAGAGCTACAACTAGAGGCGATTACGTTCCGGTCATGGAGATTCCTTTTACTGACGCTCATTTTCTGATCAGACAACGACTAAAGAATAAATGGAATAACCATTACAAAATCAGTCCAACAGGAAGTTACCTGAAACGTATACAAGAGAGTCTTCGAAGCAGACCTTGGTTTCAAGGAATTACCAATCGTCCTTACATTAGAACCGTGAGCAGAATAAGAAGTGGTCATGTCCTAACGCCCCATCATAAATCAAGAATTGGATAGGGAGATGATCCACTTTGCAATTGTGGAAATATAGGAACCTTGCAACACTTAATATTAGAATGTACAAGTTCTAACAACGAAAATTCTGAATTGTATAAAATTTTAGCGAATCACCTTCCTTTGCCTTTAAATTTAGAATCAATTCTCAGTTCTGAGAACCAGCAGGTTTACGAACTTTTATACAAGCATTGTCGGAAAGTAGGCCTAACATTATAAAATGTAAATTACAGTAAGTTTGTTTGAAAAAATGAAAAAAAGAAGAAAATATTGAAAAAAAAAGAAAAAAAAAACAAAAAAAGGCAGATCAGTAAAAAAAAAACAATCTTATAAACAAAATAGAGAAAAGGAAAAAATAAGTAAAAAGTATTGGTTAAAAAAAAAACAACAAAAAACAAAAAAAAAGAGAAACGTGTTTGCATACTCTATGTAAGTATAATAGAAATAATATACAATAGTAATATTAAGTAATGGATGTTCTATTTTCTATTAAAGCATAGCATTATACTGAACATAAGGATCTGGCCAGTTGGTCATCGACCAGTGCCAATAACAGAACAAAAAAAAAACTCTAATAGGAGTGATAATTGTTAGTTGGGAATCTAATTCTACCTCAAGTGGAATCCACTTATTTACGACACTCCGTTGTAGACAAGTGCATCACCAGCTGATCTTATTTTTCACCAATAGTTCACCAACTGTGTGTATGAGCATGTGATTTTATAGGGCCAAATTACTACGATTTTACCACAAGATGACCTAAATCGAACTATTAGTAGTATACCAATATACGTTGATTTTACTTGGAAGTAGATATAACCTTTGTCCAAATTGATCATGTAATGTAATCTTCTTAACTTATTTGGTGGTCAAACTAACGTAATGTTTGTTGGGGTAGATTGTAGTAAATGGTAACAAATCCGCTACATATTAGATACCTATTCCTTTCAAAATCACAACTCGTAGAATGAACGAATAGTTTCGATTCCCTTGGGTGCTGTATAGCGTAGGCCGTTAGCCATTCACGGTAAAGGCATTCGATCTAATTTAGTGCAACTCCAAAATAGAAGTGTCCAAACATGTGTGCCTTCTACGAATGCCGGAGTAACGTTTATAAATAGACACAAGCAGCGGATAGCCGAATCCGGGGACGTGGGGGCATTTCCGTGTCCATTCGATCAGATCAAAGAAGAAGCAGCGTGTGTCGCGCTCCTGGTCGTCGCACGCCTGAAATCCCGATCGTGCCTTTGGGCGGATAAGTGAATGGATGAAGTCCCGCAGGAAGCAAAGAAGGTTTCAATCAGATATAGTACGGTTGATAATGATGCTATTCAAATGTGCTCTTTTTGCATTTACGCAGAGGAATAAATTTACGCAAGGTAATGAAACAAACGTCCATCACCGCTCGAGGAATGGATTCGATTTACGAGGGATGTCTTTTAAGTTTTGCATATAGAAACATAGTGGGCCGCGCGGATCGAACGTCAGTACTGAATCTTAACCTCACTCTTTAGTAAACTTAAATTCAAGGTTTCACAATAATACGTGCAGTGAATTTTTAAGTGTCACCAAGTCATTGCGATTGTTCCAGCGTTTTTATCGCGGCGTATTTCAGTTCGCCTTTGACCGCGTTTTTGACGCCGTTCTTCAAAAATTCGCAATGGCAAAAACGGAATTATTGATAGAAATAGTGAAAAAGTATCCTTGTTTGTATGATTTGTCGAACGATGAATACAGGAATGTGAGAAAGAAAGACAATTTGGATGGAAATAGGAAAAGAATTAAATACAAATGGTATGTACCTAATATTTTTTATTAACTTGTTAAATAATTTACAGTCTACACAAATGTGAAAACGAACATTCTACATCTTGGGCATAGGCATATCAGAATTAAAATAATTTACGAATTTGTCACCAGTAGAAAATGCTAGCCTTGCTGCCCGCCGAGGATCATTTGCTATATCAGTGAAAGCTCCAAGCACGGGTTCTGGGGGATCTAAGAATTGAAAATATTTGTCATCGCCAGTTTTACTTCGTAAAAAATTGTGTAAAACACATGCCGTACGTACAATTAGAATAGTAGTATCTACTTTAGTTTCTAATGGCCTGTAAAATATTCGCCACTTTTGAGACAAAATACCAAACGCATTTTCCACGACCCTTCTAGCTTGACAAAGTCTTACATTGTATTTCTCTTTTCTGACGCCTGTTAAAGGCTGCTTATAAGGAAATGGTCTCATAAGGTATGGTTTTAAAGCAAATGCTTCATCATTTATTAAGACGTACGAGCAGATTTCATTTTGCCCAGGGAGAAATCTAGGTGCAGGGACACTCATTAAATTTTGTTCAAATCGTTTTCCCATGTTTGAGGTTTCGAAAATACCCCCATCACTATTTTTTCCGAAACCACCAATATCAACACATATAAATTTATAGTCCGGGCCAACAATGGCCATAAGTACTATTGAATATTTATGTAAATAGCACCAGTAATTGGAGCCACTGTTGTTAGGTCTCTTGATTGTTACATGTTTACCGTCCACGCTGCCAATGCAATTGGGAAATCCCCATCTATTTTCAGATTCTTCAGCACATTTTTTCCATATATTCTCTGTTGGTTCTGGTAAATATATATGCTCCATATGTCTGCATATCGCTTCACAGACTTCGGTTACGATTGCACTCACTGTTGTAAAGCCAACTCGAAAGCTATGCCCAATGGTATAGAAGGTGTCACCAGTGGCAAGGAATCTATAAAAAAAAATCATTTTTAGGTGATGAAGTAAAAAAAAGGTGGAAGAATATCAGAGACACATTTGCAGAATATATAAAATCTACCAAACCAAAGACCGGCCAAGCAGTGGGCAACATAAAAAAATTTCAGTGGGCTGACTACATGGAATTTTTCCGTCCTTTTTTGGCATTTGCCAAAACGTCGTCTAATGTGAAAGATATTGACGTCATACATTATGAGACTGCCGAATTTAACTCAAATATATATCAGGAAAGGGCTGGAAATGTAGAAACCGAAAATTTGGAAGACCGCGGCCATGGAGAAGATGAAAATGCTGATGTAGATGCAGAAGATGCACAGAACGCCTCGGCAACACAGGCAGCACCATATTCTTCATTGAACACTACAGCAGTGACTACTCCAGGGCACACCTTTCCGCAGACTGCAACTACACCAAAATATAAAACGAGCAGAAAACGCTATGAACCACCATCTTCGTCTGTACAACAGCTCATTAATTATTTTGAAGGTAAAAAACCTAAAAAAGAGAACGAGGCCATTGATTCACTTTTCTTGGCACATGCACAGACTGTGAAAACACTTCCCTTAAAGCGTCAAGCCCGAATAAAACTAAAAATAGCCGAATTAATAGCGCACGAAGGATTTGAACAAGAAATGTCTTCAGCGTCTACCCAGAATTCTGCAAGTATGTATGATAGTAGTATGTCGTCCTTCCCAACCGGCACTGGGTTTACCTACTCCAATAATATACCCAACAGAGGAGGCAAATTCTGCCTCGAATTATTTAGCAACATTTCATCCTAGTGGCAACATGTAGTCCAATTATTACAATAAAATATTTATTTCACGATCCCTGAAGTTTTCGTATTCGATAAGCCTACTAATTTTAATACATATAATTTTTTTACCTGAGTGTAATAGCAAGTCGTTCTTCTGGCGAAATAGCTTCACGATAATTTGTGTCAGATTTTCGTATTTCATCTTTCATCAAGTTCAATATTTCATCGAAACACTCTGGAGTCATTCTAAAATATACGTAAAAGCGCTGTTCATCCAGCCGAAGATGTGGCATCAAGGTATGGTATTCCCCAAATTTATTTCGTTCAAACAAAACTAAAAATATTTGTTTTATGTACTTCGTTAAACTTAATACATACCCAACTATCAAATGGCGTTAAATAAACATAACTTACCGTGCATTTTGTTCCTCTTCTAAAGCAAGAAATAGAAGTGCCTCCTCTTCTTCTGAAGACGAGCTCATTGCAAAAGGCAAAAATAAAATGTACGCAACCTGTCGAAACCTTCACGTTCGCGGAGCGAATAAGACGCTTTGGTATGAATAAACAGGCGAAACAGATTGCGAATTTCGCTCTGAATTTCGTTGCGAATACTTCGCCGCGATTATTTCGCGCCGGTTTGTGGGATGCTTTATCGTTGGTATGGAGAATTCAAACGTGGACGGATAAGCCTTAGCGACGATCCCAGGGTGGGTGCACCCAGGAAAACGTCGATGCTGTGCGCAAACTCATCATTGAAGATAGACATGTGACATATCGCGAGATTGAGGCGTCCTTGAAGATCTCAAAGACCTGAATTCAAAAAAATTTACATGAAGAATTAGGAGTAAGAAAATTAGTTTCTCGTTGGATACCCCACCTGTTGACTGAAGAGCAGAAAGCAGCCAGGGTTAACTGGTGTCAAAAAACGCTTGACCGTTTCAATTCCGGAATCTCAAAAAATGTGTACATAATAGCTGAGTGAAACCAAGGCGGGTATCGGTGACTGTAATTCTTATACAGAGGTATGTGCCTGTCAAAAATTTGGAAAATGTTGCCATAAAATATCAATCAACAATATAATTAACATCAGAAGAGCAGAATAAAACATCGCAGTCAAATTGAATTAGCACTTGATACAGATTGACAAAGTCAGCCTTTCTGTAGTTATAAGTTATTTTACTATGGTTGAATGTAAACTTAGGCTCTTTAATGAATATGGCAGTCAAATCAACAGCTAGTGCCGGGTAGTGACTATCTTCTGGCACTAGAGGTAGTTCATCACGCTTAACAGTACAGGGTAATTTAGAAATTACCAGGTCTAGCGACCGACCAAGTTGATTTAAGTCATTATTTGACTGCTTATAATTAAAAATGTCCAAAAAATTATGGATAATGCGTGTCTTAGGGTCTAGAAGATTGCCATTTACAAGTTGAGGCACATTAAAATCTCCTAGAAACAGGGAATTACAGTCGTGCAAATAATCCAGTTGCTCAACAGCATCAAAGAACGATTCAAATTCATCAACAGCAATTTTGTCAAGAATGTAAACAACAGCTACAAAAAATAGATAAATAGAGAGGATACTATATTATAGAACAGTATTTAATTTTGAATCGAACAAATGAATTATACAACAGGATCATGGTATTCGCATTATTAAAATCTCTACAATTCCTGATTATGAAGCCCAAAATTTTATAAGCCTTGCTAATAACAGAATCAATGTCCGCAACAAATAGAAATATTATTAAACATGATGATGATATCAGGTATATGGGAAGTATAATAATAATAATAATAATAATAATAATAATAATAAATGGTCTTTATTCGTCACACGATTACAAAATAATTGGTTTAAATAATTGGTTTAAAAGGAACAGTGACGAAAAGGTGGAGTGTCAGCTTATGCTGTTTTTCAACCCGACCTGGAAAACATTGACACAAACTATAGAGAGAGAGAAAAAAAAACTTAGAATATAACACTTATCAGAGAAAGGAAACAATCAATTACCTGGGGACATACATAAAGTAACATTTTAGCCATCCGACTGCTTTAAACTCATCTTTAGTATTTTCCACAGAATCAATAAAAGATACAACCTTTGACAGTTATTAGCCATGTCGCGTTTTAATTAACTCTTTTATCAATATTTATGTATTCATTATTATTGACTGAAATTCTTACAGTGTACTTGATTTTCCCTGGTATTTTCGTGTTCAAATATGGGGCAGTGTTCGGGGTACATTCCGATCAATTGCCATAGAACTGATCACACGCTCCAGTGACATTACCAAGTAAACATAGAGTAGTGATATCGATAATTATGACGACATCTCGCGTTGTAATGAAACACGGCGTAAATTTCCAGATTGCCCGAACTATTCGTCAAGTTTCCGATATTCCCATTTTGAAGCAGGTTTGTGTCTCTCCGCGTGGATGCCGTCGGTCGGCTGGAATGCGGATGTGTACTCCAAGCTCCGGTATCTCCTCCGGTTAATGAATCGTGTGCTGCTTGTCATATCCGGAAAGTTCACAGGACGCCAAACGGGATTACGGGTGAGCATTGAATTTGGAATTTCAGGCAAATGGCGACGGGCAGTTCGCAAGAATACGTCGCGTCGAGTTATGAACTGAAGTAAGTTGTTCAGTAACAGCTGGTGCGAATTGGGATATCCGTGAAGGGACCTTTGCAGAAAATTCTAGTATCTAAGATCGGTCCTTAATTAGAAAGCTTATTGTAGGGCAAATGGGACCTGATAATAGTTTTACGGTACAAATGTGCGGTGTTTACTTTTCAATGGTCATGAAACAACGTTCGTAGGTAGCATGGGCTTAAGAAAGCGTTAGGCTATTACTGCGTGACTGACATACGAGTTGGAACCTGGAACACAGTTCACATGGTTTGTATATATTTAATTAAGTGGTAGGCAAAGTTTGAATGAAGTTTTATTCCTTTAGAATTCCAGTATCAACCTAAAGTCTTGGAAATTTGATCCAATCAAGTGTGTAGTTCCTAAAGTTAATCTAAGAATAACAGAAGACAAAGTGTTCCAGTCTCAACAGTTTAGTAGCTATCCTATAAATAGGATGATGTATGAATGTAACATTTCTATCAAGAACAGCTAATAAGTCATAGTTTTTATTACATAGAACTGAGTAATAATAAGATCTATTATAGAAATTTTGCCTGGGACAGCTATTTTACAGTTAGTAGAGAAATGCCCAAAAATACATTCTACCGAAAAATGTCCACATTAATCTGCTCTGAAAATTTACAACGCTTTACCTCTTCAATCCATTTCAGCACTCCCTATATTCAAAAAAAGCATTCATAAATATACAGGGTGGAGCATCGAAAACGAAACAGACGCATTTACTGGCAGCAGAGTTGTTTTTGGAAAAACGCTCAGACCCGTCAATTTTGTTTTCGAGGAGACACAAGTTTGGCAAAAAATCACGTTAACACGTGCAGCCCCCTGGGCGGGGGTGACACCAACCCTAAAATCTTAAATAGAAATGGGGGCCGAGTGATACCCTATTTTAAAGTTTTTTCAATTCCCTTTATAATGATGAAAAACACATGAGTAGTTTTGAAGATTTATATTGATTTAAAGCTTAAAGTAGACTTATAGGTCAGATTAGTTAGTACTACTTTCAGAAGAAATTTGACTAAAAGAATCTACTTAATAAGTAAATGCTTTTCTTCACTACGCCCATAGTTTGTTTATCATTTTGTTGTTGAAAAGCGTTTTTTTGTGGCAAAAAAGTTATTTCTTGAAGAAAGATAAGGAAATATCTTGTACCTATTTTAAATAGGAATTTAGTACATACTTTGCGATTGATTTGACCAAAATTTGTTGCTAAAATAACTTGTAACGCTTTATTACATAAATTAACCATGGTATATTCCACAGCAGAAAAAGTTGAAATTATCGAAATATTTTACGGAAATAATCAGTGCGCTAATAGATCAGCAGAAATATTTAATGAGCGACATGAGAACAGTAACGTGCATCGAAAATATGTTCTAGAACTTGTAGCTAAATTTCGGGAAACTGGGTCAGTCGCCAATAAAAAACGCAACATTGAAAATCCCATAAGGAACGAAGCAATAAAAGTGGGGGTTTTAGGGCAAGTTTATGTAGATCCTACGTTAAGTACCCGCAAATTGGGGACTGTGTGTGGTGTTAGCTGACGTACTGTCCAACAGATTCTAAAGACCCATAGTTTTCATCCGTATAAAATTCACCTGGTACAAGAACTTAATGAAGACGATTTTGATCGGCGATTACAATTTTGTGAAGATATGAGTGAACGAATTATAAACGATGAACATTCTCTATTCAACACTTGCTTTTCCGACGAATGTTTCTTTTTCTTAAATGGCGTAGTAAATCGTCATAACTACCGATATTGGTCCGATTCTAATCCCAGAATTTATCATGAGGTTCATACACAGCAGCCACAAAAATTAAATGTTTGGGCTGGTATTTAGTTGGTCCTTTTTTCTTACCTGGAAATTTGACCGGTGAAATGTATTTGGAATTACTGGAAGACGCCATAGATCCTGCATTAGGAGCCATAATTGAAAATCAGAATGATCGGCGGTACATTGCGAATAGGTTGATGTTCCAACAGGATGGTGCCCCACCACATTACGCATTACATGTTCGTCAATATTTAGATCAGATGTTTCCAGATCGATGGATTGGTAGAAGAGGTGCCATTAAATGGCCCCCAAGATCGCCAGATTTGTCACCTTTGGATTTCTTTATGTGGGGTCATTTAAAAACCAAAATCTATGCTACTCAGCCAACATCATTAGAAGACCTGCGACAAAGCATTGTGAATGAGTGCCTTCAAATTACTCTTCAAATATTGCAAAATGTGCGGCAACGTTTTGTGCAAAATCTTTATTATTGCATGGAGAGTCATGGTGGCCATTTTCAACATTTACTTGCCTAACGAGTCAGTTCATTCTTCATTTTTAAATTACTTTGCTGCCAAATGTATTGATCTCCACTAATGATGATGTATTAGTTTTATTTAAGCTTTAAATCCATAAATCTTCAAAGCTACTGAACTTTCTATCATTATATCATTATAAAGGGAATTGAAAGACCTTCAAAATAAGGTATCACTCGACCCACCTCTCCATTTAAGATTTTGAGGGTGGTGTCACCCTCGCTTAGGGGGCTGCACGTGCTAACGTGATTTTTTGCCAAACTTGTGCTCCGCTCGAAAACAAGATCGACCGGTCTGAGCGTTTTTCCAAATAAAAACTGAGCTGCCAGTAAATGCGTCTGTTTCGTTTTCGATGCGCCACCCTGTATATATTTTTTGTGCATTAGTAGATCAAATCAGACTGTGTTTATAAACAACACATTACCTTCATGTCATTATCATTATATACTATTTTTTATATTTATAGTTTATCTCTGTTTTGCTTTGTATCGTTTTGAAATGTACGGGATTTGTATGTGTAATTTATTTTCCTAGAAAGAGCTTTTAAATTTGAATACATTTGAATGTGTTTGTAGGAAGGTAAATAAATAAATAAATAAACTCCTATGACAGGAGAACGTACGCGTTCATATGTTATTCATTTTAAGTATACATGAATGAATATACGGGTTTTCATTGTCAAAAAAAAAATAGACACATTAATATCTATTAGACACGGTCAAATAATGTTTTAATTTTGACAGCTTTTGTAGGTATCAGGGGAAAACGTGTGGCCAGAGGAGTCTGAAATTCATCTAATAAAAAAGATACTTTAAATGAGATATAAATATCAGTAGCCAAATAAATTCAATTGCTTATTTTAAACATAAGTTGTATTCAGTTCTATCGGCTTTAAAACAAGGGAATCGTATAGATTGAGAGTTGATAGACCCTAAGAGTAACAGTAGAAAATAGAAGAAGAAGAGTAGAAAAAAGAACTGACATTAAAACTCCCAGAGAAGTAACGTCAGGGTAGTGACCAAAACGTTAACGACCTCCAAGACCAAGATACATTAATCATCATTACTGTAAGTAAGAATCGTTGTTTTTTACATACTTGCAGTGATGCCCCATTGAAATTCACAAAGATATACTTACTGGAACCTCTGTCAAAAGGGTATCTCACGACACTACGTGAGCAGGTGATACGTTCCTGGTTTCTGTAAGTAGAATCGCGCTAGTTTCAAATTCCCATTTTTTGATTGGATAGACATTGGTCAACTTCAATCATGCAAATTGTGCCAAGTGAGGACGACACAACTTCCAGGAACCACTAACACGTGTTGTTTACGCATTTTTAGGGTCTTTTCACATGAAAATACGTTTATATGTGAATTTAGCAATATAAAGAATATTTACATATTTGTTGTAACAGCTACATATACAGAGATCTGTCGATATTTGTAGTCAATGTCGGGAATGGGGTACGCCAAGGAAATCTACGAGCCCCTTCCCACTTCAGTTGGCCCAACTATTGAAATCTTAGTTTATTTCTTATCAAACACAAATAATAAAAATGTAGCAGGTTGTTATAGGTTTAAAATATTAACAATGAATATTTTGATAATATATATTAGAAAACACAAACTTTATCACTCCCTAATCAAATTTGCAGCATAAAAATAACACATGTTGCAATTACAGCATATCAACCTATTTTCATTTCAATGCAAAATAATCACAGCTGTCAGAATACGTTTAAAATAGTTTTGGGTAGTTAAGGTTTTCAAAATGGGTAGAGGAAAGGTTATTAGTGAGAAAATTCGGTTACTAATAATTGAATTTTCTAATTCTGGGAAATCAAACTCACAAATTGCAACTTTGTTAGACTTATCGCGGTACAGTGTGAAAAATATTGTTAGAAGATATAACGTAACTGGTTTTGTTAATATTAAGCCACGATATGTGAAAAAAAGTAATATCACAAATGCCGACCGAAGAGCATTAAGAAGAATAATCGTGCCAATTATTTAAAATTAAGTGCTCTGTAGAGTGACGCTGTTGGAAGGAGAATTTCGAGGTCCACAACTCATAGAGAGGCCCACAAACTGGGATTTAGCACTTGCAAGGTAAATTGTCTTATAAAAAAGTGAAGTAAAAACCCTAAAGTTGCACAACTTGTTTATAGGCCAAAGCAAAGCCACTATTAACTCCACTGCAAAAGAAGAATCGCTTTTACCAGTCATGGAAGAATGTTTGACATCCGGCCAGGATTTTGTGTTTCAGCAAGATGGTGCAGCGTGCCGTACCTCAAAAAAGGCTATTAAATGCATGGAAGAAAATAATGTACCACTTTTGAAATGGGTTTCTAGCAGTCCAGATCTGTCATCTATTGAAACTTTGTGGCACGAGATGAAAAAGGTTCTACGACAACATCCTGCTCGTACAATCTCCGAACTGAGACAAAAGCTTCAAGAAATGTGGGATTGTTTCACACCAAATTTTTGCCAAAACTTGGTTAACACTATGCCCCAAAGAATTTCAGCCGTAATAAAAAATAAAGGTGATGTTACCCAATGGTAATCTTTCAATTGTTGCTTTGTTAACTTCGCGCATTTATTCGCACATTGTTTATTTGTTCAGATGTTCTATTAGTTATAGGTCTGAAAGTTTCGTCATGTTTAGTTTATAAAGGCATATTTTGGAACAAATCTTGAAGTGGGCCAACTGAAGTGGGAAGGGGCTCGTAGATTTTGTTAGTTTTCAAGCATATTGCACCTAAACCATAACGGTCAGGTGAATTCCATTATACACTACTCAAAAAATTAAGGGAGCAAGAATAGAATCCAAATTTTTCTGTGACTTTTGATGCTATATTTCGATGTAACTTGCTCTTATTTAGACCTCAAAAAAAAAAAACATTCTGAAGCTATAAGGTCCTAGCTTACAGATGTTTTAGCCGACAGATTTTAGGACCAAGGGGTTCTCATGCAATTCTAGCAGATAGAAAAAACCTGCTTAGTTCAAGGGCTGGAAATTTGGTTTCTTTGTGGGGTATCATGTGGTTCAGACATGAAACAATGAAAATGAAACAAGATATTTTACACTATTTGATGAACGTTTTTTCGTAATTTGTCGATTTGCTTACGTTTCTTTTTTTTGTCGGGGCATTGAATTCCCAAATAGCGCATAATGACCTACATATTTACTCTCACTATCAGACATTTTGTACTCGGAATGATTAGATTAGTGTGTCGAATGAATTATTTGAAAGCGATAGAACCTAGCTGTGGTAATCAAAATACTTTTTGAAGCTTTTGCGTAATATTTTCGAAACACAATAGGGACGTTGCTATATGTGGAAATTTATAAGTCAAAATTTGCATACACTGGGCCCATAGAGACGCTGGAAAGAGAGGTAACCATCCTCATGCTCGCTTAAATTTAATCACGCCCTTTGTTTCCGAATGTCTCTCTTAAGTCGTTGGTGGTCACGTTTCTGGTTATTGATCTTCCTAATAAGCATATTGGGAACGTACGGCCACGACTATAAATTTTATAACTGATATTGCTTGGTTTGACAGAAGTACAACTTGAGGAGCACTGTATATATGAATGTTATTTAGAGATAATCCAGAAGAAACCTCAGAAACATTGAGGCCTCTAGATTGTAGCAAATTGTATTAATTAACAAAGTTGTACATCTGTTGTTACATTTATTTTAATAGTAATAAAGTTATACAGTAGATTTAATTGAGAAACTTTGCTGCGGTTATGCTTGAAATTTAGAGTATGTATGCAAATATGGCAATTTTGCCAGCGTAGTTTCATGTAAGCAGCAGGTTAAATAGTATACAATATCTTGGTTATGTTAGACTTAAAAAAGCTAGACAAAAGCGTCACAGTACAGCTTGTTCAAGATAATCAGAAACCTGCAACTGCAGGTGGACGAAGTCCAAATGAAAAATTGTATCTGAGTAAAAGAACAGGAATATCGAAATAGCTGGAGCTATCTACAAGAACTGAATTGGTATAAAATTACATAATCAAACAAACTTACCTGTAAGTGATGTTCGATCTTAATTACGTGAAGTCCTCGTCGAAGAAAATATTTAGAATACATATCGTAGTACCCTCGTAATGGTACCCAACTGCCACGATTTCATATCGCGCAGGCAGAGAATGAAAGCGGCACCGCGCCCCTTCCCCCTACATTTCTCCCCTGTGGCCGCCTATAAACCTTCATTTACTTCAAAGTCAAGTTGTTGCAACAATTGGGTGATACATAGAGAGAGAGGGAGCTATTTACTTCGAAAAGGACTTGACATAATTAAAATCGAGCATCACTTACAGGTAAGTTCGTTTGATCATGCAATTATGTTCAGTCCTCGTCGAAGTAAATTTTTAGAATACATATCGTAGATGCTCAAAGCTAGTTGCAAAAACATAGTACTAACGCTCTGAAATAGTAAACGATAGTTTGTACACAACTACACAAATTGTACTCAATATATGTATCAACTAAATGTACATTTCTATTGTAACAACTCAAGTTAGGGCTTTTAACAACAGGTAATATGACGTACCTGGTGCAAACATTACGATCCATTACATGGTTTTAAGCAAATAACGTAATAACATAGTAATATTTAAGGTGTGGAGACTTGGTTCACCTCAAATGCCGCTTGAGCAAAGCTATTGTTTGGCATAAGAGATTTGTGACTAATCTCAGAAAACGCACTCCAGCCCGCCGCCAGCCTGAGACTACTATAATTTAGCAGGCGGAGAGGTAGACGCATTTCATGTACTGTGGGCTGTCAATTGTGACACTCTCTGTTAAAACCGACTTCATCCATCTGAAAGCAGAGTCACCGTGATAAAGTTATTGTACAATGGCAAATAGATAATTTGAGTGCACAGATATTTGGGCGTAAAATACGGTAAAACTAAAAGTGATTGCCACATGAGTGACCCCGAGACTTTCAAAAACTGAGAAATCCCAATTTCAATATTATTCAACCCAATCCGGATGTTGTCTGTTTCAGTTAGTTTGCACACTCTGCTAGAGCCAGCAGCTGATTTCCTCATTCAAATATCTACAGAGCTTACCAGCAACCCCTTTGGTTGGTTGAGAATAGCGACAGTATCTATCTTTCAGTTGAGATGGCCTCAGCCTGTAAATGCCCTTCAAAAACCATCTAACGTTAATCTAAGCCCACAATACATGATGGATTATCGATGCTGACTGGAATGACAGCTTTCCCGTGATGATAACCAGGATTAGCTTCAGAATTAGTGGGAGCGGCATCCTGGGTGCCTCCATCAAATCCTTGCGTTACTTGTAGAAGTGAACTTTCAGAGACACCGAATACTTGAACCAAAATCAGGACGATGCCAGGTGTAGCTCCCACTCCGTTTCCACGTCCCACTGACGCAAAAGCCCATCTGTATCAGTATTACTCTTTGATTTTATATTTGACGTAAGTGCAGTTAGATTTCTCTCTTTACACAATTGCCATAGTTTCCTCGCAACCTGGTCCAGAGGTGGAAACATTCTATTTATGTAGGATAATATGCGACAGCCCATAAATTCGGTAGCAGGGCATTCACCACAGAAGAAAACAACAAGTGGTTCTTGATGATTAGCATGTGGGATCTTCTTCTCGGGTGACCAAAAACTAGAGACTTTTCCCTGGCCAACGAATGTCCCAGTCCGAGAAATTATACAACTAAAAATTGGATAATTCAATACCTCTGACCGCATCTGACAGTTTCTTTGAGTCCCAGGCGAGGCAGACCTTATTCATATTATGTTATTGGCATAGTAGCGTTGAAATTCCCTTGAGAATTTTACAAGGCATTTCACTCGTTAGTGTATAGTCGGCTGCAACGAAATGAAAGGTTTATAGGCGGCCAGAGGGGAGAAAGGTAGGGGGAACGGGCGCGGTGCCGCTTTATTTCTCTGCGTGCGCGCTTTGAACTCGTACCATTACGAGGGTACTACGATATGTATTCTAAATATTTACTTCGACGAGGACGGAACATAATTGCTAATAGCTTAAGTGCACTGTAATCTACCACTATCAACATCGTCCAATTTTGTTTTCGTAACTTTGAAACTTTGATGCGTCAATTTACCTGGCTCCTGATGGTGTTCTGGTATTACACGATAATAAATGCTTGCCTACGATTTAAGCTTTCTAACGGTAGTGAAATGATAGCTAACAAAATAACTTAACAATAGGAGTTCGTTCAGATCGGACTTCGGTTAGTATCTGACACACCTGAATCGTTTACATTGTTGGAGTTGAACTTTCAAACTTGGCATTTATTCTTAAACGTTCAGATTCAACAAGCTGTTTAGACGCACTCCGAGCTTGATCTTCTGTCGTCCTTCATTGAACGTTTCGATCTGAACACGCTCTTGGTATAGTCATACGTATCTCACGGAAACAAAGGTTGTTTTGCTGCTGAAGCTAACAATGCTATAATTGTAGTCACCGTTCTTGGTGGGTCCAATATCTCCATCTTCCTCATACGTACACATGCAACCTACCCCTGTGTGTGAACGTTTGTTCGGTAAGTTCAAAGAAATACGTTTTTTAGTTGTTTCCGTCTCGAAGACTTTGTCATTACGTATGAGTGCCCTTCAATCATATTTGTCAGAGTGACAACTTATTTGACATTGCCGTGCAATTTAAGTTGTCGTCATCTCGTGCTAAATTTATTTTATTTAATATTTCCAGAAAGAGAATAAAAACAGCGGTCCCCTGTTACCCAGTTCATGCGTACTGGAGAGAGCAGCAGATGCGCTAAAGAGACTTGATCTGTTTACTCATTTCATATGGCGTAGATGACGTACTTGCCAAGAACTGTGACTACAACTATACTAAGTGACATATAAATCCGAACACCCAGTTTAAATGGTTTTATTTTAATAAAATTTTGTATAAGTACTTAATGAAGCATAATAAGTAAATGATAAAAATTTCAAAATGATTGCACTGCTTTAAAGCCCTTTGACCTTTAGTAATGTGTGGATGCACCCTGATGTGCTACGCATTCTCCAACGCGCCTAGGCATGCTTCTGATCAGGTGGTCAATGTCCTCCTGTGGTATCTCATTCCAGGCAATCACCAACTCCTCTCGAAGTGCTTCTAGAGTCTCAGGAGGACGTTGCAAATTGAGCAATCTCCTACCCATCATATCCCACACGTGCTCAATTGGGGATAAGTCGGGAGATCTTGGTGACCATGGTAACAATGTGACATCACTATGTTGAAAGAAGTCTATTGTGACTCTTGCAACATGTGGTCGGGCATTATCTTGTTGGAAAGTTGGATCTGCCAGGGTGTCAAGATAGGGTAAAAGATGGGGTTCTAGAACTTCGTGGATATAACGCTGCGCGTTCATGTTACCTGTGATGAAGATTAAATGTGACCTGGAACCATAAGCTATAGCGTCCGTCGGTGTTCTCGAGTTAAAGGGAGGACCCAGTGTGGCCGGTATGAAAACAAGCCAAAACTTCTCATTCATCGGTAAACACTTCGCATGCCAATATGTCTTCCGTGTTCTGCAAACCATTCATTTGTAATGGACCTGGTAGTGGAGAAACGGTCCCTTAAGGCCAATAATCTTACGCGGCGATCTTCACGGTCTGTTGTTCTACGGCGGCATCCAATGCCCCTTGCTCTTTGTGTACGGCCTTCTCGAAGCCATGCCTGACAACACCTAACCACAGTGTCTACACTTCTTTGCACTCTAACTGTAATTGCCCGAAAAGAAAGTGCAGCTTCCCGAAGTCCCACTATACGGGCCCTATCAAACTCACTAAGTTGACGAAATCGTACAGGTCTCCGTACTCTAGGCATCGTAACCGATCGTAAAGGATGTCAAGAACCAAAATCCGCCAACGTTGATTCTTTACTGCGGCTGAAATATTCATTTTTAGAGCGTTAGTGAATTAAAAAAAAGCAATATAAAAACCGGAATGTCCAACTGATTAGGCTGAAATTTTTTTCACTTGTTATTTACAGTAAGATAAATACATTCACCAACTTTTAATAAAATAAAACCATTTAAACTGGGTGTTCGGATTTATATGTCACTTAGTATACATATGTGGGGTATCAGAGGAAGTTTGAGTGGTGTGACTGACTTGGTGTTACTTGGTGATGATATTTTAATCAATGATCTTATCGGTCTGGATACTGTCTAATTTGAAAATTGGGGTAATGAAAACCAACTCACAGGTTGAATTCCGTCATTAGGGATCATTAAACTACTGTTGCATTTATACTACTTTTGACGACAGGCTTCGTGATACTGCTGATAGCATACTGAATGATAAAATTAATGATTTCATAGTAAAAAGTACAAACCTGGTCGCGAGGATCTCAATAAGATCCGGTCTCGGAAGCATGAGCAAATCAGAATATTGCTCGATTCACTGGTCAACAAAATTTTAACTTTGTCGTGCCACACGGACTTTTTTGATATTTTTTACTTTAATTGGTGATTGTAAGAAAAAATAAACAGTTAAAAAAAATTGCTAGACAAGGATTTTATTCTATTGAGTAATTTAAAATATTAAGAAAAAACACAGATCTCGTAAATCAAAAGTTATTTTTTCTATAAATGACTTAATAATCTAAGATTTTCTTGAATATTCAGCTTCTGATTGGTCCCTTTTAATTGTCCAGCAGTAACCTGCTAACATATTTGGGCTCCATTTGCCCTGGTACCGCTTTTCTACATTAGAAATGTCCTGATGGAACCTCTCACCGTGCTCGTCGCTGACAGCCCCTAAATTGTCAGGAAAAAAATCCAGGTGCGAGTCTAAAAAATGGATCTTAAGTGACATGTTGCAACCCAATGCTTGATATGACAATAATAGCTCGCTAACCAACTCTCTGTAGCTGTCACTCTTGTGGTTACCCAAAAAATTTGAAACAACATTTTTAAAAGCCTTCCATGCAGATGTTTCTAAATCGCTTAATTTTTCTTCAAATCTTGAATCTTTTATTAACTCCCTAATTTGAGGGCCAACAAAAATACCCTCTTTTATCTTTGCATCACTTATTTTAGGGATATTTCTTTTAGATACAAAAATCCACTCCCATTGCGATCCATTGCCTTCACAAAATTTTTTATTAATCCTAATTTGATATGCAATGGTGGTAGAAGCACATTATTTGGCTGTACAAGGGGTAAATACTTTACTTTTTTTTTGCCCAGGAACTAACGATGCACGCGTAGGCCATGTTTTTTTTATATAGTGATTAGTTCTGTCTCGGCTATCCCATTCACATAAAAAGCAGCAAAACTTTGTATAACACAGCTGAAGTCCAAGTAATAGTGCAACAACTTTAAGATCACCGCAGATTTTGAAGGAATATGTACTGTAATTTATTTTTTCAAGTAAAAGTTTCATATTTTTATAGGTTTCTTTCATATTTGCAGCATGGTCCAGAGGTACAGACGGAAGCTTATTTCCATTATGCAATAACACTGCTTTTAGACTTGCTTTCGAAGAATCAATGAATAAACGCCACTGAGAGAGATCAAAATCTATGTCCAACATTTTCATAATCTCATTTATGTTATTGCAAAACACCAAATCTCCATCCTGAGAAAAATATGTTCTGAAGTGTTGATCACGGTTTCGAAAATAGCTAACTTTTGTATTACGATGTAGCAAATTCCATTCTTTTAGACGTGATCCTAATAGTTCTGACTGCTTTTTTGACGAATTTAAATCCCGTACCAAATCATTTAGGTCTCCTTGAGTTATCAAATGTGGCTCGTTTACAATTCCTTTTAACTCAAAGTCATCGTCCTCGTCAACACATTCACCTGAAGTGGGCGGTTGTGAATTGTTCTCAACAGACGTAGTTGCAACTGGTATTAGTTCTGGCAATTTTTTACAATGAGAGACTGGTCTTATAGCCGAAGATAAGTTAGGGTAAATAACTGTGGTTTTTTTCTTGTAATTTATACCTTTTATGTCTGTGAGACAAAAATAGCAATCTGAAACATGATCTCGCTGTTCAGTCCATATCATGGGTACAGCAAACGGCATAGGTCGTGCACCTTTCTTCCAGTCAGTTAAATTTTTCACACACGTTATGCAACAGACATGAGGGGCCCAGGATTTGTCTTGATGGGCGACAGAAAAACCAAAACATTGGTGATAACACTCCAACACAAGATTCGTAAAATTTCGTCGTTGTTTTTTGAATGTTAGTTCTCCGCAGACATAACAAAAAGAGTTAGGATCAGTATTATACTTCCTCGACATATTCACAGGGTTATTAAATCACAAAAAAGTGTTCAAATTCAACAACAAATATTTTTATAAGGATTTACTTGTAAGCGTTTCTGTTAATTTACTGCCGTAGTACTAGTTATGAGTATTACCGTATCACAACAAATATGAGGCTAATAGACATATGACAGCTGTCATGTAATAATGAGGGTAGACTGATAAAACAAAATTAGCTGTCAAAGTTCGTGTGGCAAAACCAGTGTTGACCAGTGATTTACATTATTCCCCGAGAGAATAGAGATATGGCAAGTTTACTGAGTGATATAGCGACAAATAAAGCATCAAAAATCAAAACTGATAGAGACATGAATCATAATGACTGCGTACGGATAGCCTGGGCAAGAGTATCTGAGGTTGAACGTGACAGGATGAGCAAACACGATGCGTAATCGGTGCTTTTTACGAGATTGTGGTGCGTCAGGGGTTGCGGCTGATGCTTACGTCACAAGCACTGAGGCGATCTGGCCATATGAAGACCTTCGACTTTGTGTTTTATCCTCATTCAACTACGTAAGAGAAATCCGATAAAAATCACGATAGATGGTAAAAAAAAATCGTTACAAGGCACCTCTAACGACACGATACTGTTTTCAGGTTAATTAAAGTGTTACAAAATACAAACTTTATTGTATTCTCATGGAAAATCTGTGACGTCAACAAGCAACAGTATCTAATTATTATCTTGCTTTTTCGCCTTTCCGTTTAACGGTGAATCGGTTTTCGCACTAAGTACATAATCCTCGAACGAAATGGGGACAAAGAGTAATCCGTTGCGATATTATCTGGGAAGCAGTGTTAACAGTTCATGCCCATTCATTAATATGCAATCGCCAAGTTTGTTTAGCTGAAATATAAAGTTCTTTATTGTCGACGCTGATAAAGTATATAATTAACGGTAAGGTAGGCGGTGATTTACGTTTTTTGCCAAATGAAGTTTAGATAAATAAGTGAAATTAGTCTCAGCTGTAGAGGGCTTTCCTTGCCGATTTTAATCAATATGATATTAGCTACAATTACGTCTCTATAGTTTTTTTCACACCGATTGCTCTTGCACACATGAATTGGTTAATAAAGCACCATTGATTTCATCCACTTTTTCAACTTATAAATAATTATAGAAGAAACTATCGATATTGTCCGCTAGATGTATTTCCAGGTATTATCATGTTTTAAATTACGATATCAGGTAAGCAAACTGGTACGTCCTTGTCAAGCGGGTTGACATACTGACAGTGACAGGCATAGATTAGGAATGATCATACGTTGACAAGAGACTTTTCAAGATGGCGAGATGAAATTAATGAGACAGATTGCATTTGTATATATAAGGAAGATGGATGTATGAAAGTGACACTTGTAGTTTTACTGTGAGCCCCAAAACATCGTGAAATCGATTATAAAGGGTTGTCCAATAGGGACGCAGGAAAGTAAACGTCAATTTGACATAGACGCTATCTTTGTTTTCTGTCACCGACATGTCATTTTGTTAGTTGAATGTTTACCATTGATCGCTATGGAGTCGTATTCGATTGAAGTTATTCAAGAGCACTACAAAAATCGTGCAAAAGTAAAAAACACGTTTCGCGCGCTTCGTGAACATTTCGGTCGCAACAACCGCCCAAACGAAACAACCATCGGTCGTCTGGTGCGTAAATTCGAGGCAACAGGTTCTGTGGCAAATCTGCCAGGCTCTGGCCGGCCAAGGAGCGTTCGCACACCGGGAAATATTGCTGTTGTGAAGGAGAGTGTGAGAGACGATCCGAAACAATCAACAACGCGTCGATCCCAAGAATTGGGCATTTCGAGAACCAGTTTGCTCCTCATTCTCCACAAGGATTTGAATGTACACGCCTACAAGATCCAATTGTCGCAAGAGCTGCGTCGGGCCGACCATTTTTCGCGCCGAACGTTCTGAGATTGGCTCCTTGAACACCGCCAATTTGATGCCAATTTTTCATCAAAAATCATGTTCAGCGACGAATCGCATTTCACTTTGAATGGGATGGTAAACAAGCAAAACTGCCGCATCTGGGCGAACGAAAATCCCCGTGAGTATCAAGAGCAGCCGATGCATCCTCAAAAAGTGACTGTGTGGTGTTCATTGTGGTCAAAAGGCATCATCGGACCGTACTTTTTCGAAAATGCGGCCGGGGACGCCGTTACCGTCAATTCTGAGCGACATCACGTGATGATAGAGGACTATTTTTTGCCGCAACTTGAAGGAATGGATATGGACGATGTTTATTTCCAACAAGACGGTGCAACATGTCACCCAACCAACGTCAATATCCATCGATTGCAGTCCTTCTTCGGTGATCGCGTGATTTCGCGCAGAGGAAATGTGCCATGGCCCCCAAGATCGTGCGATTTGACTCAATTGGACTTCTTTTTATGGGGATATTTGAAAAGCAAAGTCTACGTCAACAAACCAGCCACCCTCCAAGAACTCAAAAACAACATCATTGCCGAGATAAATGCCATAGAACCGACCATGTTGCAAAATGTCATTGAAAATTTCGACCATCGCGTGGACGTCGGTAAATCCAGTCGTGGTGAACATTTGAGCGATATTATTTTTTATACATAAATGGTATAAATGCACCTTCGAAATAAAGTACCCAACTTGATTTGAATATCAATCTTTCTTGTTTTAATATGCGTTTACTTTCCTGCGTCCGTTTTGGACAACGCCATAGTACTAGTAGTTGAAATTTCTCCATAGCAACAACAGAAATTTTGTGACTATGTGACATAAATGCGGTATCTATATCGGTACCTAAAGAACAGTATGCGGAGTGTTTGTGGTATCCTTATATTAGTAATAGTATGAAATTATACAGTGTGTGCTTTTTTCATTAAAATTTGCATTCCGCCTGCAGTTTCTTTTAGGCTGATGTATCCCTAAAGATGTTTGAAAAATCCTCTTTTACGGTATCTTTAACTACAATTTTTTATCTTTGAATCAACAGATTTTCTTTGTTAAGATATTACACAGGACGTGCCTATAGTGGGGTTATCTTTATGTGAAAATAAGCAATACATATGTCTTAAAGTCACCGAGGAATCAGGTTCCGGAAGAATATGCGCTAGTACTCTCAGCGCTGACTCTAGCCGAAAATGAGTATCTGAATGAGGCCATTTGTTTCCTAGATATAACAATAACGAACTAGTTGGTATAAGGTTAGTTTACTGTTGCGCAAGTGTATTTACATCGTTTTCCTGGGCCCGTCTATCCCTCGACATTTGCAGTTCAACATCTGATGAAATCGAAGCCTCTCCCAAGAGATGGCAAAGTCAAAATCTATAAGAGTATAGTACGACCATTTGTCAGATAATGGGAGTGAAACAAATGGGTACAAGTGCAGATACAAAAACGAGAAGAAAATATAGCAAACGCCATTCTAACAGATTAAAATAAGCAGGACATGTGCTAAGCAGTAGTAACAAGCGTTTCATAAGCAACGTGTTTTGGGATAAGCGTATTGCAAAACATCTGTAGGACGACCCTGGAACAGATAGAAAGCTGCAGAAAGAGAAGATCAATAGAAAATGAGAGCAAGATAGTGGGAAGTAGTGGCACATGACCGAACAGAATGGAGGGCAATAGTAATAATACTTAATAATAATATTATTTAATGATATAGTGAGATCATCAAGCGATGACATAGAACAGGTCACAGAGTATATAAGTGTACAATTGGAATCAGTTAAATATACGTTAAATATTTTTTTTTTTATTTTTTTTTTATACTCCAACTACCTCGAAGGCCTAAGGCCTAAGCACCCATTGGGTACCGTGGGGCTATAGGGGGATACATACGAAAACGGGGGACGCCACACGGACTCTGGCGAGGGAACACGTGTGCATGCAACATGCACACATTCTGGCTCCGCCTACGAGAACCGCCGGCTGGTACCTCCGCGTTCGACAGTCAGAGACCATCTACCACCTATATAAATAAATAGGTAAATAAACATTATATACCCTCGTTACAGAAAGACGAATAACATACTATACGAATGAGTCATCATAAATTTATTAAAATCTAAAGCTAGTATTCAAACAATAAAATGTTAGAATACAGGCGATATGGAGTTGTCCAATAGATACTAAAAAGAAATACAAAACACTACAAACTAATGAATTTAGAAGCAGAATAAAAACACAAACATTTATCAGTAAGGGCCATATCGTTCTTACAATTGCAGGACGCCTTTATGGCCTTGATTTTCATAGTTCTCCACTGTTTCGTGTCGGCCCTCTATTTTGAGGTTATGTTACCAATATCTATTTGCATCAATTTGTTCATGCTTTTGATTTATATGTGCTATATGTATACTAAGTGACATATAAATCCGAATACCCAGTTTAAATGGTTTTATTTTAATAAAATTTTGTATAAGTACTTAAAAGCATAATAAGTAAATGATAAAAATTTCAAAATGATTGCACTGCTTTAAAGCCCTTTGACCTTTAATAATGTGTGGATGCACCCTGATGTGCTACGCATTCTCCAACGCGCCTAGGCATGCTTCTGATCAGGTGGTCAATGTCCTCCTGTGGCATCTCATTCCAGGCAACCACCAACTCCTCTCGAAGTGCTTCTAGAGTCTGAGGAGGACGTTGCAAATTGAGCAATCACCTACCCATCATATCCCACACGTGCTCAATTGGGGGAGATCTTGGTGGCCATGGTAACAATGTGACATCATTATGTTGAAAGAAGTATATTGTGACTCTTGCAACATGCGGTCGGGCATTATCTTGTTGGAAAGTTGGATCTGCCAGGGTGTCAAGATAGGGTAAAAGATGGGGATCTAGAACTTTGCGGATATAACGCTGCGCGTTCATGTTACCTCTGATGAAGAGTAAAGGTGACCTGGAACCATAAGCTATAGTACCCCAAATCATAACTCCAACAGTGTGATGAACATGTCTTTCAACAAAAAACTGTGGATTCCTCCTTTCACCACGTCACCTTCTAACCCTGGCACGACCATCGTGCATGCCTAAACAAAATCGAGACTCGTCACTAAAGACAATACTGTTCCATTCCTGATCCCAGAGTGACCGGTGTCTGCACCACTCAAGGCAATTACGTCGGTGTTCTCGAGTTAAAGGGAGCACTCAGTGTGGCCGGTATGAAAACAAGCCAAAACTTCTCATTCGTCGGTAAACACTTCGCATGCCAATAGGTCTTCCGTGTTCTGCAAACCATTCATTTGCAATGGACCTGGTAGTGGAGAAACGGTCCCTTAAGGCCAATAATCTTAGGCGGCGATCTTCACGGTCTGTTGTTCTACGGCGGCGTTCAGTGCCCCTTGCTCTTTGCGTACGGACTTCTCGAACCCATGCCTGACAACACCTAACCACAGTGTCTACACTTCTTTGCACACTAACTGCAATTGCCCGAAAAGAAAGTCCAGCTTCCCGAAGTCCCACTATACGGCCCCTATCAAACTCACTAAGTTGACGAAAGGTCAGGTCTCCGTACTCTAGGCATCGTAACCGATCGTGAAGGATGTCAAGAACCAAAATCCGCCAACGTTGATTCTTTACTGCGGCTGAAATATTCATATTTAGAGCGTTAGTGAATTAAAAAAAAGCAGTATAAAAACCGGAATGTCCAACTGATAAGGCTGAAAATTTTTTCACTTGTTATTTACAGTAAGATAAATGCATTCACCAACTTTTATTAAAATAAAACCATTTAAACTGGGTGTTCGGATTTATATGTCACTTAGTATATTTAACATAAGGAAAATGTAACTATTGAGTTTGCCTAGTCTTAAAATTATATACTTGGTTGTTTAGTGTAAATTTAAAATAATTTGAAAATGTGTAAATGATATTATAATGAAGGGAAGGTCAAAATTTCGTATTTTTTGCCTATGCCTACTACTTATATCCACCATACATTTTAGGATTAGACTTTGGCTTATAAAAACATCTTTAACATGTATGGAGCATGCCCAAAAACACAAACCTTGTTTTAGTCTTGATTCAACTTGGACATAATTCACTTATATCAATCAGTTGATTCTCTGTTAAGATTGTTTTTATGTTTTTCATAACATAAGACTGCGAGTTTAGTTTAGTAATTATGAAATTACAGTATACCCTAAAAATTTATAGTATTATCAATATGAATATCTAAGAAATTTACGTAGTCCTCTGTCGGCAATATTGCTTTTTCAGCTTTTAAGGTTATCGGAGTTATATTATTTTGCATGTTGTGGTACCTTAATAGTGTAGTCTTTTCAGGGTTTGGATTTAGTTGATGTTTTGAAAACCACTCATGCAAGGTAAGATACAAATTATTGCAGCTACTTGTTAAGTTCTTATTACACATATCTGACAACAAGACGGATGCATCGTCCGCGTATAAGACCAACCTAGCACCATCAAAATATTTGCCTCGGTCATTAATATATATGCCAAACAAAACTGGCTCCAGAACGGACCCCTGTGGTGTATATTGAGAACTGTTGTGTATGACTTATTCTCATTAATTACATCATCATCATCATCTCAGCCATAGCGACGTATTGGATTCAATTATTCACAGGCAATTTATGAAATTTTGTAGAATGATATCATGATTCGGTTTCAATTCCGTTGCACGTTTATATGGATTTCATTTCGATACGATCCAAATCCGATGTTAAGAAAAAGCCGTATCGACCTTGTAACTACGTATATTCACTTTTGATCCGGATTCCCGAGCGGTGGTATGCGGTATTCAATACCAAAATCGAATTTAGCTTTTACTGAATCCCGCATATAAGCGTGGTAAATATTGGAAAGCGTACCTTCAAGCCTTCATAAAATAATCAACCAGCGCCTGCAGCTTTAGCGTCATACCTGCAGCAAGAGCATACGGAGTTAATTAAACAGGCAACACGCTGGCCCTGCAAAGCCCACCACGTACATTTTTCCGAGATGATCCATGGCGTAGCGCAGCAGCCGTGAAGAAATTGAAACTGTAGGATAACTAACGAGTCTCATAAATGCCCTGGTGTTGTCTATCCACAGGTGGATCTGTTACTTATTCTATAAGGTAGACGCTCACTTGTTCAGGTCATTGAAATCTTACGTTCTTCAATGTCTTATTAGTATTCGGTTTTTCGTATGAGCGAAGCCATGGGATTCAAACCCGCACCACCTCCATTCCGTGGACACGAACTTAAGAAATTGGTCTAAAGCACCCGCTGTTAACTAACTTTCGGGATCCACTGTTAAAGGCAAATTCTGTCCAATCCACGCCGCTGTACCCCTGTTTTTTCAAGCTGCTTGATGCCTTATTTACTAAGGTCTTCTGCGACTCTTTGGTCTAATTGTGGCTCACACCTATTTAAATTCCCCCAGTAGCTTCGACCTCCAGAGGAAGTCGATCAACTTGTTTGGAGAAATATCCTTCAGGTCTTCTGCTTCAGCTGTCTCGTTTCCCTCTAGTCCTGTGTGCCCTGCTATCCATATGAGACGGAGTTTATTTTCCTCCCCGATGCCACCGAGAGCCTCTTTGCAATGCCACACTAATCTCGATATCGAGAGTGCTTTGTCTTAGGGTGTTTATGACCACAACTTTTTATCCTTGCATCAACACATTTTTGTAATGGAATTCATAATGAGTGACATGATAAGGCATCTGCATGCGGCTGGAGTAAGTTTGTGTAGCCAAATACATGCTGCAAGAATTGATACAGAAGAAAGATCTTAAGATACTGGTCAAATGGCACAAAAAAATCAAGGATGAGACATTGCATAGATTTAGCTTCAAGAAAGGAACAGAAAAATCGTTTTAAAAAGAAGTTTGTCTTCAAGATCATTTTAAATTCGATATCCTGAAGCTTTCGTTAGTTTATTCCTGAAAGAATGAATTGTTGCCAAGTACTGTTGTTGTTGTTGTTGTTGTTGATCACAATTTCTCATTCGAAACCCACTTGTCTGCAAATATGCGCGTACAAGGTCTCTAAGTTAAGTGAAGACAGATTTGTTTATTCTTGTCACACAGAGTTGGAGACGGTTCTGCCACTCCTCATAGCAGTGCTGAACCTCCAATATTGGAATAGCCTTCAGCTGGTCGGTTACAGCCAAGAATGTTTTTACTAGCCAAATACTCGTTTATTGACTCTTGATCTGATGAACGGTGGTGTGGGTCAAATTTTCTCTTCCCTGATGATTCTGCCTGTCAACAGTCGTAGTCGATCCGAATGCACCGGATTCTGTCGATATTTTCATGAGGGGGCCATGAAGGCCTTCCGCTGGTCATCTTCAGTCGACTCTCTCCCGTCTGAAAATGCCTTAAATCACCCAAAAGTCTGGGCTCGTAATAAAACACTATTTCCGTAGGCTTGCTGAAGTTTAGCAACAAAAAAAAAAATCGCCACGGAGAACCAAATGACTCGAGCGAGTTAAAACTTATACTGGTGGCAGATCACATGTTTGCCTGTCTCGTTTCCAAGCCCGGTGCTCCAGTGTTGCCAGATCGAACGTTACGTTGCCGGTCTCACCACTTAATTTACAGACCTCATACGTTATTTTAAGTGAATATCTAGTGGGCGCTACAAGTACGTACTATCTAGCCATATGAAGTGGACCATGGTTAATACTTTAGCATAACGCTGGATATTGTGGTGTGATAACACCAAAACAAAATCCAGACCCTCCAAAGTACATGTGGAGGTACATAGGATCGAAAGAGTTACCTTTCGTTACGCATCGCTTAGCAAATTGAAATAATGTTTTAGAAATGAACTTTACCGTGCATCCATTGTATGTGGCATTATTATTCCATGGATTCCCCCTTTGCTTAATAAAATTGTTAATCAAGGGGGTATGTGGTCGTAGTATCGATTTACGGCACTCTGATCTTTTTACTATACGCGGTATCATACCACGAAATTCGGATGTTCCTTCCATTATACCACTAGTTCACTTTAAATCAAGTAGTATGATTACTTTTGGGAGTAGTTAAACAAGTCCAGCTCTTTCAATCAAAACGTATGTTAGATTGATAATTGTTTCGTTATGTACAAATACGGCCTCTAATATTTTGACTCAGTTCATCAGTTTTATATTCTGCAAATTTTGGTTTATTGTAATATGTTTTGCGATAACTGTACTTGTACATGTCGCTTTCGGATCATGTTCAATATATCTCGTCATATGTAGCCACGCAATACATGTTCTGCCTGTACGCAATTGATCTGTCAATTGTGCTAATCTTGTTCAGGACTTGATTAAAAACTGCATTAACAATATCAGGTTCTGTGGTAGCAGGCTGGACTTATTTACTCCATAATTTGTAATATATTTACTATGATCGCTGAATAGATATTATTCCATTTCTGTGATTCTAGTATGATACCGTGTAGTAGGTCTTGATCGACTGGATGGTTCTTGAACTGCAGTTTTCAAAAACATTCTCATTTTTCAATCAACCATCCATTTATTCATTGTAAAACAATTGTTTTTCCTTTCATTGTATTGCACTTAAAGCAAATTCTTAACGTCGGTTATAATTACAGGCTGAGTAGGATATGTTTGCTTTCTATCTATGTGACTGTAAAAAACAGTATGCAATATTTTTTATGTTTTTCAGCTATCACCAGTACGATATTGCTGCGACCGACGTGTTGGTTGGTAGTGCTGGGTTTGGTCCAGACGTGCAGTGTCAGTTCTTCGTACATTACAATAATTTCAATAGACATACTTTCGAATGTTTGTTGCCTGTATCCAATAACCAGCTTTATAATGTACTGATGATTGATAAAACGTACGAAACAACGTTGTACATGGTTGGTTATGGATACGGAAAGTAAATAGATTTAACTCATCCTGTGATTAGTTTAGAAAGCTGGTAACGTAGTTAGTTCTACGCTGGTTGATGAGATGATGGTTATTGTACCTGTTAATTAAAGCGACTGTGAAACTGTGTAGTTTCTTGCTACCGATGTACATGTCGATAGAACTGCGCTTGAATCATACTACCTATTTAGAGAAAATGGTTTAGCTTTTCCGGAATATAGTTGTGCGCGTTACTGCCTTAAATGCGAAAGTCTGTTAAACAAAGCTGCCTTGTGGTGAGGCATGTACAGAAGTCCTGTGAAAGATTTATTTCAGGTATACGTGAGTTTCACAAAGTTTCATATAAGTTGCTTCATGCATACTGGATGAATACGCAACGTCGCCGTCGACGTGAATTGCTTGAACGTAATCTTTTTCACAAATTTTTGTTTATCAAGCAACCACCATATTTATTCAAAGGATGACTTTCCGCAGCGATGTCTTTAATCTAAATGTGCGGTTTCGGGGCTACATATCACCTCCTCTTTACCAAATCTATTATTTTTGTAAATATTTTATCATACAATATCTATCGGCTTCATAATCAAATGCCTTCACCGTGCACTAATGTAAATGAGCGATCGAACTAATGAATTTATTTTTGTACTATTACCCACATTGTTTTTCTTTTAAGGGCTTTCCAAGGTAGATCTTTTTTTATAAATATGTAATAGCTACAGGGCTGAACTTGTATGTTGAAATACATATTGTTATTAATATATTATTATTATTATTTAAAAAAATGGCTTTGTATTTATTCCAATTTGGTGTGCAATGGTTTCATCATGAATATTACCTCTATTATAACAATGTCACTCTGCCACTGGAGTTATAAGGGCAGAAGGAAGGAGAAGTATCTAGTAGGGTAGGTAGGTAAATGGAACGGGCTATTAAATACCTTATAAGGGCTTAAATTATCAACGGCGCAGTCTAGCACGGCTTCTCTCCCCAAAGCAGTCGTCACGTTGGAAACGGGCTTCCGGAAGCTGGGCAACTCTGAAACAGAAACAACCGAGTGTAGATAACAATAGCAACATCTATAGGAGTTCAGAGAACTATTATACGGCGGGCTAGGTCCAGGTATTGTACTGCCGCGGCTATTGTAAAACGATATTTAGGGGACTCTATCGAAAAGTGGTGGGTTTCAAGACTGGAAAATTTCTTACAATCAAGTCCGAGATCTCTGCTTATGTTCTAAGCCTTTTTCCAAGTCCAACTTTCCTTAGTCTACAGGGTACTTTTCTAGTTCTACTACTTCCAAAGTTACACGCGGTCCAAGCATTGACACATAGATCAAAAGAAATTAGTGGCAAGCTTTTCCGCGATGTACATGTCATATAACGTCCAAAAACCATAATATCAGATTTTCAAAAATGGTAGTGATTATAATAATTCCTCGCCCATTGGCGTATAAAGTAGAAATTATAAAAAAGTCAAATGTTATTAAAAAAAAACACACACATTGAAACCTGCCCTTAGATGATAGAAAGTACAAGTATGTCGATCAGATTTTAGTGAGCCTTTGTCAGATATCTAGAAGGTTTCATTATGACAGTAAATTAATTGATTGATTTTTTAAATTCATTTATTTTTCCTGCACCGGTAAATAGGTACCCAAAACGTTCAAGCTGGATGAAGTAAAGTTTAAATTTTCTTTTTAAAAGTCCGATTCCTCTTAATCTGACTGGAGCGGAATTTTACGTGGATGGTTTATTTCTTATTCATTTGTCTGCTATGATAGACCTTCTCAGATTGCAACCTCACGAAATATTTTTACATCTTGTGGTAGTGGAATTGTGGGTTCTGTACGCTGTGGTCTTATTCATTAGACATATTTGTAAAGTAAACACGCAAAGATTCGCGTAATTCGTTGACTAGTTGTATCTTCATTCATATTTCAATACTATGCACAATTGCAAGATTGCCTCCTATACTCTCCTCCTTTTAAAGGTTGGTAATAACTGTTATTGTTACTTGCTGACAAAATGGAGTACTGATGATAAGTGGGACCTGTTACAGTGAGCAGTGCTTTAGAATTGCATACTTAACTCTACGCGTTAATATGTGGAAAAACAAATGTAGCTTCAAAGATTCGATCGGGTTATGTAAACGTATGTGTTCCGCCAATGGTCATTCGCCGCACGCCTCTGCAAGAACGGTGGTAAAACGACGACGCCACGTTGTTAAAAGAAGAACGCATCATCGTGTCAAGATCATCATCAAATTTTATATTATTATAGTCCATTTTATATTTCACAAGTAAAAACATTATATGAGACTAGAAGGGTTGTTGCCATGTTGCACATAACGGAAGTAACTATTTCGGAGTGAAATTTTTTAATGCGCTATCCAGGTTTTGTCAAACACTCAACTCAAGCATTTTTAAAGCAACTGTGAAAAGATATCTAGTGACGAAGGCAGGCTGTTTACAGCATAGATGAGTTTTTAAATAATGATTTTACCGGCTTTGTTCCATAATTGTTGAATATTTGTTTTATTACTTTCATTTCGTTTGTGTTTTTTGTGTATGTGCTATTTTTGTATTACATTTTATTGTTCTCCAGACGTGTGTGAGGACTTTTGTGTACAAACATGAAAAAAATTATTATTATTTCATGATTTTTTAACCATCTTATCTTATTGTTCATCTAAATTTTAAACTAGGCTTTATCAAGTTTTTTTTACCTTTTATTGCCACTTTGTGTTTTACGTTTGTCTTATTTTCGTATTGTTTGTTGTTTTTACTTACTCTTCTATGTTCTAATCTAACTGACTTGTGCAAACACATTTTTGTGTAATAGTACCAATAAATTATTATTATTATTATTATTATTATTATTATTATTAAAACTGTGGTCCTTCGAACAGGATATGTTCATGGTTTGAGGATAATTTCCGCAGGGGGGAACCATGTCGACTGAGTAACTTATACCCCATTCGTAGTCCATTTACGCTCAGGCAAAAAAACAATATACCCAAAAGCGAGATTGTACAGGTCCGTATTTTCCTCAAGGGTCTTGGAATAATTTAACAAAATAAATGATTATTTTTATGGAAAGATGTGCATATAATTTTCACAATTCTTTAGTCGCTGGAAGTACTTGAATCATCGTCCGGATGGTTAATATTGATTATGACAGGTTCAATTTGAATATCGATCATATTGTCCAGATCCCACATCTTTGTTTCGATTGTGTATTGAACGTGACCGATGTAATCTTTCAAATGGTTTGCCGTCACTCTGTTGACAGCTTCATGAAACAAATTTTTCACGTCAGAAGATTTGAATGTTCTATTGTTTGAAGCCACATAGTTTTTTATATTTGCCCAAATTATTTCAACGGGATTTAGCATTAAAACGGTCTTATTTTCGTTCTAGCCATTTCGTCAATAGTATTAAGATTATATTTATATTTGTTCTGCCTGACTAGATGGATAGGTTCTGCTTTGACCATATTTTCATTGAAACTAATGTCTTCTGATAGGAGCCATTGTTGATTTTCTGTCTTTCTTGTAGATATTGTGGGAATTTCTCTAGTTTTCTAGTGTGGTATATAGCAATATCAAGTACAATGACGGGATTGTCGTCAAGCGTTGGGAGTGTTTCTTAAAACCATCGTTCAAATGAACTCCCGTCCTTTTCTTCATGGTAATCGGTCGTTTTCTCTGACTCAAATGCTCATAGGGCAGTAGGAACAAAGCCATCTTCATTGCCACTGTGACAGATAACGAATCGTTTTCGTTCGCCTGGAAATAATTATTTCATAGAGTATTCAAGAATGCTGATAATAATACAAGCAGAGTATCTAACAGATATAGCTAATTTTAGTGTACCTGAGTTTTCAGCGTGGGCTCATAGAGTCAGTCTACACGTACCTGACGGATTCTTTAGGCCAGTGGCTAGTCCGCCTAAGAAGATTTGTCTTGCTGATTTAATGCCGCTGGAGCTGTTCCGTACGTGACGGTGTTGAGTTCAAATGATTGCAAAACATCGTTTCGATCGGAGCGTCACAAAATATTCTGTAGATGACGCTGATCTTCGCGAACCACGACTTGCCGTCATATCTTGGCGATGTCGGCTCCAAGTACAAAGCTGTTTTCAAAAACGGAGTAAAATCGAGAAAAGGTCATTTTGAATGGTAGTGCTGACCAAGCTCGTTGACGGAATAGTCCTAGGTAGACTTGGCGGAACCGTCGACAACTACCTTAACAACACGCCGTGCTGCACATAACAGTATGGTAAAGCTATTGTGGAATGATTGGATGATAAAAGTCATCCGATTCAATAGATCCGTCATCACGAATCCAGGAAAATTTGTCCTAACTCAAAACGGCAGCCTTACTATCTGAGAACTCACTTGGAACGCAATCACCCGTAACCAAACTGCCATGTAATGCTCAACAATACCAATCAATTACCGTTGAAATTGCTGGAAACAAAATATCCATTATGCGAATATATTAACTGTTCGTGCATTATGTTGAATTGATAATTCGGCAAGCGATAAATTGAAAATCCCTGCTACAAACATTGCTAAACACCTGTTATGAACACAATGTCTCATTAAAGCTCGCATTACATACTTTAATATTCAATCAACCTGACGTCGGCTGGATTAACTATGCAATTTGGTTATAATTTCAGTTGTCATAACAACGCAGCGTTTGCTAAAGCCACTACGAGGTGGCCGCCACATAACGCCTACCTTGTAAAAGAAAGTTAAATGAGTGACTTTGAAGTGTTCCAAAGACTTCGAGATACAGGAAGTGTTCAGCCCACTAATATTCGCAGTCGTGAAAGACAGGTTACTGTAGAGCAGGAGAAACAAATTTTAAATATATATTTAAAAATAATCGTAGGGCATTTGCAGGAAATCTTTGAGTGAAGCACTTAAGCGTAGAGTTAAATAAGCCATCAACTGTTTGTTTTACTTTTACAGGTGGTGGAAGAAACCTATTGTCTAGTAATCTAAATAGGCCACTTCTTGGACGACATCATTCTGTATTTCTACATTTTACAATTTAAAGCAAATATTGGCTCTCACGCACATGTTCTGAATACCATTTAATGTCTGGAAAATCAGGAAGTCTTGTTCACCTGCCCCAACATATTTTGCATTAACATTATAGCCATCAATTTCCATTGAACTCCATATTTCAGCTAATACATTTCCTGCAAATCCCAAATTACATCTTTCTAAATGTTCATCAATTGTAACGCCACGTTCATCCAAAATGGTCATGAGGCAATATTAAACATTTTACCAGCCAGTTCCCGACTAAGAGGAGCCATTCTGCGCACTTCTTCCAGGAGCATTGGTAGCCAAACACAATGCATCGAGATCGTGTCGCTTAAAGTGTTGTATAGCAAACCCTACGACTTTTTGATAACGTGAATTTTCATCTGGCACTCCATCAACCGTCATGATTACCACTGGTCTTACTAGTCCATGGTCAGTTTTAGCTAATGGTCGAAACTCTTCAAGTTCGAGAAGCGTCTCGAAATCCTGAGCATGAGTATTAGCAGTAGATGAACTATGCTTTCCACTTCGAATAGCGCTGTATGTTGGTCCAGAATATCCAATGGCTTGCGGTTGTCCTAGCATATTGGAAGTGATTTTGATACCAGCATAAGCAGATGGTATTAATTTATGACGCTCAGCGATTAGCCAATCGTGATCAGGCAATTTGATTCTATATTCCATGTGCATTAGAAGAGGTGCTTGCTTATTTGCCGCAGTTACGAAAATAGGGACTCGAGCTTTATCATCTTGAGATATGAAAAATACTTGATCTGGTCCAAGTATGGATGCTATGTTCCTTAAATAATGGATTGATGTTTCAGCAAACTTGCTATCTAAGTGGCTCTTGTGGTGATCAATTTGAGCCCGAATGAGCTTAACAGGGACTGTCGATACATGTCCTCGTCCCTCTGCAGAATTAGATTTTCTGGGAATCAAACGAAGATATGTCCCACTACGACTAATGTCATATCCTATTTTACGTAATTCTTGTGTGAGTTCATCAAGAGTTTTTACGCTGCGAATTGATTCCGTTCGTCTTCTATCATCTGCTGCACTCCCAAATAAAGCTACATCCGCGATTGTTTTCAATAGTGAATGTTGATTGCTTTCAAGATTAGGATGTCCCACTGAATCGCTCAGAGATAGACTTTTTTTTATTTCTGGATTTTCATAACAAATATCTTCCAACTTTCTTTTCATACCATCCGTGTTTCTTCTGGGTAACTGCATTTTGAACCTTCCTGTTTAAAGACTGTTTTGCTGTTTTTATTTCCTCGCGCAACTTAATGATCTGTTTATCAACTTCAGCACGGCTTGGCATAGTATCTCTGGCAGAATACAAAGCATTCAGATTTTTTTCGAGTAGAGTAATCTTATTTTTCATAGCCTCCTGAGAAGGTTTTGCTTTCTGTTTACCTGTATTTTCATTAATTTCGCATTGCTGTTGTGATTCATTACCGGGTTTTATTTTATCTTCTTCCTCTTTTTTAATATTTGAAGCTAACTGTATAATGAAACTTTCTATGGCTTCTGCTAAAGATTCCCTTATTAAGCTACATAAATACAAAGTATGGCAATATACAGGGTTATCCAAATTAAGTGTCCACCATTAGTAACTTTGTTATTAGTGAAAATACAAAGTTGTTTGAATTAGCAAACTAGTAGCATTTTTAACGCTGGTAAAAATGAGAAATAAAAAAAAAACAATTGAGAGTCGTTATTTTGATTTTTTTCAGTAAAATAACATTTTTTTTAATAGAAACCCCTGTATATTGTATTTTTTTCTGTTAAAGCATCAAATTTTAAACCAAAAAGTTCATAATGACTTTCCGCTAAAGTCAAAAATAAAGTCAAAATAACGATAAATATTTTTAATTATTTGCAGTATTATAATATTAAGACGGCTATGAAAACAACATGGCGTTCGCGATTTGACAGCATTAAGATAAGCGACAAATTGTTAAACTAGACATACTCGCAACTAGAAGGCTTTGGAAAACAATGATAAAATCAAATAATGTCAAACATTAGTGTAAATACTTGTTTATAAGCTTTATTGTGTCATTAATTTAAAGAAAAATGTTCTCCCATGAAGAAAAGTGTGATATGTTAGAATGCTATTTAGTGTGCAGAAAATCCTCCTTGAGAGCAAGAGAATACTACAGTGAATTATATCCCGCTCGCCTTCAACCGTATGAACGATATTTTCTGAGACTTTATCGAAAATTTAGGGGCAACGAAAATGTTTTTGCTAAAACAAGGGCAAAAAAAGAATTCATAATAAGCGAGGCCACGGAAATTGCAGTTATTGGATATTTTGAAGCTTATCGTGAGAATTCAATAGCAGATATTCTCAAGGACTCTAATTTCAGTTATGGTACTGTTCAAAGGATTTTAAAAAAATACAAATTTATTCCGTATAAGTACCGACCAGTTCAAACGCTTTTGGCAGGGGATCCAGAGAGAAGACTTGTTTTTTGCCATTGGTATCTTAACTTCTGTCGCCAAAATGTAAATAACTTTCGTTACCTTTTATGGACAGATGAATCAAATTTTTCAAATTCTGGAATGTTTAATAGAAAAAACCACCATTATTGGTCAAGAGAAAATCTTTTGTTAGTACATCCAAGAGGCCCACAAGTCCGTTTCAGTTTCAACGTTTGGTGCGATATAATTGGTTCAAAAATTGTTGGCCCGTTCTTTTATGAGAGAACCCTAACTGGTGAAAGATATGTGGAATTTATGTCAGAAATTCTGACTAATTTCTTAGAGGAATTGGATCTTATAAGTAGACATCATCTGCATTTTCAGCAAGATGGCGCACCTGCCCACAACTCCAGAGGTACTTATCATTTTCTAAGTACTACTTTTAATGATCAGTGGATAGGAACAAATGGCCCAATACAGTGGCCTCCCAGATCACCAGATCTAAACCCACTTGATTACTTCTTGTGGGGTTACTTAAAGAACCAAATTTACAAGCGAAGGTACGATAACCTTGACGCGTTAAAGACTGCAGTTAGGGAAAAGATAACCCAGATAGATGGTAGGACCATACTTAAGACAGTTCGAGCAGTTGAAAAACGTGCCCAAAAATGTATTGAAGAACAAGGTGGTGTTTTCGAGCATCTTCTTTAAAAAAAATTGTTATTGTATTTTGTAAGATTATAAGTTGATGTTGAAAATAAAGTTTGTCGATACAATTTAATTGTTTCAGATTGGAGGCCATAACTTCAACAATTTGTAACCTAGGAGAAAAGTTATTGTAAGCTTTTTTGTTTAAAATTTGATGCTTTAACAGAAAAAAATATAATATACAGGGGTTTCCATTTAAAAAATGTTATTTTACTGAAAAAATAACGACTCTCAATTGTTTTTTTTTATTTCTCATTTTTACCAGCGTTAAAAATGCTACTAGTTTGCTAATTCAAACAACTTTGTATTTTCACTAATAACAAAGTTACTAATGGTGGACACTTAATTTGGATAACCCTGTATATGGTAAATACAAATCTAATATGTTTAAACGAGCAATTCGTTCCGGTCACAAAATACAGGGTGTTAGTTTTCTGTATATATGTATAAAACTAACATCCGGTACCTTGTGACCAATTGACGGAATCAATCATAAGAAATAAATCTATAATATAATGAATATTACCTCTATACTTTGAGACAGGCCATAATATTTTCTAATCAGTAAAGAGGAACTTTTAGACGATTTCTAATAAGGTACCTAAAATGATTTCGTCACTCACCATAAAAAAAATTTAGTAGATTGGGTTTATTGTTAGTCGCCGCTTGCAATTATTCTTCGATTCTCTTAGATACAATAATATACAGTTCCTTGTCGGATTTTGCTTGTAATTTGTAATTTCGCCACACTTCGTTAACTAACTTTGGTACATTTTGTACTAATCCTACTTGTATGGGATTTTTTAAAACTTTCAAACAATTTTTGGTATAACTTGGATTTGTCTATGTGAAACGACATCTTATTTAAACATTAAACGTTGGCTAATGGAATCAATGGTAACACAAATGTTAACTTGCTCTGCTATGCTTACAATACGTCTACTCGCTATAGTATCCAAATGAAACAATATACTGATAGAGGAAATTTAGACAAGTGAACACCGAGCGGTACTTCCCCTACTCGGTTCTAAAGCGAGTAGGGGAATTACCGCGCGCTGTTCACTAAACGTATGCATTATTTGCGGGAATCCCCGAAAATGCGTTTCGTTTTCAAGCAAAGAAAATGTGAGGGTTGCCATTCGTGTAAAAAAGTAAATAACTACCGATGACGTAATCATCATCTAGACTCCCCTACCCCCCATGTCATCCAAAATAAGCAAAGCAAAGACCCCCCGCCCCCACAAGGTGCTCACGTAATACTTGAACGGTCCCTAATGTCCACAAGAAAAGCATAAATTCAATAATGGCTCCTATCAAAAGACATTAGTTTCAGTGAAAATGTGGTCAAAGCAGAACCTGTCCATCTAGTGAGGCAGCACAAATATAGATATAATCTTAATGTTATTGACGAAAACCAAAGTAAGACCGCTTTAAATGATTTGGGTAAATATAAAAAACTATGTAGCTTCAAACAACAGAACATTCAAATTTTCTAACGTGAAAAATCGAAACAAAGATGTGGGAACTGGACAATATGATCGATATTCAAATTGAACTTGTAATGATTAATATTAGTCATTCGGGCGATGTTTCAAGTACTTCTTTCTAACAAAATAATCATTTATTTTGTTAGATTATTACAAGACCGTTAAGGAAAATACGGACCTGTACAATCTCGCTTTTTTTTACGAATGAGGTATAGTGAGGATACCAACATGATTTTATCATTTTTTGATCATTCATCAGAAACTTAGTAGCTACGGTAATGATGATGCAACTGATCTACTAAATGATGGTTCTAAGACCAAACGCCTATGCAGACTGTTGATCATTGATAGCTGGAGCATCATCACGTTTAGGCAACACTTCCGGCTACGGAGCGAGTACCCAACAATTGTCCAACAGCTAGTGCTAAGTTGACATCCTGTAGAAAAACCTACATAATGTTACAGAAAACCTATTTGAAGTCAAGAAAACTACATAAGGTCACTTTTCAAGATACGTAGTAGGTACCCCTGCTGGGTCTTTTGAAAACTTTTAAGGTGATTGATATGGAAAACAACATAATAAAATTTCAACCAATTTGAACATTTGTCACAAGAAATGCTATGTAGATACGTATATAGTGTTTCTCATGAGAGCAAATGTGAGTATTACAACTATTTGCATATTAAAAAAGAACTGAATAAATACGTTATTCAATCGAATTTAAGGATTTTTAATGGATGATCCTTGCTTTTGAGCACGTGCACAAGTAAAATATAATATGTATATAGCAACGCTAAACGCGTTGCTACACATAATGATGATTTATTAGTAAGCAGACTTTTATGAAACGTCGCGTTTGTTGTTATTATGCAAATATTCATTTGTTTGGACGCTAATGTGCATATGAGCGTAGTCGGAAAACAGAAATGTTTAATTTGCTTTGTGTTGATTTATACATTTTTTAGGACGCATCGTTTTTGTTTGTTCGTAAATGCGCTGAATAGTTATTAATTATGCAGTACTTTTCAAAAACGCCTTCTCCTGGGGGCGATGAAATTGATGCATTGATTTACCGTCAAAACGGCAGTTAAAAATTTTAAGACTGCCGATGGCTGCCATTTTGGAACATTTTTCTAAATGGAATGGGGGTTCGTGCTATGCCCCATTTTCAAGCTCCTTATCAGTAATTTATTACCCTAGATTATACAGGGTGATTCACAGGTCGTGACCAAAAATAAAACATCATACACAGGGTGGCATTTAAGGGAGGTCTTCTATGTAACATTTGTTCATTTGAATATACGGGTTGAAGTTTGAAAATAAAAAACAACTTTCTTTAATATCTTCAAAACCATCAACTAGAATGAACTAAAATTTGGTATGTGAGTTAACCTTAGTATTTGTCCACATTCAAAAGTCTTTACTCAAAATTAACGTGCACCAGTGGCGTAGTTACAGGGGATTAGTGGCATTATTTTTCCAAATAAAAATAGTACTTTTTTCGGAACTCGCAATTTTTAGAATTTCACCTCCAATTTGCTACAAACACTCTTGTGCTTTTTTTCTAGAGTCTTCTGTTTCTGTGAAAATAAAAATAAAACAAAGTGGATCATTGATGTAGCGCTTAAAATATCGTCCTGTTCTCATCTCAAGCAATACGATGACAATTTCGACTCAATTTTGACATCGGTTGAGTTACCTTCGTGGTAGCCACTTACCAATAAACAGGCGGAAAATAGATTAAACGCCCTAATTGGAAAATCTTATTAACCTACTTTAGAAATAAATCCTAGCCAGATCGATGAGTCAATATATCTGGCATTCTTTTATTTACAAAAAAATCTCCCAATATGCAGCAGATACCTCTGCAATGCAAGATCTGCGAAAGGTAACACCATCTATGCAAACATTCTCACATGTTTGGCGTGCTGCCGCCCCGACTATACTGATGCTCATCTTAGGATGGTGTCTCACTGTCCGATCTTCTTTAGGTATACCAACGAGCTTTGCTCCTCAGTGCTCTCCTCCATGATACTGCAGCGCGTTAGACCTGGCAGATGAACCGGTCAGGAGTCAGCTTTTCATACTCGAACTTTGTGTGTCCAGAATTGGTTGGTACGACCGCTCCTTTATCTCTAGGAGGTTCAATCTGACTGAGGGGGGTTGTTCCGGTTTTGCTTGCCTTGAGCAGTTCAAAAATTTCAATAACAAGGTGTATTTAGCTCCCTATAGCAGTCGTAATGTCACGGTACTATGGTTTCTGGAAAAAATACTATTCTCGTTGAAGATTTTCAAAACTGTTGTTTCCTACCGAATCACTTCAATGGACAAAGAAAGAGGCGTGACGGTGAGGTATATTTATCCTATTATACCAATGCTATTTTGAGGATACGTTACAATATAATATAATATATTTGTTATCCATGAGACAAACAGCAGTTGTGTAGGATTCGTCATTTGTACATACAGAGACCTGTATTAATAAAATATTTCAATATATTAAAAGCATGTGAAATCCAATACACAAGGACAGTGAAATGGAATAAATGAAATGGATGCGCATTAGAAACGTAGCTGAAGTATATTCACAAAACCAAAAAACTGGTATAAATAGAATGTTAATAAATAATACAGATTAAAAATGCACGTAAATAAATATACAGGGTGCGCTAGAAGTCAAGCCGAAATCGGGTGATAGGCAAAGTCATAACAGCTATCAGAAAAATATTTAAAAAAATTTTATGTATGTGTTTTGAAAATTATAGGTCTTTGAAAAAGATATAGAAATTTCACACCCTACGACAGTCTGTCAACTCCTGTTACTACAAATATTAACTTTTTTGGATTTTATTTTTACAATGTAATGATGAATAATGCATCTTCAAACTGGTGTCTCAACCTTACTGCCAACTTTTCTCGTTCAGGAAAAATTGCCACTTATTTCCTAACCAAGTATTCCAAAGTAAAACTTACCACGTACAGCGTGTTCAAGCTCTTCTGCCCCGGGATTATGAGCCCCGACTTGCTTTTTGTCGCACAATGTTAGAAAGACACAGGGAAGATCCACGGTTCTTTGAAAAAATTGTATGGTCAGATGAGACCACATTTAAGAAAGATGGGTACATTAATATGCATAACTTACACGAGTGGCACGTAGCAAACCCACATTTGATGAGAGAAGATAAATCTCAATATCGCTTCAAGATAAACCATTGGACAGGAATTTTAAATGGTAAAATAATCGGTCCGTTTGAGTTCCCAGAGACTTTGACTGCTGAGGTTTATTTAGGGTTTTTGCAAAATCATTTAGAAAATTTATTGGAGGACGTGCCACTGAGTATTTACAGGGACATGTGGTTTCAGCATGATGGCTGCCCAGCGCACTATGCACTCTCAGTGAGAGAGTATCTCGATCAAAACTTTCCAGGCAGATGGATAAGGCGGTCTGGTACAATGCCGTGGCCAGCCCGATCACCTGATTTGAATCCTTTAGATTTTTTTACTGGGGAACTGTAAAAGAAAAAGTGTATTTCAAGCCGATTCAAAATGTAGCTGAGCTACGGCAAAGACTATTGGAAGCAGCTGAGTTTGCTAATAACCGTGGATTCGCTCGTTTAATAACCCGATCTTTTTTAAGAAGATGTCGAGCGTGTATTGCGGCTGAAGGAAAACAGTTTGAGCATTTGCTGTAAAGGTAAATCATCATCAGCAGCATTTTGACGGCCACTGTTGTGCAAACAGTTATCCTTAAAGGTCCTTGTGCGTTTTCATAATCGCTGTTTAATTAGGAAATTTTGAAAAATTTTCATCAGTTTTTTTTTCAAATAAAAATTGTGCATAAGTAATCTTCTAAGTGTTATACCATTTTGGAATCGTTATTAAATGTGCCAACTTTCAAGGTTACTTGCCAAACTCTCGTAGTCCATTTTTTCCAGTACAGCCAGTTAAAGTTGAGCAAAGTTATACTTGGAATACTTGGTTGGGAAATAAGTGGCAATTTTTCCTGAACGAGAAAAGTTGGCAGTAAGGTTGAGAAACCAGTTTGAAGACGCATTATTTATCATTACATTGTAAAAATAAAATCCAAAAAAAGTTAATATTTGTAGTAACAGGAGTTGACAGACTGCCGTAGGGTGTGAAATTTGTATATTTTTTTCAAAGACCTATAATTTTCAAAACACATACATCTTCTGCTGCTCCGTATCAGCGCTTTATTTTGAGGTGATGTTACAGATATCCATTTGCATCAAATTGTTCATGCTTTGATTTATATGATCTGTTGTATAGACTGAAATTTCATACAATTCAAAAACAAAATATAGCCTGACATAGAACAGTACAAATGTAGAAATAACCCAGCCTTTCTGAAGGAGAGATAAGGCTATGAAAATCAAGGAGGCCATCAAGACGTCCTACTATAGGAATGACTCACGATGCAGCCCTTAGGGTCAATTTCACCAACATTAATATTTGACGGTCAGTTGGACCAATAGGAAAATACCTTATCGAAATGCAACTTGACGGAAGCTGTCAAAGCTCTCTGTATATCAGTGATTTCTATTGAAATGTTGAATAAAGTCGTGAAAAAACGGTCGCTTTATAAATAAGGGTATACTTTATCTGAAGTCACTTGAAACACTGTGAAATACCGGGTGCGTTTTATATACCTATATTTAACACGCTCTGTTGCTGCAAAAATCGCCAAATTTCGCAGCAAATATCCCCCGTATAAGATCAAAGGCAGTTTCACCGGTCCACGTGGAGTAAAGCACGCCTATGCGTAGACATAACCAATGAGAAAGCGTGTATTTCAGAGCTCCGAACAAGTGCAGGTGGCTACTGAAAATTGAAACAGTTTAGCCAGTGCCGTGTAGCGGTGAATAAACGTGTTTTCTTTAGTCTGTCCGTTTTTGCATAGATTTTATTAGTTTGTGTGTTTTTGACTTTTGAATACTCAGTTTACTTGTTGATTTAATTGTTGTGTTGATTGTTTTTGTGTGTCCTAAATATGGCTCTTTGGAGACCTTGGGAAAATGCTCCAAGCCACGAGGAGATGGTTGATGAACCTGTGCAGGCAGAATTATTTCATAAAGATTTAGAGGAACAGACCCAAAGAGTAATCCTAAATATGTATGATTGTCTGAAAAACGAAAATCCAGATTCCTCGCAAAATCAAATTTTAAGCAGAATTTGTATCCTGACAAAAATCAGTCGGTCTACCATTTATCGGGTTATAAAAAGGGGAGATGTAGTCAACCATTCCTTCCACAGAAAGCGCATAGGGCAAAAATTAAAAAGAATAGACGTGGGTTTTCAGGAAGATATTCGTCGTATAATATACGGATTTTATAAAGAAAATTTGGTGCCCACGTTGGAAATGATACGGGATAAATTAAAAGATTATCCTGAAGATTTTTATAATTACAAATGCTTAGACTCACTGCACTGTATTGTAAAACTGTGTGGTTTTCAATACAAAAAATTAGATAAAAGAATGGTGATTATGGAGTCGTCTCGAATCGTTGAATTGCGCCAAGAATTTTTGCACAAAGTTAAAATCTATAGAGAGCAGAAAAGAAATCTGATTTACCTGGATGAAACGTGGTATGATACCCATGATGTTGTGCATTACGGCTGGGTTGACGACAGCAACAAGTGCATTTTAAATGCACCATGCAACCGTGGAAAACGAATCATTATTCTCCATGCTGGCAGTGAAAATGGATTTATACCTAATGCCTTGCTGCCATCTGCCAAAAATATCAAAGAATCATGTGCCGACTATCATGAGGACATGACCTCCGACTTATTTGAAAAGTGGATAGAGCAGCAGTTAATACCAAACATTTCCCCAAATTCAGTGATTATTATGGACAATGCGCCATACCTACCATTCCCGACAGAAAAACAAAATTCCGAATACAGGCACAAAAAAACAAGACATTATTGATTTTATGAAGGATAAGGGAATGGAAATACCACAAAAATCAACCAAAGCCATATTATTGGATCTTATTAAAAGACAAAAATTTGAAAAATAGTATGTTGTTGACAATCTGCTTTAGTAAAATGGCCATGAAGTATTACGTCTACCTCCCTATTACTGCATTTTTAACCCGATTGAGTTGGTCTGGGCTGCTTTAAAAAAAAAAGTAAGAAAACATAATCAGACCCCTCAATTAAGTGAATCGCTATTGGCCACAATAAGAGATGCAGTATCTCATATTGCTGCCACAGACCTATGGAAGCAGTGTTCTAGGCATATTATTGAAAAAGAAAATGAATATTGTGTTTTGCCTCCTGTAAATCCCGTTGTAATTCCTCTACAAGATGACTCTAGCGACAGCTCCGAAGGCGAGGATGATATATAAATACCTATAATGTATGTCTTTATATACCTTTTTATATACCTACCTGCTATGTAAATATTTGCCTATGTCAAACGTTGGAATTCTGTAATTTTTCCATTTCCTAACTTTCAGTCAACATAAATTAAACTCCCAATATAAGTATTTTTTATCCCAAATCAAAAAAATAAGAAGATAGTAAAATCCATTTATTGTGATATAAAAACATTATTATTATCGTTCTAAATAATTGACCGCACGCCTATGATACGTCATGAAATTACAAAGGACGCGCCGACCAAAGGTTTTTATGCTATTTCAAGTGACTTCAGATAAACCATACTTTATAGATGTAATATTCTGTCTTTGTGCTTTAGAATTAGGATAACCATAGAATTTAAAATTTTTAGCATTTTCTAGCTATTATATTTAGTAGGATGTTTTCACTGTTTTTGACGACTGTTCATGCATGGCAATATAGTTTTGTCTGTATATCACGTACAGGGTGTTGTACATAATACGTTCCTATAGAAATGTACCGATTTTTGTTATTTTGCAAAAAAATTATATAAAACGTATTCTAACTGGTTCATCATCTTTTGTTACATCAAAAACAATTTTTGCCAATTTATGATCTAGAAATCTACACCAAATGTAAACAAACAGCTCATTCTGCATTTTTGGATCCTAAAACATCGATATTTGTAAAAGTATACGCATCCATCTATTATTCATCGTCTAGATATTATGAGTTAGAATCAAAAATACCTATTTATGAAAATATATCTACAAACATTGTTATATTTTCTTGTTATTTATATTATTATAACACGTCTGGGATATCAATTGCTTTTAAAGTGATCTGCACATCTGCGGTGTTGCCGAACCGGCAAAAAAAAAAACGGAATCGGTTAATAGTGTCGTTGAATTCGGTAGGTATAAGGAAAATGCCGTCTCAAGATCAGTGGTAGATCAAAGACCTTTGAGTCATGAAAAACGTCTGTAATTGTATTGGGCGCGCACACAACATGTTTTTGATGGCATAGTTCCATATTACAACTACAATGTGCATACTGGTCGCTCTTTCAAAGTACTTTGCAACCATTCTGGAAACTCCTTTTTCAATTCTTGCTTATGCTCGTAAAATGTATCGATACATCCAAGTGTCGTACATAAAAATAACGATCCCATATATAGGATCGTATCGAACATCCCTACTGTCAAGATGTATCACCCGAGGTTCCGACGGAGCTATTTAAAATTTTCATTTTCATTTTTTCAAGTGTTGTGCAACGATTTTGAGAAAAATTCCACGTATAGTCTTATAACGCATAGTAGAGTATATTTCAACAGTTGGCGGAGCTTACTTCACTGTGACCAAGGGTTGACGGATCCCACACATGTGTCACCCGTTGGGGAGTTTTGAAATGTAATAATCAGCTGTTATTCAAATAATGTCTAACATAAATATAACCTAGAATGTGTACTCAGTGAAACAAGAAAGTTATTGCAAATTATATTTTTTTACAGGTTTTAAATTTGCCGGGAGCTTACGACATATATTTGAGTATTTCTTAATCGTTGTAAATATAGTGTGGATGTTTGTTCAGTTCCTGAGCAACCGATGGTGATAAAATCAAGGCATCCTCAGTTATTATACAAATACCATTACGCAATACAAGTTATCACTGCCTGGGTGTACGCAGGTGAAAACCATTTGAAAGCAGGAGGCCACTCTCCAACGAGCGCTAGATGGGTACTGACCAAAATCACTCATCTATGATCATGGAGGTGGAAAGCTTGCCTTGGAATGTACGAGATGCGGTGTTGCCAAACAAACCAACGATGCAATTTGCATAATTTGTGGCGCCATTAGGACAATTTACACAGTTTGTACGCTCAAAATAAAAACATTTGGGCGTACAAACTAATGCATACTTTCAATGTGCATCTTAATTCAAACAACTGGTGTAACATATCGGCAACGCGGCAGATTGCCGAGTCAGCGTTGCAAGGCAACGCGATTATGATCTTCGCTGTCCAGCTGGCTTGTTTCTCTTTCTAACGTATGTTTCTTTACACACTTTACATCGAACTCAAGCCGTCAGACAAATTCGGTTTTCAGTGTATATTACGAGAGCAGGTGCATTTATTTCTCAACGAGATCTCTACAACTGTGGGATGTGGGCAACTTGTGCCATTGATCGCACATTACGTTTTTGTGCTAGGAATATGCTGTAAGGTGTCGAAAAAGAGCCCCAAAGAAAATTCCAGATCTAATTCTGGATTCAACTAGCCCATAATAGAATAAAACATGCGTGTTTGTTAAGTACAAGCAGGTACATTCAGATCGAACACTAGTGGCAAAGTTTAGGCGAGAGCTATTCTTGCTCCACTGGTGCAGAAAGGTATACTGTACGAGTATACAGGGTGTAAACGTTATGGTTAAAGGGGGGAGCCAAAACAAGTTAAAAAGTTCATATGACCCATGGTCCAGAAGTCAATAGATTTTTGTGTAAATGGCTTTACAGTTTACAACTTTAAGTGCCTTATATCGACCACAATCACCACAATCTTACTAATTTTTATAATCTAATCTAAAACGTTTTTAAATTGGGCAATTAACAGATAAATGGCATTGAGGTTTTCTAAGTTAAGCCAAAATTTGTGGTCAGTAAGTTTCATTAAATTAAATATTTAAAACACACATGACAACAGCGCGTCGGGCTTTCATCACTCTTATCGAACCGGCAATCGATGCAAACGGTAACAGTGGTTATTTACCGTTTTGCATAGATAAATTACTTTATCATTTTGTCGGGCGTGTTGTTTTGTTTTTGTTCGCGTACGTCGTCGTCTTTATTTACAATGTTCTCGAATCAAGAGTTCGCCGACATGTTGTTAGTTTACGGTGAAGTTCGTCAGAATTCAAATTTTGCAGCTCAAATTTATCGCAACAGATTTCGCCAACGGGTACACCCAGACAGAAGGACATTTGTGCAAGTGTACCTAAGACTACGAGATACAGGAAGTGTTCAGTCCACTAATATTCGCAGTCGTGGAAAACAGGTCACTGTAAAACAGGAGGAACAAATTTTAAATATCGTGGAAAACAATGCAGATATCAGCACTCGGGAATTAGGCCGCCGCGTAGGACTATCGCATACCATAGTCCATAGAATCCTACGGAAAAGTTTGCTTTATCCCTACCATGTACAACGAGTTCAGGCCTTGTTCGCAGAATAACATTCTGTCAGTGGTTTTTGCACAAAAACATTGAAAATCCGGATTTTTTAAAAACATTCCAGCGACGGACGAATGTACTTTTACGCGAGACGGGATATCAAATTTCCATAATACTCACACGGGGGCCCAAGAAAATCCTCATACCATTCGTGGAGGTCATTTCCAACAACGTTTTAAAATGAATATTTGGGCGAGTATTCTTGACGATAAGGTAATTGGCCCTTTCGAGTTACCCCCAAAGTTGTCAGGAGAAGAATACCTTAGCTTTCTAGCCAATAACCTACCAGAACTTTTGGAACAGACCTTAGACATCATGCCGTTACAACGACGACATAATTTGTGGTTTCTTCATGACGGGGCACCACCACACATTTTTAGAAGCGTCATTCGGTATTTGAGTGAACATCCAAATCACTGGATCGGTCGAAATGCTCCTGATCCTCGAGAATGGACAGCAAGATCTCCTGACCTCAATCCGATGGATTTCTGGTATTGGAGAGAACTTAAAGGGATGGCTTATGGGGCTGGTCCAATAACAACTGAAGCACAATTTCGCGAACAAATTTTTAATGCGGCTGAAATAATAAATGGGCAACTTAGAGGACCTAGAGTAAGAAGAAACTGGGTTCGTCGTAATGAAGCGTGGGTGGAGGACGACATTTTAAACACCTTCTTTAAAGACAAAAAGTGCAGTGTGGCTTTTAAAAAGGAAAACAATGTATGTTTCAAAATTGTGTTCCCTATTTACAAGGTGAATACGAATACACGGGCACGCAGTGATACACGCGACGGACGGTGGCCTGAGTGCAACTCTGCCTGCCCTGCCCATGTCCCGCGCATTATTCCGCCAGGCGGCCGCTTGAACTTTAATGGCGAATTGACCAATAAGAGGCGTTGTCCCCACCGGTTACCGAGATATCACGCGCTAACTGTTATTATTTACATCTCATCTTGAATTCGGATTCAGTTTATACACCTAAAAAACGAAAAAGAATGAAAAAAGAATCTTCACGACAAATGGTGGACATCAATATTAAGCAATGACTATGCATAGTCTTTTCCCCTATGGCTAATTGATAATAAGCCGTTGATACATTTCCTTGGTTTAAGGATATCACTTTAGAGTTAGCATCAATGTTGTTATAGATACTAGCAGCATTCTATGTGAAACTGCGCTGGAATAAAGATGAATTGAATATATTGATATTAACAGTCGCATCGTTAGATGAAGTATCACAAAGACATCCACAGATGAAATCCTTCATCTACTGGTGGCTCGCGGCAAACTAGCTAGCGACAGTATTGTCAATAACCGTCGAGCAACTGGTCACATTGCTGTCTTTATATACTAAGTGACATATAAATCCGAACACCCAGTTTAAATGGTTTTATTTTAATAAAAGTTGGTGAATGTATTTATCTTACTGTAAATAACAAGTGAAAGAATTTTCAGCCTTATCAGTTGGACATTCCGATTTTTATACTGCTTTTTTTTAATTCACTAACGCTCTAAACATGGATATTTCAGCCGCAGTAAAGAATCAACGTTGGCGGATTTTGGTTCTTGACATCCTTTACGATCGGTTACGATGCCTAGAGTACGGAGACCTGTACGATTTCGTCAACTTAGTGAGTTTGATAGGGGCCGTATAGTGGGACTTCGGGAAGCTGGACTTTCTTTTCGGGCAATTGCAGTTAGAGTGCAAAGAAGTGTAGACACTGTGGTTAGGTGTTGTTAGGCACGCCTTCGAGAAGGCCGTACGCAAAGAGCAAGGGGGACTGGACGCCGCCGTAGAACATCAGACCGTGAAGATCGCCGCCTAAGATTATTGGCCTTAAGGGACCGTTTCTCCACTACCAGGTCCATTGCAAATGAATGGTTTGCAGAACACGGAAGACCTATTGGCATGCGAAGTGTTTACCGACGAATGAGAAGTTTTGGCTTGTTTTCATACCGGCCACACTGGGTCCTCTCTTTAACTCGAGAACACCGACGCAATCGCCTTGAGTGGTGCAGACAACGGTCACTCTGGGATCAGGAATGGAACAGTATTGTCTTTAGTGACGAGTCTCGATTTTGTTTAGGTATGCACGATGGTCGTGCCAGGGTTAGAAGGCGACGTGGTGAAAGGAAGAATCCACAGTTTTATTTTTGAAAGACATGAGTTATGGGTTGGGATGCTATAGCTTATGGTTCCAGGTCACCTTTAATCTTCATCAGAGGTAACATGAACCGCGCAGCGTTATATCCACGAAGTTCTAGAACCCCATCTTTTACCCTATCTTGACACCCTGGCAGATCCAACTTTCCAACAAGATAATGCCCGACCACATGTTGCAAGAGTCACAATAGCCTTCTTTCAACATAATGATGTCACATTGTTACCATGGCCACCAAGATCTCCCGTCTTATCCCCAATTGAGCACGTGTGGGATATGATGGGTAGGAAATTGCTCAATTTGCAACGTCCTCCTCAGACTCTAGAAGCACTTCGAGAGGAGTTGGTGGTTGCCTGGAATGAGATACCACAGGAGGACATTGACCACCTGATTAGAAGCATGCCTAGGCGCGTTGGAGAATGCGTAGCACATCAGGGTGCATCCACACATTACTAAAGGTCAAAGGGCTTTAAAGCAGTGAAATCATTTTGAAATTTTTATTATTTACTTATTATGCTTCATTAAGTACATATACAAAATTTTATTAAAATAAAACCATTTAAACTGGGTGTTCGGATTTATATGTCACTTAGTATAGATGAAGTATTACAAAGACATCCACAGATTAAATTCTTGATCTACTGGTGACTCGCTGCAAACCAACTAGTGACAGCATTGTCAATAACCATCGAGCAACTGGTCATATTGCCATCTTTCTATTGTGAATGCCTGTATTTGAATTCATCTGCCGAGAGGGGTTGCCATCGTGCCGTAGTTGCCAGTTGCTTTCAGTAGAACGCAGGTAGGTCACGTAGCCAGTTACTCAATCGATTAACGGGAGTTTCACATACAAAGTTTCAAAAATCGATTATTTTGAAACTACAGGGTTTGTCCGGAAAGTAATAGGACTCTTTTCTTCCGCCATGACTATACTTCGGAGCGTGCGTAGAGGGCGTTCCTAGTTAACGAATGAGCGGCTGGTCAGTTGTCTCCGAGTACTTGAAGAGTCAGGACAGGCATTTTCGCGCGACGTGTTTCTGTGAGTGGTGCAAGCCGAAAATGCAGCGTTCGTTAGGGCAGAGGTACGCGATTAAATTCTGTGTGAAACTCGGTAAATCTGCGACAGAGACGTTTGATGTGATCAAGCAGGCTTACCCAGGTGTTGCTTTAGCAAGAAGTGGTGTGTTTCGGTGGCACCAGTGCCTTTTGAACTCAGACCGTCGACTAAGTATTCGTTTAATTGCCCAGATGTTAAATTTACCAAAATCTGTGGTTCATGACATTGTGACACAGCATTTGAACATGCGCAATGTGAGCGCGAAGATGGTCGCAAACGTGCTCACTGACGACCAGAAATTGCGGCGAGTGGAAGTGTGCCAAGAAAATTTGAACATGTGTGAATGTGACCCCCAATTTTAGAATAACGTAATCACAGGTGACGAGTCGTGGATCTTTGAGTATGATCCCGAGACAAAGAGGCAATCTTCCGAGTGGCACACGACGGCGTCTCCTCGCCCAAAAAAAGGGAAGAATGAGCAAATCGAAAGTGAAAACGATGCTCACTATCTTTTTTGAAATCAAAGGTATCGTCCACCATGAATTTGTTCCTCCTGGACGAACCGTCAACGCCAAGTTTTACGTGGAAGTGCTCAAGAGACTCAAACGAATGGTCAGACGGGTCCGACAAGACATCGCAGCCGACTGGAAGTTGACCAAGGCCGGCATCCCATCGCTTCCGGAGCCGCCCTACAGCCCAGCTGTGGCCCCCCGGACTTTTTTTTTGTTTCCTCGCCTGAAAAGGCCGATGAAAGGCAAGTATTTTGAGACGACAATGCTTGGAAATCGCGCTGGCAGCGCTGCATCGACGCAGAAGGAGCCTATTTTGGAAGTTTTTAAAGAATTGTAACGATTGGCTTAACAAATTTGTTCCAACCGACTCAGTCCTATTACTTTCTGGACAAATCCTGTAAGCTGAAGGGGCAACGCCAGTTGTATAAGCTACGTAACAGACATGTGCACGCATTTTAGGGTTTCACCTTTGATGTTGGCGTTTCGTAATCCGTGGAACGAACTCAAACAAAATCTTCCGACAGTACTGAGCCGCCTTAATGACGTCTCATTAAAAAGGAGTTTAGCGCAACTTCATTTCACTGCAGCACCAACGGCGTGTTTGCTGGCGTGGAGTTCACAGAAATCACGTCAATTTATCGAACTGGTTATTCCGGGTGTGCATTAATAGCTGGCGTGTTGTGTATGTGGATGTGCTTCAATTTAAAAATTCGCTCGGCTGAAAATGTGTGGAGTAGTGTAACGATTGCGTCCTACTTTATTAAATTCGAACGAATCTCCCGATTTCTGCAACGTGAAACCGTAATGCGGTGCTTTTCGCTTTTGCATAATTAAATTGGAGTCGTCTACTTCCCACGTCTACTGGCTGGGAAGTATTGCATTCGCGAAAAATTTGATGTTGTATATACATTACGAAAAAATATGTCACTAGCTTCCGTCGGTTTATCAGTCTGTCCGCTAATCTTTGGACCTGGAACTACCTAAGGTTATGATAATTAAAAAAATAAAAACTATCTGCATGCAATTGTGTTCTAACGAAATTATTTTGAACATGCACTCTGGTGCCCTATTTTGTTTTTAAAATAATGACATTTGATCGATTACGTTGCACTCTTATTTTGACAAGTATTCAAAAACGTGATAGTTTTTTATATTATTATTATTATTATTATTATGATAATTGAGATGAGCAGAGTGAACAGTACTATAAGCTCAAGCAGTAAATATAGTGTACGGACACGTAACACAAATATATCAAATAGAAAAAAATAAAAAAAGACAGTTCATAGCTATAAAGTTTGAACACTCCTCCAGCTATCATACTGCACTTTGAAGCTATTAACTGAAGTAGTACCAACCACACTTTCAGGTAAACTATTCCAGGTGTTGAATATGCGGTTGGGAAGAAACCACTGTCGGACTGTTGTTTTAAATGGCTCCTTATGCAGTTTGAAGCTGTGTCCGCGTAGATTGCTGCGCGACAGACGGTATAGATGCATGAGGTTGGTGCCCATCAAACCATGAAGTATCCTGAACGTAACTATAAGATCGCCACGAAGTCTTCGCTCAGAGAATGAGGTCATGTTGAATAATTCAACGCGATCTTCATAGCTTGGTCTTCGTGCTCCAAAAGGGATACGAGTAGCCCGACGCTGTACTGATTCGACGAGATTTCTATCGCGCAGAAGCACAGTGTCCCATACCGAGCCAGCGAATTCAAGAATTGGCCTCACGAATGCCTTGTAAATGTAGGCGCAAGTGTTGACATCGGATCCTTTGAAAGACCTCTCCAGCATGTATAGAAGTTTCTTGGCTTTTGATGTAACGTGGTGAATATGCTCTGACCAGGAAAGACGGTCGTTGACTACAACGCCCAGATCAGTGTGGCTGGAAACTGATTCGATGTTGTGGTCAGAGATCTTGTATGTAAATCGCGGATTTGTCTTCCCGAGGTGAAGGACACAACACTTAGTTAGATTTAAGGGTAAAAGCCAACTGACTGACCATTGACAAACAATATCAAGATCTCGTTGAAGCATAGCAGAATTTACGACAGTATTGTAAACTTGGTGTCGTCGGCATAAGCTGAACATGTGGAGGAAATCAATACGGGCAGGTCACTTGTATACAGAAGGAACAGCACTGGCCCCAAGACAGAGCCTTGAGGAACTCCACTTGCTACATGATGCAGGTGAGACTGGCTATCACTGACGCGCACAGAGAAAGTCCTCTCGGTGAGAAAGTAACAAGTCGCCTCTTATTCCCATACATTCCAACTTAAACAGAAGCCTTCTATGTGGTACGCGGTCGAAAGCCCTAGAAAAATCTAAGTAGATTATATCAACAGGAGTCTTTGTGTCCAGATACTGAGTCCAATCGTTGAGAGAGTGGAGAAGGTTGGTCATTATTGATCGACCAAGGAGAAATCCATGCTGATTCTTAGGGATAAGGTCATTTTCGAAAGTAAATGACAGGAGCTTATCTAATATGATTCTTTCAGCTATTTTGGCGGCGATGTTTTTTTCATCAATAAATATTCTATGCCAGGATTTACAAATTCCGAGTTAGCAGATATGCATTTTACCTTGCTGATGGGAATGCGCTTATGGCTAAGCGGATATATCAAGAGCGGTATCCAAATCGTATCATTCCCGATGCCAGAATTTTTCTAGAATACACATACAACAAACTGGGAGTCTTTTAAACACAAGATGCTTTAAACCCAATTGAGGAATATCCAGAAAGAAGTACTAGGAAAATTGCGTTTCCCATTTTCTTATTTGGAAAATACTTGTTGATAATTTACTGTACCCTTTCGTATTCAAAGGGCTCAAGCACTACCGTCGCGTGATTTTCCATTGCGTCGAACGAGATACCTGTACTCAGTGTAGCAATTTCAGCAAACCATCCACGCTGAGTGAGTGGTCGCCTGTAGCTGCAAAATCAATTAGTCCACAAAACTCGCTAATACGTAGCGACAACTCTGCTTTACGTAGATGCAGGCAAAAAAGGCTCTCTTGCCTAATGATGGTTCCAGTTTGACGGATTTATGTGATTTAGGAACGCCTGGCACACAACGGGATGTGTCTGGATTGATATCTGGGCCGATTTTTCAATCTCTGTAACTGGAATAAGTTAGCGGTGCCTGTCATCGACTATAAATAGTGAACCAGAAAACAATGTAGTTCTTGGTTTCGATATAATAATGGGTGATTTAGTTAAAGACCTTGTTTTACAAGCATAAAAAGTATAAGTACAAACTAAAGAAGGCATACATTACATTTTATTTTTGGAAATTATACTAAGTGACATATAAATCCGAACACCCAGTTTAAATGGTTTTATTTTAATAAAATTTTGTATAGGTACTTAATGAAGCATAATAAGTAAATGATAAAAGTTTCAAAATGATTGCACTACTTTAAAGCCCTTTAACCTTTAATAATGTGTGGATGCACCCTGATGTGCTACGCATTTTCCAACGCGCCTAGGCATGCTTCTGATCAGGTGGTCAATGTCCTCCTGTGGTATCTCACTCCAGGCAACCACCAACTCCTCTCGAAGTGCTTCTAGAGTCTGAGGAGGACGTTGCAAATTGTGCAATCTCCTACCCACCATATCCCACACGTGCTCAACTGGGGATAAGTCGGGAGATCTTGGTGGCCATGGTAACAATGTGACATCATTATGTTGAAAGAAGTCTATTGTGACTCTTGCAACATGTGGTAGGGCATTATCTTGTTGGAAAGTTGGATCTGCCAGGGTGTCAAGATAGGGTAAAAGATGGGGTTCGAGAACTTCGTGGATATAACGCTGCGCGTTCATGTTACCTCTGATGAAGATTAAAGGTGACCTGGAACGATAAGCTATAGCACCCCAAACCATAACTCCAACAGTGTGATGAACATGTCTTTCAACAAAGAACTGTGGATTCCTCCTTTCACCACGTTGCCTTCTAACCCTGGCACGACCATCGTGCATGCCTAAACAAAATCGAGACTCGTCACTAAAGACAATATTGTTCCATTCCTGATCCCAGAGTGACCGTTGTCTGCACCACTCAAGGCGATTACGTCGGTGTTCTCGAGTTAAAGGGAGGACCCAGTGTGGCCGGTATGAAAACAAGCCAAAACTTCTCATTCGTCTGTAAACACTTCGCATGCCAATATGTCTTCCGTGTTCTGCAAACCATTCATTTGCAATGGACCTGGTAGTGGAGAAAGGGTCCCTTAAGGCCAATAATCTTAGGCGGCGATCTTCACGGTCTGTTGTTCTACGGCGGGGTCCAGTGCCCCTTGCTCTTTGCGTACGGACATGCCTGACAACACCTAACCACAGTGTCTACACTTCTTTGCACTCTAACTGCAATTGCCCGAAAAGAAAGTCCAGTTTCCCGAAGTCCCACTATACGGCCCCTATCAAACTCACTAAGTTGACGAAATCGTACAGGTCTCCGTACTTTAGGCATCGTAACCGATCGTAAAGGATGTCAAGAACCAAAATCCGCCAACGTTGATTCTTTACTGCGGCTGAAATATTCATTTTTAGAGCGTTAGTGAATTAAAAAAAAGCAGTATAAAAACCGGAATGTCCAACTTATAAGTCTGAAAATTTTTTCACTTGTTATTTACAGTAAGATAAATACATTCACCAACTTTTATTAAAATAAAACCATTTAAACTGGGTGTTCGGATTTATATGTCACTTAGTATACAACATAGACCTGAGACAACCAAGGTATTCGATTTTGAACTAATTCAATAGCGAACTGAAACGTTACAATATGAATTAGTACTCAACCTAGAACCCGTGTGTGTAGGCCATCGGAGCTGTTTGTTTATAAATCGGATTTGAAAGTAATAGCAATTCTATCAATATGATGAAAATTTACGGAGAGTGTGCCCATGATGCTGCTGGAACCTCTTTGGATGCATTCAGATCGTTTTCCTAAGCGTTTTCATTTCACGTCACCCCGTAAGGAATACTAGGGTCACCGGCATGTCGTAGGGATTTAGATGTAGACAGAAAGAGAGATCCAGGCAACCCCGAATAATGCAAACGTCGAACTTCTAACGTTACATGACAGGACGATGTTTATAAAGGGGAAAGAGTGGTGTTAAGTAGACTGATCCAGTGCTTTCGAACGGCCCTTGAAATTTGCATTTAGCTTCGAAAAGCTTTGGGGTCTGATACACTTCCTCAAAAATTTGCCTATTGACGATGGTAATAGAAAAATTCCTAGAGGCATGCATGCTGCAAATATGTGAAATATTAGGGATATTGCCTATATGAGGCTGTATCAGGTTTTGAGCAAAGACGACTTTTTTCTGTTGTTGTGGTAATTGTAGAAATAAACTATATTGTCATAATACATTATTATGTTATAAAGAAAACACCGTCTTTGCTATTTAATTTAATTTATCACTCACAGTATTTTTTACCAACACTTGCAACTAATGTATTACAAATTTATGACTATGTCGACTGGACTATGGTATTCTGCGCTGCTTAGTCATCGTCCACTGGCGGTCTTCCTGCTCTGCCCTCTGTGTGTGTATTTACCTTCCAATCGACGAGTCTAGAAGCACTTCCGCGATTTCTAGATCGAACTCAAGTCTGTATCAAAGCCCGATAGATGGCGGTCGGGGTTTCTGGAGGCGTGACGAACGTTCGCGTCGTGCGTAATTCTGGTTGCCTAAGAGTCGATGTACGCGGGTATCTCATTGGTACTCAAAGTTCTAGTTACGAGGACGTTACAATATAAACAAACGTGCAAGCAACATGAGACTAGTAAACGGTAAATCGTTTTGGAAATGCAGGTTGGGTCTTCTAAGCCTAAGGCCTAAGACATAGTCCATTACTAGCAACAATCCCGAAATCTTACCAATTTAGCGTTTGCCTCAGTCTGGTTGAGATATGGAACTACATTATTTTTTATATATATTTTTGAAACCAGTTTAACACTGAACGAAATTCCAGTTGTTTACCGTACCGTACACTGATTTGCGTGTGCAACAGAAATACCGTCCCGCTCAGCATGAATTGCTCGATTTATTCATTGCGTTTCAAAAATCGCGTAATGTTATGAAAAAGCTTTGTTTCGTCGGCGGTGTGCGAGAAGTAAAATATAAATTTCAAATATTTGCCGACTGTCAAATTTTGTCTGCGCTATAAATCAACGGCAATTGTAAATCGGGCCAGCTGATGCCGTCGCCGTCCATCATAATTAGTTATTTACACTGAAGTTTTAGTTGGCCACTGGAAAATATGCAAATAAACAGATGCATGGATGCGTTATGTCCACGAGTGGTGATCATGCATATTTATAATATGATATAGTGAAAATTCGATAATATACAGTAGGGAAGAATGGGGATGGCCATACCATACTACTTAGTAAATAGAGGAAACCAGAGAAAAGGGAACATCCCAGCAAAGAAAATGTCTACCGGGCTACTGAAAAAACAGTGCATAAAAGGATATTGGTTAAACTTTCTTCAAGAATCGGCAGTCAGCTATAGAAGGATACACGTGTTTATTTGGCTACCAAAAGTTGTTTGTTTTCTTTAAAAAAAATATTACCTTTACAAGACCACGCCTAGGACTGGTTTTGTGTGATGCCATCTTAAAATTTCGAATGATGACTTTGCACAATCTCAGCATGTTACGGGACTGTATAGGAATGTGATAACGAAAAAAAAAAAATAAACAAACTGTCACCTGGAAGACAGATAAATAAAATATACTAAGTGACATATAAATCCGAACACCCAGTTTAAATGGTTTTATTTTAATAAAAATTGGTGAATGTATTTATCTTACTGTAAATAACAAGTAAAAAAAGTTTCAGCCTTATCAGTTGGACATTCCGGTTTTTATACTGCTTTTTCTTAATTCACTAACGCTCTAAAAATGAATATTTCAGCCGCAGTAAAGAATCAACGTTGGCGGATTTTGGTTCTTGACATCCTTTACGATCTGTTACGATGCCTAGAGTACGGAGACCTGTACGATTTCGTCAACTTAGTGAGTTTGATAGGGGCCGTATAGTGGGACTTCGGGAAGCTGGACTTTCTTTTCGGGCAATTGCAGTTATAGTGCAAAGAAGTGTAGACACTGTGGTTAGATGTTGTCAGGCATTGCTTCGAGAAGGCCGTACGCAAAGAGCAAGGGGCACTGGACGCCGCCGTAGAACAACAGACCGTGAAGACCGCCGCCTAAGATTATTGGCCTTAAGGGACTGTTTCTCCACTACCAGGTCCATTGCAAATGAATGGTTTGCAGAACACGGAAGACCTATTGGCATGCGAAGTGTTTACCGACGAATGAGAAGTTTTGGCTTGTTTTCATACCGGCCACACTGGGTCCTCCCTTTAACTCGAGAACACCGACGTAATCACCTTGAGTGGTGCAGACAACGGTCACTCTGGGATCAGGAATGGAACAGTATTGTCTTTAGTGACAAGTCTCGATTTTGCTTAGGCCTGCACGATGGTTGTGCCAGGCTTAGAAGGCGACGTGGTGAAAGGAGGAATCCACAGTCTTTTGTTGAAAGACATGTTCATCACATTGTTGGAGTTATGGTTTGGGGTACTATAGCTTATGGTTCCAGGTCACCTTTAATCTTCATCAGGTAACATGAACGCGCAGCGTTATATCCACGAAGTTCTAGAACCCCATCTTTTACCCTATCTTGACACCCTGGCAGATCCAACTTTCCAACAAGATAATGCCCGACCACATGTTGCAATAGTCACAATAGACTTCTTTCAACATAATGATGTCACATTGTTACCATGGCCACCAAGATCTCCCGACTTATCCCCAATTGAGCACGTGTGGGATATGATGGGTAGGAGATTGCTCAATTTGCAACGTCCTCCTCAGACTCTAGAAGCACTTCGAGAGGAGTTGGTGGTTGCCTGGAATGAGATACCACAGGAGGACATTGACCACCTGATCAGAAGCATGCCTAGGCGCGTTGGAGAATGCATCCACACATTATTAAAGGTCAAAGGGCTTTGAAGCAGTACAATCATTTTGAAATTTTTATCATTTACTTATTATGCTTCATTATGTACTTATACAAAATTTTATTAAAATAAAACCATTTTAACTGGGTGTTCGGATTTATATGTCACTTAGTATACAAACACACGACTACAGCCAGGGGACGGAGAACGAAGAATCACATTTTGTCAGTGGATTCTTGATAGAACTGATATTAATAGGGAGTTTTTAAGTAACGTTTTATGGATCGATGAGTCAAGCTTCACTACACGTGGAGTGGTAAATTTTCATAATCGACATATTTGGTCGCATGAAAATCCGCATGCAGTTCGGGAAAGAAATTTTCAGCATGAATTTAGTGTGAACGTGTGGATTGGTATCTACCGTAATCGACTATTTGGACCCTACCTTTTGCCTGCAAGGTTAAATGCTGCGACCTTCTTGGAATTTTTAAAGGCTGAACATGCAAATATGTGGGATGACGTTATGTTAGATCTAAGAAGATTGGCCTGGTTCCAGCTTGATGGTTGTCCAGCTCATTATTCGAGAATAGTTAGAAACTGGCTGGACGAAAATTATCCAGGAAGATGGATCGGCCGTGGAGGACCAGTCGCCTGGCCTCCACGATCCCCTGACCTAAATCCATTAGATTTCTTTGTGTGGGGATTTCTAAAAGAAAAAGTGTACCAGACTCCCGTAACCACAAGAGATATGCTAATAGACAGAATCAGGAATGCATGTGATTAAATAAGGCCTTATTTGAATAATGCTATACCACGTTCGATCATTCGTAGATGTGAATTGTGTATTGAACAATTGGGTTTACATTTCGAGCAAAGCATTTTAGTTGCAAATAATTAATTTAATTTGTTAAAAATAATATTGGAAAATTAAACAAATTAATATTCTGTTTTTTTGTGTTTATTTGAAGTTAGGAATTATTGCTGTGTTTAAAGACACAATCTAAACGATCATCTTAATTACTTGTAATGCCCAAATCGAAAATGTAAAAAAAATATTATTTTCCCATAAATAATTAAAAATCCATCGAACCTTAAAAATCGAAATATCTCAAAAACAGCTAACTATAACGAAAACTCACAGGAGAGCTTTTAATGCAGAAAGGTGCGAAGAATCTGTTTTTTTATTCAAAAAGTAAAAAATTGCACTAAGAAAAAATTTTCGGTCATTTTAATACACTACAGGCAGAGTAGAGAGCGCCCTCTAGCGGCTACAGTAAAACTATGCCCATGGTTCGTTTTTGTCGTACCAAAAAACCCTTGTATACCAATTTTCACTGTTATACATCAAATATTGTTCGAAATATTTAAACAAAACTATTTTAAAAAGTAAATTTAATCACCCTAAATTTCGGAAGCCACGCATTTTTCGACCCATGTTTATATAGACTTTATGCATTAATTTTAAAAGTTCTATCGAATCTTAAAGTTATGCAACAGTAAACTGGAACACCATGTATAACAAAAATGCACCAAACAACTTAAAGGTGAATTACAAGTATTTCGGCAGAGTCTTCAGTCAATATTTTAACGTAGGGTTCGGCAGACCAGATAATGATGTTTGTAGCTATTGCGTAAGAGCATGTACCAAAATAGGAATGTCTCAAAACTCCACTGAGAAACAAAAAATATCCACGGAACTGAAAGTACGTAAATTCCGTGCTTCACAATTTTATAAGTTGATGGAAACTGAAGAACCGAATACAGTTTCATTTTGCTTCGATTTACAGTAAGTTCAGGTATTAACGAAGGGACCTGTCCAGGAGGCATTTTACGCTCAACAAAAACTATTACCAACAACAATGTCTTAGTAAAAAGTGAAATACTATATCGGAGTTTAGATGAGATAAAAAAATTTCAATCGCTACTAAAACCACGCGCAAGATTTGACCATGTAGACCTACCGCAGCTAGATTTGGGTCATAACATGAAGAAAAAAAAGATTGACAGCTTGAAGGCATTACTGGAATCGTTATCTGGAGAAAACTCGGACACTGATCCAGAATTACAATGGTTAGCTCCCATTCTTGCAGAGCACTGTGAAGATGGAGGATCAGTTGCTGAAGATGAAGAATGTGAATGTAACGACATGGAAGAAGTTAATTTTATTTGAGGCATACACAAATAAAATAAAGCGGCTCTTTCTTGAGAAAATGCATTTGTTTCATTTTTAGGATAATTTATTATACTCAAAAATCTATTCCAGTGACAAGCAAAATGCTCTTTGTCCACACTGGACATGCAAATAGTACTTAGTCCAGCAGTTTTTCTAAATTGTCAAGCAATTTTCGCTTCTTCCAGTCTGCAAATTTAGTAATTATTTTCTCCAATTTTGCTAGATTTTTTACCACAAATTGCACCTCAGTAACTAAGGCCGTTTCTGAGCAATAGTTTTTTGCATCTCCTGAAAATTTGCCATTTTGGACAAACTGCGTTTTGCAAGTCAGCAAATAAAAACATTAATTTTATTCAAAAATCGAACACGCTTTTAAATTTTGACTGAAATATATGTAATTTCTTAATTTTCAACAAGCTGGTGATGTTTCAATGACAAGCTATCACTTCATACTTTGACAGCATTTTGACAGTATAGGTTGCTAAAATTTGTTGATAGGAACTTGAAGCTCATTCGCTGTATTTGACGGACTGTTACCCTATAGGTGGCGAATAACGGACTGTTGATTTGACAATCCTGGTGAAATCCACCCTTAATATATCCAGCATAAATTTTATTATACTTTTATTTTGAGGTCACTAATTATGATTGATTGTTCGGCCATCTACTACTGTAATATAAACTCTTTGTAATTAAAAAATATTTGCTACCTTTTAGTTCAGCTAGCTATAAAAGCGTGTTTTTTAGTTTTTTAAATTATTATTTATTAGCTGTCACTTTCCGCCTTTTGACCTCGTTAACGTTTTGAAGTTATTCCAGGATGTTAATACGGATCGAGGCAAGCATGAGGGATTATTGTTATGTGAACGACAGGTTAAGTTTTAGATAGTAAAAGGTTGTCCAATAGGGACGCAGGAAAGTAAACGTCAATTTGACATAGACGCCATCTTTGTTTTCTGTCACCGACATGTCATTTTGTTAGTTAAATGTTTACCATTGATCGCTATGGAGTCGAATTCGATTGAAGACCGCATTAAAGTTATTCAAGAGCACTACAAAAATGGTGCAAAAATAAAAAACACGTTTCGCGCGCTTCGTGAACATTTCGGTCGCAACAACCGCCCAAACGAAACAACCATCGGTCGTCTGGTGGTGCGTAAATTCGAGGCAACAGGTTCTGTGGCAAATCTGCCAGGCTCTGGCCAGCCAAGGAGCGTTCGCACCCCGGAAAATATTGCTGTTGTGAAAGAGAGTGTGAGAGACGATCCGAAACAATCAACAACGCGTCGATCCCAAGAATTGGGCATTTCGAGAACCAGTTTGCTCCGCATTCTCCACAAGGATTTGAATGTACACGCCTACAAGATCCAATTGACGCAAAAGCTGCGTCGGGCCGACCATTTTTCGCGCCGAACGTTCTCAGATTGGCTCCTTGAACACCGCCAAATTGATGCCAATTTTTCATCAAAAATCAAGCTCAGCGACGAAGCGCATTTCACTTTGAATGGGACGGTAAACAAGCAAAACTGCCGCTTCTGGGCGAACGAAAATCCCCGTGAGTATCAAGAGCAGCCGATGCGTCCTCAAAAAGTGACTGTGTGGTGTGCATTGTGGTCAAAAGGCATTATCGGACCTTACTTTTTCGAAAATGAAAATGCGGCCGGGGATGCCGTTACCGTCAATCCTGAGCGATATCACGTGATGATAGAGGACTATTTTTTGCTGCAACTTGAAGGAATGGATATGGACGATGTTTATTTCCAACAAGACGGTGCAACATGACATATTCAACCAACATCAATATCCATCGATTGCAGTCCTTCTTCGGTGATCGCGTGATTTCGCGGAGAGGAAATGTGCCATGGCCACCAAGATCGTGCGATTTGACTCCCTTGGACTTCTTTTTATGGGGATATTTGAAAAGCAAAGTCTACGTCAACAAATCAGCCACCCTCAAGAACTCAAAAACAACATCATTGCCGAGATAAATGCCATAGAACCGACCATGTTGCAAAATGTCATTGAAAATTTCGACCATCGCGTGGACGTCTGTAAATCCAGTCGTGGTGAACATTTGAGCGATATTACTTTTCATACATAAATGGTATAAATGAACCTTCAAAATAAAGTACCCAACTTGATTTGAATATCAATCTTTCTTGTTTTAAAATGCGTTTACTTTCCTGCGTCCGTTTTGGACAACGCCATACATTGTCTTGGGGGTGTTGAATAACAATGATGTACAAATTCAAGAAATGGATATGCCAAAAAAGGGTAACAGCTCAATAAGCAGAAATTATGTAGCAGATCAACTTTAACGTCATCTGTGGTTGGTAAGCGATAAACATCAAGGCAAAACAGCTCTATAAGAAACAGGCTAAAAATTTCCATATACGTACATAGCTCAGCTCTTCTTTCGATGACTCCGTTTCTAATGCCAATTAAAGGACCTTTTTATCATGAGAATAATTGCTTATAACTGTTCTCTGGTTCCACAGTATGATCTCCTTGAAAGCTTTACACCTGGATCTCAAGACTCAAATGTGAATAGTGCAAGGGTTAGTAGTAACTCAGTATTTTTGGGAACCCCCTCAAAGGGGTTGGCGATAAATGCCAGAAAGTAGAAATTGTATGTATGTAGGTGGTTAGGGCTGGCTTTGGATACAATTCCATTAGCTACAGATTTTTATAATTTGTGTTACGCGGTGCTTTACATCACCATCTTAGCTAATTTGTTTAACTCAACTCACAAAAATGAGTGCTATTGATTGAAGAGCATGAGATTCTATGAAATTATGATATTGATTCGAGATCACAGATACTTCAAATGAGGTAATTTCGTTGTTTCGAAGAAACGTTGCACTTAAAATTGAGAAATTGGCCTCAATTCAAAGATATATGTCTTAAAAAGATATCGAAGTTACGGCTCCTCAATCGAAGATAGTTGTCCTTGAACCAAGATCATTCTTTTTTGTGTGAACTATTTTATCCAGAATGTATTGTTGAAACTTAGCAATGATGATCATGATATCTGGTCCTCCAAAATTAATCTTTCTATCAAATTAGAAACATGGGGCTCATTTCTCGTGCATTCAATGAAAACGTGGTTTAAATCTGCTACTTTGCTATTGTCACAGTCGCACCAATTATCACTGATCAACAGCCAAAAAATATCCTAAATAAAATCAACAAAATATTACTATTTTTAATGTGCTAAAACCGGAATAAAACTTATTTTTTCAATATTAGTTCAAGTTTTAGAGATACGGTAATTATATGTGTTCCTGCTGTGACAGTGTTAATATACTGTAATTCACAAGAATGCACGTGCTACATTTTTATATTCGGCAAGGAAATATGATGTAAACGGCATGATTGTGTTATGTTATACATACGTGTACATTATATTGTTTTATATTAGTCATTTTTTACCTCAGTTGGCTGACAGCGATCATGCAAGATGTCTCGAAAGTGTGTAAACAGTCCAGATCAGTTTTGTTACGTGTGTGGCGATGTGACTTTTGCGTCTCAGAGATGGTCTATTACTCCACTAATAACAAAGGCATATCAGCTTTATTTCGGTTGTAAACTAGGTGATCAAGACAAACAGTGGGCACCCCACATCTGCTGTAATACATGTGCTTCAAGTCTGAGGAGCTGGTTAAATGGCAAAAAACGGTCTATGCGCTATGCTGTCCCAATGGTTTGGAGAGACCTACAAATCATATTAATGATTGTTACTTTTGCATGGTACCTTGTGTTGGACAAGCCACAGGTATGTCCAAGAAAAGAAAATCGGTTATTAACTACCCAAACATACCATCTGCGATGAGACCTGTGCCTCACAGTGACGAAAATCCTATTCCAAAACCACCATAATCCTACACTTGCGAATTAGAAAACGAATCAGATCATGGCGATCGAGTGATTCGTCAGGAAGAAGATATGCCATGAACGTCAAGAGATCCTGATTTTATGCCGAGCACGTCATGCCACCAACCGCACAAAATAACACAGTCAGAATTAAATGATCTTGTAAGAGATTTAGAACTTCCAAAATGTAAGGCAGAGTTACTTGGATCAAGACTGCAGCAGTGGAAATTGTTAGAAGACGATGTTTCGGTATGTGTTTTTCGTGAACGCCACAAAGACTTAGAACCATTTTTCAATATGGAGAATAACTTGGTTTTCTGCAGTAACATTAACGGCTTACTGGCGGCTTTAAATATAAACTATAACCCAGAAGAATGGAGATTGTTTATAGACAGTTCAACATTGAGTTTAAAGGCAGTGTTATTGCATATTGGAAATATTTTACCATCTCTTCCTGTAGGGTATGCAGTTCACATGAAAGAATCATATGACAATATGAAGTACCTATTGACATGCATAAAATACGATGAGCACCAATGGCATATTTGTGGCGATTTGAAAGTTGTTGCACTTTTACTTGGGCTGCAGCTAGGCTACACAAAGTTTTGCTGTTTTTTGTGTGAATGGGACAGTCGGACAAAGGCACTTCATTACACCAGACAAAACTGGCCTGTTCGTCAATTCCTAGAGCCAGGTCAAAAAAATGTACAGCATATGCCATTAGTAGATTCGAAAAAAATTTTATTACCATCACTGCATATCAAGTTGGGCCTAATGAAAAACTTTGTCAAGGCATTAGATAGAGATGGATCAGCTTTTCAATACCTGCGTCAGAAATTTCCAAGACTAAGTGAGGCAAAGGTTAAAGAAGGTATTTTTGTTGGGCCACAGATTCGAAATATTTTGAAAGATACACAGTTTGAAAACACTTCTAACAGGTATTGAAAAAACTGCTTGGAATGATTTCCGTCTGGTGGTCACTAATTTCTTGGGAAATAGTAAAGCTGACAACTATAAAACCCTTGTCAAAAATATGCTGTCATCGTATCAAAAGATGGGCTGTAATATTTCTCTTAAGATACATTTCCTACACTCACACCTGGACTTTTTTCCTGACAATTGCGGAGCCGTAAGTGATGAGCACGGCGAACGTTTTCATCAGGATATTTCAACAATGGAAAAAAGGTACCAAGGAAAGTGGAATCCTTCCATGCTTGCAGACTACTGTTGGACTCTTGGTAGAGATGCTCCAGAAACGATCCATAAAAGAACAGCAAAAAGACAGCGCATATAGTGATTCTTACAAGTATATGAATCTTGTTACTTTTTTTAATATATCCTTAAAAATGCAAAGTTTTTTTTCTAAACCGCAACTAATTTTTTTATTTCATTGTCATTTTTGGATTCAGCGCTCCAAAATTAACAAAGAAGTGCACTTTTCCCACAAGATACAATTAAAAAACTAAAATTTGTTGTCCAGTGTTATTATCAATGATTCTCATTCGGAAAAGTATAAATTAGGTCTGCAGAGTCGGGATTCACGTAGCATAAAGTATGCCGAACCGTAACTCAAAGCAAAGACGAAGGGCCACGTATCTGTGTAAAGGGGATTCAGTATTACCACGCGCTTTACCCCTGCTCTACAATATCTTTCTTTGCCTTTTTGCGGGAAGCTATTTGCGCAAATTTTATTTTTGCGTGAGAGCGTTCTGCCTCACCTTGAACTCTTTTATTTGCGCAAGCATCTGAAAATGCCAAAAGGATCCGTAGGAAAACTGTTGGAGATTAATGGGGCGTGCTCGAGGCGAGAGGCTAGCGATGAGAAAATGAAAGTCAAGTCGGTGCATTTTGTACCGTGGTGAATTGCAAAATTTTTATTTTATCGTGTGTAAAAATTTGAAAGGTATGATTAGAAATAGGATGCTTAGAAGTTATATACAAACTAGTTAGACATAGTACCATTAGACTTAGAAATACGAAAACATCTGAACCCGGGGCTCATCGGTTTGGATTTTTGAGATGTTAGTTGACTAGTTTTTAATTTTCTTTAAATTTGGGTTTCTATGTACGAGCCACTTCAGTTGGCCCACTTCAAGATTTGTACCAAAATATGCATTTATAAACTAAACATGACGAAACTATTTACTTCTAAAACAATTTATTTTCTCAAAAACATTTTAGATACACACTAGTCGTAAAAATAGATATTTGAAATCACTTAGACCTATAACTAATAGAACATCTGAACAAATAAACAATGTGCGAATAAATGCGCAAAGTTAGCAAAGCAACAATTGAAAGATTGCCATTGAGTAACATGACCTTCATTTTTTATTACGGCTGACATTCTTTGAGGCATAGTGTTAACCAAGTTTTGGCAAACATTTGGTGATTGTCCGAGCAGGATGTTGTCGTAGAACCTTTTTCATCTCGTGCCACAAAGTTTCAATAGGTGACAGATCTGGACTGCTAGAAACCCATTTCAAAAGTGGTATATTATTTTCTTCCATCCATTTTATAGCCTTTTTTGAGGTACGGCACGCTGGACCATCTTGCTGACACACAAAATCTTTGCCGGATGTCAAAAACATTCTTCCATCACTGATAAAAGCGATTCTTCTAAAATTGCCATTTATTTGTTTGTATCCACATTTCCATTAATAAAATGAAGTTTTCCTACTCCTTTTGATGACATACTGCTCCACTTTTCTCTTCAGATAGTCAACATGGAATGCTTCATTTTTTTGCGAATAACTCTACTGCGACTGTCACCAACACAAACTTCGAATCGGGCCTCATCACTCCATTATATTGCACACCATTGTTGAGAGGTGTCCATTGTCTATGTTCTTTAGTCCATCTAAGCCGATTTTTCTTTTGCAGTGGAGTTAATAGGGGCTTTTCTTTGGGCTATAAACAAGTTGTGCAACTTTAGGGTTTTTACTTCACTTTTTTTTATAAGAAAACTTACCTTGCAAGTGCTAAATCCCAGTTTGTGGGCCTCTCTATGAGTTGTGGACCTCGGTTGATATGCTTTAAATGCAACATGTGTTATTTTTATGCTGCAAATTTGATTAGGGAGTGATAAAGTTGGTGTTTTCTACTATATATTACCAAAATATTCATTGTTAATATTTTAAACCTATAAAAGCTACTACACACAAGCCGGCGGCAATGCCGCCGGGTTTATGCCGAGCGGCTATGCCGTCGGCAATACAAGCCGCCGGCATAAGCCGCGCAAAGCCGCCAAGCATCATTCCGGTTGTGACAGTCACATAGAACGCTAGTGAAGTGCATATTTTATGGTTGGTTGGTTAAAATGAATAAGGAAATCATCAGCACAGCCGCCGCAGTTGTAATTTTTATTTTAGTAGGAAAAAAATACAAAAGGACGAGAAGGTTTTGGTTGCACCCAAGTTTACAAAATAGAAAATGGCGGAACGGTACTGTAATGATAGAAGAGTATAAAAAAGATGATGTGGGGTGTCAGCGTTTGCGCAATAGCATGTTTTTTGGGTTTCTGTACATCGTCTATGCCTGCACCAAATTTGTGCAATTGTTCGAACGTCTTTTTTTCCCGAAAATAATACAAGTTTACATTTTTTAACTTTCTCTCTACTTCGCCTTTATCAATGTCAAATACACTTGCAATTATGTTCAATGCGTCCATTCGATTGTTCCTATTCTTATAGTCGGGATTTCTGGGATCCCATAATATATCATTTTCATGAAATTTTTCAATTAAGAGCAGCACAGCTTCGTCGTCCCAATTAAACGACATTTTAATTTGTTTAAACACACAAACCGCACAAGCCTTTACACTCTGCTACATTTTTATTATTTGTGTTTGATAAGAAAAAAACTAAGATTTCAATAGTTGGGAAAACTGAAGTGGGAAGAGGCTCTTATAAGAATATGTTACCGGCAATCTGTATAATCCGGTATTTTATACAATACCTAAGTAATGTATAGAAAGCTAAACCGTGTAGGTAATGTATGAAATATTTGTTTTATACTTTGCCTAGGTATTCTATACAATACCAAATGCGCAGCCGGTAATGTATGTAAAAGACGAGAGCAAGGAACGGGTTGTACGTACCGGCAGGCAGGCAATAAGCGAAATGCGTCCTTGTAAGCAAAGAAATTATGTTACTTATAGCTAGAATAATTTTTAGTTTCACATCAATTTTACTGTAGTAACAGAAAGGTGCTTTTCTTGTACTCTTTTCATAAAGCTTATTTTCAGGAAGCACTCTTATTTCATTTGCCCGTCATTTTATAGGTATGCCTGTTAACATTGATAAATTTAGACCGAGATCTATTTATTTTACGCATTGTCGGTGGAACTGCAGGTACTCTATACAATCACTAGGAAGTTTATTCATTACCTAGGTAAAGTATGTAATGGACAATAGTATTCATAATACATATTTCATAGATTGCCTGGACAACCCACCTATATATTGCCTAGGTTTTGTATAGAGTACCTGAATTGTACAGATTACCGGTAACATATATACGTTTATAATATATCATCTAGTAGATTTAATTAAATTTAACAAAACGTTCATTTGCACCTATGTATTTCACGACGTCGTTACCAAATAAAATCTACTGTTCTTGCTAAATCATATTTACTACTACTATACAAATACATATCGTCGCCTTTCTCTCGAAGTGTCCTAACTGACAAAATGCCAAAAATTGAGATAACCAGCATATAGGTGTATTATTCCATGCTGGTTAATTTGACGAAGAGGCATAACTACATATCTATTAGTGTAGGCAACAGACCATTAACCCCTGGGTGTCTTATCTGCAGAGGTAAATATATAATTCCCACGAAGAGACCAAACTGAAGATAGGTCTCTTAGTGTGCAATAATCCTTGTTACTATACGCACCCCGGTGGTCGAATACTGGTCAAAGTGAGGGAGACTCTGCCCACAGTGCAATTCATACTGCGATAAAGGGAGCTGGAGATCTTTTTGAACCTTGACAACTCTATCCGGTTTCTCGGTTGGCCAGCAAAACGTCAACCTTATTTAGCAATCCCAATAAATTTTTTGACTGCAAGAAACTTCCAAAAGATTTAAGAATGTTGTCCACACGGCAAACTGATAAAGGGCAAAATACTAAATGGAGTTTATGGTAAGAAAAGACATACTCACCAAAATATTCTTCAAGTCTAGTTATGACAGTATTGAATTACAAAGACTGATGAAAAATAGTAATAATATAAATGATATTAAGCTAGAACAACGTAAAAATAACAACAAAAACAAAAAAGAAGTACTTCGATTTAATTTCCTTATGTGAAAATCCAACACCAGTTGTACGCTCACCAGAATTCCAAAACTATTTTAGAAATTTGCCCCATGAAACGGAATGAATTTTTAATAATTTTGCCTTTTTTGTGTATCATAATACATCAACATTAGCTTGTAATATGTCAAAAGATAATGTTTAAGTTAGTTGCTTTTCTTTTAGTTTTTATTTCAATAAAAATTGCTTTGACGATTCGAGTTGTATTCTTCAGTTCATCACCTAATAGTTGTGTCATAATCTACATCAATTTTAGGCATGGACATTGAGGGACATTTTTTAGAGAAAAGCTAAAATTCAAAGGTCGATCTGACCTTCTTTACATGAACTCTGCTGTAAGCAGAACAACGATTACTTAAAAAATACAAAAGTATAATAACAAGAACTTTAATAAAAATATGTTTTAGCTCTATCTGACAACGAGCTTCTGAAAATTCTCACGCAGTGACCTGTGTGCGTTTTCCAATTTTTTACAAAGTAACTTAATAAGCTACCGCAAGTATTGAAACAGCATATGATCGGCAATGAATATGGTATGATACAGTGAAATTTTCAATTCGGAAATATCTAAACTTTACATACAATGCTCAATCACCCACACGTCGATTTCGTTTTTTTGCTCTTCTGTAAAATTTACTAAACGTTGGTTAGGACACTTGGTGAGAAAGCAGACGATATGTATGTATACGACTTTCATAATCAAAATCTGCGTTTTCCATTCTATTTTGTGGGTCCCGATGAAGAAAACTAGACCGAATCAACATTTGACACTTTCTAGATAATTTCGGTGAGTTTCACAATTGGTTGATGTCTATAGCTAACAGACTAAACATTCTCCGCTCCTTGGACCATACCAATAGAGCAACCAGTTGCTTGCTTGGTTAAAATTCAAAATACGCAGTTAAAATTTAATAGCGCTCTGTGTCGAGTAATCGAGTTGACCATTTCCAGTACAAGACCATTAACGCCTAAACACGATTCACAGAGTTGCTTATAAATTAGTAAGTAATTCAAAAATATAAATATTAGAGGATTTGAACTTCAACATCCTGTATTACAGTAATGAAGCCGTAAAATACATAAGTTTGATTAGAGATGATGAATTATTGGAAATCAAAAGCGCTCAATGTTAAGAGGTAAATTTTTCATTGCTCAGCTAAAGGCCTTGCATTGAAAATCTCAAAAATTCTTTTAGTGATCTGGGATTGTGAGGCTCAAAGCATGAGCATTCTGATAGCTAGACTAATAGCAATAGGTGAAACATTATTTTGTACAGGTCCTCTCGAATCACGAGGGATGTCTTTCAAGTTTTGCATATGGAAATAAAACAGCACGGTAGGTATTTTTAAATGACTTTATTGTTTTTCGAAGTATTCTCCACCAAGACTAATGCACATCTGCATGCACTCGAACCAATTTTCGAAGCACTTATACGACTCGTTTGCTGGCAGATCCAAAACGGCATTTTTGAATGCGTCAACTGATTCTTCTGATGACTGGAACCTTTGACCACGCAGCCTGTTTTCAATTTTCGGGAAAGTAAAGAAATCGTTATGACTTAGATCGGGACTATAAGGAGGATGGTCCAATAATTCCACGTTTTCTTCCGTTGTTTTTTGGGCTGTGTGCGAGCTTGCATTGTCTTGGTGGAGGATGATTCTTCTTTCGGGGTTGATTTTTCGAAGCTCGGTGATGACTTTTGGCAAATAAATGGTGGTATACCATTCCGTAGTAACAGTTCTTTGCTCATTACGAGGAATTATTGCAATATGACCCGCTTTTGACACAAATATCGCGACCATCTTTTTCGAATCACTTCGAGAACGGATGACTTTTGTTGGCTTTTCTTCACCTTGGAACACCCAAACAGCCGACTATCGTTTATTTCCTGGTTCATAACAGTAAATCCACGATTCATCACCACTAACAATGCTGTACACATTTTTTGAGTTTCCGGAATTGAAAAGGTCAAGCGTTTTTTGACACCAATTAACCCTGGCTGCTTTCTGCTCTTCAGTCAACAGGTGGGGTATCCAACGAGAAACTAATTTTCTTACTCCTAATTCTTCATGTAGATTTTTTTGAATTGAGGTCTTTGAGATCTACAAGAACGCCTCAATCTCGCGATATGTCACATGTCTATCTTCAATGATGAGTTTGCGCACAGCATCGACGTTTTTCTGGGTCACTGCCGTTTTTGGTGCACCCACCCTATGTTCGTCGCTAAGACTCACCCGTCCACGTTTGAATTCTCCATGCCAATGGGAAATTGTCGCCTGATGTGGCGCTTCGTTGCCGAAAACAGACAGTAACTCAGCAAGGCATTCTTGTTGCGATAATTGTCTGTTCTCGGTCGAGTTCCATTTTTCTAATGACTTGGTGGCACTTAAAAACTCACTGTAGTGAGAACACTGCAGGTATTGTTGTGAAACTTCGAATTTAAGTTTACTAAAGAGTGAGGTTAACATTCAGTACTGACGTTCGATCCGCGCGGCCTACTATCTTTCTATATGCAACACTTAAAAGACATCCCTCGTAAAAACGTTTGATTGAAAGTCGAAAATCCACACTCGCTTTTTTGATAGTTTTTGATTGTGGCTGACGTTATTCAAGATAAGACACAAAAAATAAATATCAATACTACCACTTCTTCCCCTCTACAAGGTGGTGATAGATCCTTATTTCCTCACCTTCCATCTTCAACTTTACTTTTCGCAGACTTATACTCATTTGTCGACAAACTTTGAAGTGCATATTGTATCAAGATCGCGCAGTGATCTACAATTTCGATCAAATGCCGAAATGTTCTTATGTGTTTTACTTTATCAAAGTGCGGTGATACTTCAGCCTCTCATGCTTATCGTCTACGCTCGTTGAAATATTCTAGTACTCGATCCAGCAATCTGGTTTTGTACAGGTATACTAGCTGGTAAAGTTTCCTTTTCAGTACTTTTCAAAACGCTCGGTTCGAATTTTGGTTTCCTTGATATCTTTGCATTTTGTTATCTAGCGCTTAGTACTCACATGTTCTTAGTGGTACAGGCCTTCACCATAAATTCCTGTAGATCTTCCTTCAGGATGTTGTGTCCTGATACGCCTGTAACTACAGATAGTTGGTTTCTCCCCAACGAAAGCTCATTAGTGGTATATGTATACAGGGTGATCCTTAATGGTATGCGAATATTTAAGGGTGTGAATCTACGTAAAAAATTAATGTTAGTTTGCTTTATGAACTATTTTCCAAAAATGTTTCCTTACAAAAACTCGGGGTGTTGAAGTTTTAGGAAAAAAATGGAAATTAATTAATATTTTCAGAAACGCTTCAGATATTTCACTGATATTGAAAGGGATTTCAAGAAAAATTAGCTTCGTCCGTGAACAGAATCATAGATTCAAATTGCGAATTTTGTGTAATTTTTTGAAGATACCACCGACAACAGGTCGCACGCCTTGGAAAATCAATGCGAAGTAATGCCTGTACTCTTGAAATATGGTAAGGATATAACAAAAAATCCACTAAAATTCTCCAAACAATTTCATGGCAAATATTTAAGTGTCTAGCGATCTTCCACGTACTCGTTTCAGGATGTTCTTCGACTTCGTGCAGCACTGCTTCCTCAATTTCAGGTGTTCTCACACTTAGAGGTCTACCTTCAGATGTTCCTTTTCGGACAGAACCAGTTTCAACAAGACGACGATGAATATTAGAAGCGGTTCGAATATCTGGCAAAGCACGATCGGGATATCTCTGGTGATAAATCCATCTGGTTTGCTCACCATTACCGTCGGCAAGGCCATATCCGTAATGCATTTCTGCATTTGAATAATTCACCATTATTAACAAGATAGTAAGATCTAAATAATGACAAAGAGCGAACAGATTTGAATAACAGAGACTTGTCAGATGTCAAAAGCGAGTGACATATTCCAGAGTAACTGGATAGTTATTGCTAAATTGCATTTTTCAATTATTACATTAATTTTCGCGGACAATAGAACGGTTTTTATTTTTTTACTGCATCTCCTTGTAACCAACATTTTTGTCTTGTTTGGTATTAAAATTTCAGGTGGCCTCTAATAAAATGTTAGATGGTCGCTCCTGAAAGGCGCCGTCGTGCGCATTTCACAGATATATTCACTTGAAGGTTGCTTGAACAATTTGTGGAGCGTTGTCTTCTAGATGAAATGAAAAATTAAAAGGGCTGCCAGCTAAGCAGTTGAACTTTGTAATTGGATCTCTGAGGGGACTGTCGCGCTGAATTTGCGGAAGGAAGATAAAAAGTTGGAAGCGCGTCAGGTGTCTCTAATTTTCCCCTCGGGGCATGGCTCTCGCAATGAATCTTAGCAAAAATGTCAGAGAGACTCACGGAAGACTAGATAGATATGAACACGGATTGATTATCTGGCATCAGCTATTTGTTGCTGTCGAGCTTTCATTTTTTTGAAGTAATGTCATTGTTCACTGCCCTGAAACTCTAAACTATCGGAAATAGACCACTAAATGAAAAAATAGATTGTCTAGGTACTTTCCATTCATTTGCTTACGTCTATTTTTACCAATACACACAAACTGAAAATCTAGAGTGACCAGAAACATGAAAACCTATAAATATTTATTGAAGTTAAAATAAAACTTACAACCTATAATTCACTATAATGCTGTTAAAGCGATCAAGTTTTTGATCTATGTGCATTCAATACTGAAAACAAATAACGACATATTATTGTCATGTCACATTCTGAATCCCAAGGTTTTTCATTTTACTCACGTCATGCCATGCTTTGTTGGTTGGTTTATTAATATTTTCCAATAATGAATCTTCGCAAAAATGTCAGAGAGACTCATGGAAGACTAGATAGATATGAACACGGATTGATTATCTGGCATCAGTTATTTGTTTCTGCCGAGCTTTCATTTTTTTGAGGTAATGTCATTGTTCATTGCCCTGAAACTTTAAACTATCGGAAATAGACCACTAAATGAAAAAAAAGATTGTTTCGGTAGTTTCCATTCACGTCCTTACGTCTATTTTTACCAATACACACAAACTGAAAATCTAGAGAGACCAGAAACATGAAAACCTATAAATATTTATTGAAGTTCAAATAAAACTTACAACCTACAATTCATTATAATCTTGTTAAAGGGATCAAGTTTTTGATCTATGTGCATTCAATACTGAAAACAAATAACGACATATTATTGTCATGTTACATCCTGAATCCCAAGGTTTTTCATTTTACTCACGTCATGCCATGCCTTATTGGTTGGTTTATTAATATTTTCCAATAATGAATCTTCAAAAAAATGTCAGAGAGACTCACGGACGTCTAGATAGATATGAACACGGATTGATTATATCTGGCATCAGGTATTTGTTGTTGTCGAGCTTTTATTTTTTTGAATTAATGTCATTGTTCATTGCCCTGAAACTTTAAACTATCGGAAATAGACCACTAAATGAAAAAATAGATTGTCTCGGTACTTTCCATTCATGTGCTTACGTCTATTTTTATCAATACACACAAACTGAAAATCTAGAGTGACCAGAAACATGAAAACCTATAAATATTTATTGAAGTTAAAATAAAACTTACAACCTATAATTCATTATAATGTTGTTAAAGCGATCAAGTTTTTGATCTATGTGTATTCAATACTGAAAACAAATAACGACATATTATTGTCATGTTACATCCTGAATCCCAAGGTTTTTCATTTTACTCACGTCATGCCATGCCTTGTTGGTTGGTTTATTAATATTTTCCAATAATGAATCTTCAAAAAAATGTCAGAGAGACTCACGGAAGTCTAGATAGATATGAACACGGATTGATTATATCTGGCATCAGGTATTTGTTGTTGTCGAGCTTTTATTTTTTTGAATTAATGTCATTGTTCATTGCCCTGAAACTTTAAACTATCGGAAATAGACCACTAAATGAAAAAATAGATTGTCTCGGTACTTTCCATTCATGTGCTTACGTCTATTTTTATCAATACACACAAACTGAAAATCTAGAGTGACCAGAAACATGAAAACCTATAAATATTTATTGAAGTTAAAATAAAACTTACAACCTGCAATTTATTATAATGTTGTTAAAGCGATCAAGTGTTTGATCTATGTGTGTTCAATACTGAAAACAAATAACGACATATTATTGTCATGTTACATCCTGAATCCCAGGGTTTTTCATTTCACTCACGTCATGCCATGCTTTGTTGGTTGGTTTGTTAATATTTTCCAATAATGAATCTTAGCAAAAATGTCAGAGAAACTCACGGAAGACTGGATAGATATGAACACGGATAGATTATCTGGCATCAGTTATTTGTTTCTGTCGAGCTTTCGTTTTTTTGAAGTAATGTCATTGTTAATTGCCCTGAAACTTTAAACTATCGGAAATAGACCACCAAATGAAAAAATAGATTGTCTCGGTACTTTCCATTCATGTGCTTACGTCTATTTTTACCAATGCACACAAACTGAAAATCTAGAGTGACCAGAAACATGAAAACCTATAAATATTTTTCGAAGTTAAAATAAAACTTACAACCTACAATTCATTATAATGTTGTTAAAGCGATCAAGTTTTTGATCTATGTGTATTCAATACTGAAAACAAATAACGACATATTATTGTCATGTCACATCCTGAATCCCAAGGTTGTTCATTTTACTCACGTCATGCCATGCTTTGTTGGTTGGTTTATTAATATTTTCCAACAATGAATCTTAGCAAAAATGTCAGAGAGACTCTCGGAAGACTGGATAGATATGAACACGGATTGATTATCTGGCATCAGTTATTTGTTGCTGTCGAGCTTTCATTTTTTTGAAGTAATGTCATTGTTCATTGCCCTGAAACTTTAATCTATAGGAAATAGACCACTAAATGGAAAAATAGATTGTGTCGGTACTTTCCATTCATTTTTACCAATACACACAAACTGAAAATCTGGAGTGACCAGAAACATGAAGACCTATAAACATTTATTGAAGTTAAAATAAAACTTACAACCTACAATTCATTATAATGTTGTTAAAGCGATCAAGTGTTTGATCTATGTGCATTCAATACTGAAGACAAATAACGACATATTATTGTCATGTCACATCCTGAATCCCAAGGTTTTTCATTTTACTCACGTCATGCCATGCTTTGTTGGTTGGTTTATTAATATTTTCCAATACTCCTGCTTGCATCTCGTCTAAACTGGAAATAAATGATGACAAAAACAGAGAGAGAGAGAGAGAGAGAGAGAGAGAGAGAGAGAGAGAGAGAGAGAGAGAGAGATAATGCGCCCATTTCCTGCGCAGTGAATTTAGGCTCCTATCCTCCTATTGCTAGGCTTCATGCTAATGCTCCTGCGAATGCATCTAACTGTTACTTACTTCAGAAATACTCGATTTAAATGTGGTCCCAGCTTCGTTAATTTGAAACTTGGGAGTTGTCTGCTGGCAAACTGAGCTATTTGCTCGTGCCGTGCAGCGCCGTGCATGTTCGCTGATGTATGCGACGACTTTAGGCTAAGCGCATACGTGTTCTTATAGACGCCACAAATTAACTTAGCTGAGGTGCAGGTATGAGGTAATTTGGGTTGCATATCAGCTTAACGTTTATTTGCAGGCGCAGCTCGTGTATACGGGTTAACTTCGCCTGTTTGCGTATGGCTGCTTGAAGTATCCAGTCTAGTCAGCTTGTTCAAAAGACTAAGCATTAATAAAATGTGTGAATCCGTGTGAGGTACTATGATTTACTTAATACGAAATGATTATGTGAAAAAATTATTTGTACTCATGTAACATTTGGAACTTACTCCAAGATTTTCGAGCTGATAGAACTATACGTTATATGTTTTTTTGTCAAATAAAACCGCATGTGTAGAAATTACTCTTTGCTGATAGATGTAATGACTGTATTTTGAAAAAGGTTCGATGATAGTCGAAACGCCAGTAAAGGGTAAAAACACATAGAGTTCTCAGTTTACACAGTCTTGCTTTAGATATGTACACACAAGCTCAGATTGCTTGCCTAACGACATGCGGTTGATATAATAATAAACCGTCTTTTATTAGAAAAAACAAATTACATATAATGCATATATTATTATCTATAATTTGATTAGTGTGCAGCTTAATGGCGAAGTTTAGCTATGGCAGCTATTCTTACACTTAGCCATTAACTGCATAAGAATAATAGATGGTAAAAAAGTACAGCTGTAAAGAAAATAAAAGGAGGAAAATGCCCATGTAACTGATTACAACCTAAATAAAAATTAGCTTAAAAATATAATGCTGGAGAACACCTTTAAGAATCACCATTGAGCAGAAGAGCTCTTAAGTGTTTTTTAAAACTATACAGCGGCAGGCTTTTTGTTCTGTAATCTATGCTATTGTACAACATGCATGCATTATATGAGAAGGACCTGTTAAAAACAGATGAACTATGAAGTGGCATTGTTAAAGCGAATGTGTTACGGATATGTTGTTGATGAACATTATACCTAAAAATTAGTTTTTCACGTAAATAAATTGGAGTTCCAGAGACAAGTAACTTATGTATAAAGGTTAGATAGTTGTATATAACTAAATCTGTCCAGATTCAGATTCAGATTCATTTATTGATCCAGTTAGACCTACATTGTAGACATTGGATAAGTCGGTGTATACAGATTAAAATATAGATAAAAGGAAGTAAAATACAAATAACAATAAGAACATAAAAAACCATATGATACACACATAGCAATAAATTATTTGTTAAGATCTATCAGAAGCACTGTGGAATGTGACAAATTCACCTAGGTCATAAAAACCGCAGTCCGATAGCTTGTTCCGCAAACGTCTTTTGAAAAGCCCTACGGAGTTTACGGTTTTGATCTCCGGAGGTAATAAATTAAAAAAGTATATTCCTGCTGTTATGGGAGATTTTGAATGAAACGTATGATATGACACATGCCTAACTATATTATTTTTATTACGAGTGCTGTAGTCATGGATGTCAGTATGCTTAAGATAATCATTTCTGTCCTAAAAAATATATGTTAAAAGATTATGAAGATATATACAGTATATTCAGATAAGAGATAAACCGGACATAAACAAGACCACGTGATCATCGAACGCTGTAACATTCGGCAGGGACGTATTAAGAGTCACGCAGTACATATTTCAGATAGTAGATGTTGCTTTGCGTAACTTTGTAGTAAATTAGCACAATTCGATGTGTATACGATTGGTGATGGAAATAGGATCATGTGGGGGTGGGGTAAGAAATATATAATGATGTAAATATACATAAGGGTTTCAAAATTTTCGCTTCGATTTCCAGCTTCGGATGCCGCCTGATGTTTGGTGAAATACAGTCGAATATAATCTCAAAATGGCGTTTAAATTAGCCTAAATTAAAAATAATCGTATATCTCTTAAAATTGCTTTTAGAATATTGATTAGTATATTTTTTGATTTCTAGGTAAATATGTAACCAAATTAAAACGTTCAAAACGTAAAAAATGTGCATGGTTGAACATTGTCAGAAAGTAGATTCTTGAATAGGTTTTGCCAAAATGGGTTCAAAAATGTCAATAATTAATTAAAAAATACAGTAGCTTTATAATTACTTATAACTTACCGAATTTGTTGAACGACATCTTTTATTGGAAAGATGAGCTTGATGAGCTTTCATCATCGCTACTGCCTGAAGCACCAACGTCAATAATGAATGGCTCGACTTGTTCCTCTAAAATATTGTCCAGTTCCCACATTCTCTTTTCAACTTTGTCTTTCACTTGCTTAATACAGTTTTCCCATTTTTGCGCTGTTATTAATTCTAGTGCTTCTTTGAAAAGTCCTTTGAGGTCACAAAATTTAAAAGTTGTATTGTGCTTAGCTATATAATTTTTAACCTCTGCCCATATGACCTCAATGGGATTGAGCTCGCAATGGTATGGAGGTAAACGGAGCTCAGTTTTATTTTGACTTGCTGCCATTTCGTCAATGGCGTATTTTTGATATTCCGCCTTGTGATCCTTGACAATTCTTAATAATTGTACTTTCAGCATTGCTTCTTCAAAGTTGATATTTTTCGAGCGGAGCCAGTTTTGAACATCAACTTTCCTTGAAGCCGTTGTTGGGGCCTTCTCCATTCTTGGAAAATGATAAGGCGCATTATCCAACACAATTACTGCGTTTTCCTCTATGTTCGGTAAAATTTTTGAAAACCACTGTTCAAACGATTCGCCATTCATTTCCTCGTGGTAATCTCCAGTTTTCTTAGACTCAAAGCACCACAGACCGTCAACAACAAATCCATCCTCATTGCCAATATGGCAGATAATGAGCCTTTTCCCTTTACCTGGAAATCGAAGTACTAACTGGTGTAGATTTATTTCAATAAGCGAACCTTTTTCAAATGTTTTGATTCAGCGAAAAAACATCGAGACATGAGTATCAGATTGCTATGATTGGGATTATTTAGTCATATTGAAAGAAAAAATATTGAACGTCGTATGATTACTCAGTGCTTCACAATTTAATTTAAAGTTATAAACCTTTAAAAAATGAATGATCAGGAACCTGAAATACGCGCAAATATTAATATTAACAAATTATAACTTTATAAAGCTTAAAGTATGAATTAAAATGATTAGAAATATTAGGAACGGTACACAATATAAAACTTAGTAACTTTTTTTCAGTTTACAATATTCGACATATTTTAAGATTATATTAAAAAATTATTGAAATATCGAAAACACATAAAAACATGGCTTAAAAAAGTTCTAACAAATGAAAATGACAATAAAACGTCCACGCATTTTATCGAAAGTTATAAAAGTTTTGTTACTTGTAATATGTTTTATCTGCCCCCTGGAATTAATGTTTAGAACCTTGTTCCCAAGGTTTGAAAAACATCCGATTGTTGTCTATTACTCGTATTTACCTGCTGGATTTTTTAATCCGGTGGACAGTCCATCTAGAAAGGCCCTCCTGGATGAAGTTACAGAATCATCAACCCATACTTTACTTGTAGTGTGTCCTGCGTTTACCCACGTTTCATCAAGGTAATAAATCTTCCTGTTTTGATTTCTATATTTCCCAATTTTTGTTAAATAATCCCTCCTCCATAGCACAATTTCTTCTCTATCCAGTAGTAAACTATTACGACCCCGTTTTTTCCATTTGAAATTTAAATGCTTCAGTAATGCATGGGAAGTTGATCGTTTGAAATTTGGCAACGTTGTATCTCCATTTACCTCCTGCAGTACTTTATCTATAGTAGTTATTTCATGCCTAAAGAAGAATTCATTCAGTTTCCTCCTAATCGCATGCTTATCAGCTTCATCCAATGATTTAACAATACTTTTGCGATGTTTACTGGTCATTGGCTCAGAAAAGGTGTGATTTTTTTTGTATTGTCTTAACACATTAAACGCTGATGCGCGACACACCCCAACTTTGTGAGAAACCTTCACAACAATTTCTTTGATGGTTGATGCCTCGTTCTCCTCGCGCTCGATCTTATATATATTCAAAATGACCTCTTTCATTTCTGCACTCAGGTGTCTTTTTTAGAGCGTTTCCTACAGTATATTCAGATAAGAGATAGACCGGATGTAAACAAAAGGTTCGGGAGATTTTCACGCTAACGCCGCCGTCTCGACGTAAAACGGGAGCCCTCATTGGTCAATTCGCAATTAAATGCCTATGCCGAGCGGCAAAGCAGTCGTATCAAGGCAGAGTCACATTCAGGTTCAGACGTGTTACGTATGTCGTGTGCATCATTGCAATTTGATATTTCTTTGGACGTTTTCGTTTGTTATCTTATTAAGTTGTTGAGTTTGTCGTTGTTATTGTTATACCTTGTTATTGATTGTTATTGTTATCAACTGCTTGCGCAAAATGCCCAGTAGTACAGATGCTGCCGATGAAGTTGTAAACTCCTGTAGTCCACCTAGGAAACGCTCTAAAAAAAGACACCTGAGTGCAGAAATGAAAGAGGTCATTTTGAATATATATAAGATCGAGCGCGAGGAGAACGAGGCATCAACCATCAAAGAAATTGTTGTGAAGGTTTCTCACAAAGTTGGGGTGTGTCGCGCATCAGTGTTTAATGTGTTAAGACAATACAAAAAAAATCACACCTTTTCTGAGCCAATGACCAGTAAGCATCGCAAAAGTATTGTTAAATCATTGGATGAAGCTGATAAGCATGCGATTAGGAGGAAAGTGCATGAATTCTTCTTTAGGAATGAAATACCTACTATAGATAAAGTACTGCAGGAGGTAAATGGAGATACAACGTTGCCAAATTTCAAACGATCAACTTTCCATGCGTTACTGAAGCATTTAAATTTCAAATGGAAAAAACGGGGTCGTAATAGTTTACTACTGGATAGAGAAGAAATTGTGCTATGGAGGAGGGATTATTTAACAAAAATTGGGAAATATAGAAATCAAAACAGGAAGATTTATTACCTTGATGAAACGTGGGTAAACGCAGGACACACTACAAGTAAAGTATGGGTTGATGATTCTGTAACTTCATCCAGGAGAGCCTTTCTAGATGGACTGTCCACCGGATTAAAAAATCCACCAGGTAAATACGAGTAATAGACAACAATCGGATGTTTTTCAAACCTTGGGAACAAGGTTCTAAACATTAATTCCAGGGGGCAGATAAAACATATTACAAGTAACAAAACTTTTATAACTTTCGATAAAATGCGTGGATGTTTTATTGTCATTTTCATTTGTTAGAACTTTTTTAAGCCATGTTTTTATGTGTTTTCGATATTTCAATAATTTTTTAATATAATCTGAAAATATGTCGAATATTATAAACTTAAAAAAGTTACTAAGTTTTATATTGTGTACCGTTCCTAATATTTCTAATCATTTTAATTCATACTTTAAGCTTTATAAAGTTATAATTTGTTAATATTAATATTTGCGCGTATTTCAGGTTCCTGATCATTCATTTTTTAAAGGTTTATAACTTTAAATTAAATTGTGAAGCGCTGAGTAATCATACGACGTTCAATATTCTTTCTTTCAATATGACTAAATAATCCCAATTATAGCAATCTGATACTCATGTCTCAATGTTTTTTCGCTGAATGTGATGAAAACATTTGAAAAAGGTTCGCTTATTGAAATAAATCTACACCAGTTAGTACTTCGATTTCCAGGTAAAGGGAAAAGACTCATTATCTGCCATATTGGCAGTGAGGATGGATTTGTTGTTGACGGTCTGTGGTGGTTTGAGTCTAAGAAAACTGGAGATTACCACGAGGAAATGAATGGCGAATCGTTTGAACAGTGGTTTTCAAAAATTTTACCGAACTTAGAGGAAAACGCAGTAATTGTGTTGGATAATGCGCCTTATCATTCTCGAAGAATGGAGAAGGTCCCAACAACGGCTTCAAGGAAAGTTGATGTTCAAAATTGGCTCCGCTCGAAAAATATCGACTTTGAAGAAGCAATGCTGAAAGTACAATTATTAAGAATTGTCAAGGATCACAAGGCGGAATATCAAAAATACGCCATTGACGAAATGGCAGCAAGTCAAAATAAAACTGTGCTCCGTTTCCCTCCATACCATTGCGAGCTCAATCCCATTGAGCTCATATGGGCAGAGGTTAAAAATTATATAGCTAAGCACAACTTTTAAATTTTGTGACCTCAAAGGACTTTTCAAAGAAGCACTAGAATTAATAACAGCGCAAAAATGGGAAAACTGTATTAAGCACGTGAAAGACAAAGTTGAAAAGAGAATGTGGGAACTGGACAATATTTTAGAGGAGCAAGTCGAGCCATTCATTATTGACGTTGGTGCTTCAGGCAGTAGCGATGATGAAAGCTCATCAAGCTCATCTTTCCAATAAAAGATGTCGTTCATCAAATTCGGTAAGTTATAAGTAATTATAAAGCTACTGTATTTTTTAATTAATTATTGACATTTTTGAACCCATTTTGGCAAAACCTATTCAAGAATCTACTTTCTGACAATGTTCAACCATGCACATTTTTTTACGTTTTGAACGTTTTAATTTGGTTACATATTTACCTAGAAATCAAAAAATATACTAATCAATATTCTAAAAGCAATTTTAAGAGATATATGATTATTTTTAATTTAGGCTAATTTAAACGCCATTTTGAGATTATATTCGACTGTATTTCACCAAACATCAGGCGGCATCCGAAGCTGGAAATCGAAGCGAAAATTTTGAAACCCTTATGTATATTTACATCATTATATATTTCTTACCCCATCCCCACATGATCCTATATCCATCACCAATCGTATACACATCGAATTGTGCGAATTTACTACAAAGTTACGCAAAGCAGCATCTACTATCTAAAATATGTACTGCGTGACTCTTAATACGTCCCTGCCGAATGTTACAGCGTTCGATGATCACGTTGTCTTGTTTATGTCCGGTCTATCTCTTATCTGAATATACTGTAGGTGGACACTACAGAAGTTTACAACTTCATCGGCAGTATCTGTACTACTGGGCATTTTGCGCAAGCAGTTGATAACAATAACAATCAATAACAAGGTATAACAATAACAACGACACACTCAACAACTTAATAAGATAACAAACGAAAACGTCCAAAGAAATATCAAATTGCAATGATGCACACGACATACGTAACACGTCTGAACCTGAATGTGACTCTGCCTTGATACGACTGCTCTGCCGATCGGCATAGGCATTTAATTGCGAATTGACCAATGAGGGCTCATGTTTTACGTCGAGACGGCGGTGTTAGCGTGAAAATCACCCGAACCTTTTGTTTACATCCGGTCTATCTCTTATCTGAATATACTGTACATGCTACTGTATTTTGTGTTTAACAAATATCTCACGACAGGAAGATCTGCACCGTATTTTAAATATAATGCGAATGATTCTTTTTTGTAAGACAAACACTCTAGAGATTTACCTAGCCTGGCCCCACGCAGTAATGCCGTATGAAATGACAGAGTGTACACATGCATAGTAGACATCCATTAATGCTGAGGTGTTTAACATCCTCCCTAGCGTAAGTATTAAATACAGACTTTTTCCAAGTTTCTTACATACGGAATCAATTTGCTCTGTCCATCTTAAAGCTTACACCTAAAAAAACAGTTTTTTTGGAAGTTACAACTGTCTTGCATTGAAGACTGAAATTAAAATTTGACGGAATTTTTGGTTTCATAAAATATCCAACTGAAACGGTCTTTTGTGTATTTATTATTAGTCTGTTTTTGAAGCACCATTGACTGAACTCATTAACCGAATCATTAATTTTTTCTTGAAGACGATCTTGCGATGAGTCAGTTAAAATGTATTTGTGTCGTCTGCATACAAAAGTAATTTTCCGTAGAAAATAAGTGGTCCAAGGACGCTGCCTTGAGGTGTGCCCCAATCTAAATTGAATTCATCAGACTTTTCATCAGCGACAGTAACATAAAATTTTCTATTCTCTAAAAAGCTAACTAGCCATTGATTCAAACATCCGCGAATGCCAACATGATGAAGTTTATCGGCCACAAATGACGAACTTACACAATCAAAGGCCTGAGACAAGTCAAATTGGATACTCACTACGTAATTACCTAAATCAAGTTTATCACAAACATACTGAACATACTCGATAATGCTTGTTTCAGTTGAGTAGCCTGCCCTGAAACCATGTTGAGCATTTGTGATAATAGCAAATTTAAGAAAGTAATTTTCAATTTGCATTGCAACCATTTTTTCAATGATTTTCGAGAAAATACTTAATAGCGCGATTGGCCTATAGTTTTCAATATCACAATTTTCACCTTTTTAAATATCATAATTAACGATGCCAGATTGGTTATAGTTACGTTATCGCAGAATAATTCTGTAATAACTGCATTCTTTTGTTTACCTTTTATTGAATTGACAATCTTCCAAGTAGTTTTCTGTTTGTTTGAAGATTTGCTGATTATCGAGCGATAGTAACTAATCTTTTCATCACGAATAGTCTTATCAACCTCTTTTCTTAAAGATTTAAATTTTGTTTCCAAATTAGTATCTTGAATCTCTTTACGCAGCCATGATAGGTTATTCAATTGATCTATTTTTTCTTGAAGTGACATAGATAATTTAATTTTCTTATGAGGAGAGCTGTATCGCTCATTATGAACAATTTTACGTTTAAAGGCTATGTCGAAAGACCACAAGCACGTTTCTAGAAAGTCATCCAAGTCAACCAACCTATTAAAGGATAACGATCCGAAACATGATCAAATTTTCTTAAACTAGATATGAATCGTACGCAGTTATTTTGTACTACAGATATGTTGACCATTTTTCTGATATGTCTACGCAATCTGTTCTTCTTTTTTCGCCTCCGCAAAGTTGCCATTTCTAGGTCTGCTAGAGCAGCCTTACATATTTCTGCTTCTCCATCGCGGTCATATATCCAGAATTCGCTGATACAACATTAGTGCCTAGCGTTGCGAGAATATAGAATGCTTTGCTAAGAGATGGTGCTACAAGATCTATTTAACTTTCACAGTATTCGCGGTAGTCCAATATTTATGCCATGCCTTGTCTGCATGCACTACTAGACGGCGGCGGCATGGAAGGATGGTTGGTATGCGTACGGTATATCGCCGAATACGGCAGTTTGGCCTTTTTTCTTATGGTCCCCATTAAGTACTACCTCTCACAACTGAACATCGGCGTAACCGTTTGCTCTGGTGTAGAGAAAGAATTCTATGGGATCGAAAATGCAATCAGGTGGTCTCTAGTGACGAATCCCGCTTCTGTCTGGGTATGCACGATGGTGGAGCAAGAGTGAGAAGCCGACGTGGTGAAAGACGTGACCCACAATTTCACAGAGAGCGTCACGTTCACTATGCCATGGGAGTTATGGTATGGCGTGCTATTGCTTAGCCGCTTAGCAGATCATCACTAATTTTTATCAAACGCTGTATTCAGGAAGTAGTGGAAACTCATCTTATTCCATACCTAAATACCATCCAAAACCCAATTTTTCAGCAGGGCAATGCCAAACCGCATGTTTATTTTTTTATTTATTTTTTATTTATTTATACTCCACCCAACAGCTACAAAGCCAATTACAGAGTAAGACAAAGGGTTGGTGTCACCCCCACCCAGGGGCTGCACGTGTTAACGTGATTTTTTGCCCCCTCAAAAACAAAATGGACGGGTCTGTTTTGTTTTCGATGCGCCACCCTGTATAAGTCATTAGGTGGGTATAACTAATACTAAAGCTTGATATATTATTCGTAGATAATATTCAGTTAATATACCGGTTAGAAATTTTATTTTATATGCTATGAATCTAATTTTCCTTAGCATGTAAGAAATATGTACTTCCCATCTCAATTGGGGATTTAGATTAATTCCTAAATATTTTGTATCTTTAACTCTATAGATTTTTAGATTTTTATCATTTATTTATAAGGTGGTTATATTTTGGGAGATGATTAGATAATGATGAAAATGGTAAAAAATGAATTTTAGTAAAGTGAGTTGTTAATTTTCGGTTACTAAACCACTGGATAATTTTGCAAAAGTCATTTTGTATAACATATTTCAAATCATTCCAATCCTTACCTTTATAGAGTATAGCAGTGTCGTCCGTAAAACTGACTATTTTACCAGTACTTTTAATTTTGAATATATCGTTTAAATGAATATTGAATAACAGAGGACCCAAAATTGTAGCTTGTACCACATTTAACAATTTCTTTACTATATGAGTTTAATAATTTTACTGATTGCGGTCTATTTGATAAATAATTTTCCATTAAAGTATACATCTTTCCACGAAAACCTATTCTTTTCAAGATTTCCAAAAGTATATTGTAGTTAACTGTGTCACACGCTTTTTGTAAATCCACAAATACGCATATCGATGGTACTTTTCCATCCATATTTTAGGTAATTTCAACTACTATACTTAATGCCCGATCTGTTTTAGATTTGCCCGCTATAAAACCATATTGATTAGAATTTAAAATTTTGAAACTATTAAGAAAATTAATCATTTTATTAAGGAGTAATTTCTCAAAAACTTTAGCTAAATTTGATATAACTGAAATAGGCCGATAGTAAGCTAGTGACATCCGTATTATCATTAGCCTTATAGATAGGTATGATGATTCCTGTCTTGAAAGCTGATGGAAATATTCCAGATTGAAAGGATTTGTTAATGATATAAGCAAGTGGTTCTGTTATTTGTTAGCCCAGTATCTTTAGATGTTCAGCTCTAATTTCGTCAACTCCAGGGCTTTTTTATTTTTTCAAGTCATAATGGGTCATTTATGCGTCCATTTTTTAAATACCACCTTGAACAACTTGTACCAATAAAACCAGTCTTTACAATTATTTCGCAAACCAGGGGTATTTGCGTCTAATATGATTAGACTATATAACTACCATCGAGCTTTGGTCCGAACTGGATTCAAAGATTGTAAAATATGCATATTCCTTTGACTGCTCAATCATTTGCGCACAATTCAACGCTATAAAAAATATGCAAAACTGGATGTTCCGCATAGAGGGAACGGTCCGAGCAGCATTGAAATAAAGAAAAAACAACTGCAGCACACAAACAGTTGCAGCGTAACAATCAATCAGTAGCCGTATCAAAGGGATGCTACTGTATGGTACTACACGACTATGCTACCGATGCTGGTGTTCTCTATGCATCTATAGAACGGAAACGCTGGGATTCGGACTTCCTGCCACGTGCTTGTAGCGAGGCTGGTTTTGTAATGTATGGGCCATAGGCGAAGAGGAGCTTCAAAAAATCAAAGTGAATTGTGACTACAGTGCATTGAATTATGTGCATATACAGGGAAATTCTCCTTCGTGGACATCCCTCTAGCACGGATAGTTTCTCATGGTCCCGACCGACTCCCATAAAACTTGTATTAACTCTCTCTTGGACGGACGCGGACGCGAGAAACTGTTCTCCTAAACGGACAAAAAACAAAATAAGAGGAAACGCCTTGCCTTATTTTTTCTATTAAGAGAATCACCGTTGCATTTCTTAATTGTGCCGCGCGCCATTTTCGCTGGAACTTTCTCGAGTAAATCAACTTCAACCTTTCTGGACAGACACAGCCTATGTGGTGGTGCATTTCTGCTGGGCATGACTTAGGGACTTCCCCGAGTTGGTCGAGGATTTACCATTCTTATTCTTTGGGTTCATTGTAGAAATGGCTCCAAATGATAGAGTGGTTGCAAGACCTAGATTGGAAAATGGCCAAGACAAAGAAAACATTAATGTTTAGACAATACTGGATCTCATCCAAAAGTTTAAATATTATAAAAGCTTATTTTTCCCCTAATTGTAATTCAACCTGTCAACCACTTGACCAAGGTACTATAAAGAGCCTTAAAACTTACTGCCTTACTTAATAAACATACGTAGGTGTTTACCTTTTTTGTCACTTAGTATATTTGGCAGACACCGCTTGGGACAAAGTAACCAAAGAAACAGTTCAAAATTGCTTAACTTAAGCATGAAGATATGCAAAGTAAAGACCAGTTAAATGAGCCTGATACACCTGACCCAGAAGATGACTTATCACTTAATGTACTTTCAGATATCCCCAAAAACAATAATTTATTGAAACTGACTGATAATGAAAACATTTCTGATTTTTTTAACCGATATTAATGTTTGTATGGCCAGGAAATTGAAAATCCAGTTGAAATACAAAAAATTTCCGAAGATTCTGATGTCGACGAGGTTCCAGTACCAACAGAAGCTATTCTAAATTATGGTAAAGCTATTACCCTGACCAAGCAGCCCAAAATTTTTGTCGAAAAACAGAGAGACACAGAGTCTTTGGAACTTCTTTCTAACTCAGAAATACGAATTCAAGACGTCATTTTAAAGAAGAAGAAGAGATAAACGACAATATATGAATTTTTGCGTCCTTAAAATGAATTTTTATTATATTTTGTGTTACTACATATTTAATAAGGTATTGTACAGTCGGAACATCACAACACTGGCTTAGTACTGCCATCCCCAAATGGGTATGATTAACCTGAATCTGTGATTCAAAGTCCAACCTTCACATTATTTATTTTCATGAATAAAATTTGCTTCTCCAAACGTAAGCGAAAGTAGTGATGCACAAGAGGATGATGTTATCAGGGTTATTGAGGTTATTGGCTGGTTGTCTTTTTTGTATTATACAACTTACAAGAATTACGAGAAGTAACAATATATACTATACCCTTAAAGTTCGAGATTTCGTTTACATGGTTTATTGATCTTGGAAAAATGATTAGATTTTTCTAGTAATACAAATACAGGGTGTTTCACAACTTATCCGACAAATTTTAACCACATATGCTCGATACGAAAGAAGTTGATTATTCAAAAAAAATATGTAATAAAAGTCCTACAGAAATCGAGATAATAAAAAAATTTCGTCTTCGGCATTTAAAATGCGTTGTGGGCGACCCCGATCCCCATCTACACCGTGTCTGGGGCGCAAATCTACACTAGCACGTGCACGTAAAACAATTCAACTAAATGTTCCGTGATGTGGCATGTGCCTATCCGGAAATCTTTGTGCATACAAACGAGAAGCCGCTCGCGAATTTTGCCCTGCTTCTCCGTATGCTAAAACAATGTCCACCAGCTGCTCATTAGTGTACACATGTGCCATTTTTATTAATAAATAACTGAAAACATAAACTCGCAAAATACTTTCTTATCTAACTTCACAAAAATAGACCGTTCTTCATTCAGATCACCCACGATACAGATTAAACCTTATTTACACGTTCTTATCAGTATGAAAAAACGAAAAATTCCAGGTATTTTGTTTTCGTCAGTTGTTTGGTGCAACATTTGGTACAATAAATTATTAATGCGTGTTCTGATATCACGACGATGAACGCAAAATACAGATATTTATTTTTCAATTTATTATTAAAACTCAGGTTTATAACTTAATTTCAGTAGGACTTTTACATTTTTTTTTTTTGAAAAATCAACTTCTTTCATAACAGTGCATATGTAGTTAAAATCTGTTGGATAAGTTAGGCTCCGTAAGCTAAATCAAACCTGATTAGTCCTGCATCTCGATCAGATTAAACTAAACACGTACTATGTGCATCAGTACTCATTCGGGTGCTGAACGCATTTGTAAATGAAATCTTGAAACTTCACTTCTAAAAAACAAAACAAAAATGGCACACGCAACCAGCAATATCGGAGAAGTCCATAGTATTTTAATTTACGGTAAGTGTCTCCGAAATGCTGCCGAGGCTTTACGAGTGCAGGCAGATCGTTTTTCAAGATCCTTCATGATTTCTTTCTTTTGATTGATCGAATGTGAGAATTTAGCAGCTGCATTCATTCGAGCAATTCAGTCCATTCTAAAAGCCGAAAATGATGCTTGGCACAGTGTCTTTGAACCTATTTTTTTTTAATCAATCCTTTATTAGCAATCAGAAATTAACAATTCTATAAGCTAATCTGCTGTCCATAGTACTGTTCACAGCACTAGTTGTGGCATGATGAAGTCCCATCCAGTGATGAGACCTCTTCAAACATCAAGTAGATCTGCTGGCCAATATCTATTAAGTAGTCTGCGGTTAGGGGGGTTCTAATAGAGGTTGTAATGATGTATTACTGTGATTTTCCAGTTTTCTGTGGTGCTTCTTGCTCCTCTCTCGAATCACATCTTTCACCAATGGAACATCGAGATCTCTGTGGATTGTGTCATTGGTCACATACCAAGGGGCATCAGTTAGCATACGGAGTACTTTCGATTGACTCCTCTGAATTATCTGCATATTAGATTTACTTGCGCAGCCCCATAGTTCTGCTCCGTATGTGGTGTTATATAGCAGAAGCTTATTTGACAGAGATAATTTGGATCTTCTCCCAAGCAGCCAGGATAATTCTTTAACACGCAAGTCTATTTGTTTTCTTTTTTTAATGATATGTCGTTTCCACGTCAGTTTGCTATCCATATGGAGCCCAAGATATTTCGCTGAAATGGACTGGGAACAGTTATTAATATATACTGGTGAACAGTTCCCTTTCCATAGTGTGAAGGTTACTTGCTGTAACTTGTTTTCATTCGATAAACGCTCAGCACTCTTTCTCTATTGTTTTTCCACACGTTAGCCTTGTTATTAAAAACGAAATTGTTTTTGGAAAGCAAGTCCCAACTTTTAGGACACCATGTATATTATGAGAGCAATGAGTAAGTGTACAGACTAAAAACTATTTGTACGTCTCTGATTATTTATTAAATAGAGGTTTGGAGACGCTGAAGGGGTATAGGATTAAGGGCCTCCTTAATAGAAGGCGTAATAGCCAAGCCATCCCTCGGGGCTTGGCATCGTTTACGAAACATCTTGCTTAGATTATTGTCTTGGGGTCACGCACGTTTAGGCTATTAACTATTGGGATTAGGGATTCATATCTGCAGGGCAGTATATTCATCCTGTAGCTATGTTGTAGATGGATAATTGATGATAATTTACTTCATTTAAGAAATGATGTGCGCTTGTTTTGTTCGAGTACCTCACGTCATTGTGAATATACAGGATGTAATTGTGAAAGTTGCAGCTCTTGTGTTCAGAAACACGCTTGAAGTAGCAAATTCGAAATGCATATACAGGGTGTCCCGAAAAAAGTGTGCAATGTTCTACCAGCGGTTTCTAGAGCTTAAAATAGGAAGAAAAGTTTATATAAACATAGGTCGACAAACGTCCCCTAAGTGCGCTACGGTCTTTTAAAGGGGCTCCCCTGAAGATGGTTTTTCCTTAATATTTCCGAAACGTGTTGAGATAAAGACATAAAATTTGGTATCCTAGCCTAGTTTTTTATGCTGGACTCAAAAATATTAACAATTTTAGACAGTTTTGTTTGGAAGCGCATGTAACAGGGAACGACTCAGGTTATTTTAGCCCCAAAATTTTTGTGTGATTCTATTTTTGAAATTCAATTGTAGAATTTGAGAATCTAGGGTTTTCTACATAAAAAAGGTACTCTTATTGAATATCGATAAATTCTGCCATTTTTGAATAAAATCAAACTAAAAAATTTGTCACATGATAGGAAATGCACTATACTATATGGATCAGATAAAAAGGGACTATCAATTTCACTGGAAATATAGAGAGTTCCATTTGAAAAAATACAACTTAGCTCGGTAGCACTTTTCTGAGACAGCCGGAATACAAAAAAAATTAATTAGGCTGAGGTGAATTCCTCCCCTGTGTGTACATACCCCGTGTGTAACGGTGAAAGACCAACCAAAAACGAATAATAATAATAATAATAATAATAATAATAATAATAATAATAATAATAATAATAATAATAATAATAATAATAATAATATACAAACCCTGCTCAAAACGGAATGGCCAAAAGTTATGGATTTCCTGCTGCGCTCGGATACATACACCAAGATATAGATACTCCTATTTCGTTACGCCTCCAGCCACTTCCACATCAACATTTTACGACGCATTCTCACCTACATCCCATACCTACCTGTACTTACCTTATTATCCTTGTACCATACTGGACAGCTCTGAAAAATAAAATGGTATGCACGTGGATCTCACATCATTAGACAACCGAAGAGGCAGCTTGGCTATTAAAGATTCTCAGTCACATGCGGAGTAAATATTGAACTTGTCTGTATACTATACTTACTGTTATTTATACCAAATATGTTTGTCCTATGTCTTTCTATTTCCATCTCAGATCTACCCCTGAGATGTTAGGTTTGGAAAAAAAAAAATAAAATAAAAATGACCTAATGAGGCAGGAGGGAAGCGGCTAATGACCTAGAAGTCGATGCCGCTGTGGGCATAAAAAAAAAAAAAAAATAATAATAATAATAATAATAATAATAATAATAATAATAATAATAATAATAATAATAATAATTTCTTTATTCCCACAAAAGAAAATACAAAACAAGTTGCAAAACCAGTTTTATATGAACATATAGTGGGAGGGGCGAAGTTCGGCGTATCCGCTCTTCCACTTAACCCCTGATTTTAGGTTTACATCATAATAAGATAAGCATATATATATATATATATATATATATAGGTGAAAAATTAAAGCTTCCGCCTTTTGTTGGGTAGTTCGACAAAATTTAAGCAAAGAGGACTCGTTATACTTTTTTAATTCTCTCTAGCTTTCAATGGACTTTGCCATCATCATCAGGAGCTGCAATTACAATGATAACAGTAGCAACAATAGTGTAAAATGAATTTAAATTGACTCAACTCACAGTAGTATGTGAGGATGTTGCTAATTGTTGTTTACGTATAGGATGAGGGAAACGTCCAGTAACATGGTGACAGCTGGATAGATGGTACAATGGTCAAAATTATATAAAATATGACAAGAACAAGTTAAAAACAGATTAAAAATTATTTAAAAACATTAGAGCATTACATCGTGAAGCCACTTGATGATTGCACAAAATGGTGGTCATGGAATAATGAGTGAGATGAACCCTTTGACAGAAGGCCTAAGGTTGTCAATGTCTGTGTTGAAAGATGGAACGAATTGTGGGCGTGTGCCAAACGTTGCCAACTCACTTCAGATGATGTGATTTTCAGAATGTTATGTAAGAAATTGTTAAACCGACCAGAGGCAGTTGAATAAACTATATTTTAATTAATGGGAATTTAAATTAACAATTATTAATAAATCGTGAGAAGAGAATTATTAGATTTTGAGTGGAATGAAATTTACTGGTGGAATCGGCCAAAACACAGATTCTATTTATGGTTGTGAAGAGTCGAAATTTGGGGAGATATGTAAGTTCTCCAATTTTTCGCAGTTTAGCAAATATGAGTAAATGACACTCAGTTGTTTAACATCTGTATTTTTGTTGATACAGTTGTTATTCATGAAAATGTGGGACATTTCCAGGAATAAACGTTTGGAAAGGTGTTTTTCTTTATCAAGAACTTTGATACTTGTGTAATTCATAGAATGCCCATGAGATGCTAGAGCGCATCTTTCAGGATGAAGCCTAGCATCACTTTTGTGTGATGTAATCCTTCCTTCAAGAGATCTGGAGGTCTGACCTATGTATATTTGGTTGCAGTTATTGCAATTTATGGAGTAGACTGTGTTGGTTAAGCCAAGCAGCGGGACTTTGTCTTTCATTTTTGAAAAAATGCAGTTTATAGTGAGGACGGATTTGCAAGCAATTCGAAAGTTTAAAGGACTACACAATCTGATCAGCTTAGGGGTCAGTTCCTTGATATACGACAGGACAGCAAAACCAGGTCTGGAGTCCGGGTTGGTGCTTGTACTGTTTGGATTGATGCTATTATTGGGAATTACATCAGTTCCGTTATTAGGGGTTGTGCGACTATTACCTGCATCACGAGAGTTCGGCAAAATATTGGAGGGTGAACTAAATAAGATCTTGTTAATCAGACACTTCGGATAACCATTATTGATGAACAGTTTTGATAGTTTTCGTAAATTTGAGGTGTGGAAAGTATTATCTGAGATGCTGATTACCCTTGTTTTCATCTGTTTTACCAAATTGATTTTAATCCCTAGCTTATGGTATGACCTAAAATTGAGAAACCGACCTGGGGCCGTAGGTTTCTGGTACCAGTCTACCAATAAACTGTTGTTGTTGGTGCGGATGAGTCTTGTGTCTAGAAAGGGGACAGACAGGTTCTCATCTTCTTTTTCAGTACCCAACAAAAGGCGGAAGCTTTAATTTTTCACCTAACTGGTCTAGACGACAATGACCACGTCTCAATATATATATATATATATATATATAAATGAGGTAAACATATATGTATGTATGAGCAGTATCTGAGAATTTACCCTAGCGGCTAATTTGATAAATGGTACTATAAAAATACATGATGACTCCAAAGTCATGCCATGCAATTACCCGTAATGTAATAGCGCATACGTTTTTTAAACAAATCAATAGAAAGAGAAGCATACTCTCGCGGGATATTATTATAAAGTTTACTGATATTATACGAAAAAGATCTTTTGAATAAGGTGGTAGAATGAAAAGGCGGTGTCAGTTTTGTTTTGTTGTTGAATTTATTCGTGTAATAAGGACGGTAGATTATGTATAATAATCTTATGGTACTGTACGAGGCTATGAAGCAGCTTGCGTTGCTTCATGTTCAGCCAGCCAGCATCAGTGACCTTCGACGAAACAGAATCGTATTTTCTTAAACCAAAAATAAGTCTGACAAGAATTTTGCACGCGTTGTATTTTATCAGAGGTGAATTTAGTTAGACATTTGTCATAGACGATATCACAGAAGTTAAAATGCTTCAGAACAAGAGAATTGCATAGTACGACTTTAGTTTTTTGGTTCATGTAAGATTTTTGACCGTATATCGTCTTTAAATTACAATACGCCCTTCTGGAGCACATGTTAACATGATCCTCAAACGTTAAGTTTTTGTCAAGGTATAAGCCTAAATTACGCGCGGTCGAGCGTATTTCTAAAGTACTGTTATCGAGGTTTATTTTCACCAGAGGTTCAGAATGGTCTCTCCAATTTTTCAGCCCGTATAACATGACTGTACTTTTAGCCGGATTCAAGTCTAAGCATATGTTTCGAGACGCTTTAGTGAGACGGGCAAGGTCTTTAAGTTCAAGTTGTTTTTTACACAAAATTTGATACAAATTCTTTGATCTATTTTTTGGAATAGACAAAAATCGGAGACAAGCTAAAACACGTCCACGCACAATTGCTGTCAAAACTGACTGAACATTCAAAATGGCGGATATTGTCAACATTAGTGAGGGCCATGAGTATCAACGTAACGCCACAAAAATACATAGTCCGCAAAAATTCAATATGCGCGATACTTTTTTAACAAACCTCGTATGTATCTATTTTTTTTGTGCAAATGTATTTTTTTCTTATGGTTGCGTAGAATAGCTTGAAGCTAGATTCCGCCATCCTCATGGACATTTTGTTTCTGAAGAACATTTATTTATTTTTTAATAAAGTTGGCTATGATTATTATTAAAACTTCATATTAGACTCTATAACTAGAAGAACAGTGTTTTCATATTCGAGGGCTCTAAATCACTTTTAAGGAACTTCAAAACGACTGCCCAATTCCATTTTAAAATTACATCCAATGTCAGCAGAAACATCCAATCAGTGTAAAGTATACCTTCTGCAGAAACAATCCGTCTAAATTTCGATTAACGAGCTGTCCAAATAAGTCTTTTCACGTTTAACAGCATCCTGATTAAACTGACGCGAGGCATTGCTGAAAAAAAAAACGGAGTATTCGTTCTGCATTCCCGTTCCGCTACCGTGATATACCTATATATCTACCAACTGCACTGTACCCGATAGCTTCATTATATTCGTTGATAAATGTTCGCCTTTGTACCTTTGTGTTCTGAGCAAAGTACACATGCACAAAAAACTTATCTGTTGAACATTCATCGAACTGCTGGCGGCAGGAAACCCATGGGCGCTCAATCAACGCGAGAGATGCTTGTTTTGGATTGACACCAGCAACGTTTTTTTATCAGCAACTCTAGTAGTACATTGGCTGCATCTGTATCAACTCTGATCTTGTGTATTCATCTAGATGTGTAAGAGCCTACAGCCTCGTATTAAATGAAAATATAACTGAAATGCTAATTTTTGGATTAACACTATGGCCCCGTTTTTCAATCGCAAGTTAACTTTTTGGTTAGTTAACTATCGCCAGGAAGTTAACTTGTAGTTACTTGCAAATGCGTTTTTCAAGTATTTTGACAGCGTCAGTTAACTTACCAGAAGTTCAACATATAATTTATGTTACAGCCCTGTATCTGCGGTTCTTAGATAAGATTATTGGCCTTAAGGGACCGTTTCTCCACTACCAGGTCCATTACAAATTAATGGTTTGCAGAACACGGAAGATCTATTGGCATGCGAAGTGTTTACCGACGAATGAGAAGTTTTGGCTTGTTTTCATACCGGCCACACTGGGTCTTCCCTTTAACTCGAGAACACCGACGTAATCGCCTTGAGTGGTGCAGACAACGGTCACTCTGGGATCAGGAATGGAACAGTATTGTCTTTAGTGACGAGTCTCGATTTTGTTTAGGCATGCACGCTGGTCGTGCCAGAGTTAGAAGGCGACGTGGTGAAAGGAGGAATCCACAGTTTTTTGTTGAAAGACATGTTCATCACACTGTTGGAGTTATGGTTTGGGGTGCTATGGTTTCAGGTCACATTTAATCTTCATCAGAGGTAACATGAACGCGCAGCGTTATATCCACGAAGTTCTAGAACCCCATCTTTTACCCTATCTTGACACCCTGGCAGATCCAACTTTCCAACAAGATAATGCCCGACCACATGTTGCAAGAGTCACAATAGACTTCTTTCAACATAATGATGTCACATTGTTACCATGGCCACCAAGTTCTCCCGACTTATCCCCAATTGAGCACGTGTGGGATATGATGGGTAAGAGATTGCTCAATTTGCAACGTCCTCCTCAGACTCTAGAAGCACTTCGAGAGGAGTTGGTGGTTGCCTGGAATGAGATACCACAGGAGGACATTGACCACCTGATCAGAAGCATGCCTAGGCGCGTTGGAGAATGCGCAGCACATCAGGGTACATCCGCACATTATTAAAGGTCAAAGGGCTTTAAGGTAGTGCAATCATTTTGAAATTTTTATCATTTACTTATTATGCTTCATTAAGTACCTATACAAAATTTTATTAAAATAAAACCATTTAAACTGGGTGTTCGGATTTATATGTCACTTAGTATAATCAAGAATTATTAATCAAAAACATTAATGAATTTGTCAAAATATGAAGCTTGGAAATATTCATCAATTTTTTTTTGTTTAAGGTTGTTATAACGCGAGATCGGAGCTTTGTCTTCTCAAAAGTAAAAGTTCGTTCTCTTCAGCCCATTGTAAACCTAGCTCAAAGGCGTTAATTGCATCTTGTGCTGTGACTTGTGGAGCAGTTGCAATCACGTCGTCGTTATTTTCCTGATTGTTTGTTGTACAATTAGAAACCTCTTTTATAATCTCTTCGTCAAACATTTCATGAAAAACATTTTCCTCTTTAACCATTCCACAGCACCAGATTTCCCAATCTTCCGGACTTATCTGTGTTTCAGTAGCGACTTGTTCTATAACTTCCGAAGTAACACTGATTTGTGGAACGTTGCTAGGAGTGGTGACAATATCTGGCCATAAGTTTTTCCAAGACGATTTAATAGTTGATGACGGTAACGCATTCCACGACTGACAAAGAGCAAAAACCTAGTCTTTCATATTAAATTCTTTTAAAGGTTTTTCTATTTGTTGGTCTTTTGATACGGCTCTCAGAAGTAGGTTTTTCTTATAGTCTTGCTTAACAGACTGAATGATATTCTGGTCCATTGGTTGAATCAGTGCAGTGCAATGTGGCGGAAGAAACATCGCAGTGATGCATTTATCCTCAGGTGTTAGTTCTTCTTCAGACGGATGACCGGGAGCGTTATCAAGAAGCAACAACGCTTTTGGAGGAAAATTATGATCTTTTAACCATTTTCTAACTTCAGGTACGAAGTAATAGTGTACAGGTGAATCAATGTTTTTGAATGCCCGTGGTTTATTAGATTTCCCAATGACCATCATCTTAAGCGCGTGTGTGCCCGCAGCGTTAGCACATGGTAGTATGGTTACACGCTCTTTACTTACTTTTCGTCCAGGTACGGATTTTTCGTTACAAGAAACGAAAGTTTTGTTAGGCATCACACGCCAAAAAAGCCCTGATTTGTCTGCATTGTACACCTGTGACGGGTCAAGATTTAAATCGTTCACCTTTTGAAAAAAATCTTAATTTAAAGGGCTCTTGCAGGTGGCATCGTTACAAAGTTTTTCTCCTGTAATAGTCATTAAACGTATGTCATAACGACTTTTAAAACGTTCTAGCCATCTTTTGCTGGACACAAAATCATCTTTTTTTGTTATTTCCTTATAAAAAAAAACTTAGCTTTCATGGCCAACATGGGTCCTGAAATTGGCGCATGCCTATTTCTTTCCTGAAGAAACCACATGTACGAAGCTTCTTCCACTTCTGGATGTTCAGCTTTCTTGAGTGTCTGTCTCTTGCCTGGCCCGCAGTCAATAGTTGACACGTACTTCTTGATCTTCTCGTGGTTTCTTTTAATGTCATAAAGTGGAGATCGGCCTACGCCGTATTCACTTGCTAAACTGCTGAAAGCTTCATTGCGATTTAAGCGGTCTAAAATATCTCATTTTTCTTTAATTGTCAATGTTTTGTGCTTTCGCTTCTGAGTTTGTGACGACATTACTAGGTACTATACTTAATGAACGCACACTAGACCGTACCGCTATCACAAGAAGTTAAATCCAAACTAAGTAAAACAATGCTTACAAGTCGAGCACGATAGCGATGGCGCGTACAAGTTGTAACCTTTTCAAACCTGCGTGATCCACATTAGCGAAGATTGTCAAATACGTATGTATGTAATACATATTCAAAGACATGCCGGACTACAGGGGGCGCCGGATTAGACAGGTGCCGGATTATCGGGGGTCCACTGTATTTACCTTGAGGAGTTCAATAGTCTGATCAATAAGAAGACTTTAAAGTCCTCGTGTATTTAGGCTCTACCTTAACCGTTGTATTTTTATAAAGAAATAGGCAACAGTGATGGCACTTGTATTAGGAATAAACTGTTTGTTTAATTTATTAAAATAATCTTATCTGACCATTGTAACATTTGGGCGCTAAATGACATCTGGTCAAAAAGTCGTTCAGCAGTACATCACCAGGAATACGAATCCAATATAGCACCGGTTGGTCTAAGCCAAATGCTGCTTCCAGAAGCGCGAACGGTGTGCTTTAAACGTGATGCTACTCGTTTAGACAGTACAGACAGGCAGTTAATTGAAAATTCTCCCGAATTGGTCCTACAGAAGATATACGTTGCGTTGAACGATTTGTTTTATTGCGATCGAAACGTGGAGCCGTGGAAGTTTCAATTGAAGTAGATATACAGGGTGAGTTTGAAGTTGAGTCATTAATTTTCAGATAATGATTGTAGAAGGAATATAAACCAAAATATGTGTGTAAAAATAAAAAAAAATTAAAAAAAATTTTTTACCTTGTTTTATAAGGTATCCTCCCGACAAGTATTTCAGTGCGGACCTGTATTTGATCGTGAGGTCCCCTGTGAGGTCTTAAGTCACCTGATTCACGAGCCCGTTGTACTACATTAACAAAGGCACGAGGGGTTGGTTGCACTCGATTGGGAAACCGATCCGCATAAACATGTGCCATTTTTTATTTCGTTTGAGCCACGCAACAGATACAACTATTCACTGACACTGACTGTATACAAATGAATGAAATAATTCGTTCCAAATTCTTTCGCTTTTTTGTTTCCGATGCGATGAACCGATACGACGGATTATATCCGTTGTCGCCAAACACGAGCACATTGAGACAGGGCGGTACTCAAACTTCCAAAGGGCTATAACTTTGTTACTTTAATTTTACCAGAAAAATGGTAAAGGAAAAAAACATTTCTTTTGATCAGATCTACTCACTGTTAAAATAAATGACTCAACTTCGAAGTCTTACTTTGCGTATGCCGCAAAAAAGTGGAAAATTCTTTACAAAGCTTTTAGTCTACTTATGCTTCGACTACAACGAAGGCGTACGTACCTACGGGAGGAGGTTATAGGCATACAGAAAAAAGGGGATGACGGATGACGCACAGCCTGTTGTACGTGAGTACATGTCTCTGCATGTGGCATGCATACATTCTGGTCCAACTGTCTAGTTTTATCTGAGGATGCTACCTCATTCGACGAAGAACGTCTACCACCTATAGGGACAATAAGGATAATGGATAATGATAACATGGGTCAACGGGTTGAGCGTGTTAATGATGCATCAATATTTGATAGTCCACATCAAAACCATTTCACAGTCGGACATCTAAATATCAGATCCATAAATTCTTGATTTGACGAGTTCTGAAATTTTATGACAGAATACAATTTTGATATCTTTGGAGTTTCTGAAACATGGCTCAATCCATCTTTAAGAAGCGAGAGCTTTTGCTTGCGTGGGTACAAATTTATAAGGAATGATAGGCAGGGTCGGGGAGGAGGGGTGGCTTTATACATAAAAAGCGGGTTGAAATATTGAAGGGTAAATGTGTATCTTTTAGTTGATAGTTATCGTTCGCCTTCTGAGAGTGTCACTTATTTTTTAGACTCCTTAGAAAATTTTCTCGGTTTTGTCAGTCTCACATATGTTTATTTATTATTGACAGGAGATCTAAATATTAACATTTTAAATAATTCTGCATACACAAATCGCCTCACAAATATAATTCACAGTTTTAACTTATCACAAAGGATCATTGAGCCAACAAGGTTCAATTTTTCCATTAGAGAGGCTAGCCTCATTGATATAATCTGTGCTAGTGAGGATCTTGTCTCTATTGATTCTAAATCATTGGCGGTTTCTCAAAATCTCTCAGATCATAATTTAATTTACTCAGCCTTTCGAAAGTCAAAAATAAATAAATCACAAAAGACTATTAAATAAACAGACTACAATAATATAGATAGAGTCCTTCTTAAATAAAGTTATTCTACTTGGGTGGGAGGATATTTACTATATAAACCAAATCGACCAAAAAATAGAATTCTTTAATAAAAATATAGTAACTGTTCTGAAGAAACATGCTCCGATAAAAACAAAACAAATAACCGAAAAACCTTATGTACCCTGGATAACTCAAAATATCAGATTTAGAGATAAAGCTCATAAAAAATTCCAAAAATCCAAATCACAGGCTCATTTTGAATATTATAAACAACTAAGGAACTATACAAAGAATGCAATTATCCGAGAAAAAATACATTCTTTAACTTACTCTCAACAAAGAAAGGTAAGGAATTTTGGGACACTACCAAAAAGCTCAACATAACATGCAAGAAAACTCACTCAACTATACCCGAGCACTTACAAAATGTAAATGATATACACAATTACTTCCAACAGACCGACAATTTACCAGACACTGCTTCCCAAAAACAGTGTAAACATTAACGATTCTCTTACCTTCCAACTGTTAGACAGGGCCAGTCCAATCAAAATTGTAACTAATATCTACTATCTCATCAAGTGCCATTAGAGAGGATGGTCTCTTTATGAGAGACCTAAAGTTATGTATTGCATTTTGTACGAATGCTTTGCTGAATATAATCAACACATGTATTTTGGGGTGATTATATCCAGAAATATGGAAGAAAGCTATTGTTAAACCCTTACAAAAAATAGCAGAACCTAAAGAATTTACAGACTTGAGGCCTATTAGCATATTACCCACTACATCCAAAATATTAGAAAGGCACATTTATAATCAAATTAGATTTTTTTTGTGACACTAACGATATCATACCCGATAGTCAATCCGGTTTTAGGAAAAACTTTAGCACAAGTACATCATTAGTTAGTATTGTGGATGATATCAGACATCATCAAGAACAAAAAAATAGTACGTGCATGGTTCTTCTCGATTTTAGCAAAGCGTTCGACACTCTGAATCAAAAAATGTTACTGGCCAAGTTACATTACCAGAGGTTTTCGCAGAGCTCAGTAAATCTAATAAAAACACACTTAAGCAACCGTTCAAACTGTGTTATGTTAGCAAATGATTCCGCTATTGACAAAACCGATTTTAAACCTATAAAAAGAGGTTCAATTTTATCTCCTTTGCTATTTTCAATCTACATATCTGACATAATCAAATCGGTAAAATTCGCAAAGATAAAACACTCACAAATATATCTCCCTTTCCACAGACCACAATCCATATTGCACAACAACAACTAAATTCAGATCTCCAAAGTATTGATAGATTTCCAAAGCGTCACAATCTTAAACTAAACCCCTCAAAATCGTAAGTAATGGCTATGTATAAAAACAGTAATGAAAGAGAACATTTTGAACAAAATTTAGTAATTTCTATTAACAATAACAGAGCCCTCAAGGTTCAGGAGGCAAAAAATCTGGGCATTATATTTGATAGCTTGCTTGGCCAAACAAATATATTATTTGCGTAATACCTCAATTTTATCACTTTTTGACTATGGAGATGTCGCCTATGGTGATTCGCTATCGTCGCGAACCAAAAAATGCATACAAAAATAGTTGCATGAGATTTGCGTTTGGAATTCCATATCGAAACCATATCACTCCTTATCTGAATAACTACAACATATTAAACATGAAGAATCGCAGAAAATATGACATGTATTCTTTTATCTATAGGGTTATAAAAACATGTCAATCGCTCTATTTAAGAGAAAGATTTGTGCCTTTGCCTGATGCCCAGAGGAGCAGAAATAATCTCAATTTTATCGTACCTAGACGTAGAACGCGTTCCTTCCGATGATCGTTTGCTTATGTGGCGGTTCACTTATGAAATAAGTTACGAGCTTCAGTTAAAAGCTCATCGTCAAAAACATTCTCAAAACTGACAAAAACGTTGTTACAGAATCACCAGCTACTTTAGCAGCATTTGTGTGTTAGTGTCTTTACATTCCTACTCGCTGACAAGTTGTATAGATTTGTTCTTTGCGTCCGTTGCCAGCTCCCGGGGTTTCTTTCTTCGTTTTTGAATTTTTGTGTTTCACCGCCTGTGCATCTGCCTCTTTACCGATTTTTTTTATTTGGTTTAAGGATTTTTAGGGTATTCAGGACTTTCTCGCATCGACTCTTTGTATAAAATGTATCGGTTTTATAATCGAGATACTGTCGCTTTTCGTCATTGCTCTATATTGTAGAATTTCTTTTGTTTATGATGTTTATTCATGCCGAAATAAATATTTTGAATTGAACTGAATTGTCGACAGGAAAAACTTCCTATCACAGTTCACATATCCTGTGATCTGAGACCGATACTTGCACAGCAAGCTGCCACTTCTGGACTTATTTTATTCTTCAAGGATTTTCTCTTTTCTCATATATCTTACCTTGCTAATAATAATGATAATAATAATATTTATTCGAGTGGACGACAAGGGTATATGAGACATCACAAACATAAATTTAAAAGCAAATACAGGCAGATTAAAAAATAGGTAACAAATGTGCAACAAACAGATTGAAATTAGTGGATATCACATACACAGTGACATTAAAATACGTATCACATATCCAAGAATCAACATACACCATAAAGTGCGTTTTGTTTAAAATACTTATACAATTCTTTTTTACGATTTCCTATATCTATTATGCTCTTTAAGCTTGCACATAACTTATTATATAACTTAGTTGAACACTCTTCAAAAAGTGACGAATTGTGAGTAGGCAAAACTCTGTTTCTTGTTTCATAGCTGTGTAAATCTGCATTAGTAACAAACTCAATTAAATATTGATCACGTTCCTAGTTGCTCTTTTTTGTGACATAAACATTGTTGTCAAAAATCGAGACGAGACTCTAAATAAGCTGCCACACTTATGTTTTGAATAAACTTGAGCATAACAGTATGATAGTAGAACAGGCAACAAACAAGTCTTAGTAAGGGCGAAGCTGAAGACAATTTATTGCATAATAATTGATTGATATTTCCTTGGAAGCTCTGATATAGGTTTTCATACAATGTGATCGCTAGATTTGTCACTAATTCGCAAGACATAGGATCGATTCGTTATGTTAGAAATTGAAGGAAATTTTATAAAAGTATATTTTGAGGACAGTTATTACTAGCAAACCAAGTAGTAACATTTTTTATCATAGCTTTAATTTCTGCTATTGACTGATCTGTTGTTGGCTTACATCATATGTAAGTGTTAGCATCTGCATACATATTAATGTTATTTTCCCAATGAGATTTAAATAACACTACACCATCCTCCTATTGCTTGTGACCGAGGTATCCTAGTTTTTGCATTTCATAATAAGAGCAACCATTCTTTGCATCAATTTGCTTACTAACTGTTTTTCAAGCTCGAAACTATCAGATCAAGGTACTGGTGCCAACATTCAACCCTCGCGAATGTATTTTGTAAACATATTAAAACTTTTCAAAAAATAATAGTAAGCCTATGCTTAGCAACAGTTTTCAATCAGCAATAAAGCAAATTGCCTAACATGATAGTTTTTCCGGCATTATCTAACTAACTACAGGGTGTTTCAGTTTATTGTTGCATAACTTTAAGATTCGATAGAACTTTTAAAATTAATGCATAAAGTCTATATAAACATGGGTCGAAAAATGCGTGGCTTCCGAAATTTAGGGTGTTTAAATTTACTTTTTAAAATAGTTTTTCTTAAATATTTCGAACAATATTTGATGTATAACAGTGAAAATTAGTATACAAGAGTTTTTTGGTACGACAAAACGAACCATGGGCATAGAAATCTAATGGATTTAGGTCAGGGGATCGTGGAGGCCAGGCGACTGGTCCTACACGACCGATCCATCTTTCTAGATAATTTTCGTCCAGCCAGTTTCTAACTATTCTCGAATAATGAGCTGGACAACCATCAAGCTGGAACCAGGCCAATCTTCTTAAATCTAACATAACATCATCCCACATATTTGCATGTTCAGCCTTTAAAAATTCCAAGAAGGTCGCATCATTTAACCTTGCAGGCAAAAGGTAGGGTCCAAATAGTCGATTACGGTAGATACCAATCGACACGTTCACATTAAATTCATGCTGAAAATTCCTTTCCCGAACTGCATGCGGATTTTCATGCGACCAAATATGTTGATTATGAAAATTTACCACTCCACGTCTAGTGAAGCATGACTCATCGGTCCATAAAACGTTACTTAAAAACTCCCTATTATTTTCAGTTCTATCAAGAATCCACTGACAAAATGTGATTCTTCGTTCTCCGTCCCCTGGCTGTAGTCCTTGCACAGGTTGCAAATGGTAAGGACGTCTATGGTTATTTCTAAGAACACGGTGAACATGGCTTGCTGTAATTCCCAAGGCACCAGAAACTCTCCTAACACGTGTGGTGGGATCTCTATCAAACTCACGCAGAATCATACGGGTAAATCTGCGCTGACGAACATTTATGTTTTGATCCCTTTGGAGATTTCCAAAACCATTTTCAATTATTTGGCGATGCACTCTTATAAATACTGAGCGAGTTGGATGTCGTCTGTTTAGAAATCTTGGTGCATATTCTCTGGCTGCTTCTGCTGCGTTTCCATTTACAAAGCCATACACAAAATGAATATAACTCTTGATTGGAGAATAGAAATGGCATTTTTATAAACCTTACAAAAAAAACAGGTAAAAGAAACTAAATTTCGTGCATTCACAATTGCAAAAAAACGTTTCAGGTTTCAACAGACGACAAAACTAACTGTCAACTAATTGACGTTATTCTGCTTTCAATTTCAAAAATATTTGCAGGCACAGCCTACTTCTAAAAATTATCGAGATACTGACTTTTTAACGTTATTTTATCATAAATAATTAAAAATGCATCGAACCTCAAAAATCGAAATATCTAAAAAATGGCTAACTGAAACGAAAATTCACATGAGAGCTTTTTTATGTTGAGAAGTACAAAGAATCAGTTTTTTTATTCAAAAAACAAAAAAATGCACTAAGAAAAATTTTTCGGTCATTTTAATACACTACAGGTACAGTAGAGAGCGCCCTCTAGCGGCTACAGTAAAACTATGCCCATGGTTCGTTTTGTCGTACCAAAAAACCCTTGTATACCAATTTTCACTGTTCAAATCAAATATTGTTCGAAATATTTAAAAAAAAAACTATTTTAGAAAGTAAATTTAAACACCCTGTATTTCGGAAGCCACGCATTTTTCCACCCATGTTTATATAAACTTTATACATTAATTTTAAAAGTTCTATCGAATCTTAAAGTTATGCAAGAATAAACTGAAACACCCTGTATATTTGTCATACTAAGATGTCTAGATTAGTTTTTTTTTTCGTTACCAATATTGTTTAACTGAAGTTTTTCTACATTTCCATCCTTGAAAACTCAAAAAAAGTCGTGTACATCTTCTATATTTGTGAATTACATAATCTTGATTCCCGTATTATTTAGAAAACCATCACACACGAATTATAAAATTCCTGAGCATATAGCTTCTAATAAAAAACTATTAATATAGCTTTCGTTTGTCCAATCACAGACGGCCTATCATGGATAGCTATTTCGTGCTATTTGGCAACTCTTCAGCATGGCGTAGGCTTGGTCTCGGTTGAGAAAAAACTACCCTAAGCTAAACAACTCCGCTCTATTCAGAATATAGGGTTTATCGGAATATGACAGCACAAAATGCCATCTATTGCCAAAATCTATCACTGTTCAGAAAGTTATTGATGAGGTTTACTTCATGATGTGCTGGGAATGATTGTATTTGAAACTCTAATTATAACAACGTGTCAGTAAGAAATTGGATATGTAGAAATAGAAATTGATTAGTTCGTGGAAATTGTAACAAAGAATGTAGATACGTGCATGTCACGTTCGGAACGGTGACACGTAACGTGCAAAAAGCGTGAAAGTGTTGTAAAGTAGAAGAAAATTTCATAGGGAATTTTTGCAGAAAAAGGAATGCAACGGTATGCAACAACACGCAAGAAAATTAGATTTGTCGCGCTTGGACAATTATACAACTCCCGTTTTCGAGTTCTGCTGCACGCGGCCACCGCACATGCATTATTCTCGTTATGGTCTGGTTACATAAATAACCACGGAATGCGGAAATTTATACATTTTGCGGTTGTGCGTTTCACAAAAAAAAAACAGCATTACTATTTTTGTAGCATTTCAGGCGTATCACAGGGTGAGTTTCTAGTGTCGATTGCATCATTTATCAAAGATATTTGAAAAAGAAAATACACACAACGCCAGCCTTTTCATCGATAAAGCCGGACACCATCACTGCGTTTGATAAAGGTTATGCTACATCTTTATTGCCTCTTGATAGCTTTCGATACAGTTAACCACGAATTATTATCATCAAAATTGAACTATACTAAGTGACATATAAATCCGAACACCCAGTTTAAATGGTTTTATTTTAATAAAATTTTGTATAAGTACTTAATGAAGCATAATAAGTAAATGATAAAAATTTCAAAATGATTGCACTGCTTTAAAGCTGTTTAACCCTTAATAATGTGTGGATGCACCCTGATGTGCTACGCATTCTCCAACGCGCCTAGGCATGCTTCTGATCAGGTGGTCAATGTCCTCCTGTGGTATCTCATTCCAGGCAACCACCAACTCCTCTCGAAGTGCTTCTAGAGTCTGAGGAGGACGTTGCAAATTGAGCAATCTCATACCCATCATACCCCACACGTGCTCAATTGGGGATAAGTCGGGAGATCTTGGTGGCCATGGTAACAATGTGACATCATTATGTTGAAAGAAGTCTATTGTGACTCTTGCAACATGTGGTCGGGCATTATCTTGTTGGAAAGTTGGATCTGCCAGGGTGTCAAGATAGGGTAAAAGATGGGGTTCTAGAACGTGGATATAACGCTGCGCGTTCATGTTACCTCTGATGAAGATTAAAGGTGACCTGGAACCATAAGCTATAGCACCCCAAACCATAACTCCAACAGTGTGATGAACATGTCTTTCAACAAAAAACTGCGGATTCCTCCTTTCACCACGTCGCCTTTTAACCCTGGCACGACCATCGTGCATGCCTAAACAAAATCGAGACTCGTCACTAAAGACAATACTGTTCCATTCCTGATCCCAGAGTGACCGTTGTCTGCACCACTCATGGCGATTACGTCGGTGTTCTCGAGTTAAAGGGAGGACCCAGTGTGGTCGGTATGTTATCAAACGAAAACTTCTCATTCGTCGGTAAACACTTCGCATGCCAATAGGTCTTCCGTGTTCTGCAAACCACTCATTTGCAATGGACCTGGTAGTGAAGGCCAATAATCTTAGGCGGCGATCTTCATGGTCTGTTGTTCTACGGCGGCGTCCAGTGCCCCTTGCTCTTTGCGTACGGCCTTCTCGAAGCCATGCCTGACAACACCTAACCACAGTGTCTACACTTCTTTGCACTCTAACTGCAATTGCCCGAAAAGAAAGTCCAGCTTCCCGAAGTCCCACTATACGGCCTCTATCAAACTCACTAAGTTGACGAAATCGTACAGGTCTCCGTACTCTAGGCATCGTAACCGATCGTAAAGGATGCCAAGAACCAAAATCCGCCAACGTTGATTCTTTACTGCGGCTGAAATATTCATTTTTAGAGCGTTAGTGAATTAAAAAAAGCAGTATAAATACCGGAATGTCCAACTGATCAGGCTGAAAAATTTTTCACTTGTTATTTACAGTAAGATAAATACATTCACCAACTTTTATTAAAATAAAACCATTTAAACTGGGTGTTCGGATTTATATGTCACTTAGTATAGTTAACCACGAATTATTATCATCAAAATTGAACTATTTAGGACTTTCTGAGAAGACTGAGAGTATTTTTTCGCACTATTCAATTGGTAGACGTGAAAAAGTTTCTTTAGGCGACAACATTTCATCACTTGAGTTCCCAAAATCTGGCCGCTTATTATTATCTACATCTATTCATAGATACATGGCAACATAAACTGAAAGATCTGGGATCACTAACTGGCTCTTTGATTCACAACAATGGACAGCTGGAGATGACGAAGGAAATCCCATAGATGTATTATATCTTGATAAAGCCTGACATGTACTTTTGATTTACAAGCTTCAGCATTTTGGTGTATTTGGAGCTTTTATATTGGATTGGCAGAACCTTCTAAATCAAGCGGAATCGCACAGCAACCCTCTGTTGCGTGATTCAGTAGACTACACAATTATTTCAGTATACGAAACCGATCAAAATTATGTTTTTTTGGAGTTACAAAGTAATTCGAGTAGTCAAAGCAATAATGCTTAAGCTATTTCAAATGATTTACTTCTTGTCTTTGCTCTATTTCTTCCTTCCTTTCTTTCCTTCTTTCCCTTTTCCCCTTAAACAGACCGACGAGACTTTTAACTAAGAGCAAACGTCCATCGGACCGCTCTGACGAATAATGACGAGTAGTAGTAGAACCTTCTAAGTACGAGCAAATAAGGTTCTAAGTGATCCATATCCAGTGCTGAGTGGTGTTTCAGAAAGCTCTGTACTTGGACCTCTTCTGTTCCTTGTTTACACGTTAGATCTGTCAATGGATAAAAATACTAACATTTGATTCAGATGATAGCAGCCTATTTGGGAACCCTGCATTACAATTAAGAAAGGCATCTAGGAGTGATCTAAGAAACGGCAAATGCCACTTAATGCAGAAAAGCGCATGATAGTTCATATTGGGAAGACAAATCCTCATACGCTCGTCTTTCAAGTTTTGCATATACGTATAGAAACTAGTAGGCCGCGCGCATCGAACGTCAGTACTGAATCTTAACCTCACTCTTTAGTAAACCTAAATTCAAAGTTTCACAACAATACGTGCAGTGTTCTCACTACAGTGTCACCAAGTCATTAGAAAAATGGAACTCAACCGAGAATATTTTCGCGCCATAATTTATTACAACTTTGCCTTGCTGCGTGGTCAAAGGTTCTAGTCACCAGAAGAAGCACTACCTACCGTGTTGTTTTATTTCCTTATGCAAAACTTAAAAGACATCCCTCGTATACGAGTAAACTAGAGGCCCGGCAAAAATTGAAAATATGCAGTGTCAGAAACACCTAGAGGTTATAATAGCACAAGATCAGGAATGGGAAACTCGCATTATCAACAAATTTAAAAAGTTAACTCACTGATATATTTCATTGAAAAAAACATTCTGCTGCTATGATGGAAAATCTATACAAGACGTACGTACGTATGGAGTACCTATTTTGTTAAAGACATCGTACTAATTGTAAACGTAATATATTGCTAATGTCAATGGATTTGACAAAACTCGCTGAGCGAATATTACGAGGGGACCTGATTGAGACATTCAAGGTCATTAGTGGTCGCTACTCATGTACCCCTCAAAACTTTATTATGAGTCTTAATCTTTATCTCCATGGGAATACCAAGAGAAAAGAGGGAACATTTATGTTGATAAGTAGAAAATTCATTTCAAATTATTTGGTATACTGATGGAACACTCTTCGTAGAAGAAACAGAAATGTCAATTCATTCAAGAATAAGGATAAGGAACTAAAAGACAGATCAGTACATTTTGTGCATTATCCAGCGTGAAAAAAGTGTTTACACAACAATCTCATCGGATATTGTCGCCTGCTATTGAAGTGTTAATAGTAATAATAATCATAAGCATGATTTTCTAAAGAGGAAGTTTGATATAATGTACTATAATGTTTGATTTGCTACTTCGTGAGTGAGTTTCATATTTCAGAGTTTAAACGTTTTTCTAATACACCGTCTATCTAGTAGCAAACTTTATTTTTCTCCTTTTTGTAAAATTTATCTTGGTATAATATTTCTAAGAGGTTGCCAAATTAACACATTCCAGAGTTACTTGCAGTTTCCAATAAAATGGAGTTCAAAATAAACAAATACCACATTATTCAAAGAATTATTATTTAACCACTTTGAATAGTAATTCCTGCAAACTTAAATGCTATTGCATCCCACAGATCTAGATGGGTGGCTGACTTCCTCCCACAACGTCAATGCGGGTGTATCCCAGGGACCGGTCTTGGACCCAACATTGTATCTATTACATATACTAAGTGACATATAAATCCGAACACCCAGTTTAAATGGTTTTATTTTAATAAAATTTTGTATAAGTACTTAATGAAGCATAATAAGTAAATGATAAAAATTTCAAAATGATTGCACTGCTTTAAAGCCCTTTGACCTTTAATAATGTGTGGATGCACCCTGATGTGCTACGCATTCTCCAACGCGCCTAGGCATGCTTCTGATCAGGTGGTCAATGTCCTCCTGTGGTATCTCATTCCAGGCAACCACCAACTCCTCTCGAAGTGCTTCTAGAGTCTGAGGAGGACGTTGCAAATTAAGCAATCTCCTACCTATCATATCCTACACGTGCTCAATTGGGGATAAGTCGGGAGATCTTGGTGGCCATGGTAACAATGTGACATCATTATGTTGAAAGAAGTCTATTGAGACTCTTGCAACATGTGGTCGGGCATTATCTTATTGGAAAGTTGGATCTGCCAGGGTGTCAAGATAGGGTAAAAGATGGGGTTCTAGAACTTCGTGGATATAACGCTGTGCGTTCATGTTGCTTCTGATGAAGATTAAAGGTGACCTGGAACCATAAGCTATAGCACCCCAAATCATAACTCCAACAGTGTGATGAACATGTCTTTCAACAAAAAACTGTGGATTCCTCCTTTCACCACGTCGCCTTCTAACCCTGGCACGACCATCGCCTGCTGCCTAAACAAAATCGAGACTCATCACTAAAGACAACACTGTTCCATTCCTGATCCCAGAGTGACCGTTGTCTGTACCTCTCAAGGCGATTACGTCGGTGTTCTCGAATTAAAGGGAGGACCCAGTGTGGCCGGTATGAAAACAAGCCAAAACTTCTCATTCGTCGGTAAACACTTCGCATGCCAATAGGTCTTCCGTGTTCTGCAAACCATTCATTTGCAATGGACCTGGTAGTGGAGAAACGGTCCCTTAAGGCCAATAATCTTAGGCGGCGATCTTCACGGTCTGTTGTTCTACGGCGGCGTCCAGTGCCCCTTGCTCTTTGCGTACGACTTTCTCGAAGCCATGCCTGACAACACCTAACCACAGTGTCTACACTTCTTTGCACTCTAACTGCAATTGCCCGAAAAGAAAGTCCAGCTTCCCGAAGTCCCACTATACGAACTCTATCAAACTCACTAAGTTGACGAAATCGTACAGCTCTCCGTACTCTAGGCATCGTAACCGATCGTAAAGGATGTCAAGAACCAAAATCCGCCAACGTTCATTCTTTACTGCGGCTGAAATATTCATTTTTAGAGCATTAGTGAATTAAAAAAAAGCAGTATAAAAACCGGAATGTCCAACTGATAAGGCTGAAAATTTTTTCACTTGTTATTTACAGTAAGATAAATATATTCACCAACTTTTATTAAAATAAAACCATTTAAACGGGGTGTTCGGATTTATATGTCACTTAGTATATTAACGACTTTATCTAGTGTACGATTAATGGGTGATGCTTCTTCAACGGATGAGGCAGTTTTGCGCCAACGGCTGCCAACGATCCGGCTCTTTTCTCCTGAGAGCCTTCTTTCACGACGCCGCCGCGCGATAATTCCGCTAGGCAGACTTTCCTCCCATCATAACCGTGTCGGACTTTGTACAACCAGAACTGACTTTTTTGTTCCCAAAGTGTCCAGATTGATTTTCAAAAATCGGAATAACAAGATGTCTTTAACCTCGTTATCGCAAATGCAATGCCTACATGACTGCTTAGACATAAAATAACCTTTGTCAGGCCTCAGTGGACCCACATGACGCATATTTCACTATAAGGACCACTCCTATATTTCATTATCTGTTCGATGATGTTTCGCTTGTTCTGTCCAAAGCGTGGGCGGCGATCGATAAATATTGATTAACATAACAATAAATAATAATGAATAAAGCCTTGCTTTTCATTTAGTTTGTAGGAAGAGCCAGAATATCTCGTGCAACCATCTAAGAGTATCTATCTAGTATGTCTCTCTTTTATTTTGCCTGCCTAGACCCCTAATTACGTTTATTTTATGACCCGTCAAATAAAAACCATCCACTTAGGTAAACTGTTAAACGATGAAAGAGTCGCAGAATGTATTCTGGTCACGAATAGTTACACAGCAGAAAAAAGCTATTTTCTTATTTGCTTTTTCTGCTGTTTCAGTGTTTCATAATAAATTCCACTGAATAATGAAATGAGCTGTATGACCAGGAGGGGTGGCCTCTTGTTTTTTTTCCAACACCATCCCCATATCTCAAATAAAAAGTATCTAATATTGGGAAACAAGAAATATAAAGCTAAGAAAGAGAATAATGACCGATTCCATATACAGGGTGACTTCGAAGTTGAGTCATTTATTTTAACAGTGAGTAGATCTGATCAAAAGAAACGTTTTTTTCCTTTACCATTTTTCTGGTAAAATTAAAGTAACAAAGTTATAGCCCTTTGGAAGTTTGAGTACCGCCCTGTCTCAATAATAATATTATGTGCTCGTGTTTGGCAACAACGGATATAATCCGCCTTATCGGTTCATCGCATCGGAAACAAAAAAGCGAAAGAATTTGGAACGATGTTCTTACAATTATTTTATTCAGTTGTATACTATACAGTCAGTGTCAGTCGGTAACTCGTGAGTGAATAGTGGTGTTTGTTGCGTGACTCAAACGAAATATAAAATGGCACATGTTTACGAAAATGCTGATCTTGTGAACTTGTGGACATGATTCTTATTTAATCGAGTGCAACCAACCCCTCGTGCCTTTGTTAATGTAGTACAATGGGCTCGTGAATCAGGTGACTTAAGACCTCACAGGGGAGGTCATGCCGGTGCTCCAAGACCGCACGAACAAATACAGGTCCGCACTGAAATACTTGTCGGGAGGATACTTTATAAAACAAGGTAACATTTTTTTTTATTTTTTTTTTTATTTTTACACACACATTTTGGTTTATCTTCCTTCTACAATCATTATCTGAAAATTAATGACTCAACTTCAAAGTCACCCGGTATATTCGTACCAGTTTTTGAGGATAATCCTAATCATCGCCAAATTGTAGAAACAGGTGTTACTTTCAGGATTTCCATTACAACTCTACAATCATTCCAGTTGAGGAATTGGAGTAGTTACTGTAGACCATAGATACAACTTATTGTGGGCTAAATTTGATAGCTGCTACTTGAATAGTGTCAAGGTGTCAACTGATTTATTTCTAACCATATTAGCAATTTTATCCGAAATAATTGTAAAGTTTTGTTTTATAGGGGTAAGTTGTTCAAGGAGGTATTTTGAATATGATCACATAAAATAGGTACACCAAAAAGCTCTTCAAACAAGATTCCGCCTCATAATTTTGTTTTAAAGTGTATATAATAACGTGTGTTTTTCGAATATTGTAATGTAGCTGTCCAATTCCTCACAAATACGAAATGTTTGAATTTTCGTGTAAGAAAAAAAAAACTTATTGAATACTATCTTGGTTTGTGATTTATATCGGCAAGGTAACTAGCGTATTTTGCTATAAACTTTTCTTTGAACGAACCTTGTATATTGCTCAATAAGCTAGTAGTGTAGGTCTCGTAAATACATAAAAATCTTATCTGAAGAGTTTTTGATGAATCCCAAAAAACACATTTTTTCGTGAATCAAAAGTTTTTCCACAAAAATTGGTGTACCTATTTTATGCGACCATGTTTAAATACCCCATTCAACAGCTTACGTCAGTAAACCCAAACTTTAAAATTATTTCGCAAACCAGTGATTTTCGTCTATGATGATTTTTGTTCCAGTGACGATGAGCTAACACGTTCTGCATTAGTACAAGCTAGCAGTATTCTGTAATGTGAGTACTACAATTGTTCTTTGACTGACATTTATTAATTTGCATTAACTTCTTAATCGTTCAAAAACTTAGTAGATATCGGACATCTGAAGGTATGGATGCTTTTTGGGCGAAGCTCCTAGTAAAACTGACATTCACAAAATACTTCACCAGTTCTGTAACACTTGCTAAAAGTGCCTTCCATCGGTTGACTTTAAATCTGGTTACTCTTTATTAACGGATGCAATTTGTTTTAGTCCTAATAATAAAACCACTTTATCTTAATTGAGTCTATTCTATGATTTGCCTTCAAAAAGTTATATTTTGAGTATTTTTTTTAAAGTTTTCTATCAAGGAGAACTGGCAAAACTTGCTCTCAAAAGTTCGGAAGGCTAATTTGTATGGCAAACTGCTCCCGGTCAAATTTGATGAAATTTTAGTATGTTATTCTTCATTTTACTTTACTCAAAAGTCTTCATGAACAGACATATGCATTAGATAAATTCCCCAGGGATCCGTATTAGGTCTTCAATTTTTTTTGCTTTTTAGAAATGATTTACCAGATTTCATTTCAATGTGAAAAGTTACAATATTTGCTGATGATACCACGATCACTGTATCTGTAAGCTCTATAGATGAACTGCATGGAAACCTCCCAGTTGTATTTGAAGAAATGGAAGTTTGGCGCCAAAGAAACAAGTTGATCCTAAATAAAAATAGAACTACCGCAATCAACTTTCATACTAGAAAATACGTTCAAGCACTAAGACAACATTAAATGTAGACCTTGATTAATGGATAGCGTTTGATGCAGATCTTTCCTTCAGCACCTAGAATGCAAGATATGTTGCGGAAATGGCCGTTCGGGTTTTAAAAAAAAAATATTTTTACTATACAAGACTGACTACAAATATGACTTTAAATATTTTACAATGGATAAAGTGTACAATTCGACGAACAAACGAGGAATCTGCGGAAAGCATGAAGAACCTCTATTTATCATCTCGGGCTTGGATACTTTCCGCAGCATTTTCTTCTTCCACGTGCATCCTTTTCTGCACCATAACCCCTCCCTACCTAGTCTGAAAACTGAATAGGAACGTTTTCTGTTTTCAGCAGATTTTCTTCTTTTTGAATCTTTCTTAGGCCTCTCTTCACTGGATTCGGGATTTTCTTCATCTTTCTTGTCTAGGGGTAGATCATATTTCTTCTGGATTTGTTGTCCCTAAATATACCAAAAGGTTATTGCTACTGTAACAAGCAGAAAGATAGTAAAAACTGATCTGCTAGAAAACCAAATTAAGGCATCAATAGCTTCTTGCATTTCCTTGATTTTGCCGAGGTCAATAGTCTTGAGGATTATAGCTTTCTTAGACACAAAATTCGATCTTGCATTCCAAAATTTTATTTATGGAAGGACCAAAGGCTTTCCTTTGATTTGATCCTCCTTGTTCCAAAACTTGCATGAGTTGATCTGTATTCCACGACTTTCGGGTATTTCGACTAAACTCGGCGTTTCTAAAAGAAGTGGTTGTTGACTACCATACAACTTGACTGCTGTGATCGGCTGGTCAGCGGGAATGACCAAAATGTGTCTTCCTGATATCGCTTCAACAATAGGACTGGATACTTGTAACCTGGTGAATTGGCATTTTGAAAATTCAGCTTTCTTCAGTAACTCGTTTAGACAACCCTGTATAGGTTCTTGTCGATTCTTGCAGAAGTAGACATTTTCAATTTCTGGACATTCTTCTTGAAATTGCTGATGACTTGTTCCAAGAGCCAAAAAGGGGTGGGTTGGATTCATGGTTGAATTTCTAATAGGAACTGGGTATAGACGGAAAAATTGGAATTTTTTATCAGATAATATAGGTAATATTATAGAAAACCTGATTTTATTACCAGTAAACGTAATTTGTGGATCAGCTACTAAATTGTATGATTGTAAATCTGGAAAATTTGGTACTTTCTTTTCACCTTATAATTCTGCTAAATACTTTTCAAAATAAGATCTCCTATTCAGGGAAATGAATTTGGATGGGGCGAAAAGGAATGTTGCCTGTTACCTTCTACTCCTATCTTCTTGGAAGGCAGAAAGAAGCAAGGGGCCAACTTCTCACGATGCCGCGAATTTTCGTAAAACTACGTTCCTACTGGATGACCACGCCAAATATGTTGCCGAAATGGCCGTTCGGGTTTTAAAAAAAAATTATTTTTACTTTACAAGACTGACTACAAATATGACTTCAAATATTTTACAACGGATAAAATGTACAATACGACGAACAAACGAGGAATCTGCGGAAAGCATGAAGATTTTCTATTTATCATCTCGGGCTTGGATGCTTTCCTCAGCATTTTCTTCTTCCACGTGCATCCTTTTCTGCATCACAACTCCTCTCCACCTAGTCTGAAAACTGAATAGGAACGTTTTCTGTTTTCAGGAGCTTTTCTTCTTTTTGAATCTTTCTTAGGCCTCTCTTCACTGGATTCGGGATTTTATTCATCTCTCTGGTCTAGGGGTAGATCATATTTCTTCTGGATTTGTTTTCTATAAATATACCAACAGGTTACTGCTACTGTAACAAGCAGAAAAATACTAAAAACTGAGCTGCCAGAAAACCAAATGAAGGGATCAATAGCTTCTTGCATTTCCTTGATTTTGCCGAGGTCAATAGTCTTGAGGATTATAGCTTTCTTGGGCACAAAATTCGATCTTGCATTCAAGAATTTTATTTATGGAAGGACCAAAGGTTTTCCTTTGATTTGATCCTCCTTGTTCCAAAACTTGGATGAGTTGGTCTGTATTCCACAACTTCTCGCTCTTGGGCTGTGGATTCTTCGTTCGTTGCTGTAGGTCGAGCGCCGAAGGGACGATACCCACGTTTTTACAAAACTGGTCACGATGCCGCGAATTTTCGGAAAACTGGATGACCAAATATCTTGCCGAAATGGCCGTTCGGGTTTTTTAAAAAAAATGATTTTTACTTTACAAGACTGACTACAAATATGACTTAAAATATTTTACAATGGATAAAATGTACAATACGACGAACAAACGAGGAATCTGCGGAAAGCATGAAGAACCTCTGTTTATCATCTCGGGCTTGAATCCGTCTCTGCATTTTTTTCATACATGTACATCCTTTTCTGCATGCCTGAATTTAAATAAAGGCTATTATGCCATATTTTATATGGAGCAGCATTTAGATAAAAAGAGCCTATTGTCACTATACTATGATCTCATATACAGTCATTTATCTTGTAACATCCTATTCTGGGGTAGAGCTAAAAGCATCAACAAAATTTTTATATCACAAAAATGGATAATTAGATTGCTGTTCAACCTTGGTCTTGGCGAAAGTTGCACATACACATTTATTCAAAATAAGCTGTCGACAGTTCCTTGTATTCACATATAAGAGTGTGTTAACTACGTAAAGCGATACATCAGCGGTTTCAACATGTAAAATGGACATCACAACTATAAGACCAGAAATTCCATTTTGAAAACAAATAGTTTTAGAACTATGGCATGTACAAAATCATCCCAGTTCATCTACATATCATCATATAATACTCAACCCCGAGATTTGCGAGATACAGAGAGTTATATAAAAATTTTAAAATAAGGTTTTTCAAGTATTTAAGTAAATATTTTTAATCTATAAATTAATTTTTACATTTTCCTAATCAGTAAGTAATATGGTTTTATTTTAAACGTTTTGTATAGTATTTTAACAAGTAGTTTTAACACTACTATAACAAATATACCAACTCTTGTCTGTGTAATCGAGTCATAATGAACATTTAATTTTTATCTTGTTTTGTCTATAGTGTGGAGTAACGAAGTCACTCTGCATTATATTCACATTTATTGTTATATTCTTACTGTACTGCTTTTCTTTTGACATGCCATGTGAAATTTAATTTTAAATTTGGCTAAATATATTTTACTATACTATAACTATCTAAAACTGTAATGACTCATCGATGTTTACGTGAACATCACTTAACCACCAGTAGTCTGCTGTTCATAGGCGGGGTATGAATGTTTAACATGGGTGAACTAGATTTGTCACATGCTCAATAAAGAGTGGTTTGAAACATATTGTAAGTAAAAAATTTGGGAATTACCTTTATTCATCGTCGCTTCCACTTACATCTGACAGTAATAAACTGTCGCTAGCGCTTTCCTCGTTGAAATCGACTATAACTGGCTCTATGATGGTGTCGATGTGGTGGTCAAGCTGCCACATTTTTGTTTCTTCCTTCACAACATGTCGGATAGCATTCTGCCAAGCTTCGGGCGTTACTAGCTGTATGGAAGTCTCAAGTAAAACGTTAACGTCTGGTAATTTGAAGGTTGTGATATGGCGCGCAATATAACCCTTCACTTGAGCCCAGATGAGCTCTATTGGGTTCAGTTCACAGTGGTAGGGCGGTAAACGCAGCACAGTGACACCACATTGACGGGCCATCTCATCAGTCACGTAACTAATGTTCCGAGGTTTGTGCTGTTAAATTTTTCCATACAATTCCGCTTTCACACATGAATCGTCAAACGGGATTCCTTTTTCGCGCAACCATTGCTGCATGTCACTTTTTCGAGACCCCATAGTCGGTACACGGTCGGCTCGACGACTATGGTAGGAAGCATTATCCATGACGATCACAGAGTTGGGCTCAACTCGCTGAAGCACCCCTTGAAACCAGCTCTCGAAGCAGCTGGCATTCATTTCGTCATGGTAATCACCTCCTTTCTTAGAGACGAAAATCAAGTCACACTCTTCTAAAATGCCACAATCGCTACCAATATGAGTTACGATCAATCTTTGACCTTTCCCTGACGGTCCACGAAGACCTGTTGACAAACCTTCAATGCTTGCTTGTCGGTTACTCACTACGTTTTTGTCTATCCCAGGTTTTTTTAACTGTGTGACCTGCATTTACCCATGTCTCGTCCAAATAATAGATTTTTCTGCTTTGTCGCCTATGTTCAATCATTTCGCGTAGATATTTTCGACGCCAGGCGACTATTTCAGGTCTCTATCAATACTGACTTCCGATTACGCGTTTCGTAACGAAAATTAATTTCGTGCAGGGATTTCCTCATTACCTCGACGCTCATTTGGGGTATAATTTCATTTTCCTTGATCGCTGCATGCACAGCCTTGAGGATTGGTATCTCATTCCTAAAGAAGGATGAATGTATGGTTCGCCTTAACTCCATTTTGCTATCGTCATCCAATTTAACGGCCTTTCGTCCCTTCAAATTAAACTTTGGATCAGTAGTAGCTCCAGTTTTCTTCTTTTCATGCACCACCCTGCGAATGGTTCACTCTGGAACGCCTGTCATACTTTCACAACGCGCGAGTGCATCTCCCTGCGACATAGTTCTGTTCAGAGAATTGAACACGTTGAGCACGATTTCTTTCGCGTCCCTCTTCAGTGCTTTACGAAGCCGCCTACTTGTTCCCTGGCTTTCAGTACTTCCACTCGTGCCATTTGTACTCTCCATGGTTAAGTATAACCAAAACAGTAACCACAGAAACCACAACAATAACAATCACACAACAATTCTTATAAAAACACACAATATGCGATCGCTCAACGAAACACGTTCCAATGCGTTGCCGACGCCTATGAGTCTGCCGGTCGAGGCGCGTCTTTGATTTCATTGGTTCTACCGGCGGAGAACAATCAGCCATTATTTCCATCTCGGTCTGTGCTGTTGACCACCGCAAAGCCACAGAAACGACATATGTCGTACGCTATACGGCTGTACTGGAAGGAAGCCGGGATCGAGCTCTGATCACGTGTTGATCACGCGTATGAGTCATTACAGTTTTAAATAGTTGTAGTATAGTAAGGGACACTGAACATATCGTCGCTCGAGAGACAAAGAGGCGTAACTCCAATACAGCTATTTTACAGAAGACGCGATATACACCCGCTTGTCCTTTTAGCACTAGTAAGAATAGCAGATCCGTCCACATACTGATTTGCCATATTACATTAACTATAAGGAGGAGCGATATACGTCACTTCGTCATATTAACGATTTCAACTCTTAAATATTTCTGGTGGTGCTAACTCCAAATGGGCATTTTCCGACTTAAACCCCTTTGTCTTTCCAGCGACGATATATGCCAAAAATTATTTAAATCGGACGAACATACGTAGGTGTTCACTCAGTATATACTACTACTACATACCGTAACCTGTTTGCAGCTCCAGGATTAAACTTAATTTCTGGACTATGTGCCTAATAATGAGCTAGTGAATAGGTTAAAACGCCAACTGCCATCTGTTATTCTGCATGGCTGTTTATTTAATTTAGATTAGTCCGAAAATCCTTATTATTGTCCACACGAGCAGAACGCTGCTTTATCTCTCGAGTTATAAAAATTTCTCAAAACATACCTGCTCAACTCAGTTGTCCCATGTGAATTGAACACTGAAATCACGGAGCTTGTACTAAACAGTGTTAACAAACTATACAGTGCTTTTCTTTAATGTCCCCCTTCCCATTTGATTTTTTGAACGGATCAATTAAAAAAGTTAAGACTTGAGGTAATGAAACTGATAGAAAAAAATTATATGATTCGGTCTCGTGAAAGTTACGCGTCGCACCATAAATAAAAATCGCCTCAATTTTTTCTTTCAAAGGACGAGAATTGACCATTTTAAAAATAGTTCAAACTGTATCTAGTACTAAAACCGAAAACTAAATAAGAATATTTTAACTGTGTAATGATGTTTATTTTCGTACTGATTTTCACTGTCATAAAAAAATAACAAAACATGTTTTTATCGCTGTTGCTGTGGATTCGGCAGGGAATTACAATTGTTTGTAGAGATATGCATGTTAGTGGGTTTGTGTGCAAGTAATGATCAAATGTACCACCATTTTGTAGTAGGTAAAGGTATTTACTTTATATTCTAGGGTTATAAAGTACTAGTCAGGAGCTTCAAAATGATGTGCCACACGACCCCCGTTTTCATATAGGGTGTCCCAGAAGTCGACGTCAAGCCGAAACCGGGTGATAGGCAAAGTCATAACAGCTATCACAAAAATATTTAAAAAAATTTTAGGTATGTGTTTTGAAAATTATAGGTCTTTGAAAAAAATATAGAAATTTCACACCCTACGGCAGTCTGTCAACTCCTGTTACTACAAATATTAACTTTTTTTGGATTTCATTTTTACAATGTAATGATGAATAATGTATCTTCAAACTGGTGTCTCAACCTTACTGCCAACTTTTCGCGTTCAGGAAAAATTGCCACTTGTTTCCCAACCAAGTATTCCAAAGTAAAACTTTGCTCAACTTTAACTGGCTGTACTGGAAAAAAATGTACTACGAGAGTTTGACAAGTAACCTTAAAAGTTGGCGCATTTAATAAGGATTCGAAAATGGTATAACACTTAGATGATTACTCGTTAACTTATGCACAATTTTTATTTGAAAAAAAACTGATGAAAATTTTTCAAAATTTCCTAATTAAACAGCGATTATGAACACGCACAAGGACCCTTAAGGATAACTGTTTGCACAACAGTGGGCATCAAAATGCTGCTGATGATGATTTACCTTTACAGCAAATGCTCAAACTGTTTTCTTTCAGCCGCAATACACGCTCGACATCTTCTTAAAAAAGATCGTGTTATTAAACGAGCGAATCCACGGTTATTAACAAACTCAGCTGCTTCCAATAGTCTTTGCCGTAGCTCAGCTACATTTTGAATCAGCTTGAAATACACTTTTTCTTTTACAGTTCCCCAGCAAAAAAAATGTAACGGATTCAAATCTGGTGACCGGGCTGGCCACGGTATTGTACCAGACCGCCCTATCCATCTGCCTTTTGATCGAGATACTCTCTCACTGAGAGTGCATAGTGCGCTGGGCAGCCATCATGCTGAAACCACATGTCCCTGTAAATACTCAGTGGCACGTCCTCCAATAAATTTTCTAAATAATTTTGCAAAAACAGTCCAGTTCACGAATCCAAAATTAGTAACAGTACGAAATCAACAAACACGAACATGTAAAGATGCACAGTAAATGAAGGAGTACTGATCGGTATCAAACTGTGCAATAGCAAGGAAGTGATGTGCTTCATCCATATCACATACAGTGTGTTCAACCTCTCCTGCCCCGGCATTATGAGCCCGAGTTGCTTTATGTCGCACAATGTTAGAAAGACACAGGAAAGATCCACAGTTCTTTGAAAAAATTTTATGGTCGGATGTGACCACATTTAAGAAAGATGGGTACATGAATCTGCATAGCTTACACGAGTGGCACGTAGCAAACCCATATTTGATGAGAGAAGATAAATCTCAATATCGCTTCAAGATAAACCATTGGACAAGAATTTTAAATGGTAAAATAATCGGTCCGTTTGAGTTCCCAGAGACTTTGACTGCTGAAGTTTATTTGGATTTTTTGAAAAATCATGTACAAAATTTATTGGTGGATGTGCCACTGAGTATTTACAGGGACATGTGGTTTCAGCATGATGGCTGCCCAGCGCACTATGCACTCTCAGTGAGAGAGTATCTCGATCAAAACTTTCCAGGCAGATGGATAAGGCGGTCTGGTACAATACCGTGGCCAGCCCGATCACCTGATTTGAATTCTTTAGATTTTTTTACTGGGGAACTGTAAAAGAAAAAGTGTATTTCAAGCCGATTCAAAATGTAGCTGAGCTACGGCAAAGACTATTGGAAGCAGCTGAGTTTGTTAATAACCGTGGATTCGCTCGTTTAATAACCCGATCTTTTTTAAGAAGATGTCGAGCGTGTATTGCGGCTGAAGGAAAACAGTTTGAGCATTTGCTGTAAAGGTAAATCATCATCAGCAGCATTTTGACGCCCACTGTTGTGCAAACAGTTATCCTTAAGGGTCCTTGTGCGTTTTCATAATCGCTGTTTAATTAGGAAATTTTGAAAAATTTTCATCAGTTTTTTTTAAATAGAAATTGTGCATAAGTTAACGAGTAATCTTTTAAGTGTTATACCATTTTGGAATCGTTATTAAATGCGCCAACTTTTAAGGTTACTTGCCAAACTCTCGTAGTACATTTTTTCCAGAACAGCCAGTTAAAGTTGAGCAAAGTTACTTTGGAATACTTGGTTGGGAAATAAGTGGCAATTTTTCCTGAACGAGAAAAGGTGGCAGTAAGGTTGAGACACCAGTTTGAAGATGCATTATTCATCATTACATTGTAAAAATAAAATCCAAAAAATGTTGATATTTGTAGTAACAGGAGTTGACAGACTGCCGTAGGGTGTGAAATTTCTATATCTTTTTCAAAGACCTATAATTTTCAAAACACATACATAATATTTTTTTAAATATTTTTCTGATAGCTGTTATGACTTTGCCTATCACCCGGTTTCGGCTTGACGTCGACTTCTGGGACACCCTGTATATTATTTTCCAAGATGGCACCCAGCGGCCGTCTTGACTTTTTCATTTTTTACTCTAAAATATGGCATCCGCGAATCAATTTCGTTTCCTCAAATTTTAATTTTTTAAATTGGTCCGTTCAAAAAATCAAAGGGGAGGGGGACATTAAAGGAAAGCACTGTATATTTTAACTTAGCGATATTTATCGTGTCTAAATAGCCACCGTGCACCGCACAACCCCAACTCTAAAATTGGATAGCTAATCTCCGACACACCTGGAATGAAGCTTCACAGCGTGTCCATCTGATTCGGTGTTGACATAAGAGGTTACTCGACCATACTGGATATGACATTACGCCATGCAAGATCCATTCAATTTGTAGCTACTTCAAACACTGACACATGTGAGCCAGCCGCCCTGAATAGCTGCATACCATTCTGTTATCCAGGCATATTTGATTGCTGGACGTGCTATATGAATACGTGAACGGTTCCTGAATAGGTAATTATTAAACCAATTGTTGGAATATTTGAACATGATAACCGTTTGATTAAAATAAGTTTTTGTTCATCATGTTTCGGGTGGACGATGTATGTACAGTCAACGAAAATCGAAGGTTCGCCAAGTAAGGCTGAAAATTAGTTTATAGTAAACTGAGCTTAGGGCCAATTTCATCAATATTAATATTTAACGGTCCCTTGGACCAATAGGAAAAGACCTTATCGAAATGCAATTTGACGGAAGCTGTCAAAGCTCTCTGAGTATCAGTGATTTCTATTGAAATGTTGAATAAGGTCGTGGAAAAACGGTGCTTTAAAATTAGGATAACTTTCATAGAATTTCAAATTTTTATCATTTCTCAAAAGACGGTCAGTTATTTAAATGGACCAATGAAAATGAGAGAAATAATAGGTCGATTTTCTAGCTATTATATTTAGTGGGATGTTTCCACTGTTTTTGACGACTGTTCATGCTTGGCAATCTAGTTTTGTCTGTATATCACGTACAGGGTGTTGTACATAATACGTACCTGTAGAAATGCACAGATTTTTGTTATTTTGCAAAAAAAGGATATAAAACGTATTCCAACTGGTTCATCATCCTTTGTTACATAAAAAACAATTTTTGCCAATTTGTGATCTAGAAATCCACACCAAATGTAACCAAAGAGCACATTTCCATTTCTGGGTCCTAAAACATCGATTTTTGTAAAAGTATCCGCATCCACCTATTATTCATCGTCTAGATATTATAAGTCACAGTCAAAAATACCTATTTATGAAAATATATCTCCAAACACTGTTATATTTTCTTCTTATTTCTATTATTATAGGATATCAATTGCTTTTTAAAGTGATCTGCTCATCTGCAGTGTTGCCAAACCAGCAAAAAAAACGGAATGGTTGAGCGCTTTAAAGGTAAGAGAAGATCCGATCGTGATGAATAGGCTTCAGAAGAGGCCTACCCTTCTGTTCCTGATAAATTAACTGATATGAATAGAACCAATACCTCACGATACTTAGACCTTACTTTTCATTCATTAGTCGTAAATGCTTGGTTAATTCATACTTGATTCAGCATGTTAGGTAGAATATTTATACGCATTACTATTTACTTTACATCTTTTATTGATAGTGATGTACGTCGAGGGAATTGTGCAGTAAATTAGTAACTCGATATCAAGGCAGGTGTGGAAATTGTGCTGCCGGCAAGTGCGCCATTGTTAGCGTGGTAGCCATTATTTGTATGAATAGTAATGGACAAGGCAAATATCATTATATAGTCTTAGATATAATTAGCTAAATTATACAACCTGTCTCAATAATATCTTTCTACAGACCAGCCTCAACTGATAATAAAACAATTCAAATATTATTTAAAAGGTCATGTTATACCTGTAAATACAGACTTCTGCGTTTTAATTGGAGACTTCAACATGAACATCTTAGATAGTAACAATTTGCTTGTTCATGAATATCTTAACATGTTGTCTATACTACTAGAAAGCTTGGCGCCTCAAGTGCTTGTATTGACCACATTTTTTTAAGAAGTAAACAAGAAAATAATAATCATAAAGCTTTCGTAATAAAATCAGATATTACTGATAACTATAGTACAATATCAACTCTACCCCTCAACCTTGAAGATTTTGTACCTACTAACCCTAATAAAGCGAAGTATAAAGAATATATGGACTATGGAAAATTAATAATAGACTTAAAATCTGAAACCTGGAATAACTTATATAATATGAGAAATGTTCACGAAGCAACTAAATATCTGACTACAACAATTACTGAATGTATATCAAAAAATATCAAGAAAACCAAAATAAATCGTAACAGTCCAAGAAAAAACTGGGTAACTTCGGGACTAGTTAAATCCATCGATGAAACGAGAAATATAAACTATTGTATAAGACAAAACCAACAGACGACACAAAACAAAATTATTTGTACTATAAAACTAAGCTCTGCCAATTGATCAACGTTTCAAAACAGAAATATTACACAGAAAAACTACAAAACAACAAATCTGACTCTAAAATGCTATGGAATACCATAAATCAGATCTGTAATTCATCCAAATCTGAAACAAAAATCGAAGAAAAAAACGTCCATAATACTACACCTAACACAAGTGAAGATATTGCTGATGCATTCAATAAATACTTTATAGAAGTAGCGAAAAAATTAGCAATGAAAATAAATAAACCTAACACAAATATTCCGCCTAGAAAATGTCGATTTTCTTAGAACCTGTGTCTGAAAATGAAATGAAAAATGCCATACACAGTTTGAGAAATAAAAAAAGCCCAGGTCTTGATGGTGTACGATCAGAAATGTTAAAGAAAATTTCATCCGAAATTAGTAAGCCCTTGACGTACACAGCGAACTTGATAAATGAATTGGCAGAATCTCCAGATGATTATAAAGCAGGAGTAGTAAAACCCATCCACAAATCCGGTGAAAAAACAGATACTAACAATTACAGGCCTGAAACTCTAATATCCAGCTTTGCAAAACTTATTGCGAAAATCATAAAAACATGACTTCTAAATTTTTTTACTAAACATAATCTGATTAATGAAGAACAATTTGGATTGCAGAAAAACAAGTCTATCCAAGACGGTGCAACAGGCACTAGAGCTTGAATAGTCATTTAGTCCTTGAAGGCACTACTAGCAAGTACAATTTGTGTCGATTTATTAACTGCTCTACGAGTAGTGAGCTTAGTCCAATTTTTCTTATATCTCAGAGACCTACGGACGCGCGATCCTAAGTGCTACAACACGTTTGCTGGATGTTTTCAACTCAACAAGTAGCTGACTGAGAAATACTCCATATAGTAAATCCGCACCCCACAGTGACAAAGACAAAGCGAGGGATATCGGAAACGGCAGCATAAATAACGGCGTTTCCTTCCTTTTGCTGTTTTTCTCGTAAGGCTTCTGACACCGAGGCAACGAGCAGTGCGGCGAGTAAGCAATGATCCCTTTTCTCACGAGACCGATTTCCCAGATTTTCACGGATAAACATCGCCATCGATGCAACTTTAATGGGGCCTGTCCTCGACCGTAGATAAAATTTCAACGACTCCATCATTTCCACTGTAGGGGATTTGACAGAACGCTTGAAATTTTTATACCGATGCAGCCGCTTAAGCGGATACCTATACAGGGAGTTTCAAATTTGATTATCTCCATTGGGATCTAGGAAAGAGATGCGAAGTCGCTTAAGTGGGGGCAATGTTGCGTATTCAGATAATCAAAAAAATTCCACTTGAAAAGTAACGAAATAAAATGTACTTCCGGAAAGACAAGCAAAAGACCAATTTTTCATCTCTTTCACTTTTTCTCCTCTACAACATGGCATAATTAGAATTAATGTTTCGACTATTGTCCACCAGCATCATTTTTTTTTCTTCTAGGCTCCATATTGGATTTTTACACAGATGAATACGATTTTCAATTCTGATTCCAAAAATGTACAATACGGCAAAGGTCTACCTAAAAAAAATCACCTTTTTTAAATAATTAAGGTTTGGCAATGTAATGACGTATCATATATTTTTGGTAACAGAACTAAAAACTCTATTCATCTATGCTAAAATCCAATATGGCGTTCATAAGAAAAAATTAAGTTGATGCTTGAGGACAAGACATATTGAAATTCCAATTATGCGCTCCTGTAGAGGAGAAAAAGTGGCAATGTTAATGTACAATTTATTTTGAAATCATCTAACAAATGAAGAGCAAAAGTGCAAAAACCGATTAATTTACTTTTTACGATTTTTGAGATAGACATGCAATTTGGTTAATTTGAATATACTTTATCCATTTTTAAAGGCAGATATGAGCCGTAGCAGCTAAATCCTCATGAAAAATGGAGTTTCAAATTTGACGGGGATTTTTTTCTAGAGGTTTTTGCCGATTTTCTCAGAACTACAAAAAATGGAATTATGGGTTTTCGCATGTTTGTTCTTCAAATGAAGACAGGATAAAAATAAAACGATATTGGGGAAACTCGGTTTTTTCCGTCTCTCTCTAGAAGTGCCTTTCGAAACTTTCTAAGCGGCATTTTGTTGATTATTTGGATAGGCGACTTCGTATCTCTTACAATTTACGAAATTCCAATTGTGAGAGCCTTTGAAACATCCAGTATGCCGAGGCATCGCAACTACTATAAGGAGCTTAAAAAGCTTATCTTTAAGGGGGTGGAGGTAATTTATGAGTCAATAACGTAATGCACAGAGAAAATAGGACAACCATCATGGTGAATTTATTGTAAATACAGTTATTCTAGACCCCCTATTTTCTTGCTCTTTACAAAACAAAGAAGAAGGAGTATAAAAAGAAAATTAAAAAGTCCAAACGTAAATATGTCACACAAAATACTGACAGCTTCCAACAAAAGAAAGCAGACCTGGAAATTCATAAATCGTCAATTGGGGCGAGCTGAAAAAAGATCTGAAGTTAACAAAATAAAAATTCGCGAAAATCGAGACTAATAAAAACGTTATTGTTTTGCAGACTATTTTTCAAATGTATGGGATGACATTCCTCCCAGAGTATTAAAATCCATTACAACGTATATTGAATTTTTCCGTAAGCAGTGGACTGTTTCCTGATCTGTTGAAGTTATCTCTAACTTTGCCTTTTCACAAAAATGGAAATCTGGAGGATATAGAAAATTACAGGAGAATAACACACACAATTTTCTGAGGTCATTGAACGGACAGTGTATACAATTATTACTGGCCTTGCTGTGAGATTCAACATTTTATCTGATGCCCAGCAAAAGCTCAGGCAAAGTAAGTCTGTGGAGACGGCTCCTCTCTGAACTTTTAAATTATGTCTATTCAGATCAAGGTAATTTCGCTGTAAGTCACATGTTTGATTTATCGAAAGCTCTTGACATATTGAGTAAGGATATAATACTAGAAAAACTAGATTCACCTGGTCCTAGAGGCAACAGAGGTATTATCGTAAAAATTGATAAATTAATGTCTGATGGACACTGAGTTTACCTTAGTGCACCGCAAGGACAAGTGTCGGGACGGTCGTTATTTATACTGTGACATATAAATCCGAACACCCAGTTTAAATGGTTTTATTTTAATAAAAGTTGGTGAATGTATTTATCTTACTGTAAATAACAAGTGAAAAAATTTTCAGCCTTATCAGTTGGACATTCCGGTTTTTATTCTGCTTTTTTTTAATTCACTAACGCTCTAAAAATGAATATTTCAGCCGCAGTAAAAAATCAACATTGGATAATTTTGGTTCTTGGCATCCTTTACGATCGGTTACGATGCCTAGAGTACGGAGACCTGTACGATTTCGTCAACTTAGTGAGTTTGATAGGGGCCGTATAGTGGGACTTCAGGAAGCTGGACTTTCTTTTCGGGCAATTGCAGTTAGAGTGCAAAGAAGTGTAGACACTGTGGTTAGGTGTTGTCAGGCATGGCTTCGAGAAGGCCGTGCGCAAAGAGCAACGGGCACTGGACGCCGCCGTAGAACGACAGACCGTGAAGATCGCCGCCTAAGATTATTAGCCTTAAGGGACCGTTTCTCCACTACCAGGTCCATTGCAAATGAATGGTTTGCAGAACACGGAAGACCTATTGGCATGCGAAGTGTTTACCGACGAATGAGAAGTTTTGGCTTGTTTTCATACCGGCCACACTGGCTCCTCCCTTTAACTCGAGAACACCGACGTAATCGCCTTGAGTGGTGCAGACAACGGTCACTCTGGGATCAGGAATGGAACAGTATTGTCTTTAGTGACGAGTCTCGATTTTGTTTAGGCATGCACGATGGTCGTGCCAGGGTTACAAGGCGACGTGGTGAAAGGAGGAATCAACAGTTTTTTGTTGAAAGACATATTCATCACACTGTTGGAGTTATGGTTTGGGGTGCTATAGCTTATGGTTCCATGTCACCTTTAATCTTCATCAGAGGTAACATGAACGCGCAGCGTTATATCCACGAAGTTCTAGAACCCCATCTTTTACCGTATCTCGACACCCTGGCAGATCCAACTTTCCATACAAGATAATGCCCGACCACATGTTGCAAGAGTCACAATAGACTTCTTTCAACATAATGATGTCACATTGTTAAGATGGCCACCAAGATCTCCCGACTTATCTCCAATTGAGCACGTGTGGGATATGATGGGTAGGAGATTGCTCAATTTGCAACGTCCTCCTCAGACTCTAGAAGCACTTCGAGAGGAGTTGGTGGTTGCCTGGAATGAGATACCACAGGAGGACATTGACCACCTGATCAGAAGCATGCCTAGGAGCGTTGGAGAATGCGTAGCACATCAGGGTGCATCCACACATTATTAATGGTCAAAGGGCTTTAAAGCAGTGCAATCATTTTGAAATTTTTATCATTTACTTATTATGCTTTATTAAGTACTTATACAAAATTTTATTAAAATGAAACCATTTAAACTGGGTGTTTGGATTTATATGTCACTTAGTATATAAATGACCTTCCGAATTTTATTTCAAAGGGTAAAGTCACAATGTTTGCCGAAGATGCTACAATCACGGTTTCTGGCAGAACTTTATAAGAATATCTTGATAGTTTTTGAAGAGATGGAGGTTTGGTGTGAAAGGAATAAGTTGATATTAGATGAAAATAAAACTACGGCAATCAACTTTCACATTAAAAAAATTATTCCTTCAGTTACAGTCACACTATCAACTTGGATTGCGATTTTGAATCTCAGATATTTGTTGTAATTTAAACAAAAGCCTCTTTCCATTATTTTATATGAAACAATGTTTGGATGGAAAATCTATATCATCTCTTAACTATGCATTTGTATATCGACTGGCGTAAACAGAGTCTTCGTTTCAAAAAAAAAACTTCCATCAGACTATTATTCAATCTCACTTTCAAGGAAACTTGTAGGCATGGCTTGATCGATAACAAACTGCTTACTGTACCTTGTAGTTTTATATTCAAATGTGCAAATCATGCTAAACGTAACATTAACAACTTCAAGACGCAAAATGGACAGCATGATCATCATGATCAAATCATTTTAGGACTCTAACTTACACTAGGTCACTGCAGTATAATTTTGTAGATATTTGAGGGATATTGATAGCTACTGTAGTTCTAAAACAATGATTTCCAATTTATCTAATTTTTTTAAATTTTATTGACGAATAAAGATTGTGGATGTTAATAAAATGGATCTTTTTAAATATTATTCTTTTACATAATTTTATAATTTTATCAATTATTTTAATGTGTTATAATTCTAATCCCATATTCATTATTGCATATTTTATGTTTGTATCTTTGGATAACACACATTTTTTATGCTCATTGCCATTTGAATCGTGTGTTTGTATACTAAGTGACATATAAATCCAAACACCCAGTTTAAATGGTTTTATTTTAATAAAATTTTGTATAAGTACATAATGAAGCATAATAAGTAAATGATAAAAATTTCAAAATGATTGTACTGCTTCAAAGCCCTTTGACCTTTAATAATGTGTGGATGCACCCTGATGTGCTACGCATTCTCCAACGCGCCTAGGCATGCTTCTGATCAGGTGGTCAATGTCCTCCTGTGGTATCTTATTCCAGGCAACCACCAACTCCTCTCGAAGTGCCTCTAGAGTCTGAGGAGGGCGTTGCAAATTGAGCAATCTCCTACCCATCATATCCCACACGTGCTCAATTGGGGATAAGTCGGGAGATCTTGGTGGCCATGGTAACAATGTGACATCATTATGTTGAAAGAAGTCTATTGTGACTCTTGCAACATGTGGTCGGGCATTATCTTGTTGGAAAGTTGGATCTGCCAGGGTGTCAAGATAGGGTAAAAGATGGGGTGCTAGAACTTCGTGGATATAACGCTGCGCGTTCATGTTACCTCTGATGAAGATTAAAGGTGACCTGGAACCATAAGCTATAGCACCCCAAACCATAACTCCAACAGTGTGATGAACATGTCCTTCAACAAAAAACTGTGGATTCCTCCTTTTACCACGTCGCCTTCTAACCCTGGCACGACCATCGTGCATGCCTAAACAAAATCGAGACTCATCACTAAAGACAATACTGTTCCATTCCTGATCCCAGAGTAACCGTTGTCTGCACCACTCAAGGCGATTACGTCGGTGTTCTCGAGTTAAAGGGAGGACCCAGTGTGGCCGGTATGAAAACAAGCCAAAACTTCTCATTCGTTGGTAAACACTTCGCATGCCAATAGGTCTTCCGAGCTCTGCAAACCATTCATTTGCAATGGACCTGGTAGTGGAGAAACGGTCTCTTGAGGCCAATAATCTTAGTCGGCGATCTTCACGGTCTGTTGTTCTCCGGCGGCGTCCAGTGCCCCTTGCTCTTTGCGTACGGCCTTCTCGAAGCCATGCCTGACAACACCTAACCACAGTGTCTACACTTCTTTGCACTCTAACTGCAATTGCCCGAAAAGAAAGTCCAGCTTCCCGAAGTCCCACTATACGGCCCCTATCAAACTCACTAAGTTGACGAAATCGTACAGGTCTCCGTACTCTAGGCATCGTAACCGATCGTAAAGGATGTCAAGAACCAAAATCCGCCAACGTTGATTCTTTACTGCGGCTAAAATATTCATTTTTAGAGCGTTAGTGAATTAAAAAAAAGCAGTATAAAAACCGGAATGTCCAAGTGATAAGGCTGAAAATTTTTTCATTTGTTATTTACAGTAAGATAAATACATTAACCAACTTTTATTAAAATAAAACCATTTAAACTGGGTGTTCGGATTTATATGTCATTTAGTATATTTTGGCTGAATAAGATTACAACTACCACTACAATTGATGGCAGAGTGCGTGAGAAATACAGAGTCACAATCTATTTCACGTCATATTCTTTTAGTTTTGAATGAGAAAATGAGAAAATAAATCTTCAAACAATCTCCTCTACGATCATTCCGAAACAAATTTTTCCTAAGCTCTGAAACCTTTAGGTATTTGCATAGAAAGTGTAGTAGTTCGTTGTTCGGAAGTTGCTGTAGCAAAATCCGAGGGAGAAAAGTTCATTAAAATAATTCATAGTTAACGAGTGCCGCCGTTATAATTACGGTTAATTACTATTCACCATAATGTGCGGGTCGTGTTCCTTCATTTTTCTTGGTTTAATAGCGAAAAATACGGCAACGCAGCCTCTTTTTCTCATTTTGTTGGACTCCGTTATACAATAACGATGGAGAAAACTACCTACTGCGGATTAGTGCAGAGAGAAAAAAGCGAAAGCAAGCAGCTTTACGTTTTATAGCATGAAAAACGTCTTCTTATTATGATATGTTATAATTTCCTGATCTGAGTTTTATAAAAATCGTTTTTTTCTAGCTCGAAGGTAAAGCACAAATTTACGAGGTCGTTCGGCAATGCTAAAATTAAGAGACAATCTCGACAAAATATGAAAAATGGTGCAATGAACAATAAAAACATCGTTAAAAATTCTATGAATGTAATTAGGGCATCAATGTTGCTGATTATGAGAATACGGAATTGAGTGTTGGATCGAAGAAAACGAAATATGTTTGTTTTATGTAATATCATTAATAATTCTAAAGCTTCCGCTGGCTTCATACTATTATTATTCATCATTATCTACGAAAGTCGAGATTTGGTTTAAAGCTAATTTTACACCTAGCAAGATCTTAAATGAACAAATATATATACAGGGTGTTTCAGTTTATTGTTGCATAACTTTAAGATTCGATAGAACTTTTAAAATTAATGCATAAAGTCTATATAAACATGGGTTGAAAAATGCGTGGCTTCCGAAATACAGGAAGTTTAAATTTACTTTCTAAAATAGTTTTTTTTAAATATTTCGAACAATATTTGATGTATAACAGTGAAAATTGGTATTCAAGGGTTTTTTGGTACGACAAAACGAACCATGGGCATAGTTTTACTATAGCCGCTAGAGGGCGCTCTCTAATGGACCTGTAGCGTATTAAAATGATCGAAAATTTTTTCTTAGTGCAATTTTTTGCTTTTTGAATAAAGAAACTGATTCCTCGCACTTTTCAACAATAAAAAGCTCTCTTGTGAATTTTCGTTATAGTTAGCCGTTTTTGAGATACTGCAGTTTTTAAGGTTCGATACATTTTTAATTATTTATGATAAAATAATGTTAAAAAGTCAGTATCTCGATAATTTTTAGAAGTAGGCTGTGCCTGCAAATATTTTTGAAATTGAAAGCAGAATAAGGTTAAACGTCAATTAGTTGACAGTTAGTTTTGTTGTCTGTTGAAACCTGAAACGTTTTTCTGCAATTGTGAATGCACGAAATTTAGTTTCTTTTACCTGTTTTTTTTTGTAAGTTTTATAAAAATGCCATTTTTATTCTCCAATCAAGAGTTAGCGGATATTCATTTTGTGTATGGCGACATCCAACTCGCTCAGTATTTGTAAGAGTACATCGCCAAATAATTGAAAATGGTTTTGGAAATCTCCAAAGGGATCAAAACAAAAAATGTTCGTCAGCGCAGATTTACCCGTATGATTCTGCGTGAGTTTGATAGAGATCCGACCACAAGTGTTAGGAGAGTTTCTGGTGCCTTGGGAATTTCAGCAAGCCATGTTTAACGTGTTCTTAGAAATGACCATAGACGTCCTTACCATTTGCAACCTGTGCAAGGACTACAGCCAGGGGACGGACAACCAAGAATCACATTTTGTCAGTGGATTCTTGATAGAACTGATAATAATAGGGAGTTTTTAAGTAACGTTTTATGGACCGATGAGTCATGCTTCACTAAACGTGTAGTGGTAAATTTTCATAATCAACATATATATTTGGTCGCATGAGGATCCGCATGCTGTTCGGGAAAGAAATTTCCAGCATGAATTTAGTGTGAACGTGGGGATTGGTATCTACCGTAATCGACTATTTGGACCCTACCTTTTGCCTGCAAGGTTAAATGCTGCGACCTTCTTCGAATTTTTAAAGGCTGAACATGCAAATATGTGGGATGATGTTACTATACGTTAGATTTAAGAAGATTGGCCTGGTTCCAGCTCATTATTCGAGAATAGTTAGAAACTGGCTGGACAAAAATTATCCAGAAAGGTGGATCGGCCGTGGAGGACCAGTCGCCTGGCCTTCACGATCCCCTGACCTAAATCCATCAGATTTCTTTGTGTGGGGATTTCTAAAAGAAACAGTGTACCAGACTCCCGTAACCACAAGAGATATGCTAATAGACAGAATCAGGAGTGCATGTGACGAAATCAGGCCTTATTTGAATAATGCTATACCACGTTCGATCATTCGTAGATGTGAATTGTGTATTGAACAATTGGGTTTACATTTCGAGCAACTACTTTAGACTTTGTACGTTTGTCCTAACTATCCAATAGCATTTTAGTTGTAAATAATTAATTTAATTTGTTAAAAATAATATTGGAAAATTAAACAAATTAATATTCTGTTTTTTTGTGTTTATTAGGAGTTAGGAATTATTGCTGTGTTTAAAAACATAATCTAAACGATCATCTTAATTACTTGTAATGCCCAAGTTGGAAATGTAAAAAAAAATATTATTTTCCCATAAATAATTAAAAATGCATCGAACCTTAAAAATCGAAATATCTCAAAAACGGCTAACTATAACGAAAATTCACAAAAGAGCTTTTTTATGTTGAAAAGTGCGAAGACTCAGTTTTCTTATTCAAAAAGCAAAAAATTGCACCAAGAAAAAATTTTCGGTCATTTTAATACACTACAGGTCCAGTAGAGAGCGCCGTTTAGACTTTATGTATTAATTTTAAAAGTTATATCGAATCTTAAAGTTATGCAACAATAAACTGAAACACCCTGTATAAGTGTGACATCACATGATCATGGAACTGGGAAACGGAAAAATGAACCGCCATTCTGGATAGTGTCACTTCCAATTTTTAAAGAAATATAGACAAACGGTCTCTAAAATGTCTACGGAATATTTTCTATGAAAATATATTCACACCGATAGGGTACCAAGGGCAGTGGGAGCCTTTAATAACAATATTCTTCACTTTAACGAAAATAATGGATGGTTCACTTCAAAGTTATTTTTTTCAAAGGCATCAAAAATAAAAACAATCATATTTGTGAGGTTATCTTTGTTATAAAAAAATGACGTCGAATAAGTCGATCCTGCACTTCCTACTCAACGCTGTCACCAGTTCATAAAGGATCATGTTTGGAACAGGATAATTTAAGAAAAAACATAGCTTCCAAGAAAAGCATTAAACGGATCAAGGCAGCCACACATTAGAATTTTTCTCCATCCTGCCGACAGAAACAATCATCCGGCAACGTTGCTATGACACCTCGTCTATTTCTGTTCGCCGCTCACCAAACGTTAACCCCGGCAAGAGTGCATCCACTACCGACACTCATCATCATTCAAGTTTAAGGGCAAACGTACGGGGAATTCATACCCCGAACACTTAATTATTAGCACCTGTATTTTTTTTAAATGATCAGGAACGTCTGAAACGTATATAAACCGAAGTTTGAGCGATTTTTTTCGTTCTATGTCCCTGCCACTGGATCGATATTCAAAAAATACAAAGTTTATCCGTCCTTGGCATAGAAGTAAACTAGTGTGAAAATCTTATACAAATAGCAGCGGTGTATTCTACGTTATAGACGGGTCAATGATTAGTGGACAGGCAGACTGTCAGACAAACAAACCGACAGCAGACTGACAGACAAATCGATAGATAGATAGACCGACGGAAATGGTGGACATGGTTTTTCGTGATGTACATGTCAAGAACCCATCTCATTTTTATTTTTTTGCGATCTTCTTTTCAAACGTCGGCTGCTTCTAGTCAATGTGCTCCGTTATGAAGCTCCAACTTCCATAATAAAACATTATTTGCAACCTCAACTTCAACCCTTTGACGTTCAGAACATTTGGTTTCAACAAGATGGCGCTGCGATACACAGACCGTAAAGCCATGGACAACAATTCGGTGGGCAGCTAATGTTTTCGATTCGGACAGATAAATTGGCTGTTCAAATCGTATGATGACGCACCTGCAGGTTTTTTTTGAGGCCATTGTGATACTGATACAAAAGTAGGATGATTGACTGCGATCAGCATTATTTACCACTCGAAATGCACCGATATGCCATTGAAGATAGGATTTTCAGAATTTACTAGCAGGACAGCATTCATCTTTGAATAATTTTCAAAAAAGTACGTCACTGATACTTCATTTATTTTAAAATAAAGCAAATCTAACTGGGTTGATTGTATCTATTTTTTTATGTTTTAATGCATATGAATGAAACACCCAAATATTGCTATAAATGATTCAGCTGATCAAAAACTACTGTATAGTTGGGACCTCAGGTAGTGTGGAACAGCCTCGCAATGTCGACGCTAGGCAACCAGAGTTAGACGACCATGTTAGCGACGCCATCGCGAGTATTTGGCCTGTCTGAAAATGATTCTGCTGCCATCGATAGGGAAATAAATACCCGACCAGATGGCGGAAGCAGATAGTCACAGCTGAGTCTACAGAGGTATCCCAGCCAGTGGTTAGAAAACGCGGAATTAAGATGGAATAATAGTCCAGTCGAGATAGTTGCAATTTTGTTATAAATTAGTTGCAATTGCTTTAAATTTGTGTCAGTAAAATATTACAATTTAAACAGTGAAACGGTGATTTTGTTTCACTATCTTTCCTCCCAGCTGCGTTGACGGTATGCCTAATGCTATCCGTACTACTATTATAGCCTTTTTAAAAATCAATTTATTTTATTCCATCTTTGAAGGTATAAGATCCACTAAACACAACTCGTTTAAAAAATACATTAATAACTAATAAAGCTGAATTGGTCAAATTGACATCTTGACACTGGAAAAGGAGGAAACACATCGAGGTTGATGCCGATACCCATGTTACAAGAGCTATTAAATGTCATTTCTCAGTTTCTCAATAGCAAATATATTGATCATGGTATACAGGATGTTTCAAGACTCTCATTATTGTGATCTTGGAAATGGTAAGGGATACGAAGTCGACTAAAGTTTGGAAATCAGGAAAATGGCACTTAGAAAGTTTCACAATTCCTAATATTTCCGGAGATAGACGGTAAAGCCCGAATTTTCCCCTACTCGTTTCTATTTTTTCCTGGCCTTATTTGAGATGAGGTTTCAAAATGAAAAGCATACTAATATTGCTGTTCATCCTCCTCTGCAAGAGGCATAATTAAAATTTCAATATGATATTAAAAAACTATTATTTTCACAGTTGGCTTTGAAAACGCCAGTTTGCCAACTACTTGTCATGCGTCCAAGTTTTTCATCCGATCCAGTATCGTAGCGTAAGCTTGCTGACGGAGTGGAACAAAATAATTGACCAAACATTGTATCCCCACTGTTTCTATGGAACAAACACCAATTTTCCGTAAGTACCCGATACAAATGGCGAAAGGGAACGCTTCCACAACGTTCAACTTAGGCAGTGGCGTCTACAACCTTTATTATACGGCTTACACGGTGTTTCTGGAGTATAAGGCAACAATTCAAGAGTCCGCGCAGGCAGAAGCCTAAATGCCGGGACACCGCGGCTGCTATGATGATCCCAAAGAGGTTTTGTTAATACGATTTTTGAATTGCCTAAGGTTAGTAGAACCGGGAAAAGCTTCCATTTGTAGATTGTTCCACAATCTCGACACCTTCGGGAACAAGGAGCGGTCGTATCGGCTAGTAATGGATGCACGAAGTTCGACACGGTTAGGATGGGACGCCAAAGTCAGGCGGGTCTGTCTGGCAGGCATTTCGCGCGGCGGCATCATGGAAGAGAGCTCTGAGCAGCAAAGCTCGTTAGTGTAGCGGTAGAAAAGAGCTATATCGCCGGTGGGAAGGGGTCCCGAGACTGTCTGTTAGAGAAGAATCATCGATCAGTCGGACCGCCCTAATCTGGACAGCATTGAGCATAAATAATGTAGTCGAGTCGGCAGCACCCCATACGTGTGAGCCATACTCGAGGGTAGGCCTGGAGATGAATATTTAAGCTAAATATTATTTTGTCTTATAACCATTTTCTAAATACTGCTTTGTTTTGGGAATAATGAAGATATCAAAAATAATGTTTAAGCGAAAAATGCACGCGTAGATTTTGAGACTAAAAACATTTTAAAATTATACTAAGTGACATATAAATCCGAACACCCAGTTTAAATGGTTTTATTTTAATAAAATTTTGTATAAGTACTTAATGAAGCATAATAAGTAAATGATAAAAATTTCAAAATGATTGCACTGCTTTAAAGCCATTTGACCTTTAATAATGTATGGATGCACCCTGAAGTGCTACGCATTCTCCAACGCGCCTAGGCATGCTTCTGATCAGGTGGTCAATGTCCTCCTGTGGTATCTCATTCCAGGCAACCACCAACTCCTATCGAAGTGCTTCTAGAGTCTGAGGAAGACGTTGCAAATTGAGCAATCTCCTACCCATCATATCCCACACGTGCTCAATTGGGGATAAGTCGGGAGATCTTGGTGGCCATGGTAACAATGTGACATCATTATGTTGAAAGAAGTCTATTGTGACTCTTGCAACATGTGGTCGGGCATTATCTTGTTGGAAAGTTGGATCTGCCAGGGTGTCAAGATAGGGTAAAAGATGGGTTCTAGAACTTCGTGGATATAACGCTGCGCGTTCATGTTACCTCTGATGAAGATTAAAGGTGACCTGGAACCATAAGCTATAGCACCCCAAACCATAACTCCAACAGTGTGATGAACATGTCTTTCAACAAAAAACTGTGGATTCCTCCTTTCACCACGTCATCTTCTAACCCCGGCACGACCATCGTGCATGCCTAAACAAAATCGAGACTTGTCACTACAGACAATACTGTTCCATTCCTGATCCCAGAGTGACCGTTGTCTGCACCACTCAAGGCGATTACGTCAGTGTTCTCGAGTTAAAGGGAGGACCCAATGTGGCCGGTATGAAAACAAGCCAAAACTTCTCATTCATCGGTAAACACTTCGCATGCCAATAGGTCTTCCGTGTTCTGCAAACCACTCATTTGCAATGGACCTGGTAGTGGAGAAACGGTCCCTTAAGGCCAATAACCTTAGGCGGCGATCTTCACGGTCTGTTGTTCTACGGCGGCGTCCAGTGCCCCTTGCTCTTTGCGTACGGCCTTCTCGAAGCCATGCCTGACAACACCTAACCACAGTGTCTACACTTCTTTGCACTCTAACTGCAATTGCCCGAAAAGAAAGTCCAGCTTCCTGAAGTCCCACTATACGGCCCCTATCAAACTCACTAAGTTGACGAAATCGTACAGGTCTCCGTACTCTAGGCATCGTAACCGATCGTAAAGGATGTCAAGAACCAAAATCCGCCATTCTTTACTGCGGCTGAAATATTCATTTTTAGAGCGTTAGTGAATTAAAAAAAAAGCAGTATAAAAACCGGAATGTCCAACTGATAAGGCTGAAAATTTTTCACTTGTTATTTACAGTGAGATAAATACATTCACCAACTATTATTAAAATAAAACCATTTAAACTGGGTGTTCGGATTTATATGTCACTTAGTATATTTTGTCTTATAACCATTTTCGAAATACTGCTTTGTTTTGAGAATAATGAAGATATCAAAAATAATGTTTTTAACGGGAAATGCACGTGTAGATTTTGAGACTAAAAACCTTTTAAAATTCTGAAATGTGCTCCTGTTGAAAAAGTTCCATTCCAGGCACCTTGCTGTATTTAAAAGATTTGAATAGTCTGTAACACGCAGACTAAAACCCTATATTCTAGGAAGAAGGTATCTGGTGATTTTGCTTCACGTGTGATTGTAGAAAATTTTGATTGCCGGTATTATTTTTTTTTTTTTTTTTTATACTCCAACTACCACGAAGGCCTGAGGCCTAAGCACCCATTGGGTACCGTGGGGCTATGGGGGATACATGGGAAAGGGGGGACGCCACACGGACTCTGGCGAGGGAACACATGTGCATGCAACATGCACACATTCTGGCTCCGCGTACGAGAACCGCCGGGTGGTACCTCCGCGTTCGATAGTCAGAGACCATCTACCACCTACGGACAATCACAACATCCATGGCCAAGAGAAACATTTCTCCTGGAGACGGGAATCGAACCCGCACAGCGCACGACGACTGATCAGGAGACCGAAGAGTCTACTACTGCGGCCACCGCTGCTGCCTAAAACAAACACACAACATCCATGGCGAAGGCGAGATTCGAACTCGCGGCCCGGCCGGCCGGCTGATCAGTAGCACGACACTCTGACCCACGCGGCCAACCGAGGTCCCGATCAAACAGAACGGCATTTACAGAACCGTATGTTCGGGGGGATTTTCCAGGAACATTTTTAAAAAAGACTCATCAGAAGATCTTAGCGATTCCGTTACTTTGAAAAAAATGTTATGTTGTAATTCTCAACACACAAAATGGTGCTAGATAATGAGGACTTTATGCCAATTCAAAATTAATATATGTGTTGAAATTATGCACTGTGGTATCAACAATACTAATTTGAAAGTTGCGGAAAAGGCGAAGTTATTGTCTTCATCTCCTTTTAGAAAATTTTGTGACCTTTTTATTTCATTCCTCAAATTCCTGTATTATATCAAAAGTTCCTACTTATGTGCTCAGGCAAGTTCCAAAATCTATTCCGTTTAGCTCATTAGTATTCTAAAAGCCATACAAATTCAAACCATTGTCAATTCGGTATCCTTTAATAGGTTGGTTAAAGATGGCAGATTTAGTTAAATACAACCATTTAACCTTTATACATAACTTACTTGTCTCTGGAATTCCAATTTATTTACGTGAAAAACTAATTTTAGGTATAATGTTCATCAACGATATATCCGTGACACATTCGCTTTAACAATGCCACTTCATAGTTCATCTGTTTTTAACAGGTCCTTCTCATATAATGCATGCATGTTGTACAATAGCTTAGATTACAGAACAAAAAGCCTGCCGCTGTATAGTTTTAAAAAACACTTAAAAGTTCTTCTGCTCAATGGTGCTTCTTAAAGGTGTTTTTCTCCAGCATTATATTTTTAAGCTAATTTTTGTTTAGGTTGTGATCAGATCAGGCATTTCCCTCCTTTTATTTTCTTTACAGCTGTACTTTTTTGCCATCTATTATTCTCATGCAGTAAATGGTTAAGTGTAAGAATAGCTGTCATAGCTAAACTTCGCCATTAAGCTGCTCACTAATCTAATTATAGATAATAATATAAGCATTATCTGTAATTAGTTTCTTCTAATAAAACACGGTTTATTATTATTATTATTATTATTATTATTATTATTTACAAAAGCAACATTCGTTTTCAAAATCTGTCAAAGTCCTTGTTAAGCTCATTCATTAGATCCAGGACTGATCTGTGATCAGGTGTTGTGATCTGGAAAGAGGCAGTTGAAAGAGAGGAGCTCTTCTAGGAAAGGTGATTAGAATACCCAGATTTAGTGCCAATTCCACGTGGACTTTGTGGGGCTTGAGTGTCGATTGTTTAATCTATTTTAATTATATCTATACCAAAACGTTTACGTTTACAGTCCCGAGACAACAACAACGGCAAAAACATTATGGCTCATCACGTTAGCTTTTTTTTTCAGTAGGTTCACTCTGCGTTTAAATCAGTGTCTTTTTATATCTTCTAATTTCTTCGCTGTACAAATATAACTGAAAACGCACATTTTCTTTGTTCCTTCCGCCTATGTTTGGTTTTAATGAGTTCTCCATCGAGTAGTATGGATTTTACTTAAACAAGTTTTAAAACCTGATTAATGATTTTTAACAATGGTCAGTTTTCCATATTGTGACCTGTGAAAGAGGATTTCAAGGTTGCAAGTAGTTTTTTATTAATATTCGTATTAGTTCATTTAGGGTGAATTATCGAAATGCAATATGACAGAAGCTGTCAAAGCTCTCTGAATATCAGTGATTTATACTGAAATGTTGAATAAAATCGTGAAAAACGGTTGCCTTATAAATAAGGGTAAATTATAGAAGTAATATTATGTCTTTGTGCTTTAGAATTAGAATAACTTTTATAGAATTTCAAATTTCAGAAAAAACGGTCAGTTATTTAAGGGGACCAATGGGAATGCGGCAAAAAATAGGTCGATTTTCTAGTTATTATATTTGGTAGGATATTTTTACTGTTTTTGACGACTGTTCTTGCTAGGCGATCTAGTTTTGTCTGTATATCACATACAGGGTGTTGTACATAATACGTACCTGTAGAAATGTACCGATTTTTGTTATTTTGCAAAATAAGGATATAAAACATATTCTAACTGGTTCATCATCTTTTGTTGCATCAAAAACAATTTTTGCCAATTTATGATCTAGAAATCCACACCAAATGTAAACAAACAGCACATTCTCCATTTCTGGGTCCTAAAACATCGATACATGTAAAAGTATCCATATCCACCTATTATTCATCCTCTAGATATTATAAGTCAGAATCAAAAATACCTATTTATGAAAACATATCTCCAAATATTGTTATATTTGCTTATTATTTAACACGTCTGGGATATCATTTGCTTTTAAAGTGATCTGCAATGTTGCCAAAGCGGAAAAAAACGTAATCTGTAAATAGTGTCGTTGAGGTAATAATAAGGTAAATGCCGACCGAAGATCAGTGGTAGATCAAGGACCTTTGAGTCATGAAAAACGTCTGTTATTGTATTGGGCGCACACACAACATGTTTTCTAAGGGCATAGTTCTATATTACAACTTCTACAATCTGCATACTGGTCGCTCTTTCAAAGTACTTTGCAAACCATTCTGGCAACTCCTTTTTCGAACTATGAATACTCCAAAAAATTAACTTTTAGCTTTATTTTTGGTTTCAGCTCTTTTTCGGCAAGTATAGAAATATTTAAATTATTTTGAAAAATCGTGGATGATGTTATGGGTAAATATTCCCTTTTCGGTAAAAATACGGAAAAACCCGGTTTAAGTCCATGCATAGACAACCTGAAATTTGCAATATGAATTTATATTCTGAATTCTATGCATATCTGATCATATTCGTCAATATTTCATTTGAAGCTTTTATTTTCATAAGATTTTAGCAAAATGTAAGATAGTAAAGCCAACACCGCACCCTGCAGCCCAGTTGACAAGAACGACAAGCGGTCAAGATTAGCGATGTTTAGATCCACGAAAAGTATTGTTATATATCGATTCTTATCTTTTTAGAAAGTATCGATACTTGGAATAAATTGGAATAAAATTATCGATATCCAGCGGAAGGAAACAAAGAAGAAAAGTAATCTGAAGTTACACCCCAGGGTCGTATATAAAAATATCGATCCAAAATATCGGGTATGGGAAGCAAAAGTATCGATACTTCTATATATAGGATCGTATCGAACATCCCTACTGTCAAGATGTATCACCCTAGGTTCCGACACAGCTATTCAGCTATTTTGGGGCGTCATGGAAATAATTTTAAATTTTCATTTGCATTTTGTCAAGTGTTGTGCCACGATTTTGGGAAAAATTCCACGAATAGTGTTATAAAACATAGTAGAGTATATTTCAACAGCTGACGGAGCGTACTCCACTGGGACCAGGGGGGTGAAACGGGATATTGATGCACAATCTGGCAACCATGTGGCACCCTCAAGAAATGGCCGCTGACAACCACATAAGTCACCGTGTTGTCATTGAATAGCATGGAACTACACCTTCTTCAGTGCATACGTTTTGTGACTGGGACCAAGGGTTGACGGATCCCACACATGTGTTACTCGTTGGGGATTTTTGAAATGTAATAATCAGCTGTTATTCAAATAATGTCTAATTATATAACGTAGAATGTGTACTCGTGAGAAAATCAAAATTTTGCAAATTTCTAGATTTTTGCAGGTTTTACGTTTGCTGGTAGAAAGCTAAAAAGACGACATATATTTGGGTATTTCTTAATCGCTGTAAATATAGTGTGGATGTTTGTTCAGTTCCTGAACAACGAAAAATATTCAACTTTATGGATGTATGGATATCAAAAAACCTGAATGGTTTTGTGGGAATATCAATCTCCGGTGCCATAATCGTTCTGATGAACGGCAAGTAAATGAATGAATGTTTGGAAACGAGCAATATCTATGCATTTTAAGACATTTCTTTAAATTTTGACTGAATTATATGTAATTTCTTAATATTCAATAAGCTAATGATGTTTCAAGGACAAGCTGTCATTTCATACTTTGACAATGTTTTGTTTTCAACATTTCATAGGTATTGGTTGCTGAAATTTGCTGAGGGGTTTTGAAGCTCATTTGCTGTATTTGACGGATTGTTACCCTATAGGTAGAGAATAACGGACTGTCAATTTGGTGAAATCCACCCTTAGTGTTTTTGTAGCAGCAAGAAGAAAGTATACGTGTTTTGAAGCTTAATATGAAGACAGATTTAACTTTCTTTTTGGCTTTTCGATTTTCGATCAGTTCAACGCTCGTGTGTCAATAGAAAGTGCGACCGCTTTGTCGACTCTGTCTTGTGGAGACTGTCCGTCGTTGTGAAACAAAAGGTTTCTGGGAAAGTTTTTCCAAGGGTGATTTTAGTTTTGTATTTTTGTAGTTTCATTTTTTGGTTTTCGTTCTAAGTTCGAATCCCGAATACGTTCCTTCTTGCCTTTATTTCGTAACGCTTCTGAGCATAGGTGGAGCACAGCGTGACGTAGCCGTGCAACTACCATCTGCTTTGAAATATGCAAGATAAATGGGGTGCGAAATCAGATAATCGATATAACTACGTATAAATGAATAGCCTGACAAATCGAGAATCGTGCATGGACTTTTCGATATACCGGTAAATTGGAATGCCTGACAGCAGAACGGGGGTGGGATAACGACGTTTTCTGATAAGCATATTCGACCGTAGACTCGCTGTTGATTTCTGATACATACTGGACCTAACATGTAACAAATTTGTCCAAGTCGATTTTTCCAAAAATTCATTATGATATGTTTCTCGTCGCCCTGCAAAAAAGTTTTCTTGGGGCCAAAGCAATCATGTGATTCGAATCCGCAAAAATGGTGAATGTGTATGTCCAGAAAACCATTCTCATGCATGACGTACCGTAGCTCGGAGACCTTAATAAAACAGCTGGTGCTTTTATTAACAGATACCGTTCTCCAATTATTATTATGAGATGCATTCGCCCTTCAGATGTTAGCAACGGCGCACGACTCAAACGTTGGTCTAGGTTTAGATGAGTACATACAACGAATTTACCCACGTCTTAGAAACCCAATAAACTATCACTGATCAACAGCCAAAAAATATCCTAAATAAAATCAACAAAATATTACTATTTTTAATGTGCTAAAACCGGAATGAAACTTATTTTTTCAATATTAGTTCAAGTTTTAGAGATACGGTAATTATATGCGTTCCTGCTGTGACAGTGTTAATATACTGTAATTCACAAGAATGCACGTGCTACATTTTTATATTCGGCAACGAAAGATGATGTAATCGGCATGATTGTGTTTCGTTATACATACGTGTACATTATATTGTTTTATATTAGCCATTTTTTCCTCAGTTGGCTGACAGCGTTCATGCAAGATGTCTCGAAAGTGTGTAAACAATCCAGATAAGTTTTGTTACGTGTGTGGTGATGTGACTTTTGCGTCTCAGAGACGGTCTATTACTTCACTAATAACAAAGGCATATCAGCTTTATTTCGGTTGTAAACTAGGTTATCAAGACAAACAGTGGGCACCCCACGGTCTATGCGCTTTGCTGTCCCATTGGTTTGGAGAGAGCCTACAAATCATATTAATGATTGTTACTTTTGCATGGTACCTTGTGTTGGACAAGCCACAGGTATGTCCAAGAAAAAAAAGTCGGTTATTAACTACCCAAACATACCATCTGCGATGAGACCTGTGCCTCGCAGTGGCGAAAATCCTATTCCAAAACCCCCAGAATCCTACACTTGCGAATCAGAAAACGAATCAGATCATGGCGATCGAGTGATTCGTCAGGAAGAAGATATGCCATCAACGTCAAGAGATCCTGATTTTATACCGAGCACGTCATGCCACCAACCGCACAAAATAACACAGTCGGAATTAAATGATCTTGTAAGAGATTTAGAACTTCCAAAATGTAAGGCAGAGTTACTTGGATCAAGACTGCAGCACTTGTTAGAAGACGATGTTTCGGTATGTGTTTTTCGTAAACGCCACAAAGACTTAGAACCATTTTTCAACTTTCTGCAGTAACATTAACGGCTTACTGGCGGCTTTAAATATAAACTATAACCCAGAAGAATGGAGATTGTTTATAGACAGTTCAACATTGAGTTTAAAGGCAGTGTTATTGCATATTGGAAATATTTTACCATCTCTTCCTGTAGGGTATGCAGTTCACATGAAAGAATCACATGACAATATGAAGTACCTATTGACATGCATAAAATACGATTAGCACCAATGGCATATTTATGGCGATTTGAAAGTTGTTGCACTTTTACTTGGACTGCAGCTACGCTACACGAAGCTTTGCTGTTTTTTGTGTGAATGGGACAGTCGGGCGAAGGCACTTCATTACATAAGACAAAACTGGCCTGTTCGTCAATTCCTAGATCCAGGTCAAAAAGATGTACAGCATATGCCATTAGTAGATTCGAAAAAAAATTTATTACCACCACTGCATATCAAGTTGGGCCTAATGAAAAACTTTGTCAAGGCATTAGATAGAGATGGGTCAGCTTTTCAATACCTGCGTCAGAAATTTCCAAGACTAAGTGAGGCAAAGGTTAAAGAAGGTCTTTTTGTTGGGCCACAGATTCGAAATATTTTGAAAGATACACAGTTTGAAAACACTTTAACAGGTATTGAAAAAACTGATTGGAATGATTTCCGTCTGGTGGTCACTAATTTTTTGGGCTGTAATATGTCTCTTAAGATACATTTCCTACACTCACACCTGGACTTTTTTTCTGACAATTGCGGAGCCGTAAGTGATGAGCACGGCGAACGTTTTCATCAGGATATTTCAACAATGGAAAAAAGGTACCAGGGAAAGTGGAATCCTTCCATGCTTGCAGACTACTGTTGGACTCTTGGTAGAGATGCTCCAGAAACGATCCATAAAAGAACAGCAAAAAGACAGCGCATATAGTGATTCTTATAAGTATATGAATCTTGTTACTTTTTTTAATATATCCTTAAAAATAAAAACTTTTTTTTTCTAAGCCGCAACTAATTTTTTTATTTCATTGTCATTTTTTTGATTCAGCGCTCCAAAATTAATAAAGAAGTGCACTTTTCCCACAAGATACAATTAAAAAACTAAAAGTTGTTGTCCATGAATATCTTCTCGACAGGCTTATGAAAATAAGGAGGATTCACCTGATTATCAGGCAATAATGAATGAGCATTATCGCTAATGAAAACTCGACATCCAAACCCTATGCACACTTGTTCTTTTTTATAAACTCTCCAGGAGGTTGTAGGTTTTTAATTAGAGATAGCAAAGCTAAAGCATGGAGCTGCTGGTTCACTGTGACGTGTACTAGTAGTTCGATTTTAGGCTCAAGTTATCTTTGTTTCCTTTACTATAAAGTTGGACTTTGATGCTGAAATTTGCCGTATCCTCTCCAACGAGTGATAATGTCCATATAATTCAAACATTTCATCTTTCATATGTATGGTCATTTTTTCTAAAAATAACCCAAAATAAACTGAATCCAAATTCAAGATGATATGTAAATAATAACAGTGCGCGTGATCTCTCGGTAACAGGTCGGGACAACGCCTCTTATTGGTCAATTCGCCATTAAATTTCAAGCGGTCGCCTGGCGGAATAATGCGCGGGGCAGGGCAGGCAGAGTTGCATTCAGGCCACCGACCGTCGCGTGTATCACTGCGTGCTCGTGTTTTCGTATTCACCTTGCTTAGTTGTTGCTGTTGTTGTTGTTAAGTGTTTTTGAGTAATTTATTAAGTTTCTGTTTGTTATTGTTATTCCTCGTTATTATTTGTTTCGAACCAATCCTGAACATGTATAGTACAGATACTGCTGACGAAGCTGTGGCCTACACCCTTAGCCCTCCTAGAAAGCGATAAAAAAAAGACATCTTAGCGTAGACATGAAAGACGTCATATTGAATACATTCAAGATAGAGCAGAAGGAAGACGAAACATCAACTAACCCAAAAATGTCTCTGAAAGTGGCAGATAAAATTGGGGTATGCCAAGCGACAGTGTACAATATTTTGAACGAACATAAGAAAAAGCATGCCTTTTCCAAGCCAATGACGGGTAAAAATCGCAAAAGTATCATAAGATCGTAGGATGATGCTGACAAGCATGCGATTCGGAGGAAGGTGCACGAGTTCTTCTTCAGAAACGAAATACCGACAGTTGATAAAGTACTACGGGAGGTTAACGAGGATGCTATGTTACCAAATTTCAAACGTTCGACTATTCATAAAATTTTAAAGCACCTTAATTTCGAATGGAAGAAACGAGGTCGTAACAGCTTACTTATGGATAGAGAAGAAATTGTTCTGTGGAGGAGAGAGTACCTGACCAAAATTAAATCATTCAGGGATCAGCACAGGAAAATCTATTACCTGGACGAAACCTGGATTAGCGCTGGGCACACTACTCCGAAGGTATGGGTTGACAAAACTGTGACTTCATCCAGAAGGGCATTTCTAGATGGACTGTCGACCGGATTGAAAAATCCAGCAGGTATGTAAATAGATCGAAGTAGTTCACAGTATCAATTTTTGCGCACAATATCTCTCTATCTTCATACCTACAAGACGTGCATGTGTACTTAGCGGATTTTATCTTTCTAGGCAAAGGTAAAAGGCTCATTATTTGCCACATTTGGGGTGTAGATGGCTTCGTGGATGACGGCTTATGGTCTTTTGAGTAAAAAAAAAACCACTGACTACCATGAAGAGATGAATGGGGAAGCATTAGAGAAGTGGTTTTCAGGCATTTTACCACGTCTCGAAGACAATTCTGTGGTTGTTTTGGATAATGCTTCCTATCATTCTCGCAAAATAGAAAAAATCCCAACTTCAGCTTCTAGGAAATCAAACATTCAGAGCTGGCTCCGTTCCAAAAATATAACTTTCGACCTTCCCCTACTGAAACTACAACTATTAGATATTGTGAAACAACATAGACCAAGACATGATAAATATGTCATAGATGAAATCGCCAAAGCACACCACAAAGCAGTACTCCATTTGCCGCCTTACCACTGTGAGCTCAGCCCCATTGAGCTCATATGGGCAGATGTTAAGACTTTTGTTGCTGCACACAATACAACATTTAAATTTTCTGACATGCAAGAGCTGTTCAGAATTGCTATACAGAGGGTCACACCAGAAATCCATCATCATAAACATTAATGACGATAGCTCTTCAAGTGAGTCAGAATAAGTTTCGCGTTTTTGTTTTGTCACAGAATACATATTATGGGAATCCTAGTTATAGTGAAATATTAACTTACAGATAAACTACAGACAATGCAAGTCCGAAGTGCACCTTCAAAATCTATTTTCAATTGATTGTACAGCCTTATATTTATTCCATGTACAAAAGTGTCATCTCTACCCCTCGTTGACTACGGATCCATTGTGCATAGAGAGCAGCTGGTTGCCTCTGGTATGTATTTCTCCATGTTGTCTAGCTTGAAAAATCTGTAGAAAAACTTAGCACCCCTACAAGAATAAAATTTGATTTTGCGACACCCTTAACTATAACTACTTCACTATATTAGATAATTTCGTTAAATACTGTCATCTTTGTTTTATAACACGTTGGTGGTAGTCCATCATTCGGAGGTAGCCCTGAATGCGGCCCTGTACGGCGTCCTTGCTTTTGGCAATCATGCATCCATTCTATCTTGGGTGTAAATACACTATAGTAGAAGAAATGTAAGAAATGCGTGACAATTCAGTTAGATTTTGTAGTCTATATTCAAAAGCACAATCAATACATACAATAAAATAAGAGCTATTCCAGAAAATTATAGATCATTACAAGTATGCTTTTGGCGATGAGTGATACAATGTGCGAGTGCTAGTGAACGCAGCCAATGCCTTGCACAACTCTATAGTATGTCTGTAACTACATTTCGGAGTTGATAGTTCATGTTTTTTTATTATTTCGAGTCGTATACATCTCCAAATATTAACTATTCGCGATCTGCCTTTCGGCTGGATAAACGTCACTCAAAATCTGTCCAAATCTGTGAGAATAGAATCATTGCAAATCTCTGATGACATGTAATGGGAATCGCTATAAAGAGAGAAACTCTTTGTGCGTTTGTAAAAATCTGTGTTCGAGTCCATCCACTTGATGGCGTTGTGCTCTCCGGGCAACTGGGAAGTATCGAAAAAATTAAAACCTCGTTTGAGACGTTTACTTACTTAGTGAACATTAAGTGGATGGTAGGACGTGATCAAATCTTTTTCCACGTTTGAAAATTTAGCTTTGTAGCTAAAAAGCTCATAGCGCTGTAACTTGGAAGGAACTGATCGGATTTTTATGAAATTTCGACACAAAGTACCCACCATAAAATCGGTCCAGAGGAGATGCGACGGGGCTACAGGCGAAAAAGAATCCCAGTTTGAGAGTTGCATGGGGTGGGCGAGAGTATATCTCCATTTTTGCGTTAGAATGATACAGTCATATTTTCAACAAACACGTTGTTGCAACGTAAGAAACCTTGATGTACCTGCATTGGGATCCGACTAATCTCTGACCGATGTTTGTATGGCGAGTGGCGAGAACGAGGTTAGTCATATCAGTCATGTCAAATGGTAGGGAAGGGGCCAAAGATCAAGTTCGCAGAATTGACTGACTTGATCCATTCAATTGCTAACTTCTTTTTCAGAGCCGCTTCTGCTGCACATAATGCTCTATCATCTGTTGACAACGTTGCGTGGGATATGGACATTTACCCTACTAGACACCCTTTTTGTTGTATGTCATTGATATACCTATGTTTACCATCTTCTCTTCCATTGAAGCTAATTAATCTAGAATTAATGACTTAAACCTCAGCGTAACGGAGACCGCAAACACTAAATCATCTTTCTTAATTATCCAGTACGGGGCTTGAACCCCCGTTGTATTGTTTTGCCCTGTAACCGGATTATCCAGGATATCCAGATGCATCGCGGTAAACTGGATTGCTAACACAGTTTTATGTTCAGGTCGTGTTTCTGGAGTGTTATGTAAACATTTAAAGTGGCTCAATGTTTCCAGCTGGTAAGCTGTTACGGGTAATTTATTGCCGTGAAATGGCGGAAAATGGATATCTTCTGCAGATTAGGGTCGGAATCTCAGGAAGGCAGTAAGAATACCTGGTGTTTGAGGTTGAGGATACGATGAAGGCCGATGTGTAGCTAAGTCTGGTTTGATCATAAGTTATAACTCAGGTATTACTAAGCACCTATATAAAAATTGAGGTCACGTGATCCAAATAGTCGTCGTTAGGTCGCAATATTTAAAAATGGCGACCAAATCGGAAAATATTTCTGTGAGCATAACTTCGCCGCCAACTAGTTTCGCAAATCATATGTTTCCTATGACCGCGAATAAAATCACATCCTTTCTTAAGTTAGCAGTTATTAATTTGTTTGTTGGTTAAACGAAACAAATTTTCAGGTTACACTTCAATCTATTATGTTTGTGTATTATGTCTTCATTTTTATGCAAATTCTATAAAAGTAATATACCTTTTTGGATATTTTTGGAATAATATATTCATAGTGCTCTTCAAATTTTAATTTACTGTCTACGTCTAGGTATGCCCATATATTCAAATGATCCGATTGACAGGATGTTTTCATGATTAATCGTAAGATCTAGTATACATTTTGCTTTGTTTGTGTTTGAGTTTATTCACATTCAACCAATTAATTATGTTTTCCATGTCATTATTATTAATAACTATCACAGTTTCAATGTCTTTATTTGTATTTTTTTATTAGTGTATCATCAGCATATGTTCATTTTATTTATTGTATTATATAAAATAAATAGTAATGGACCTAATTTGCTACCCTGTGGCACACCTACCGTAACGTTTTCAATGCTTGAAAGTGTATCGCCAGTTTTAGTTCTTTAACTTCTATTGTATGATACATAATTTTGTAATATGTTTAATACTAAATTTTAAGACCGATAGTAACGCAATTTCGTTAACAACTTCTCCCTGTAAATAGTGTGAACTGCCCTCTTGAAATCCAAGAACAATGTTTCTGTAAACCTTTTTTCATCCATATTTTGCCTCCATTCCTCTACTAACATTTTAATTGCTGTTTCAGTGAAATAATTTTTTTCTGAATCATGCTTGAAATATACTGAGTGACATATAAATCCGAACACCCAGTTTAAATGGTTTTATTTTAATAAAATTTTGTATAAGTACTTAACGAAGCATAATAAGTAAATGATAAAAAATTCAAAATGATTGCATTGCTTTAAAGCCCTTTGACCTTTAATAATGTGTCGATGCACCCTGATGTGCTACGCATTCTCCAACGCGCCTAGGCATGCTTCTGATCAGGTGGTCAATGTCCTCCTGTGGTATCTCATTCCAGGCAACCACCAACTCCTCTCGAAGTGCTTCTAGAGTCTGAGGAGGACGTTGCAAATTGAGCAATCTCCTACCCATCATATCCAACACGTGCTCAATTGGGGATAAGTCGGGAGATCTTGGTGGCCATGGTAACAATGTGACATCATTATGTTGAAAGAAGTCTATTGTGACTCTTGCAACATGTGGTCGGGCATTATCTTGTTGGAAAGTTGGATCTGCCAGGGTGTCAAGATAGGGTAATAGATGGTGTTCTAGAACTTCGTGGATATAACGCTGCGCGTTCATGTTACCTCTGATGAAGATTGAAGGTGACCTGGAACCATAAGCTATAGCACCCCAAACCATAACTACAACAGTGTGATGAACATGTCTTTCAACAAAAAACTGTGGATTCCTCCTTTCACCACGTCGCCTTCTAACCCTGGCACGACCATCGTGCATGCCTAAACAAAATCGAGACTCGTCGCTAAAGACAATACTGTTCCATTTCTGATCCCAGAGTGGCCGTTGTCTGCACCACTCAAGGCGATTACGTCGGCGTTCTCGAGTTAAAGGGAGGACCCAGTGTGGCCGGTAAACAAGCCAAAACTTCTCATTCGTCGGTAAACACTTCGCATGCCAATAAGTCTTCCGTGTTCTGCAAACCATTCATTTGCAATGGACCTGGTAGTGGAGAAATGGTCCCTTAAGGCCAATAATCTTAGGCGGCGATCTTCACGGTCTGTTGTTCTACGGCGGCGTCCAGTGCCCCTTGCTCTTTGCGTACGGCCTTCTCGAATCCATGCCTGACAACACCTAACCACAGTGTCTACACTTCTTTGCACTCTAACTGCAATTGCCCGAAAAGAAAGTCCAGCTTCCCGAAGTCCCACTATATGGCCCCTATCAAACTCACTAAGTTGACGAAATCGTACAGGTCTCCGTACTCTAGGCATCGTAACCGATCGTAAAGGATGTCAAGAACCAAAATCCGCCAACGTTGATTCTTTACTGCGGCTGAAATATTCATTTTTAGAGCGTTAGTGAATTAAAAAAAAGCAGTATAAAAACCGGAATGTCCAACTGATAAGGCTGAAAATTTTTTCACATGTTATTTACAGTAAGATAAATACATTCACCAACTTTTATTAAAATAAAAAAATAAAATTTAAACTGGGTGTTCGGATTTATATGTCACTTAGTATATGTCATTTTCTTCAATATATCTAATCATTTGTTCATGTAGGATTCCTTCTAAAGTCCTCTTACTAATAAAAAGGCACGAACGTCCTTGCAAAGAACAAGGCTTCATACAAGACCGATATAACTTGAAACTAACGTTGTGATGAAAATATTTGCTTATATTACTTAAACTACAAAAAAAGATCCGCAGAAATCAAGAGTACATAAAAACTCCTTTCTTCACATGAAACATTCATTACATTCTCATAAAAAATACTCACTGAACATTAGATACTTGAACTCTATGGTAAAACTAGGACCGCATTCGGGAAAACGTTTTTGAATTTCAAATAATTTGAACAATGAAGTAAAAAGAAATTGAATAGACCAAAATGCTCTTCTTAGGGGTCCGTTCCCTGTAAGTCCAAAATGTTGAATAGAAATGTAAAATTCAGTAAATATCGAGGTGGTCCAATTTGAAAACAACTACATTCTTAAAGGATACAAACAATCCGCCTGCAGTAACTGAAAAGAATGACAATTTATTTGCGCTATCAACAGAGTCACCTCATATGTCAAAATCCATCTATCAGTTAAAGGTGTAGCCCGTGAAGTTGGAATTCCAAGCTTGACTTCGTCTACTAAAATTTTATTTCGGTTTTATTAAAATTTAATATAGAGTTATAAAAAAAACAAAGAAATTTATAATAGAGATAACACGATAACACGTCATTGTGATACAGTGTAAATATCATACATTTTTTTTTGTAAAGTACATACAAAAGCAAACATAGCCAAAATATACCACAACGATATTGATGCTTATGGTTTCGCTAGAGTACAGAACTCTTCAATACTATATAGTTACATTTCGAATATACATTTATGATTGCTTTTTTGAATATAGGGAGTGCTGAAATGGATTGAAGAGGTAAAGCGTTGTAAAGTTTCAGTGCAGAGTAATGTGGACATTTTTCGGTAGAATGTATTTGGACATTTCTCCACTAACTGTAAAATAGCTGTCTCAGGCAAAATTTATATGATAGATCTTACTATTACTCTGTTCTATGTAATAAAAACTATGACTTATTAGCTATTCTTGATACGCCATTGATCGTTTTCTTATACAGGGTGACGTATCGAAAACGAAACAGACGCATTTACTGGCAGCTTAATTTTTTTTGAACAACGCTCAGACCCGTCGATTTTGTTTTAGAGGGGGGCACAAGTTTGGCAAAAAATCACGTTAGCACGGGCAGCCCCCTAAGCGGGGGTGACACCACCCCCGAAATCTTAAATGGAAAGTGGGGTCGAGTGATACCTTATTTTGAAGGCCTTTCAGTTCCCTTTATAATGATATAAAATTAATGTAATTCCGTTCAGTAGTTTTGAGGATTTATTGATTTAAAGCTTAAACAAAACTAATACATCATCATTAGTGGAGATCAATACATTTCGCAGCAAAGTAATTTAAAAATGAACTGACCCGTTAGGCAAGTAAATGTTGAAAGTGGCGACCATGACTCTGCATGCAATAATAAAGATTTTGCCCAAAACGTTGCTGCACATTTTGCAATATTTGAGGAGTAACTTGAAGACACTCATTCACAATTCTTTGTCGCAGGTCTTCTATTAATGTTGGCTGAATAGCATAGATTTTGCTTTTTAAATGACCCCACATAAAGAAATCCAAAGGTGATAAATCTGGCGATCTTGGGGGCCATTCAATGGCACCTCTTCTACCAATCCATCGATCTGGAAACTCAGTTTAAGAAAAAGGAATATTCGTGTTGAATAGAAAATGTTAATCGTTTTTTAATTCGTTCACTCATATCTTCACAAAATTGTAATCGCCGATCAAAATCGTCTTCATTAAGTTCTTGTACCAGGTGAATTTTATACGGATGGAAACTATGGACTTTTAGAATCCGTTGGACAGTACGTCGACTAACACCACACACAGTCTCCAATTTGCAGGTACTTAACGTAGGATCTACATAAATTTGCCCTAAAACCCCCACTTCTACTGCTTCGTTCCTTATGGGATTTTCAATGTTGCGTTTTTTATTGGCTTTAAATCAATAAATGTTCAAAACTACTAAACTGAAGCTCATGTGTTTTACATCATTATAAAGGGAATTGAAAGACCTTTAAAATAAGGTATTACTCGACCCCCTTTCCATTTAAGGTTTTAGGGTTGATGTCACCCCCGCCCAGGGGGCTGCACGTGTTAATGTGTTTTTTTACCAGACTTTTGTCCCCTTCGAAAACAAAATCGACGGGTCTGAGCGTTTTTCCAAATAAAAACTGGGCTGCCAGTAAATGCGTCTGTTTCTTTTTTTACATTACAACCCTGGCGCTCATCGGGAACAGGTGTTTGTTTATTCGCATCAATTCGTAAGATAAACATTTCATCAGAATTCGCATCCACAGTAACCGCGTAGAAAAAGGTTGATACTGCAGAACTAATAGACAAGTGCAGAAATAAGCGATTAAATAAAGCGACCCGCAAATTACTCGTAAGTCGAACAGCTTGCTATTCTATCGCATAGTCGAAGAGTTACCTAGAACTTACAAGACTAATTAAGTTTGCTTATTCACTAATAGGAGGTAGAAGGCGAGACGCTGATGCCAGTTCGGGCGGATTAAAATAATCGAGAGGCAAAAGAAGAAGCCCTTCTCAAACGAGTTTTTTTTCTGCGTCGTTTTATCTTAAGGAGAGAATTAATTATTGGGAAGCCGTCTCTTTATCTGCCTGGCGTCCAGCTAATTCCCCAACTTTCCTCGAGGATATGCTGGTTAATTCACGTTGAAACTTGTTTGTTGTGTGAAGCGAAAAGCGTGAAAATGTTTTTCAGCAGCTTTTCTTTCTCTCGGAACGTGGAAGGATCATAAATCAGGAAAATTATGTACTGTAAGAGATCCTCCTTTTTATAAGCTGGGACTTATGTGCTCTTTAAAACGTAGGGAAGTGTATCTTTACACTTGAGAAGTAACGTCATTTTCAGGAGAAAACGGAATTTATGCATAGTGTATGCATGTATAGTGATAACGTTGTGGAAGTGACAGTTGAGAAAATTTCGAGTAGATTATAGGAGTACGCTATAGAATGCGAACAATGGAATGGTCTAGTTCAAAAAAGGAACACGAGAAAACAAATTTTTCATATACAGGGTTACGCGAAAACGAAACAGCCGCATTTTTTTAAAAAAGCTCAGACCCGTCGATTTTGTTTTCGAGGGGGGCATAAGTTTGGCAAAAAATCACGTTAGCATGTGCAGCCCCCCCTCAATTCCCTTTATAATGACATAAAATTAATGTACTTCAGTTCAGTAGTTTTGATGATTTATTGATTTAAAGCTTAAATAAAACTAATACATCATCATTAGTGGAGATCAATACATTTCGCAGCAAAGTAATTTAAAAATGAACTGACCCGTTAGGCAAGTAAATGTTGAAAGTGGCGACCATGACTCTCCATGCAATAATAAAGATTTTGCCCAAAACGTTGCTGCACATTTTGCAATATTTGAGGAGTAACTTGAAGACACTCATTCACAATTCTTTGTCGCAGGTCTTCTAATGATGTTGGCTGAATAGCATAGATTTTGCTTTTTAAATGACCCCACATAAAGAAATCCAAAGGTGATAAATCTGGCGATCTTGGGGGCCATTCAGTGGCACCTCTTCTACCAATCCATCGATCTGGAAACGCAGTTTAAGAAAAAGGAATATTCGTGGGAAAAGCAAGTGTTGAATAGAAAATGTTCATCGGTTATAATTTGTTCACTCATATCTTCACAAAATTGTAATCGCCGATCAAAATCGTCTTCACTAAGTTCTTGTACCAGGTGAATTTTATACGGATGAAAACTATGGGCCTTTAGAATCCGTTGGACAGTACGTCGACTAACACCACACACAGTCTCCAATTTGCGGGTACTTAACGTAGGATCTACATAAATTTGCCCTAAAACCCCCACTTATATTGCTTCGTTCCTTATGGGATTTTCAATGTTGCATTTTTTATTGGCTTTAAATCAATAAATCTTCAAAACTACTGAACTGCAGCTCATGTATTTTACATCATTATAAAGGGAATTGAAAGACCTTTAAAATAAGGTATCACTTGACCCCCCTTTCTATTTAAGTAGGGTTGATGTCACCCCCGCCCAGGGGGCTGCACGTGTTAACGTGATTTTTTCCCACACTTTTGTCCCCTTCGAAAACAAAATAGACGAGTCTGAGCGTTTTTCCAAAAAAAAACTGAGCTGCCAGTAAATGCGTCTGTTTCTTTTTCGATGCGCCACCCTGTACCACCATCAGCTATGAAAAAAACAATTGAAAAGCACAAGCGTGATATCTGCTCTAAACTTACTTGCAAAATTTAAGTTTATTTTTATGATCAGTTACCAATTTATAAAGTGAATTGTGATGAAAGATGATTAACTTAAAACTAAAGTATCGTAGTGTCATACGATTTCTGACAAAAGAGGGCCATCGACCGAAAACAATTTTGCACCATCATTTTACACAACAAAATGTTCGTATGAACAGTTTTGATGGGCGCGCGATTCCATAGAAGACGATCTCAGAAGCGGAAGATCCAAAACAGCAACAATTGATGGAATGACTCAAAGAGCCAAAGCTACCGTTCTCGAGATCATCTTTTGAAGGTTTCCAGCATTAGTATGGGACTGAATATATTGAAACCCAGTGTAAAAACCATCTTGCAAGACAATTTGAATATGAGTAAGGTGTCAGACAGGACAGTTGCACGACTGTTGAGACCTGAACAAAAATTGAACAGGTTGGAAATTTGGAATCTTTGACCTACGATTCTGGCTTTCTGGAAAAAAATGTTTCTCTTTAAATTACTAAAGAAAAATCTTGATGGACGTCGTTTTCACCCAGATCATGGTCCAAAAGCAGCCGTGGACGTCTTTTTGAGAGTCGAGAGGAAACATTTTTTTATAAGGTCTAAGTTCATTGGAGAACAAATGGTGCAAGTGCATTGATGAAGAGAGGGAATATATTGAAAAATAGGATGATCAAAGAATCGTACGTCCTTTGTGTCATGGCTAGGTAGATTTATTTTCTGGTGTATCTCGTACATATTGAATACTGCGACCTAATCACAACGCTACTTAGATCAAAGCAAAACAGTTCGTCTGTTTATCATATGGCTAGAATATTCCGCGGAAAACCTACAGGAAATCGCTTTCAGATATTCTTATAAAATTTAGTAGGCTATAGATCTCATGACGTAAAGAAACTTGCATGGATGTTGATCCGAGAAACGTACCTATTCAAAAACTGTATAGGATTATTTTGCGCTGTCACTGCAAACGTTCCAGATCATAAAAAATATTCGACAAATGAGCTGGATTACATAGCTGCTGTTTTCATCAATACCTACATACAGTTTAAATAGATGATAACCTATTCTTCAGGAATCCAGGATTTTTCGTAGAACTTTCTTAAATTCTCCTTCCTGAGCCACGGGGAGAGAAAAATATTCTATTCGCGAAAAAAATAAAAAATAATATATTTTTTTTTGATGTTATGAAAAACAATGTCCATTTCAATCGATCTGTCTTTCTCTCAGCTAATTCTTCAAAAGCACAGCTTGGATTTAGCTTAAATTTTAACACAAGGTTGCTGCTATCCCAAGGACGTAAAAGCCTTCTACGTTTTGAAAACCGGTCCAGTGCCGTAGAAGCTATGAACAAAAGACGGAAAATATAAGTAGCAGGAACTTCGTTTTTAACTTTTCAGATGACTGAGAGCACTCAAACTATGATCTGCCATGTTATACATTACTATATAATTATACGCTTCTTACCTTGGTAATTGTAAGCACCTTTTGGACATATTTAACACACAGATTTGCCTGTATATATGTCCCCATCACTTAGAACGATACCCGCATCAATCGCAAGGAAAATGGGACTTAAACCTGTAGCGAGATGGCGGTTGCCACTCGCGGTATACTCACTGCATTTCTGAGAGAAGAGATCCATGTTGCCTGGTTCCATTTGACTGTCTTGATCTGTTTTACTACTTTGGTATACATGTATACAGGGTGTTTCAGTTTATTGTTGCATAACTTTGAGATTCGATAGAACTTTTAAAATTAATGCATAAAGTCTATATAAACATGGGTCGAAAAATGCATGGCTTCCGAAATACAGAGTGTTTAAATTTACTTTCTAAAATAGTTTTTTTAAATATTTCGAACAATACCTGATGTATAACAGTGAAAATTAGTATACAAGGGTTTTTTGGTACGACAAAACGAAACATAGTTTTACTGTAGCCGCTAGAGGGCGCTCTCTACTGTACCTGTAGTGTATTAAAATGACCGAAAATTTTTTCTTAGTGCAATTTTTTGCTTTTTGAATAAAAACACTGATTCTTCGCACTTTTCAACATAAAAAAGGTCTCTTGTGAATTTTCATTATAGTTAGCCGTTTTTGAGATATTTCGATTTTTAAGGTTCGATGCATTTTTAATTATTTATGATAAAATAACGTTAAAAGGTCAGTATCTCGATAATTTTTAGAAGTAGGCTGTGCCTGCAAATATTTTTGAAATTGAAAGCAGAATAAGGTTAAACTTCAATTAGTTGACAGTTAGTTTTGTTGTCTGTTGAAATCTGAAACGTTTTTTTGCAATTGTGAATGCATGAAATTTAGTTTCTTTTACCTGTTTTTTTTTTTGGATGTTTTATAAAAATGCCATTTTTATTCTCCAATCAAGAGCTAGCGGATATTCATCTTGTGTATGGCTTTGTAAATGGAAACGCAGCAGAAGCAGCCAGAGAATACGCACGAAGATTTCCAAACAGACGACATCCAACTCCCTCAGTATTTGTAAGAGTGCATCGCCAAATAATTGAAAATGGTTTTGGAAATCTCCAAAGGGATCAAAACATAAATGTTCGTCAGGGTAGATTTAGCCGTATGATTCTGCATGAGTTTGATAGAGATCCGACCACAAGTGTTATGAGAGTTTCTGGTGCCTTGGGAATTTCAGCAAGCCATGTTCACCGTGTTCTTAGAAATGACCATAGACGTCCTTACCATTTGCAACCTGTGCAAGGACGACAGCCAGGGGACGGAGAACGAAGAATCACATTTTGTCAGTGGATTCTTGATAGAACTGATAATAATAGGGAGTTTTTAAGTAACGTTTTATGGACCGATGAGTTATGCTTCACTAGACGTGGAGTGGTAAAGTTTCATAATCAACATATTTGGTCGCATGAAAATCCGCATGCAGTTCGGGAAAGAAATTTTCAGCATGAATTTAGTGTGAACGGGCCCTACCTTTTGCCTGCAAGGTTAAATGCTGCGACCTTCTTGGAATTTTTAAAGGCTGAACATGCAAATAGGTGGGATGATGTTATGCTAGTTTTAAGAAGATTGGCCTGGTTCCAGCTTGATGGTTGTCCAGCTCATTATTCGAAAATAGTTAGAAACTGGCTGGACGAAAATTATGCAGAAAGATGGATCGGCCGTGGAGGACCAGTCGCCTGGCCTCCACAATCCCCTGACCTAAATCCATTAGATTTCTTTGTGTGGGGATTTCTAAAAGAAAAAGTGTACCAGACTCCCGTAACCACAAGAGATATGCTAATAGACAGAATCAGGAATGCATGTGATGAAATAAGGCCTTATTTGAATAATGCTATACCCCGTTCGATCATTCGTAGATGTGAATTGTGTATTGAACAATTGGGTTTACATTTCGAGCAACTACTTTAGATTTTGTATGTTTGTCCTAACTATCCAATAGCATTTTAGTTGTAAATAATTAATTTAATTTGTTAAAAATAATATTGGAAAATTAAACAAATTGATATTTGTTCTTTTGTGTTTATTTGGAGTTAAGAATTATTCCTGTGTTTAAAAACACAATCTAAACGATCATCTTAATTACTTGTAATACCCAAATCAAAAAGGTAAAAAAATATTATTTTCCCATAAATAATTAAAAATGCATCGAACCTTAAAAATCAAAATATCTCAAAAACGGCTAACTATAGCGAAAACTCACAAGACAGCTTTTTTATGTTGAATAGTGCGAAGAATAATTTTTTTCATTCTAAGAGCAAAAAATTGCACTAAGAAAAATTTTTTGGTCATTTTAATACACTACAGGTACAGTAGAGAGCGCCCTCTAGCGGCTACAGTAAAACTATGCCATGGTTCGTTTTGTCGTACCAATTTTCACTGTTATACATCTAATATTGTTCGAAATATTTAAAAAAAACTATTTTAGAAAGTAAATTTAAACACCCTGTATTTCGGAAGCCACGCATTTTTAGACCCATGTTCTATCGAATCTTAAAGTTATGCAACAATAAACTGAAACACTGTATAATTGACTTCCTTCTAAAATAGGCTTACTTGTATCAACCTCCTTGACGCCATTTTTTTCATCCCACATGATGTCCATTATGTTCACTGAAAGCTTATGCCATTCAGGGTAACTTCCATTTCACTCACAAAAATAGCATTACCATTGATTACCAACTGCTTTGTGAAACTGAACGGTTACGCGGAATTTGAATCCAATAGAGCACAAATAGTTCATACAACGAATAATTCTATTACTGCAACAATAACCGTATATGTTTTAGTAATAAGCTTGTCGTTTAGACACTGGTGCGTGCCACGTGCCTTTGGTCCAAAAATTATTGTTTCACTATTCTCCTACTATTCAATTAATTTTGATAATTACTCCGATTTATAAAGTTTTGAACTTTACAGGGTTATACATAGAGGTGAGCCTCGATTATATGAATGTTGTCATGCTTTAAAAATCGAAGTTAGACATAAAAATCGAACAAAGTGGAGAGAAGTTTCAAGACCATAATGAATTTTCCAGTCTCGTGTAGAGGGCTAAAACTTTTATTTGACAAGTATATGCAAAAGCTGTTAAGCTTTAGGTCCTGTAGAGGTTTGTTTTTAAATGCGAAGTTTTTAAACGTACCCTAAATTACTCAAGAGGCAAACTTGATTCTTTCATACAAAATTATCAATTAATAATAATATTTTCCTTTATTTTGAACAGTTTTTTGAACGCAAAGCTACGACATTAGATTGAAGGAACATTTCCATATTCAGGAATTTAAAGCAAAGGAAATTTTTCATATACAAAGATTGGAATATAAAGGCCTTGAGAAATATTTACAAAAACAAGTACAGATATTAGTGTTTCTAGAAAGATATTGAGGGCAGAATAATTCAGTCCGATGGGATGGCCGCGTTTGCAAATTTATCTGTAAATATTTGTTATTGTATCAACTAGCTGAGGGTTAAATAAATTCCATTATATTCTATTCTATTTTGTCCAGTCTTGATCTATTCTAATCTACACTATTTATTCTATTTCGCCTATTCTATCCGATTCTGTTTTCATGTATTCTGCTATATTACCTTCGTTAATCTAGCGATAAGGTAGGGAGGTTCTAGTTATTTCGAAATTCCACCCGTTTACCGGATCGTAAATAGCTTGGATTGGATATGTTGCAGCCATGAGGAGCCCTTGACGGCTGATGTCCCTGCTTCCAATACAGAATAGCATTTTTATGCAGGTACTCAAAACTGTTCTGCATTAAGCCGATGCTATTGAATCGAGAAATTCAAAACACGGAATTTTCAAAATTAGTTTGTTCAAGATTTCACAGTTGTTTCAGTTTATTGTGTTTAATCTGCCTCTTTGCTGCAATTAAATCAAGTTTCAAATTTGCCATTATTTTTGCAATATATTATGGATGGGAAGTGCCGAGTCACGCTACTTGAAGCCATTTCTTTATAGTTTCATTATAAGGGTTATTTTATAAAAGTTTACGAAGAATTTTTTGCTTCCAGAGTGCTGCTTAAATACAGGGTGCGCATCGAAAACGAAACAGACGCATTTACTGGCAACTCAGTTTTTTTTGGAAAAACGCTCAGACCCGCCGATTTTGTTTTCGAGGGGGATACAAGTTTGGCAAAAAATTACGTTAACACGTGCAGCCCCCTGGGCGGGGGTAACACCAATCCTAAAATCTTAAATGGACAGGGGGGTCGAGTGATACCTTATTTTAAAGGTCTTTCAATTCCTTTATAATGATGTAACATACATGAGCTTCAGTTCAGTAGTTTTGAAGATTTATGGACTTAAATCTTAAAGTAGCCTTTAATAGGTACATCAGATTAGTTTGTACTACTTTCAGAAAAAAATTTACTAAAAGAATTTACTTAATAAGTAAATGTTTTTGTTCACTACGTCCATGGTTTTTTATCATTTTGTTGTTGAAAATAGCTATTGGAGCGCTTTTTTGTGGCAAGAAAGTTATTTCTTGAAGAAAGATAAGGAAATATCTCGTACTTATTTTAAATATGAATTTAGTATATAGTTTGCGATTGATCAAACTTTGTTGCTAAAATATACTAAGTGACATATAAATCCGAACACTGGACGCCGCCGTAGAACAACAGACCGTGAAGATCGCCGCCTAAGATTATTGGCCTTAAGGGACCGTTTCTCCACTACCAGGTCCATTGCAAATGAATGGTTTGCAGAACACGGAAGACCTATTGGCATGCGAAGTGTTTACCGACGAATGAGAAGTTTTGGCTTGTTTTCATACCGGCCACACTGGGTCCTCCCTTTAACTCGAAAACACTGACGTAATCGCCTTGAGTGGTGCAGACAACGGTCACTCTGGGATCAGGAATGGAACTGTATTGTCTTTAGTGACGAGTCTCGATTTTGTTAGGCATGCACGATGGTCGTGCCAGGGTTAGAGGGCGACGTGGTGAAAGGAGGAATCCACAGTTTTTTGTTGAAAGACATGTTCATCACACTGTTGGAGTTATGTGCTATAGCTTATGGTTCCAGGTCACCTTCAATCTCCATCAGAGGTAACATGAACGCGCAGCGTTATATCCACGAAGTTCTAGAACCCCATCTTTTACCCTATCTTGACACCCTGGCAGATCCAACTTTCCAACAAGATAATGCCCGACCACATGTTGCAAGAGTCACAATAGACTTCTTTCAACATAATGATGTCACATTGTTACCATGGCCACCAAGATCTCCCGACTCATCCCCAATTGAGCACGTGTGGGATATGATGGGTAGGAGATTGCTCAATTAGCAACGTCCTCCTCAGACTCGAGAAGCACTGCGAGAGGAGTTGGTGGTTGCCTGGAATGAGATACCACAGGAGGACATTGACCACCTGATCAGAAGCATGCCTAGGCGCGTTGGAGGATGCGTAGCATATCAGGGTGCATCCACACATTTTTAAAGGTCAAAGGGCTTTAAAGCAGTGGAATCATTTTGAAATTTTTATCATTTACTTATTATGCTTCATTAAGTACTTATACAAAATTTTATTAAAATAAAACCATTTAAACTGGGTCTTCGGATTTATATGTCACTTAGTATATCTTGTAACGCTTTATTACATAAATTAACCATGGTATATTCCACAGCAGAAAGAGTTGAAATTATCGAAATATTTTTCGGAAGTAATCAGTGGGCTAATAGAACAGCAGAAATATTTAATGAGCGACATGAGAACAGTAACGTACATCGAAAGTATGTTCTAGAACTTGTAGCTAAATTTCTGGAAACTGGGTCAGTCGCCAATAAAAAACGCAACATTGAAACTCCCATAAGGAACGAAGCAATAGAAGTGGGGGTTTTAGGGCAAGTTTATGCAGATCCTACGTTAAGTACCCGCAAATTGGATGCTGTGTGTGGTGTTAGTCGACGTACTGTCCAACGGATTCTAAAGGCCCGTAGTTTTAATCCGTATAAAATTCACCTGGTACAAGAACTTAATGAAGACGATTTTGATCGGCGATTACAATTTTGTGAAGATATGAGTGAACGAATTATAAACGATGAACATTTTCTATTCAACACGTGCTTTTCTGACGAATGTTCCTTTTTCTTAAATGGCGTAGTAAATCGTCATAACTGCCGATATTGGTACAAATTTATCATGAGGTTCATACACAGCAGCCACAAAAATTAAATATTTGGGCTGGTATTTTTGGCGATCATTTAGTTGGTCCTTTTTTCTTACCTGGAAATTTGACCGGTGAAATTTATTTGGAATTACTGGAAGACGCCATAGATCCTGCATTAACAGCCATAATTGAAAATCAGAATGATCGGCGGTACATTGCGAATAGGTTGATGTTCCAACAGGATGGTGCCCCACCACATTACGCATTACGTGTTCGACAATATTTAGATCAGACGTTTCCAGATCCATGGATTGGTAGAAGAAGTGCCATTGAATGCCCCCCAAGATCGCCAGATTTATCACCTTTGGATTTCTTTATGTGGGGTCATTTGAAAAGCAAAATCTATGCTACTCAGCCAACGTCATCTTTTAGTCAAATTTCTTCTGAAAGTAGTACAAACCAATCTGATGTACCTATAAAGTCTATTTTAAGCTTTAAATCAATAAATCTCCAAAACTACTGAACTGAAGCTCATGTATTTTACATAATTATAAAGGGAATTGAAAGACCTTTAAAATAAGGTATCACTCGACCCCCTTTCCATTTAAGATTTTAGGGTTGGTGTCACCCCCGCCCAGAGGGCTTCCCCTTCGAAAACAAAATCGACGGGTATGAGCGTTTTTTAAAAAAACTGAGCTGCCAGTAAATGCGTGTTTCTTTTTCGATGCGCCACCCTGTATAGCACTCACAAAGGTCATTTTACCATTTTTGGATGAAGTTGGCTCATTTTTTTGTGAAAGAGGCATGAAAAAATCACTGTGGTAGGGATGTGGTTAATAATTTGTAATTTGATTCTTTCCATGAAAATTGGTACTGCATATAGTAGGTACATGAGGAAGGTTGCACCAAACATGCAACATTGCACTGGTATAATAATTTAAGATATTACGAGTATCACGAGTAACATTTCTTAAAAATGTTAATATCTATGTCCAGAGCTCATAAATCGCGATATCAATTTTGTCGGCCATTAAGGCTCTCGCATCAAATATGAAATATGCACCTGGTAGCTATAACTTGAATACGCTGGTACACAACACTACTGACAGGAACTTAAAATACATCCTCCATGCGGGCTAGGCAATTTGTAAGTAAATGAGCGTACTTATTTCGGTCCGCCTAGTATGTGGAAACTCCAAACTCTCTTTTTATATATGTGCATACTAAAAGAGTCGATCGATATCTGGAGGCCGTGCATGCAACTCCATTCTGCAATGGGAAAGTTTCTCAATCACATTTTTCGACCATTAAATCAAAGGTTCTTTGAGAGCTGTGCCTATTTGTTCAGGCGACATGTGCAGTAGTTATTGGGAGACGATTTTACCAACAGGAGACCAAAATTCGGGCATCGTTCTAGTAATGTGTCTAATGAATATTGTCGATTTTTTCTAAAATATCTCTCGCACTAGCGAAAACAATACGATTTGCATACGAAGGGCCTCTAATCCCCATATTAGAGCAATTTCTTTGTAAATCACCTGGTTTAGCTGCAAAAAGATACTTTTTCAATCGATCCGGAGATGAAAACCAATGATCCCACCAAAGACCAATTTTTAGAAAAGTGACCAATCGGAGAGAAGCATTTAAACCCTCCCCGAATCGTGGGTCAAATCAGATATAATGCCTAGATTGATATGACGTCAATTACTGAGTACTATATTGAAAAGAACGGAGTATTTCTTACCCAAGAGGGATGATTTAGAAAAAAGGATATATTTTAAAAAAACATCAACGTATCGGCTGTCGATTAAACTGTTGTCTTGGAATTTGCAAATAGGTATATGAACCTTTCTTTGGCTAATGAAAATTATTGGCAATCATAATTTAAATAGAAGTATTTCAGTGTGTAATGTACGTTTCATGGAGAGGAGACGAAACACAGAGAAACCGTTGTGTTACTTGAAAACATGTGATAATGATGACGTCAATTACTGAGTACTATATTGAAAAGAACGGAGTATTTCTTACCTAAGAGGGATGTTTTTGAAAAAATGATATATTTAAAAAAACATCAACGTATCGGCTGTCGATTAAACTGCTGTCTTGTAATTTGCAAATAGGTATATGAACCTCTCTTTGGCTAATGAAAATTATTGGCAATCATATTTTAAATAGAAGTATTTCAGTGTGTAATGTACGTTTCTTGGAGAGGAGAAGAAACACAGAGAAACCGTTGTGTTACTTGAAAACATGTGATAATGGTAGATATCTAAGGAGTTTGTTGAGATCTAATGTAATCATCTAACTATCAAATCAATTTTCTCAGGTATTTATGTTTGTTTTGAATTTGGTTCTGTCATCCCCAAGGTGGGTTTATAACACTTGTTTCCGATTGGCCAATTTTCGGTTCGGTTTTACGAGAACGGATGGGCCATTTTTGATCCAGATCTCCGGATCAAGTTAAAGAATATGTTTTTGTAGCTAGACCAGTTAATTTATAAAGAACTTCTTGTTTTAATATGGATATTAGGGACCCTTCTTACACAGATCGTATGTTTCTTCGTTAGCTTGACAAATATTTTAGAGGAAATCGGCTATATTCATTTGATCCATTACTAGAAAGAGACTAGATTCCATGTGGGGTCCCCCTCTTTCCCAAGTATCCAAGTATCCCCCCCCCCGGGTTGCCACCGAGGTCTGAAAAGTTAGAATGTCCATTAATAAATAAATAGCTTATCTGGAGGTGGAGTCTAGATGGAGCCAGAGGAAGTATTCATTGTGATGCTTTTAAAAATAATATAGGGAAAATTCCGTATTCGTGAGTGACAGTATGATCCTGAACGTTATTTTTAACCCATACAGCAGTTTGAATTCGCGACAAATTTTGATTTTTGGCTTACTACCGTATCCAAGAATGGTAGCCATAAAATTGATTCATGCTTCTGGAAATCTAGATAAATGAAATCAGAAATTACGGTACAACGTAGAATACACTTCTTCACACAAACTTTCTTGCATTCATTGTTTATGGTGTAAATTCGTGTGAGTTCCAAAGTTAATACAATTATTCATTCTTCAGATATCAGCATGTATTATTACGGTAAAGGGGCATTGCATGCTCCACGTTTATGGAAACTCTCGGTGTTACTCATTATTGGGCAGCCTTCGGTTTAAAAATACTTTTTTTATACCGAAGCTGCCAGCAGCAGGTAGAAGCCTAAATGCTTCTATGAGAATCCCAAGCTTGCGATTTATGCACCTCTCTATCACCTTACTTATAACAGAAAGCAGAGCTACAGGCCTGTAGGGTCATTTCTTTTGATGGGTTGGACATGAGCAAGTTTGCAGTTTCCTGGGAAAGTGTCGGATTCGTAAGATATCTGGAAGAGGCGCGAAAGAACTGGAGCGAGCTTCGCTACACACCACAAACGTTCCAGGTGAAATAAAAAACATGCAAATAAATATGAACTACCCACAGAAGGCAAAGCTTGTGCATGGTGAGATCTCTATTCAATATTAAGTCTATCATTATAATTGTCATTATAGGCCATAATCGGGTGTGCGACGAATCAGAGAATGGCATATTAGGAAGTTCATTTACTTTAGCTGCATGCTTGGATATCCCTAACCTTATATACGTATATATATATATATCCTTTTCATTTGGGCCGCCGATCTAACAAGAACTAAGAATTTTGTTCTCTGTAGCATGAGGTCACATAGCACCATGTGCTAGCAGTTTGTAAAATGTGTGTCCAGATAGGATAAAATGATTGGAGCCACCCTCTTTCCCTTTGCCTTTGTATTTGACTTTTGCCTTTGTCTTTGACTTTGCTTTTGCCTTTGTCTTTGACTTTGCATTGCTTGGCTTATCACTTCACCCATGCATGTGCCTTGGCAGCGCCATCACCTTTAACTTCAACTTCATTGCATCAGTCCAGTCAAAATGGACCAGCTTAGCGAAAGATAAGTGGATGATTTTGTAACCGCGCCAAAGATTTAAATCTTTCATTTTGTCTTTTAAAATTTCAATTTCAAATGTAATGAAAGTGCTTTTCTAGTTAAATAAAATCTGTTGAATTTTTGTGTTCTGTTTGTTCTTCTATCCTCTAGCCATGCCATGATCGACTGAGCTACCGGAAGCTAATGGTAACCCCCTTTCTGTGATTGTGCAGAAAAGTTGGATTCTTCATTGCATTCCATCTTTTCTGGACTTTTTGCGGAAAGGAAGGATTACATAAATTGTTACATTAATATATATATATATATATATATATATATATATATATATATATATATTAAGAACTTTCAAAAGAATTCCTTGATAGTTTAATATATATATATATATATACAGGGTGTCCGCAAAGTTGGGATTTTTCTTTACACGACGTGTAGATCTTGAAAACATAAGCAATTTTTCTTAGTACCATATACACCAATGTCTTAAGGGAACCGAGATAAAGGGCTCTGCAACATCAAAAATATCTGAATACCGTCCTGTAGCCGCGACATCCCCGAGTGGTACTAGGACACTAGCTCAACCCGACGACAGAACTGGGTCGGGGACAGTGTGTCAGGTCAGTATGCAACCTTCAACGGACGGTTACGGTCACGCGTGTAGAGGTAAACGCACCCGTATAATCGGTTGCGTTTCAAAAAATAACAACCACTAGAGACGTGGCTAGAGAAGTGCAAGTATCAAAAACTAAAGTGTGGCAAACGCTGCGTGAAGAGGGGCTGTATCCGTTTCACGTCCAACGTGTACAAGCCCTTCAACCTGACGATTTTCCAGCAAGAGTGCGGTTTTGTGAGTGGTTGTTGCATCAACATGACAACAATCCGGACTTTTTGAAGTGCATATTGGTGACAGACGAATCTACGTTCACGCGTAATGGGGTGAATAACTTTCGCAACACTCATGTTTGGTCAGTAGAAAATCCGCATGCTGTCCGTCGGGCACATTTTCAACAAACATTTTCGGTGAATGCTTGGGCTGGCATGGTGAACAGTAAGCTCATTGGACCATTTATTCTTCCAAATGGATTGGACGGGATGCAATACCTAGACTTTTTACGCAACATTTTGCCTTCCTTGTTAGAAGATGTGCCATTAAGTGTAAGACAATCAATGTGGTTTCTGCACGATGGTCATATTCGTTACCTCTGTTCGTGGTCTGCACCACCGCCGGCGTCTGCTCGGTAGCGCATCAGCTGATTTCATTTTCTGTTGGAGCGGTACGATTTCGGGCAGAGACGTACTTAGCCCTTCTCGTCAACTGGAGAGTGAGTACTTTTTCTTTTATTTTGTTTTTGTACTTGATCGCCCTCGTTTCACTACACATTACCTTTGTTATTTCAAGGGTAGTTGTTTCTGAAAAGGAAAACCCCAACTTTGCGGACACCCTGTATATATATGTATATATATATATATTTAAAAGAATTAGCTGATGTACATATGTGAAGGCGAGGTATTTCTTTGATCCACTTTTTTAGTTCTTTTTCAAACCTAATAGAATTATGTTTTAAGATAATAGGCAAACTATTATAAAGCTTCGGTCCTAGGTATTGGAATGATCTCGGTATGGCATTGCCATGAGGCTTTGGTAAGCATGCTCTTACTTTATGCTCAGTTTAGCGTAACTTATGTGTTAGTTGGTGCTGCTTCATGATGGTTTGGATATAGTTATCGAATATCATGCAATTTCGGTATATAATTGTTCTGTTGGGTATGTTTGTTGGCTTCTTGTATAATTCTTTTAGAATGTACTTTTGTATTGTCTCAAGATTTTTCATGTATGTCTTACACGCTGCTCCCCACGCGATCACACCATACCTCAAATAAGTCTCAACTAGTGAGCAATAGAGTAATTTCATTTGATAGAAGTCATAGTATTTCGTAAGATATTTAAATTTGTGAGGTATTGCACGCAATTTTTTTATTATGTGTGTGTGTCTCATTTAAGGGTAGAATCTAAGTACACTCCCAGATATTATTTGTAATCGTTCATTCTGGTTGTTGTTCAGATTTATGTTTAAATTCGTATATTGGGCGTATATCGTTCACAGGATGAAAATGGGATGTAACAAGTTTTGTTGTAATTTACGGTTAAAAGTCCAGAGTGCAACCATTTGATAATCTTGCAAAATTCTGTTTCTGTTAGAGTTCCTAGGTTTCCCCAGGTTTGAGAACTGTATATGATGGCCGTGTCACTTATGATTTTTTCTCGATGTTCTAGTAAATATAGTTCGTTAACGTAAATGTTAAATAATATCGGTGCCAATACAGTCCCAAACTTCGCTGTTCTACCATCACTCAAAGTATCACTAATTTAATGTTCAGTCATAAGAGCACCCGTTACGGTTACGGCCGAAATGTTACGCCTGAATCGACGATTCTTGAGTTTAGGGGGGAGAGTACGTCCATCGTGGAGTTGGCAGCAAAGATCTTGGCTCAGCATTTGAGTCGGTTACACTCGTTCTATTCTGATACGTAAATGCTAACCTGTCCTGGTCTCTCAAAATACCACAGATATAATATAAATATGTATTTCGGAAGTTTACCTATGTTATTCTGATTATACAATTTAAATTTTGAGTAAAAGGTTATTAATTTCAAGTAATGCAGTGTTTACAAAATTTTAGCTCTCTATAAAGAACTGGAAATTCAGCAATATTATAATCTTAAAGCATTTCAAATTATTTTAGTGCAATCAGTTTTATTCCAACATTCCTCGACTAAGTGTTGTAAAAGACGCCTAAACCTATTCTAAATTCTTAGTTGTCCGACGCTGAGTGTACGAGCATCGTTTTATTCCGCTTAACTAGCCACCTTTGCTCTTCGCTTTTAGCTCTTCCTGCGCAAAGGGAACTTTAATAAAAGAACACGTATTTCCGTTAAAGAGAGCATAAATTAGATAAGGATTTTCTCTAGAGCCGTCGCGCGAATGGATGCTAATTTGAGCTAGTTTGTGTTTTTGTTTTTCCTGTATTTAGCCATTTAGTGATGTGAAAATGATATACAACTTTTTTTAAAGAAAACTTGCCCATGCTTAATTTGTGATTGTTGAAAGCTGAAATTCAGGACCGATGAAAATGATGCAAGGTAACTATATATACAGGGTGTTTCAGTTTATTGTTGCATAACTTTAAGATTCGATAGAACTTTTAAAATTAATGCATAAAGTCTATATAAACATGGGTCTAAAAATGCGTGGCTTCCGAAATACAGGGTTTAAGTTAGTTTACTTTATAAAATAGCTTTTTTAAATATTTCAAACAATATTTGATGTATAATAGTGGTGAAAATTGGTATGCAAGGGTTTTTTGGTACGAAAAAACGAACCATGGGCATAGTTTTACTGTAGCCGCTAGAGGGAGCTCTCTACTGTACCTGTAGTGTATTAAAATGACCGAAATTTTTTTCTTAGTGCAATCTTTTTCTTTTTGAATAAAAAAACTGATTCTTCGCACATTTCTGCATAAAAAAGCTCTCTTGTGAGTTTTCGTTATAGTTAGCCGTTTTTGAGATATTTCGATTTTTAAGGTTCGATGCATTTTTAATTATTTATGGGAAAATAATATTTTTTTTACATTTTCGATTTGGGCATTACAAGTAATTAAGATAATTGTTTAGATTGTGTTATTAAATACAGCAATAATTCCTAACTTCAAATAAACACAAACAAACAGAATATTAATTTGTTTAATTTTCCAATATTATTTTTAACAAATTAAGTTAATTATTTACAACTAAAATACTATTGGATACTTAGGACAAACATGCAAAATCTAAAGTAGTTGCTCGAAATGCATGGTTCAATACACAATTCAGATCTACGAATGATCGAACGTGGTATATATAGCATTATTCAAATAAGGCCTTATGAGCATTTTGAAAGGATGATTGATTTGAGGGTAAATAATGACCATATTCCACTCGTCACGCATGCAAAAAGTCTAGGTGTTACTTTAGACGTAAATCTTAGATTTCATCACCACGTCAGTAATATATCTAAAGCTACATATGCAAGCCTAAGACTCCTATACTCCAATCGTTCTATTCTCAATTTCAAGACTAGAAAGAAATTGGTGGAAAGTTTAGTTATGTCTAAGCTGCTTTACTGTTTTATACTGTTTTATCCTTGTCTTGACTCCATAACAAAAACCAGATTACAGAAAATTCAAAATTGTTGTTGTTGTTTTGTTTTCGGCCTTCGTAGGTATAGCCATGTTACATCCAAGATCTGTGAGCTGGGGTGGCTGAAGCTCAATAATCTTTTCAACTTTCATATGTTGGTTTTTGTACATAAAACAGTCGTTACCAAGAGACCTATTTACCTTGCAAATAAGTTAGTTCCGCGTAGGAATTTAATTTCAAGAAGGTTACGTCATGATGAACAGTTCAATATTCCTCTTCACTACACCTCATTATATCAGAGATCTTTCACGTATAATGCTGTTGAGCTTTACAATTCAGTCAGTGCGGCTAACAAACAAGAAAGTTTACTCTCTTTTAAGAAATCAGTTGGAAAACAGCTATTGGAGATGCAATCGTCTCTCAGTGTTTGAGTTGTTGGTTTGTTTTATTTTTATGACGCTTCATTATTATTATTATTATTATTATATTAATAGTTCAAGTGTGCATTTGTTTCTTTTTCTTATTATTACTATTGTTTGTTTGTGTATCGAGTTTAACTGTGTTACTCTTTCGTACACAGTGAGGTTAAGTGTAAGAGTATCCATTTGGCTAAACTTCGCCTCACTGATGTATGCTGATTAATAAAGACATTTATTATTATTATTATTATTATTATTATTTCATCACATGCACTCCTGATTCTGTCTATTAGCATATCTCTTGTGGTTACGGGAGTCTGGTACACTTTTTCTTTTAGAAATCCCCACACAAAGAAATCTAATCGATTTAGGTCAGGGGATCGTGGAGGCCAGACGACTGGTCCTCCACAGCCGATCCATCTTTCTGGATAATTTTCGTCCAGCCAATTTCTAACTATTCTCGAATAATGAGCTGGACAACCATCAAGCTGGAACCAAGCCAATCTTCTTAAATCTAACATAACATCATCCCACATATTTGCATGTTCAGCCTTTAAAAATTCCAAGAAGGTCGCAGCATTTAACCTTGCAGGCAAAAGGTAGGGTTCAAATAGTCGATTACGGTAGATACCAATCCACACGTTCACACAAAATTCATGCTGAAAATTTCTTTCCCGAACTGCATGCGGATTTTCATGCGACCAAATATGTTGATTATGAAAATTTACCACTCCACGTCTAGTGAAGCATGACTCATCGGTCCATAAAACGTTACTTAAAAACTCCCTATTATTATCAGTTCTATCAAGAATCCACTGACAAAATGTGATTCTTCGTTCTCCGTCCCCTGGCTGTAGTCCTGGCACAGGTTGCAAATGGTAAGAACGTCTATGGTCATTTCTAAGAACACGGTGAACATGGCTTGCTGAAATTCCCAAGGCACCAGAAACTCTCCTAACACTTGTGGTCGGATCGGTCGGACGAACATTTATGTTTTGATCCCTTTGGAGATTTCCAAAATCATTTCCAATTATTTGGCGATGCACTCTTACAAATACTGAGCGAGTTGGATGTCGTCTGTTTGGAAATCTTTGTGTGTATTCTCGGGCTGCTTCTGCTTCGTTTCCATTTAAAAAGCCATACACAAAATGAATATTCGCTAACTCTTGATTGGAGAATAAAAATGGCATTTTTATAAAACTTACCAAAAAAACAGGCAAAAGAAACTAAATTTCGTGCATTCACAGTTGCAAAAAAACGTTTCAGGTTTCAACAGACAACAAAACTAACTGTCAACTAATTGACGTTTAACCTTATTCTGCTTTCAATTTCAAAAATGTGCGAAGAATCATTTTTTTTATTCAAAGAGCAAAAAATTGTACTAAGATTTTTCCGTCATTTTAATACACTACAGGTACAGTAGAGAGCGCCCTCTAGCGGCTACAGTGAAACTATGCCCATGGTTCGTTTTGTAGTACCACACGCATTTTTCGACCCATGTTTATATAGACTTTATGCATTAATTTTAAAAGTTCTATCGAATCTTAGAGTTATGCAACAATAAACTGAACCACCTTGTACATATATATGATCAGGTCGATAACCGTCTGTACCAGGGATTAGACAATAGGAATCTAACAATGCTAACTACTTTGCTAAATCATTACTTAGTCGGTAACACGTAAAACACAATCAACCTCCGCATTATACGAAATCTATTATCTGCGGGAATGACGAGCGCAAATTTTTACAGCTCAGCATTCAGAAAACTAAAACTCCCACTCCCTAGGGACATGCTCACGAACAACTCCCAACTATACAACTCCGTAACTTTGCGGCGGCGGTTTTTTCTAGCCGCACTTTTATTCAACGTATCACTACACCACACTCCATAAATATTCATGGCTTCCAAACAACGGCGTTTATTGCGTTCAGTGGTGGTAGCCAGGAGGCGATGCAGCTAAGGATCTTCGAATGTGTTGCTTACAATAGAACGGACTTCCTTCACGTGCATAACTCCCAGTTGTTATTTATGCTTATGCAGCGCTTGGTGTTAACTGTGACACTATAGTGTGGTAGTATTTATAATGCGGAAAAGAGGCGTGGATAATTTATATAAATCTACGGTGAACTTTGTTCTCATCTTAACGCTCCCAGGTAGGGTTGCCGAAAATTGCGAAAATAAGATACGTTTTTTGGATGCTATATGACATGAAGATCACGAAAATACCATGTCTTTTATTTCCGTCTGTCTGTATCTGTTCATCTGTAACTTGGAAAATGCTGCTCGGATTTGGATGATATTTTTACACAAGGTGACTTGTACGCCAAAAAGGAAAGGTTATGCAGTTTTTGAAATACGAAAATTGCTCAAGCTTCGTTTTTTGACATTCCAGAGGATTCTGGTCATTTTTGAAAAAAATGAGGGGTAAAAATTAGGGGAAAAATTGCAGCAATAAAACCAGATTTTACAATTATTTCGCAAACCAGGGGTATTTTCGTCTAATATGATTAGACTATTAGGCATTTTTGCAACAGTACATGCTCAGCTTCATTTGTTTGCTGGACTTCAATCCTGTCGTGCAGGAAATTTCGTTCTTCTTGTATCGAAGCAGACTGCAGTACAAGAGCCCAACGAAGATCATCGAGTTTTTTATTTCTCCACTGAAGAAGTGCTTTGGTATTCGCAATTCTTATCCTTAGCATAGGCGATTAGTGCTGAATATCTCTCGGGAAACAAACTCAACAATTCAAGACTCAAGTTGCTTAATAACAACATGTATCGAAAATCCAAGCAATCTCATCTGAAGACGCCACTGCAACTCTTGAACACAACTAACGATAAACCGACACTTCTCCGAATATACTACGGCTATTATTGCTATTATGAAACAGAGTCGTTGAAAATTCAGTTGGTACCGACGCGGCGCGAGGATGCGGCATCGGACTTTAAAGATGCATACTCGCTCATGTTTATTTGGCGAACGTTCTAGGAATCGCTCCCCAGGGAACAAGGAGCGAGTTCTTTGCTCTCCACGCTGCGCTCCGACGAGCTGGTTAATTATCAAACGCACGCTTTACTGCAATAACGAAAAAGCTCTACATCGGGATGGAATTACCTCAAATGCCAGTTAGCATTATGATTCCGAGTGGAAGAAGTGTGAATCGAAGCAAATTGGTGCGCTTAAAAATAGTTATTTTTTTGTGACGGGAAAAAAGCTTGACATTTTATCTCTGTTGACAGGTAACAAAATGTCACTTTTTAATAAGTTACTTTTTCACCGGGAAAAAATGAGTACTTTTTTCCCGGATATTGTTTAAACAAATAAGCAAAGGTAGATATTTAATTTTAGAATATTTTGGATACCTCTACTAATTCCGGTGGAGTCAAAGAAGACCTGGAATCAGACATTTCTTACTCTATAGTATTAAAAATAACTGATAAACAACCACCAAGTTCAGAATGTTCAAATCAAATCACATAATTAAGTTGACAGCTATTTGATTACATTAAAAGCTTCCTTAGCAACGCAGGTCTAATTGTCGCTATAAGTAACAACTTAGCCTATTAATTCCAAAATTCTAATTTCACATCGATAATTTTTTGACCTAAATATTGTAATAATATAATTTTTTATATCAAATCGTCGTTTTCCGAACACAGAAAAAAAATGTGTATTATACATTGGAAAAATACTAGATTTTAGCTTTCGATTATTAATTCCAAAATTCAAATTTCACATCGATAATTTTCTGACCTAAATATTGTAATAATATAATTTTTTAATATTAAATCGTCGTTTTCCGAACACAGAAAAAAATTGTGTATTATACACTGGAAAAATACTAGATATTAGCTTTCGATTTTTTGTCAATACAACCTCAAGCTAAAATCTAGTACTTTTTCCCTTGTATAATAAATAACTATTATCACATCAAAGCCATATTATGGGTTGTTTCAACTTCAGTTTACAGCAGCCATTTTTAAGAGAATTGCAAAAAATTATTTTTGCAATGATATGAATGTTTTAACTAACACTTTAGGGTTATATCATGGTATAAGATGGTTCACTTGAATACAGGTCAGAATAAAAAAATACAGAATGGAAATTTTGAAATTTTCTCTTGAAATTTAATAATAACTAATATACTTGAAGTGCTTGAAAGTTTTGCTACATATATCCCACATATATTATAAAACATTTCTTTCACAATAAAATTGGTATTGGCTGTATACATCAGAAATAAATGCAACACATCTGATATAGTTACTCTCAACACACTTTATTTGCTAAAAAATGTCTAATGCTTGTGTTGTTATATAAAAAATCACTAAACAACAAACTATTTTCAGTGGCAAAAGCAAACTTTTAGTTGTAGTCTAAACAAAGGAGCTGCATCTAAGATAGAAAAGCAACGTTTATAAAACTGTTTCAGTCTAGCTCTATAACTGTTTCCATTAAAACAGTTTTATAATTGTTGAATACTAGTTTTTATGATAATTTTAAAAACCTTTAAGCAATTATTTATCTGGTAAAAACTTTGGAAGCCATAATAAGGAACTAAATTTTTGAACAAAAGTGAGTCCTTTCTGGGCTTATTAGCGCTATATAAACGTTGTTAGAACGTTTATAGCGGTATTGCTAGTTAATGAAAATAGTTTTGTATTCGTCCTAAGGGACCTTTATAAAACATAAATTGTTAGTTGGGAGGATTTAAGTAAAAATAGCAAACGTATATTACACAAACTGCTGCAAGAAACATTATATATATACAGGGTGTCCGCAAAGTTGGGGTTTTCCTTTTCAGAAACAACTACCCTTGAAATAACAAAGGTAATGTGTAGTGAAACGAGGGCGACCAAGTGAAAAAAAATAAAGGAAAAAGTACTCACTCTCCAGTTGACGAGAAGGGCTAAGTACGTCTCTGCCCGAAATCATACCGCTCCAACAGAAAATGAAATCAGCTGATGCGCTACCGAGCAGACACACCATGCCAGCCCAAACATTCACCGAAAATGTTTGTTGAAAATGTGCCCGACGGACAGCGTGCGGATTTTCTACTGACCAAACATGAGTGTTGCGAAAGTTATTCACCCCATTACGCGTGAATGTAGATTGGACTGTCACCAATATGCACTTCAAAAAGTCCGGATTATTATCATGTTGATGCAACAACCACTCACAAAACCGCACTCTTGCTGGAAAATCGTCAGGTTGAAGGGCTTGTACACGTTGGACGTGAAACGGATACAGCCCCTCTTCACGCAGCGTTTGCCACACTTTAGTTTTTGATACTTGCACTTCTCTAGTGCTTGTTGAGGGATTCTCGTCTACGCGATTACCTCTATATGCGTGACCGTAACCGTTGGTTGAAGGTTGCATACTGACCTGACGCACTGACCCCGACCCAGTTCTGCCGTCGGGTTGAGACCTTGTACCAATCGGTGATGTCACGGGTCGCGGCTACAGGACGGTATTCAGATATTTTTGATGTTGCAGAGCCCTTTATCTCGGTTCCCTTAATACATTGGTATATATGGTACTAAGAAAAATTGCTTATGTTTTCAAGATCTACACGTCGTATAAAGGAAAACCCCAACTTTGCGGACACCCTGTATATATATATATATATATACAGGGTGTTCCATAATTATTGCGACAAAATGATAGGGGTTGTAGAGGGCATCAAAATAAACAATTTTTCCTCATAAACCCCTGTTCGGAAATATGCCGTTTGGGCTGCAGCAAAAAAAAAGATCAGTTTCTTGAAACAGCTTACCTACAGTAATTGCTAAAGCTTTCAGATAGCTCCAGATAAAATAATCCAGTGTGGTCAGGTCAAGTGACCGCGCAGGCCAAGGCACAGGGCCACCTCGGCCTATCCACCTATTTGGAAATTTGTCGTCCAAATACTGCCGCACTTGTAAAGAAAAGTGGGCTGGACCGCCATGGTGTTGAAACCACATGTTGGCTCTTATATTCAGTGGCACATTTTGTAATAGTTCTGGTAGCACATGCTGTAAGGATCGACTATAAGCATGCCCATCCAAACGTGGTGGAAGCAGATATGCTCGTCCACAATGCCGCACCAGATGTTAATTGAAAACTGATGTTGGTCTCTATGGATGGCTATGGCATGAGGGTTTTCTTCATCCCAAATGTGACTGTTATGGCTATTAAAATAACCGTCCTTTGTAAAACAGGACTCGTCAGTGAACAAAACGTAGCGACCAAAGTTTGGTTGCCTCAACTCCTGCTGCAGCCACCAACGGCAAAAACGTCGACGCGGCAGATAGTCTGCTGGACCCATGGCTTGGACTTTTAAAAGGTGGTACGGGTGTACGATAACAAAAATGTAAACACAGCAGGCTTTTTTTACAAACCGGTGAGACCATGAAATGTGCTAGACGAACATTTTGCAGCTGGTGAATTTTTTGTTTCTCCTATGAGCTCTTAAGGTAAAATTAACTGTAGTGCTCAAACGGCATATTTACGAACAGGGGTTTATAAGGCAAAATTGCATATTTTTATGCCCTCTACAACCCCTATCATTTTGTCGCAATAATTATGGAACACCCTGTATATATATATACAGGGTGACTTCGAAGTTGAGTCATTTATTTTAACAGTGAATAGATCTGATCAAAAGAAATGTTTTTTTCCTTTACCATTTTTCTGGTAAAATTAAAGTAACAAAGTTATAGCCCTTTGGAAGTTTGAGTACCGCCCTGTCTCAATATCATGTGCTCGTGTTTGGCAACAACGGATATAATCCGCCTTACCGGTTGATCGCATCGGAAACAAAAAAGCGAAAGAATTTGGAACGATGTTTGTGTACAGTTTATTATTTTATTCAGTTCAGTTATACATACAGTCAGTGTCGCGTGTGAATAGTGTCTGTTGCGTGGCTCAAACGAAATAAAAAATGGCACATGTTTATGCGGATCGGTTTCCCAATCGAGTGCAACCAACCCCTCGTGCCTTTGTTAATGTAGTACAACGGGCTCGTGAATCAGGTGACTTAAGACCTCACAGGGGACCTCACGATCAAATACAGGTCCGCACTGAAATACTTGTCGGGAGGATACTTTATAAAACAAGGTAAAAAATTTTTTTTAATTTTTTTTTTATTTTTACACACATATTTTGGTTTATCTTCCTTCTACAATCATTATCTGAAAATTAATGACTCAACTTCAAAGTCACCCTGTATATACTCGTATATATACTAAGTGACATATAAATCCGAACACCCAGTTTAAATGGTTTTATTTTAATAAAAGTTGGTGAATGTATTTATCTTACTGTAAATAATAAGTGAAAAAATTTTCAGCCTTATCAGTTGGACATTCCGGTTTTTATACTGCTTTTTTTTAATTCACTAACGCTCTAAAAATGAATATTTCAGCTGCAGTAAAGAATCAACGTTGGCGGAATTTTGTTCTTGACATCCTTTACGATCGGTTACGATGCCTAGAGTACGGAGACCTGTACGATTTCGTCAACTTAGTGAGTTTGATAGGGGCCGTATAGTGGGACTTCGGGAAGCTGGACTTTCTTTTCGGGCAATTGCAGTTAGAGTGCAAAGAAGTGTAGACACTGTGGTTAGGTGTTGTCAGGCATGGCTTCGAGAAGGCCGAATGCAAAGAGCAAGGGGCACTGGACGCCGCCGTAGAACAACAGACCGTGAAGATCGCCGCCTAAGATTATTGGCCTTAAGGGACCGTTTCTCCACTACCAGGTCCATTGCAAATGAATAGTTTGCAGAACATGGAAGACCTATTGGCATGCGAAGTGTTTACCGACGAATGAGAAGTTTTGGCATGTTTTCATACCGGCCACACTGGGTCCTCCCTTTAACTCGAGAACACCGACGTAATCGCCTTGAATGGTGCAGACAACGGTCACTCTGGGATCAGGAATGGAACAGTATTGTCTTTAGTGACGAGTCTCGATTTTATTTAGGCATGCACGATGGTCGTGCCAGGGTTAGAAGGCGACGTGGTGAAACGACGAATCCACAGTTTTTTGTTGAAAGACATGTTCACACTGTTGGAGTTATGGTTTGGGGTGCTATAGCTTATGGTTCCAGGTCACCTTTAATCTTCATCAGAGGTAACATGAACGCGCAGCGTTATATCCACGAAGTTCTAGAACCCCATCTTTTACCCTATCTTGACACCCTGGCAGATCCAACTTTCCAACAAGATAATGCCCGACCACATGTTGCAAGAGTCACAATAGACTTATTTCAACATAATGATGTCACATTGTTACCATGGCCACCAAGATCTCCCGACTTATCCCCAATTGAGCACGTGTGGGATATGATGGGTAGGAGATTGCTCAATTTGCAACGTCCTCCTCAGACTCTAGAAGCACTTCGAGATGAGTTGGTGGTTGCCTGGAATGAGATTCCACAGGAGGACATTGACCACCTGATCAGAAGCATGCCTAGGCGCGCTGGAGAATGCGTAGCACATCAGGGTGCATCCACACATTATTAAAGGTCAAAGGGCTTTAAAGCAGTGCAATCATTTTGAAATTTTTATCATTTACTTATTATGCTTCATTAAGTACTTATACAAAATTTTATTAATCCTAATAGGACCATGGCTTGAGTGGTAACCTGTCGCCAGCTTTTCTTGTTTACTAATATACATTTCCACTTCGTTTTTACATCTGGTTTTCGGTCTTCCTTGCCTCTTTTATCCACCAATATTGCTTGGTAGTACTCTTTTTTGTATTCTGGTCTCCGTCATCCTTTGGACATGTCCCAATCCTCTCAATCTTTGAGCTTCCACTGTTCCTACTATATCAGGTTCACCATAAAGAGATTGCAGTTCTTTGTTCGTTCTCCGCACCCATCTACCGCTTCCCACCGAATATCTTGCGTAAGATTTTTCTCTCCCAAATGGCGATTTTGTTCTTTTCTGCTTTATTTAATGTCCACACTTCACTGCCATAGATGAAAATAGGTCTTATAATAGATTTATACAACCTTTCTGGGCACGATTTTACTCTTTAGTAGTCGATTCAGTGAGTAAACACATCGGTTACCCATCATCAGCCTGTTCTGAATTTCTTCCACAATATCTGGTCTTTTTTTAAAAACAGTTCCTAAACACGTGTACGGTTCTACGTCTTCAAATTGGTAAGTTTTGCGACTGGCTGCTTTTAATGTTAACCTCTCATTTTTAAACTCCTCTGTCCATTATATATACTTATTTTTTTCTTCGTTAATATCCAAACCCATTGACAGGCTAGAAACATAGTGCTATAAAATTCAGTCAGCAACTGCCTTTGATGTTTGGCATAATGTGAGATTTAATTCCAAATGTTGTCAATCACATGTGCAGAAAAATTGAGCAGCCATTCTCCAGTTGTTGGATTTTCCATAATAAACGGCATTCCGTTGGCATGTCAGTATTGCTATTCAGTCTATTAGTAAACCACGTTCAGTCTCTTTTTGCCCGTATTTACAAAAAAAAAATAAAATAAATGCAAAACTAATAAGGCGCAAATGAAGCTTATTATAACGGGTGATTTTTAAGAGGTATAGGATTTGATTTTCAAAAAAAAACACAAAAAATTTGAAAAAACGTTAGAACGGTCGATATAATTTAATGTTTAGAGATTATTTCATTTAAATGTTGGCCGCGGCTCCGCTTTAGATGGCCCATGCGCAAGGTCCAATTTTGGCACACTCTCTCCAACATATCGGCCGGTATCTCACGAATAAATGCTTCAATATTGGCTTCCAGTGCGTCAATCGTTGCTGGTTTATGCCTGTAGACATTAGCCATAACATGGCCCCACATGAAATAGTCCAACGGCGTTAAATCACACGATCTAGGTGGCCAATTGACGGGCCCCAAACGTGAGATAAACTGTTCACCGAACTCGCCTCTCAATAGAGCCATTGTTTCGTGTGCGGTGTGGCATGTGGCACCGTTTCGTTGAAACCACATGTCAGCCAAGTCCAGCTCTTTCATTTTGGGCAAAAAAAGTTTGTTATCATCGCACGGTAGCGCTCGCCATTCACAGTTACGTTCCGGCCACTGTCGTCTTTGAAAAAGTACGGCCCGATGATGCCACCGGCCCATAATCCACACCAAACAGTGATTTTTTCGGGATGCATTTGTAGCTCTTACAATGCTTCTGGCGGCAATTTTGCTTGTTGACGTACCCATTCAACCAGAAATGAGCTTCGTCGCTGAACACATTTTTTCGATAAAAATGTGGATCTTCCTCCAACTTTGCCAGCGCCCATTCACAAATTAGAAACGTTGTGGGAGGTCGTATGGCTTCAATTCTTGCACCAGCTGTATTTTATAAGGTTTTACACCCAAATCCTGTCGCAAAATATCCACGTAGTGGAGTAACAGAGGCCCAATTGCTGCGAACGGCGGCGAATCGACATTTCACGGTCATCACTAACACTGGCGGATACAGCCTCAATATTTTCTTCAGTCCTCACTCTACGTCTGCGTCTTGGTGGTTTAATGTCCAATAATGTAAACTGGGTTCGAAATTTAGTCACAAGATTCCGAATAGCTCCCTCAGTAGGCCGACCAATTTGCCCATAAATTGGAAGCAATGCTCGATGCACTCTCTCAACCGAGCATGAATTTTGACAGTAAAATTCAATAATTTGCAAGCGTTGTTCGTTCGTAAGTCGATTCATGGTTAAATTATAGACCAAACTGAACAAGTTTGACAATGACACAAGACACGATTCACGCGTCATCTGTCAAAAACAGTGTTGCCAAAAAGATACTAGCAAAAAAATCACCCATTAGTAGCATGGAGATTACATTATGAAACAGCTGACGATTACGAGACAAATTCATCCGACTCGTACAATCCTAATCGTAAAGTAAGTGAAAACGTAGAAAGCCGGTCGAAAAGCAATTTGCAGGTAGCAGCAGACGTCGCCAAATAACCCAGCAGGCGCTCAGGACGACGACAAGGCATCGAGTTAATCACCCCTTAACAAAGGGAGAGATAAAGATCAGCCAGAATGTCAGCGCGCTGCTGATTCAGCTCAACGCTCTGCTGTTTATTTTATAGTAATATATTTAATTTTACTTTCTTCAGAAAACAGGGTAGAGAAGCAGTCTTTTAATGTATTGCAATGGGCAAGTTGACGCTTTTTTTAAGTAGGTCTTAAGTAGCTAATATTTGTTCTTTTAGGCCAAAAAATTAATACTATACTTTTTAGACCTAGAAGACCGCTTTAATTTAAAAATATATTTTTCTTAGACAGGCGAAAACGCTGCCCGCCAATACAACATTAGATAAAACTATTCAGACGTTATGACGCATGAACTCAGTTTTGAATGACTTCTGAAAAGTAAGATTATGTAAGTGTATCATTTTTCCTTTCTTTCCATATCTATCACTATTTTAGATGCACTGTACTCACAAAGAAGTATTGATATTCCTCAGCTCAGTCGAGCAAATGTAGTTTGAGGTCAAAAAATTACCAACCAACAGTTAGTTAATTTTCGGCATATTTATACTTTCTGCTTTGAAGAATCCAATGTCGATGATTGTTGTTTCAGCAAAACGGGAGAACTATAACTTTTTACGTTGACTAGTGGTAGTGGAATATATAGAGAAGACAACGTTAGTCGACGAGTGAAATATTAATGACGTTTCTTTGTTTACAATTTTTATGACTTCACATTATGGCCGACCGTTTCGTATTCAAAATAGAAAGTATGTATTTTTTTAAATTGGACTTACATATTTAGTTTGCGCTTTTAAAAACTGAAATCGATATATTTCGTTTTCGTAAGGTAAATACTGTAAGACATATTCATTTATTCGATGAAATTAGATATGAGTCAAGTGGCCTGTTCGTCATAGAGTAGCATAGCTGGTTCGCCTAGCCTAGCATGAAATCGAGAAAAAGGTTAGAACCTCAGATACATCTCAGTCTCACCAAACAAAAACGTGGTATTCTAAGAAAACTACTGGATGTTATGGCCAAAAAGCAATGAGAAGAGAAAATGAGTGACAATAACTAAATATACTAAGTGACATATAAATCCGAACACCCAGTTTAAATGGTTTTATTTTAATAAAATTTTGTATAAGTACTTAATGAAGCTTAATAAGTAAATGATAAAAATTTCAAAATTATTGCACTGCTTTAAAGCGCTTTGACCTTTAATAATGTGTGGATGCACCTCGATGTACTACGCATTCTCCAACGCGCCTAGGCATGCTTCTGATCAGGTGGTCAACGTTCTCCTGTGGTATCTCATTCCAGGCAACCACCAACTCCTCTCGAAGTGCTTCTAGAGTCTGAGGAGGACGTTGCAAATTGAGCAATCTCCTACCCATCATATCCCCACTTGTTCAATTGGGGATAAGTCGGGAGATCTTGGTGGCCGTGGTAACAATGTGACATTATGTTGTAAGAAGTCTATTGTGACTCTTTCAACATGTGGTCGGGCATTATCTTGTTGGAAAGTTGGATCTGCCAGGGTGTCAAGATAGGGTAAAAGATGGGGTTCTAGAACTTCGTGGATATAACGCTGCGCGTTCATGTTACTTCTGATGAAGATTAAAGGTGACCTGGAACCATAAGCTATAGCAACCCAAACCGTAACTCCAACAGTGTGATGAAAATGTCTTTCAACAAAAAACTGTGGATTCCTCCTTTCACCACGTCGCCTTCTAACCCTGACACGACCATCGTGCATGCCTAAACAAAATCGAGACTCGTCACTAAAGACAATACTGTTCCATTCCTGATCCCACAGTTATATATATATATATATATAAATCGTTCCTTTCAGGGCCACAACTTAATAATAAAAAGAAGTTTCAGAAAAATTATTTTAGAAAATAAAAATTGAAGCGATTTCCGTATAAAACTTTCCTTAGCCTAAATTTTAGGTTAGGGACAAGATATCAAAATGCAGTTTTCGTAATCTCGTTAAGACACCATTTGATTACTTTTTCGAAGAAAAAATCGTACCAATGCATTTAATTTTTTTGAGAAAATCAACGATTTCTGTCAGAATGTCTAGCGGCCACATGCGAAACTAACAAAACTTCAGATATTATAACACTTGTAGCCCAAGAATAGCTCTTTTTAACTAGCCCAAGCTTGTTAAAATCGTGTTAGCGGTTTCAAAGACACAGGGTGTTCTTTACGGAAACCGTTGAATAAACCACGACACTTTATTTTCAGATATACCTACAGCCAAAATTGTCAAACGATAAAAGTCCACATCAACCTCGACTTTTAATATCAGGTATTTTTTTATTAGGTTAATATTCACAGAAACATTATTTTTTTAGATTAAAAATTGCAGTTACGGCCATGTCAGAGACTTTAAAATATTTTCCAGGTTTTTCTCTTGACCGTTTTGGTAATAGCATAGCCTACCGTCGCGATTGCTGAACTGTGACAACACACACATATAGAAAACAACTTTGAAGTTGAGTCATTAATTTTCAGATAATGATTGTAGAAGGAAGATAAACCAAAATATGTGTGTAAAAATAAAAAAAAATCAAAAAAAAATTTACCTTGTTTTATAGAGTATCCTCCCGACAAGCATTTCAGTGCGGACCTGTATTTGATCGTGAGCTCTTGGAGCACCGGCATGCCGTCCCCTGTGAGGTCTTGAGTCACCTGATTCACGAGCCCGTTGTACTACATTAACAAAGGCACGAGGGGTTGGTTGCACTCGATTGGGAAACCGATCCGCATAAACATGTGGCATTTTTTATTCCGTTTGAGCCACGCAACAGACACCACTATTCACTCACGCGTTACCGACTGACACTGACTGTATACAACTGAATAAAATAATTGTAAAAACATCGTTCCAAATTCTTTCGCTTTTATGTTTCCGATGCGATGAACCGATAAGGCGGATTATATCCGTTGTTGCCAAACACGAGCACATAATATTATTATTGAGACAGGGCGGTACTCAAACTTCCAAAGGGCTATAACTTTGTTACTTTAATTTTACCAGAAAAATGGTAAAGGAAAAAAACATTTCTTTTGATCAGATCTACTCACTGTTAAAATAAAGGACTCAACTTCGAAGTCACCCTGTATATAAAGCAAGCGGTAAAACGAATCTATAAAGCTGTTTTAATTTCGTTTCTCTAAAAAGAAACCCCTACTTTTGGCAGCCAGCTACCCCAATAAAAGCTCCACCGACATGAGATAGAAAAGCCCATGACGTTCGCGAAAAGAAATAAACTTGGTAATTTAATATGTTCGGCCTCCTGCCTTGGCCGACCAGCCTCCAGTTTTATGTATTAAAGCCGCTTAAATATCGAGGTTTATAGTTTGCGGGCTTTCGGGTCGGCTGCTTTTGCATTTTTAATCTAGGCGTGCCGTGGACGGGCCGCCGCCAACGCAGCTGGCTGCCTCCACGTCAGAGCCGATGTTAATCCTGGATAGCAGCAAAACATACAGAGCCCGAGCTCCAGCGATAATTAATTTCATGACAGCAACATCATACGGCCGGAACAAGTGGCATTTCCCATTGAGAATCAATGGTTCTGATTTTTTAAAACGTGGAAGCTCCGGTGTGCTAAAGAGACTTAGGGTATAGGTTGAATGTGCCAGTGGTCGGGCAGTAATTAAGAATTTTGTGTTCACGATAATACAACTAATGCTTTTGCAGGTGATCATATATACTAAGTGACATATAAATCCGAGCACCCAGTTTAAATGGTTTTATTTTAATAAAATTTTGTATAAGTACTTAAACATAATAAGTAAATGATAAAAATTTCAAAATGATTGCACTGGTTTAAAGCCCTTTGACCTTTAATAATGTAAGGATGCACCCTGATGTGCTACGCATTCTCCAACGCGCCTAGGCATGCCTCTGATCAGGTGGTCAATGTCCTTTTGTGGTATCTCATTCCAGGCAACCACCAACTCCTCTCGAAGTGCTTCTAGAGTCTGAGGAGGACGTTGCTAATTGAGCAATCTCCTACCCATCATATCCCACACGTGCTCAATTGGGGATAAGTCGGGAGATCTTGGTGGCCATGGTAAGAATGTGACATCATTATATTGAAAGAAGTTTATTGTGACTCTTGCAACATGTGGTCGGGCATTATCATGTTGGAAAGTTGGATCTGCCAGGGTGTCAAGGTAGGTTAAAAGATGGGGTTCTAGAACTTCGTGGATATAACGCTGCGCGTTCATGTTACCTCTGATGAAGATTAAAGGTGACCTGGAACCATAAGCTATAGCACCCCAAACCATAACTCCAACAGTGTGATGAACATGTCTTTCAACAAAAAACTGTGGATTCCTCCTTTCACCACGTCGCCTTCTAACCCTGGCACGACCATCATGCATGCCTAAACAAAATCAAGACTCGTCACTAAAGACAATACTGTTCCATTCCTGATCCCAGAGTGACCGTTGTCTGCACCACTCAAGGCGATTACGTCGGTGTTCTCGAGTTAAAGGGAGGACCCAGTGTGGCCGGTATGAAAACAAGCCAAAACTTCTCATTCGTCAGTAAACACTTCGCATGCCAATAGGTCTTCCGTGTTCTGCAAACCATTCATTTGCAATGGACCTGGTAGTGGAGAAGCGGTCCCTTAAGGCGAAGGGTTATTTTGAACCATAAAACGGCATTCAGCGTAGAAGTTGCTTTTAAGAGATTCAAAAAAGGCACGATCGAGAGGCTGTAGATAGTGCGTTGTATGGGCTGGTAAACAAAACAAAATTATTTCATTTTGTTCTGCAAATTCTAGTAGGTCCAGGTTGGTTGTATGGGACGTGTGGCCATCTAATATCAATAAAGTTTTACCTGGGGGCTTTCTTGGTAGAAAATGGGTTCGTAACCACTCTAAAAAAATGTCGCTGTTAACGTAAGCTGATTTTTCTGACATTCTAATCTTAGAACCCGGTGGCATACCTTCCAACCAGTCCTCTTTTCTATTTTTTTCCTTTGAAAATACAATAAGGGGACAAGAAAATCCCTTCTGCACTACAACATGCTATAACGCTGATTGTTTCGCCTTTTTCCCCAGGGCTTACACTAGGAACGCATTTTGAGCCTTTTTCGGCTAGTACCTGGCCAGCTCTGGTATTCAGCTGTAATCCTGTTTCGTCTGTATTAAATATATGCCCGGGTTTATCATAAAAGTTATGTTCAGTCATAATTCTCTCGAGATCAGAAAAGTAATTACCAACGGTTTCTCTGGACATTCCCAAAGCTCGCGCAATGGAGATGTTTTCCGATTTCCTGATTGAAATTTCAGGTCTTCGCTTTAAAAATAGTTCTAACCATTTTTGGCCAGCTTTACCTAAAAAAATCGATAATTAGTAACAACAATGTGTGTCTTATATTTTCAAAATTTACCTTCTTTTTGATTAAATTTATTTGGGATCCCCATTCGCTGAGCTAAATTAAACGCCATGATTTTTACTTCAGTTCTGGTGGGTGCAAAGCCTGCCTTTTGCAGTTTCTTGATGTGATTAACAATTTTAAGTTCGGCATTCGAGCCCAAAGAACAATCCGGGCCCAATCGATCATTCTTAACAGTGTTGTTTGCTTTTAACCGACGCTTGAAAGTTGTTTTTGGTATCCCAAATGCTTTGGCGGCTTCATTGATGCCCATATCGCCATTCTTCACAGCATCTACTGCATCACTTAAAGCCCTAGGGGACCAAGAACCCCTTTTTGGTGTGCTTTGTTTACGGATGTATTTATTGGGCATAATTCTAAAAAAAATATACCTGTTAACTCTCCTCCTTTTAAGTGGTCCATCTATCCTCAAATAGGAGGATAGATGGACTAGTCTCTAGCATCTAAAATATGCAGATTAAAGCTACAATAGGCACTCTATAGTATACCTTGTATATATATCTAAATAGTGAATCAACAAAAAATCGGATAAACTTACCTGGGTCAAAACCACCAAGGTGGAAAATTAGCTTCCGTAGCTAGCTAATGCCTAAATTCGTTATTTTTTTAAAATATTTATTGTTGATACTTATAGCTGTGTAATCATATTAATAGTACATACTATTTTTATACTTCAAAAGTAAACCATGTTCATGATTATTTGACCAAATAAGTGCAAAAATCATTTCGAGAACGTGTCCTAAGTACCATTTTTTATAAACTAACACCACAAATATCCATAAAATGGAATTAATCTAGGAGTTTTTGTTATTTATTAGCCTTCGATTTTATCTGACATCAGGAATTATATGCATTATTAAAGAAAAAAAAAGAATTATAGGAAACTCAAGACAAAATATTATGTCCGGTAATGTAAGCGTCATTTGAGTGAACGCAGCTCTGATTACCCTGAAGAATCGTGTTGTTGAACGCAGCCTCTAAATGTCTATGGTACAGTGTAGTGGAACATGTAAACAAAGTGGCCATCAAAAGATCTTTCCGGCAAAATAATTGGCAATAGGTGGTAAGTACGTTTCTATTTATTATCCACAGAGCGTACATCAAAAGGTCATCATTCCGGGAATACGTTTGTTAACTTGGAATATTGAAAAAATGCGTTTCATAGTCTTTATGACAAACACTAACCTGAAATATTTCACATTAACCAAGCCAAACATGACGCCAAAGATGGCCGCTGGCTAAAAAGGGCGCGTTTATTTGAAAAAGTCATTCCGGGAACAGTCATTTTGGGAACGCTGCCGGACTTGACGGAGCGTTCCCGAAATGATGATGACGTTCTCGAGATGACTATTTAATTACCCGAGTAGTTTATGTTATAACTATTGCTTAATTAATGTAGTGCATGGTGCGCTTAAATAGTTTTAATACATGGTTTTTTTCTAGCAATATGGAGTCCCAGGACGCTGCAACAAAAAGAAAACTTTCTAAGAAGCAACTTAAAAAAAATAGTTCAGCTTACTTGCGCCAACGAGAAAAAGCCAATGCAAGAAAAAAGAAATTCTTAGATAAGATGACAGAGGAAGAGATAGAGATCAAAAGGGCTAAGGATAGAGCATACTATCGGAAAAATAAAGCTGAGAAGAAAGTTAAAAACATTTCTGAGATGACTGAAAGAGAAAAGCGAAAGCAAAGAAAAATTTGGAAAGAAGCGTCAAAGAAATACAGAGAAAAGAAAAAGACATTATCAACTATACTAAACAATACTCCGCCACATTCCGATGATGAGTTAGCTGCAACACCTTCAGTAAGAAAAACAGTGGGTAGAAAAATTGTGCGGAAGGACAGAGCCAAAGCATATCGTAAAATCAAACAACAGGAGAAAACAATTGCTAAAATTACACGTAAATATGAAACCTTGAAGAAAAAACTAAGAAGAAAAGAAAATAGAGAACAGGAGAAATCTCAGCCACCAACAACTTCTAACAGCAAGGTTGACGCATTGATAAAAAATGTTGACGTCCCTCCTGAGGTGCGCAAGAATCTTTTATTTAACGAAGTACTGACTACGCAATTAAAAGAAAAAGCTGGTAGTTTGAAAAAAAACTCTAAAGAGAATGAAGTCTTCCAAAAATGTGTCAGCGGTGATTTGGTAAGGAAATACAAATTGCTTTATATGGTTAAGACTTTTTTGCCAAAAGAAAGAACCAGTACATCGATTTTGAAGTCGGATACCAAAATTCGTGAGGTTGTGTTGAAGCACGATATTCGTCAAAAAGTTGAAGATTTCTTCCAGAGTGACGATATCAGTAGGATGTGCCCAGCTAAGAGAGATTTTGTGAAAAAAACGGCATTAAGGAACAAAAACGCATCCTTTTACTTCCTGTTAAAGAACTGATGTCAAAATTCGTTAGCGAAACTGGAATAAACTTGTCTTATACGACATTATTAAGAGCAAAACCATTTTGGGTGGTATCTCCAAAATTAAGAGACAGACAAACTTGTTTGTGTGTCAAACACGAAAATTATTAATTCAAGCTGAAAAAATTAAAAAGCTTACACCAAATTGCTCAAGGGAGTGTAGAGAAAAATATCGAGGAGTATAGTTGCGACATAACTTCTTATGACTGCATGAATGGTATATGTGATAAACGCAACAATCCTACGCTTGAGCCAACTGATAATACAGATTCTGTTAAATATTTCCAATGGAAGTCTGTTATTGAAGAAAAAATTGTAAAGGGTCAGAATAAGAAGTTCAAGATCACGAAAAAAGTTACAATTTCAAGTACAGTCAAAGAATTAGAAATATCTTTTATTCAAGACATTCCAGTTATGAAAAAACATTTATACGGCATTTATAAATACAACAAATTGAAAAAAGAGTTGAAAGAAAATTTAACTGAAGAAGAGATTTTGATACAGATAGACTTTTCGGAGAATTACACAAGTAAATACGCAAGCGAAATCCAGTCGACTCATTTTGCAAAAAAACAATTGTCTATTCATACAGGCGTCTATTATATACGGAACGTTGACAACATTTTACAATCTAAATCTTTTGCTACCGTAAGCGAAAACTTGGATCATCAAGCTCATGCGATATGGGCTCACATGAAACCGATCCTACAAACGGTATTGGAAAAAAAAGATATTAACGCCCTTCATATCTACTCTGATGGTCCAACATCCCAATATCGCAATCGAACTAATATACATCTCTGGTTACAAACATTAATAACTGAATTCAAGCAGATAACCAAATCTTCTTGGACGTACAGTGAACCTGGGCATGGCAAAGGACCTATGGATGGCGTAGGTGGTGCTCTTAAACGGATTGCCGACAGGCATGTTTTAATGGGACGAGATATTCAAACAGCCTCAGACTTAATAAATTTATTCACGGATTCTACTATTTCAGTAAAAGAGATTCCTGATGAAGACATTTCTACCGCAAAAGATTTAGTTCCGAAAACATTAGATGCTATACCAGGTATCATGAATATTACAAGGATTACATGGCAAAGAGGACCAGACGTTACAATCAAACTGTACCGACACGAACGTTTTGAAAAGCAACTAAAAATGTCTACATTATCTTGCAGCTTATATCCGAAGTTTGAACCAATAAATATGGGAATACTGTCAAGGAAGTCTCCTCAACCGAACGAGTCGATGGATATACAAGATCTACTGAAATCAAAGAAACGGAGTATCTATAAAAGCATTTATTATTCATCATCATCCGATGATGATGATTTAATGTCGATTTCTGTCCGTCAACAGACTGCGCAAAAGTCAGTTACTGTTGAAGCTGGTACATCTTACATTGAAGGCAAGGAAAACCTACACCCAAATTTGATATCCCCTGGAACATTTGTATTAATTAGAGTACCTACACAAAACAAAACTGTCAATTACAGATATGGTGCCACCTGTAAGACAGGTGTCGATAAAGATGATGGAGAAATCCTAGTCACTTACTTAAAGTCGGTATGTAATAGTGCCAAAAAATTCAAATTAAATTTGAGTGACGTATCCTACATTGCATTTGAGCAAATAATTAGTATTATTCCAATGCCATTACTAAAAAAGAAAATAATCGAGAATATTATTACTTTGATACTGACATTGATGTTTATGAACAATTCTAATTTTTATTTAATTTTATATAGTATATATCCACGTGTTTGATTATTGTATGATTAAGAAAGCTTGTTTTTGTTCAAAAGTTTAATTTGAATTTACTATAGAAATACCTTTTAGTAACATGTTTACATCTATAAATAATATATGTTTAAGTGTTTAATTAATATGGTTATAGGAACATGTTTTTGTTTAAAAGTTTAATTTGCTTTTACTGTTGAACTATCTATAAGTAACATGTTTAGATGATTTGATTATTATTTATTACCAACAAGATTAAACTTGAATATGATTATGAAAAATCTTTGCTTGGTTGATTGTAAGACTGGAAAAATGTGATTTAAGTTATATTTTTGTTAAGAATAAACCTTCTGCCAAGTACATAAATAAGTATGCTATCCAAAAATTTCTTTTTTCATCGTCTAACATGGATTTTATGTGTACCGTCATTTCGAGAACACATTCATCATTCCGTGAAGGCCTGATCATTTCCGGGAACATCACTAAATCATGGATAAAACATTATTATTTTGAATATTCTGAAAAAGGCCCTAGTAATATAAAAACTAGGCCAACTTTTAATGCGTACAACTTACTCATTTATATATAAATCAGCAATATAAGCATATTTAGATAATTTAATACAAAGAAATAGTCAGATGGCTCCATTTGTAACGATATTTTGCTTTTAAATATTTGTTTTTGCAATTTTGTTAGATTTTTTTTATTTCCTACTATTTTTCACATACTTCCGCTACTGAACAGAGTAAAGAAGAAATACTTAAGTTATATTTAAATTTTAAAATGAATGTCACAAAAACGTTCCCATAATGACTCTTTTCAGCGGTAGCTCAATTTAAAAATCAAATGACAACAATAATAATTAATTCTATGCTCTGCCAACGTAAATATTGTTTAAACACAAGTCTAGTGATCATTCTAGATAATCATCAAAGTAATCGTTGCCAGTTATTTTTTTTATGAAATAGAATTTGGAATTTGCCACCTTGGTGATTTTGACCCACCTGATTTTTATAAAAAAAAGGTTTTCAAAAGTCTGATAAAATTTTAACACGTGGTAAATTCAATTATCGTAAATAACATTCGCGTAGGCGCGCGATGATGCCTTCTAGTGGCCGTCTCAGACACAACTGACGTTAGGAAGCAACACAGAGTAGATTAGTCTTGCCTTGTTGCCAAACCTTGCCGGATATTTTCGGTGGACCGTCTATCCTCCTGGTCCATCTCTCCTCCTTTTACCCTTATTATCCATCAACGACCACTACAACCACGTTGAGTCATAGTTTGGCATAAAGGTGTCATTGGAGCTTACTTCTTTGAAGACGCTGCTGTTACCGACGAGCGCTACTGCAATATGGTGCAAAACTTTCTGGCTCCTAAAATCCAACAATTTAACCGGCAAAGCAGGTGGTTCCAGCAGGACGGAGCAACTTGTCACCCAGCTAGGGAAACAATGGACCTTTTGCGAACAATATTACCGGAACGTTTAATTTCTCGATTTGATAATGTCAACTGGCCACCAAGGTCACCGGATTTAACGGCTCCTTACTTTTTTATAGGGATTTTTGAAAAAAGGGTTTACTATAACAAACCAAATACTGTAGAGCTCCTCAAGAACAATATTACGGAAGCGATTGAAATTATTCCTACCAAAAACTGACGGAAAATGTAATCAAGAGGGCTCATGTTTGCGCAGCTTGCAGAAGGCGGACATTTGTCTGATATTAGTTTTTATGTAGAAATAGACATATTTTATTTTATTTCACAAATATTCAAGATACAAAACAGTCAGCTACATATCGACCAGTCAGTATAAAAGTTGTCTATCATATAGTTTTTCAGGCCATGCCTTTTTTATATTGTGTCATTTAATCATATATATTCGGCGATATGTCACATTGCATTCGCGGACGATACAGTAACGGTAATTAATATATTTTTCATGTAAATTAGTGAAAGTCATGATTAGATGCTGAAAAGTTTGAGAGTTTATGCTGCTGTCAGCTGCTGTTTAGAAATGGTATGACGTCACAACACATTAACATGGGCCAAACATCATATTGATTTTTGACTTGACTAGACCCTTAAAAGAAAAATCACGTACACCACTCGTCACGAGACAAACCACTACAACTGTACGAAATAATAGGCTTTGTACTCTAACAGATTGTCTGGCCCACCACATAGTAACTCATTACATTCGTCACCACTACGCTGGATGTATTCGTGTCGCCCCTAAATTTCCATCGTGACATTCCTGGCAATTACATTATAACGAGAGACGCGGTTGCCGCCCGGAAATGAGAACAAGAATTAATTGCCGCCACCCCAGCCCCCCGCTACGCGTCTTCGCCCCCGTTTACCCCTCTGTGACCACCGTTGATAGGACAGATTCACTTTTCAACGCTGCTCCCATTTATTGCGGTTTGTTTTGTTTGTGCTTACTCGCACGCTTTATGTACTGTGATCAGTCTGTCCGTGTGGAATGTTCGCGTACGGATTTACGTGGAAGCTTGCTTATAATTTTTCATTTCCCATGTGCTTACTGGAGTCATGTAGCTGAAGGAATCGGTGGAGATTCTACGAGCCCCTTCCCACTTCAGTTGGCCCACTTCAAGATTTGTACCAAAATATGCATTTATAGATAGATAGATAAATAGATGCTTTATTGTCTTCGGATCATAGAAATGATATAAGACTCATCAGGCATATCTCTATGAGTATATTATTATCTACAAAGATTAAAAATATAGTTAAGTATAAATACATAAATTTGTCGGTTAAAAATAGAAAGAAACACAGTTTAGTCGAGGAAACAACAGATACAATAATAATAAACAGAACAAGGTGTAAAAGAAGTAAGTACAATAAAAATAGAAAAAAAAATAATAGGTACGCATATACGAGTAAATATATACACACATATATACACATACATAATACATATACATATATATACTAAACTAAACATGACGAAACTATTTACTTCTAAAACAATTTATTTTCTCAAAAACATTTTAGATACACTCTAGTCGTAAAAAATACATATTTGAAATCACTTAGACCTATAACTAATAGAACATCTGAACAAATAAACAATGTACGAATAAATGCGCGAAGTTAACAAAGCAACAATTGAAAGATTACCATTGGGTAACATCACCCTTATTTTTTATTACGGCTTCTTTGGGGCATAGAATTACCAAGTTTTGGCAAAAATTTGATGTAAAACAATCCCATATTTCTTGAAGCTTTTGTTTCAGTTCGGTGATTGTACGAGCAGGATGTTGTCGTAGAACCTTTTTCATCTCGTGCCACAAAGTTTCAATAGGTGACAGACCTGGACTTTCCAAAAGCGGTACATTATTTTCTTCCATCCATTTTATAGACTTTTTTGAGGTATGGCACGCTGCACCATCTTGCTGAAACACAAAATCTTGGCCGGATGTCAAACAATCTTCGATTACTGGTGAAAGCGATTCTTCTAAAATTGCCAAATATTTGTTTGTATTCACATTTCCATCAATAAAATGAAATTTTCCTACTCCTTTTAATGACATACTGCCCCAGACCATAATGGATGCTAGAAATTTCACTTTTCTCTTCAGACAGTCAACATGGAATGCTTCATTTTTTTGCGAATAATTGTACTGCGACTGTCACCAACACAAACTTCGAATCGGGCCTCATCACTCCATTGTATTGCACACCATTGTTGAGGTGTCCATTGTCTATGATCTTTAGCCCATCTTAGCCGATTTATCTTTTGCAGTGGAGTTACTAATGGCTTTTCTTTGGCCTATAAACAAGTTGTGCAACTTTAGGGTTTTTCCTTCACTGTTTTTTTAAGAAAACTTATCTTGCAAGTGCTAAATCGCAGTTTATGAGTCTCTCTATGAGTTGTGGACCTCGAAATTCTCATTCCAGCAGCGTCACTCCACAGAGCACTTAATTGTTAATAATTGGCACGTCTGTTTTTCATGATTATTCTTTTTAATTCTCTTCGGTCGGCATTTATGATACTACTTTTTTTTGACATATCGTGGCTTAATATTAACTGAACCAGTTACGTTATATGTTATAACAATATTTCTTACACTGTACCGCGATAAGTCTAAAAAAGTTGCAATTTCTGAGTTTGATTTCCCAGAATTAAAAAATTTAATTATCAGTAACCGAATTTTTGTCACTAATAACCTTTCCTCTACCCATTTTGAAAACCTTAATTACCCAAAACTGTTTTAAACATATTCTGACAGCTGTGATTAATACGAACAATTGTCATGGCTTTTATTTTTCGCAGCCACCTATGCGTTATAGACTTATTTTGCATTGAAATGAAAATAGGTTGATATGCTGTAATTGCAACATGTGTTATCTTTATGCTGCAAATTTGATTAGGGAGTGATAAAGTTGGTGTTTTCTTCTATATATTATCAAAATATTTATTGTTAATATTTTCAACCTATAAGACCCTGCTACATTTTTATTATTTGTGTTTGATAAGAAAAAAACTAAGATTTCAATATTTTGGCTAACTGAAGTGGGAAGGGGCACGTAGACGTGGATGTATACATACATATAGAATATTATTATATCCACTGGCGGTAAATATCAAAACTTATATTTTATACAGGGTGTTCCTTAATGATATGCGAATATTTAGGAGTGTAAATCTACATGAAAAATTAATGTTAGTTTGCTTTATAATAATAATAATAAATAAAACAAAAATGCTTCCTTACAAAAACTCGGGGTGTCGAAGTTTTAGGAGAAAAATGGAAATTAATTAATATTTTCAGAACCGCTTCAGATATTTCACTGATATTTAGAACGTAGTGAAAGTTAATAAAGTTGCATATTTTTCAATGCAAAAATAATTTTTAGCTTTAACAGTGACGTTATTTAAAAAAAAAGGTACTCCTATGGTTTTTTGCCAAATGAAAATTATTTTTGAATTCCCCGTTCAATTCAAAATAAATGATCTTTCTTGAATTGCTTTCCTTCGATGCGCCATTTTTGAGTAAAAAAATAAAAACCGTTCTATTGTACATCATAATATGCAAGACCAAGGTGCAGCTAGAAACTGAGATGTCAGACTGCATAAATACACTTATAATAGACTCACCTGCAAATATATCGAATTTAAGATGTCAAATCGGAGCATAAATCCTTCTGAAAAACTGGGGTAATACTCAAGGCAAGTTTCCTGGGGAAGCACAAATTTCAGTAATTATCGGTTACGCACGAGATACATACAAAATTTCTAAGACTGTCTCAAATAATAATGTTAGGGCCAATTTCACCAATATGACTAAAGAAAGAAAATACCTTATCGAAATGCAATTTGGCGGAAGCTGTCAAAGCTCTCTGAATATCAAAGATTTCCATTGAAATGTTGAATAAAGTCGTGAAAAAATCGTTGCCTTCTAAATAAGGGTACACTATAGATGTAATATCATGTCTTTGTGATTAAGAATTAGGATAACTTTTATAGAATTTCATAATATTATCATTTCACAAAAGACGGTCAGTTATTTGAATGGACCAATGAAAATGAGAGGAATAATAGGTCGATTTTCTAGCTATTCCATTTGGTAGGATGTTTTCACTGTTTTTGACGACTGTTCATGCATGTCTGTATATCACGTAAAGGGTGTTATACCGATTTTTGTTATTTTCAAAAAAAAAGACACATAACGTATTCCAACTGGTTCATCGTCATCTGTTACATCAAAAACAATTTTTGCCAATTTATGATCTAGAAATCCACACCAAATGTAAACAAACAGCACATTCTGCATTTCTGGTTTCTAAAACATGGATATTTGTAAAAGTATCCGCATCCACCTATCAGTCAGAACCAAAAATACGTATTTATGAAAATATATCTCCAAACATTGTTATATTTTCTTATTATTTCTATTATTATAACGCGTCTGGGATATCAATTGCTTTTAAAGTGATCTGCACATCTGCAGTGTTGCCGAACCGGCAAAAAAAGACGGAATCGGTAAATAGGGGCGTTGAATTCGGTATAAGGTAAATGCCGTCCCAAGATGAGTGGCAAATCAAGCACCTTTGAGTCATGAAAAACGTCTGTTATTGTATTGGGCGCGCACACAACATGTTTTTTGAGGGCATAGTTCTATATTACAACTTCTACATTGTGTTTACTGGTCGCTCTTTCAAAGTACTTTGCAACCATACTAGAAACTGCTTACAGGATTGTAAATATTTTTCTGTTTTACCCCTGAACTCATGAACCGACCTCTCACTTTAATTAAATATTTATTTTGAAAACAGGCAGGTTTCGGTTTCTTTATTGCTTGTCCAGTGATGAGGTAATGCCGGTAATCTAACAGTCTGTATCTTTTGTATGCACAAAAATCAATTCAGGTCAAGCGGAGTAAGGGATGAGGATGTGCGTTCGTAATCATAGGCAACCCAAATCTACGCCTCTCATGTGCCCGCCTTGGGCATAAAACTATGAAGAGTACATAAAATTAACTTTTAGCTTTATTGTTATGGTTTCAGCTATTTTTCGGCTAAGAATATAATGATTGTGAAAATGAAGACGTGCGAAGTACTTGCGATTAATGAACTAGTGAGAAAAATGATTTACGTTAAAACAACAAATGACGATAAATAGGTTGACTGTACTTCGCTAGCAACGCCAACATGAGTTCAGAAAGGACTGTGTTCAGCAAAAGTTAGACTCTTTGAGAAAAAAGTTAGTTGGGAAAATAAATAACACAGAAATTAGACGGATCAAGTCAGTCAAAAATGTGCACACAATTAGACCATAGACATCTTTTCCTGCACTACAGGTAGTCCATCTTGCAACGCCCCATTTCCCCGACCTGATGGCACAACGAGTCAGGCAAACACTTACCAAAACCGGTACTTCTTGCTGATGACAGCAGAAGCAGTGACAAGAATCGAAAGCAAATTCTCTATTATTCCTTTCTAAGGGAAAATGTATGCAAGTGTGAAATATGTCCAATAGTTGTGTAGATCCACCGAGGTTAGGAACGTATAAGCATGCTGACATTTAAAAATAAGATGACCCTCTCCGGCCTCCGTAAAAAATCCCCTTTTTACCTCTAAAAAGTAAAAAAACTAAGTTTGAGCGATTTTTATTTTATTTTGTTTCTGGCCTTTCTCTACGTCGCGACTATACCAGTTTCGAAAAACTACAAAGCTTTTTAATCCTTGGCATAGTAGTAACCATGTATGGAAGTTTTATCAAAATATGACCGGTACTTTCCAAGTTGTATACGGTCCTAGGATTAGCGTATCATACAGATAGACAGCCAGCCAGATAGAGAGACACACACAGACAGACTGACGGAAATGCGTGACATGTTTCTTCATAATGTACGGGTACACGTCATATAATCTCCAAAAAACGTCATACCGCATTTTCTAAATTTTTCGCGATTACAGTCCGTCCTCGCCAGGGCGCGTGGAAGGTAAAAGAGCACAACAAAAGGCTTTTCACGTCATACAATCGGTTAATATACATAACAACAGATAGTAACTTTGTACAATAAAAAGTTCCGATGTCAATATCGACCGCTTTGTGGGCATGTATGGTGAGTTGTATTGTGTGTGTGTGGCTGTTTATTTTGTCCGGGTATATATCTTTATTAAATAAACATGCGTGCCGTGGCATTAGGGTAATCACGGTGACAGTTTCATTGATTTGTAGCCTTCGGCACGATGCATACATTGTTGGAATTGCTTTTTTCCTCGTAGACTCTTACGTGTTCACCTCAGCAAGTCAGATTTGATTGAATTCAAAACTCGTATTAGATAATTTTTGGCACCAATTAACAGGAAAAAGTGTTACGGAATGAAAGACACTCGAATAATTCAAGTTATTAGTAATAATAATAATAATAATAATAATAATAATAATAATAATAATAATAATAATAATAGCTTTATTGTCCAATAGTTTCCCATTTATAGGACAATTTATAAACATAATACAAAAGCAAAAAAAAGCAAAAAAAAAGCGATAAGAAAACAACAAATGCAACACAGGTATAAATTTGTAACATGAGCTATTGGTCCGAATAAGCCTTAGCTGCCTTTAGCAGGTAATTAACATTTGTCGTAAATATATCACAGTAACGGCCCTGTTTGGGAGACACACACGCAGTCTCATTTCAGATCTCTTAAATAAAAACACCAACCTTTTCATAGCTGGTGACTTCAATCTACGTGACATTAGCTGGCCTATGTCAACCATTCCTGAATGCAATTCTTCTTCTGCTGCTTACATCGACTTGCTACGCAACTCTAGCATATCTCAACTTGTTGATAGTCCAACGAGATTCAGGGAAGGACAGACGCCTAGGACTCTGGATTTGATATTCGTTAACGACGCCGACTTTGTTTCTAATTTAGATTATTTGCCACCTTTTGGCAAGTCTGACCACTGTTCACTTTTATCTTCTCTCCAGTTCAATATAAATAGTCGTTCTAAAACCGATAAATTTAAAACCATCAAAATTGTAAACCACGATGCTCTTAACCAAGCCCTGTCTGAAGTCAACTGGCCTGCTTTGCTTAACAACCGTAGCACCCAAGATATGTGGGACACTTTCGCTCAACGAGTCCTAAGCGAAACGGCTGACAATACTGTTGAAAAGAAGGTATACTGTGACCCCTCAAAGCCCTGAATCAACTCTTACATATCGAGGATGCTTCGTCACAAGAGATCTTTGTGGCAATGGTTTAGGAGGAATGGCCATTCACAAGATTACGTGTCTCATCGATCCTTTTCTAACCTCCTATCTAGAACGTTACATAATGCCAAACATGCTTATGAACGAAAATTCGTTACCTCCAAAAATAAGAAGAAGCTGTTTCGGTATCTAAGAACAAACCTGAATTCCAAAGTTACATCACCTCAGATCCGCGACGCTGACGGTCATCTCCACATGGATGCCACCGAATCTGTCAACTTACTGGCAGAGTCCTTTAGTGATGACTTCGTCGACGAGCCTAATGGAGACCTTCTACCGACCACTATCTGCCATAGGTGTCCCAACAGCCTTTGCGAAGTTGAGTTCTTGCCTGAAGATGTATTAATGCACCTGCGAAATCTGAAGACCTCTTCCTCCCCTGGTAAAGATGGGATGACGGCTGCAGTACTTAAAAACTGCGCTTCAGCACTGGCCCTACCATTAAGTTTGATATTCACATCGTCTTTTAGATCTCATACCCTTCCCTCATGCTGGCTTAGTGCTTCTGTTACCCCTGTATTCAAAAACAGCGACAAATCCTCCACTAAAAATTATCGACCAATAAGTCTCGTTTCTATCGCCGCCAAAATAGCTGAAAGAATCATATTAGATAAGCTCCTGTCATTTGTTTTCGAAAATGACCTTATCCCTAAGAATCAGCATGGATTTCTTCCTGGTCGATCAATAATGACCAACCTTCTCCACTCTCTCAACGATTGGACTCAGTATCTGGACACAAAGACTCCTGCTGATATAATCTACTTAGATTTTTCTAGGGCTTTCGATCGCGTACCACATAGAAGGCTTCTGTTTAAGTTGGAATGTATGGGAATACGAGGCGAGTTGTTACTGTGGATTAAGGCTTTTCTCACCGGGAGGACTTTCTCTGTGGGCGTCAGTGATAGCCAGTCTCACCTTCATCATGTAGCAAGTGGAGTTCCTCAAGGCTCTGTCTTGGGGCCAGTGCTGTTCCTTCTGTATACAAGTGACCTGCCCGCATTGATTTCCTCCTTATGCCGACGACACCAAGATTTACAATACTGTCGTAAATTCTGCTATGCTTCAACGAGATCTTGATATTGTTTGTCAATGGTCGGTCAGTTGGCTTTTACCCTTAAATCTAACTAAGTGTTGTGTCCTTCACCTCGGAAAGACAAATCCGCGATTTACATACCAGATCTCTGACCACAACATCGAAGCAGTTTCCAGCCACACTGATCTGGGCGTTGTAGTCAACGATCGTCTTTCCTGGTCAGAGCATATTCACCACGTTACATCAAAAGCCAAGAAACTTCTATACATGCTGGAGAGGTCTTTCAAACTCGTACTCGTATCCCTTTTAGAGCACGAAGACCAATCTATGAAGATCGCCTTGAATTATTCAACCTGACCTCATTTTCTGAGCGAAGACTTCGTGGCGATCTTATAGTTACGATCAGGATACTTCATGGTTTGATGGGCACCAACCTCATGCATCTATACCGTCTGTCGCGCAGCAATCTACGCGGACACAGCTTCAAACTGCATAAGGAGCCATTTAAAACAACAGTCCGACAGTGGTTTCTTCCCAACCGCATATTCAACACCTGGAATAGTTTACCTGAAAGTGTGGTTGGTTTAACTTCAGTTAATAGCTTCAAAGTGCATTATGATAGTTGGAGGAGTGTACAAACTTTATAGCTATGAACTGTCTTTTTTATTTTTTTCTATTTGATGTATTTGTGTTACGTGTCCGTACACTATATTTACTGCATGAGCTTATACTACTGTGTACTCTGCTCATCTCAATTATCATACTAATAATAATAATAATAATAACATCCAATTCTGTTTAAGTTAGAACACATTACATATAACGGTGACTTGAGAAGAATGTTCGTCCTAGCTGTAGGAAGCCCGAATATTTTATGATTGCGAGATGCAAACGGTGTAGTACGAAACTTGATCTGTTCCAGGATCATGGGACAATCAATTAAATTGTTAATCATTTTGTAGCCAAATATTATTGAGGCACAGTACCTACGTTTTTTCAAAGTCAACATGTCTAAGCGACTACATAGTTCCTCATTACTTGTGCCTCTCTCTGGTTATGTCCCATCAATCCTAAACACGAACAAACTTCATAAACTTCCGTTGTACTCTTTCAATAGCTGTGCTATAGCATTCATAGTAAGGGCTCCAAATAATACTACAATATTCGACTTTGGAGCATAATATAATAGTCTAATAGACTTTATGTTGTGAAAATTCCTGCAATTCCTTACTATGAAACAATAAGCCGCCAATGCTTCTGATGCTTTTTTTATTTATATGGTGACTAAAGTTAACTTTTGATCATAGATTATACCTAAATCACGTACATCTTTCTAGCACAGACCCATCAATAGAGTACGGATATTCGCAAACACTAATTTTCCTGGTATAGCTGACTGTTTTACACTTCCTCACATTAAGCTCCAACTTGTTTTCTACACACCAAGACAGCACAAGATTTAATTGGTGTTGTAGCTTGATACAATCATCAGGAGTATTTATCTGCGAATAAATTTTTAGGTCGTCAGCAAAGCATAGGCGTTCACATTCAACTGAGTCACAGAGGTCATTAATGAATATCAAAAACAGTAATGGCCCCAGGTTGGACCCCTGAAGACTCCAGAAGGTGCCAAGTAGGTCTCAGATTGGAAGCCATTATAGCTAACAAATTGTCTACGATCGGATAAGTAATATTTCATCAACTCCCTAGCATCATCTGTGAAACCAAGTGCACCTAACTTATTTAATAAAGTTTTGTGGTTGATTTTATCGAAAGCCTTCGAAAAGTCGGTATAAATAACGTCAACTTGCTCATTACTAACACTGGCTTCCGAGAGGTACTGCGTTATTATAAATAGATTTGTGGTTGTTGAGCGATTAGCGACAAATCCGTGTTGATGCAATGACAGCTGACGCTGGACGGCAGTGTAAATGCGACTGTACAAGACTTGGAAATATTAATAACAAATGGGACCTGAAATACTTTGCATACAACGTTAGGCATGGCACGGAATTTCTACCATAGCTCTCCTAGGGCCTCTCTCTAGCCTCTTGACATAACATAAACAAGGCAGATGCCTTTGAGGCATCAAAATAAACTGACCGTTATCGTTAGTTGCACCAAGGTTTCGGCTACCTTAGCAGTTTCCAAAAGGGGTAAGAATGAAACAGAACTATCTATTTCAAGAATATTTCGTCTTTGGCGATTCGCAGGAAGTCGTTTCGATTCCCATTTATAATGCAAATGTAATTTTCAAGAAATGTCTCTTTTTTATCAGCACAAATGATGTTACGACCCCTTAATATGCAAAAATTAAATGAAATAATTAGAAGACTACAATTTCCTCATCATTAATTGTCCATCTCACCCAGCAACTTTGGCATTGTTGTTTGTGCGATTTAAACAAAAAGAAGTAAGATCTTGAGCTAGACCTCCGGATTTCAGTAAATCAAGTTATGGACTTTGGGAACATTCAGAGCTACTAGTTGTCTAGTGGAAAGTCGAACAATAATTGCTGGATATAACTCTGTAGTAGACAACCAAGGTGATTTGAAAGAGTTTCGTAGACTAAAAGGTTAAATTTTGTTTTCCGTTTAACTCTGAAACGAAGAGGTTTGTCCTGGACCATAGGTATAATTACTTACTGAAAACATGAGAATGGAAAACAAAATAATAGCTGCAGTGAAATTTGAACCTATAACTCTGGTAATGAGTACCAATGCGTCTGCTGTTTACGCCACATTACGACTACTGAATCTTACAAAGAGAGAGGCAGATATTCACTAACATCAAATGAAGTTGAACGTACATAAAGGTGAACCTATTCGAATTATTTTCTCGCAATAGCGTCTACTGTTTATTTACGGCAAACATTTTATTAGTGCGCCATGTTTTGAACAATCCATTATTCTCCTGTATAGGATTCATAATTCTGGCAAAAGTTGCCTCTTTCAGGAATATTTCGCTTATTATGGAGGCACGTTATAAGTAATAAGGCGGTAATTTTTAATTATCTCGTTCCTCAAACAACGTTTTTTAGCGTTTTGTTTAGCATATAAAAGGCTTTTCAGTAAAAATTAAATTCAACTTAAAAGGAAGTCTGCACAACACCAACATTCTTTAAGCGAGTCGGCTGTCTGGATCTCTTCTATAGAAGTTCCAGAGTAACTTGCCCTTCAGTTTCTTGCATCTCGCTCTAAATGACCCCACACAAACATATGGAAGATGGGTCCCAGTCAATTTGTCAGAAAAATTAATATAATATATTTCTCGCTATCCTGCTCAAAAGTTCTGATGGGAAAAAAACAATCCTAAGACTAGTTTCTGAGAACTAGATGAAGCTTGCTGATTCGCAAAATTGATGAATGAGCACAAAAATTCGATTTTAAAACATCTCGAAAAAACCATTCAAGTGCAGCATGTACCGAATCCAGGAGATCTTTGTAAAATAGCTGGTGCTCTTATTAATAGATGGAAAGGATTATTGCAAATGTAAACGTAGCGCTCAAGCGCCTAGGCGTATGCCTTTTTTTGCCATGCTTACCACGAGATTGGAGCTTGTTATCTTTACAAAAAGTCGGAAGCAGACTAAAAGGAAATGTCGGAAGCAGACTAAATGACTTTGAATTGTGGAGGTCATAATCAAAGACAACTAAACTTGTGAAGTAAATTGTCCTCTTTGGTGATTTTCTTTAATTCTCGATTATCTCGTGCCAGATCTATTTCAGTGTCAACGTGTAAAAATAACACTGATAAGCACATGATTTGTAACATGACAATTTTTGGGTGTATCTTATGAACTTTGAGACTCTTAAATCAAGTCTAAAAATGCAATTTTTCCATCACCGACAGATATTCGGTGACATCTACTTTTATGAATTACATCACGTAACATCTCATATTGCTGCATTTCTCGGCGTTTATGCGATGACGCGCATATATAATGTTAATACCTGTCAATTCCTGTTTATTATATGCAAGCTCTATGCTTAGAGAGCATATTGCGCTTATTAGTAGACTAATAGCAGCCGAGTCAGTTACGTTTTCTTTGTTGAAGAGTACTGAGATGTTCTGAATACTGTTAATTTTTGTTTAAACGGTGTGTTGTTTTTAGTTTATTGTGATCAAGACTAGCTTTATGGACAATGCCTAGAAATTGTGTAAATCGTGCGAACAGTTTTTGGTATGTGTGCGGAGAGCTAACTTTCAAATCCCAAAAACGTACTTTCACTTTCCATGTTTGAAATTAAAGTTTGGCGACCGAGATAAAGTATGGGCCCCTCATATATATTGTAAGACTTGTGTAACGTTAATAACAGGTTGGTTAAGAGGCGCGCAATCGTAAAACACCCTTTGCGGTACCAATGGTTTGGAGAGAACCGAGAGACCATACTACTAGTTTTGCCTCAAATATTAAAGGTATTGGACCAAATTGAAATATACTGTTAAGTATTTTAATTTACCATCAGCTTTGCAGCCCGTTAAGTATAGTGATGAACTTTCTGTCCCAGTTTCACCATAATCTTGGTCTTTGGATGAAAAAGTCTAATCCACCGATTCTAAAAGTGATGGTACAGAAAGCGATAAAAATTTCTGATCCTTCGTTCGACCTGCCAGGATGCTCAACAACGCCGCATTTGGGCGAACTTAATGACTTAGTTCGAGATCTAATTCTGTCAAAATCCCAGCCAGAACTTTTAGCGTCAGGATTAAAAGGATGGAATCTTCTCCACGGTGATGTTAACATTACTTTTTACCGAAAACGGCAACAAGACCTCACACACTGTTTCCGTCAAGAAAGGGAGTTGATATGTTCCTTCGATGTCAACAATTTGTTTGACGCGTTAGGACAGAGACATGATCAAAATAATTGGCGCCTGTTCTTTGATTCCTCTAAGATTAGTTTAAAAGCGGTATTGGTACACAACGGTAATAAATATACATCTGTACCTATAGCGCACGCAGTTCATATGAAGGAATCGTATGGAAATATGCGAGTTCTGTTAGACCATATCCGTTATAATGAATATGGATGGATCATATGTGCAGATTTAAAGGTAATAGCCCCTTCACTTGGAATGCAACTGGAATATGCGAAATACTGTTGTTTTCTTTTTGAATGTCGAGCGTGAGATCGTCATTATGTACAGCAGGAGTGGCTAATTATTTTAATTTTGATCACCAATGTAATCAATCTCTTGAATTGACCTTGTACAGTCGGCACATTCACCATTTTTACAAATTAACAAACCTTCACCATACTCCTCGGAAACGGTAAGATCCTTGTGATTCATAAGAACTTTTTTTCAGGAAGGTGGGAAGTATAACATACTGAATTTCCAGAAAAATCAATTGGGATATATTTTATAAAAGTTTTTGCAGAAATTTGCGCAACATGAGCTGGCACGGCGGCTCGTATGTCTCACAGGTATTGAGAAAGTCCTAGCACCGCCAGAAAGAGATTTTTCAGTTCTACTAGCTACAAGCTAAACTAAACTAGCTACAGTATATTCAGATAAGAGATAGACCGGATGTAAACAAAAGGTTCGGGTGATTTTCACGCTAACGCCGTCGTCTCGACGTAAAACAGGAGCCCTCATTGGTCAATTCGCAATTAAATGCCTATGCCGAGCGGCAGAGCAGTCGTATCAAGGCAGAGTCACATTCAGGTTCAGACGTGTTACGTATGTCGTGTGCATCATTGCAATTTGATATTTCTTTGGACGTTTTCGTTTGTTATCTTATTAAGTTGTTGAGTTTGTCGTTGTTATTGTTATACCTTGTTATTGATTGTTATTGTTATCAACTGCTTGCGCATAATGCCCAGTAGTACAGATACTGCCGATGAAGTTGTAAACTCCTGTAGTCCACCTAGGAAACGCTCCAAAAAAAAGACACCTGAGTGCAGAAATGAAAGAGGTCATTTTGAATATATATAAGATCGAGCGCGAGGAGAACGAGGCATCAACCATCAAAGAAATTGTTGTGAAGGTTTCTCACAAAGTTGGGGTGTGTCGCGCATCAGTGTTTAATGTGTTAAGACAATACAAAAAAAATCACACCTTTTCTGAGCCAATGACCAGTAAACATCGCAAAAGTATTGTTAAATCATTGGATGAAGCTGATAAACATGCGATTAGGAGGAAAGTGCATGAATTCTTCTTTAGGAATGAAATACCTACTATAGATAAAGTACTGCAGGAGGTAAATGGAGATACAACGTTGCCAAATTTCAAACGATCAACTTTCCATGCGTTACTGAAGCATTCAAATTTCAAATGGAAAAAACGGGGTCGTAATAGTTTACTACTGGATAGAGAAGAAATTGTGCTATGGAGGAGGGATTATTTAACAAAAATTGGAAAATATAGAAATCAAAACAGGAAGATTTATTACCTTGATGAAACGTGGGTAAACGCAGGACACACTACAAGTAAAGTATGGGTTGATGATTCTGTAACTTCATCCAGGAGGGCCTTTCTAGATGGACTGTCCACCGGATTAAAAAATCCAGCAGGTAAATACGAGTAATAGACAACAATCGGATGTTTTTCAAACCTTGGGAACAAGGTTCTAAATATTAATTCCAGGGGGCAGATAAAACATATTACAAGTAACAAAACTTTTATAACTTTCGATAAAATGCGTGGATGTTTTATTGTCATTTTCATTTGTTAGAACTTTTTTAAGCCATGTTTTTATGTGTTTTCGATATTTCAATAATTTTTTAATATAATCTTAAAATATGTCGAATATTATAAACTTAAAAAAAGTTACTAAGTTTTATATTGGGTACCGTTTCTAATATTTCTAATCATTTTAATTCATACTTTAAGCTTTATAAAGTTATAATTTGTTAATATTAATATTTGCGCGTATTTCAGGTTCCTGATCATTAATTTTTTAAAGGCTTATAACTTTAAATTAAATTGTGAAGCGCTGAGTAATTATACGACGTTCAATATTCTTTCTTTCAATATGACTAAATAATCCCAATTATAGCAATCTGATACTCATGTCTCAATGTTTTTTCGCTGAATGTGATGAAAACATTTGAAAAAGGTTCGCTTATTGAAATAAATCTACACCAGTTAGTACTTCGATTTCCAGGTAAAGCGAAAAGGCTCATTATCTGCCATATTGGCAGTGAGGATGGATTTGTTGTTGACGGTCTGTGGTGCTTTGAGTCTAAGAAAACTGGAGATTACCACGAGGAAATGAATGGCGAATCGTTTGAACAGTGGTTTTCAAAAATTTTACCGAACTTAGAGGAAAACGCAGTAATTGTGTTGGATAATGCGCCTTATCATTCTCGAAGAATGGAGAAGGTCCCAACAACGGCTTCAAGGAAAGTTGATGTTCAAAATTGGCTCCGCTCGAAAAATATCAACTTTGAAGAAGCAATGCTGAAAGTACAATTATTAAGAATTGTCAAGGATCACAAGGCGAAATATCAAAAATACGCCATTGACGAAATGGCAGCAAGTCAAAATAAAACTGTGCTCCGTTTACCTTCATACCATTGCGAGCTCAATCCCATTGAGCTCATATGGGCAGAGGTTAAAAATTATATAGCTAAGCACAATACAACTTTTAAATTTTGTGACCTTGAGGACTTTTCAAAGAAGCCCTAGAATTAATAACAGCGCAAAAATGGGAAAACTGTATTAAGCACGCGAAAGACAAAGTTGAAAAGAGAATGTGGGAACTGGACAATATTTTAGAGGAACAAGTCGAGCCATTTATTATTGACGTTGGTGCTTCAGGCAGTAGCGATGATGAAAGCTCATCAAGCTCATCTTTCCAATAAAAGATGTCGTTCATCAAATTCGGTAAGTTATAAGTAATTATAAAGCTACTGTATTTTTTAATTGATTATTGACATTTTTGAGCCCATTTTAGCAAAACCTATTCAAGAATCTACTTTCTGTTCAACCATGCACATTTTTTTACGTTTTGAACGTTTTAATTTGGTTACATATTTACCTAGAAGTCAAAAAATATACTAATCAATATTCTAAAAGCAATTTAAAGAGATATACGATTATTTTTAATTTAGGCTAATTTAAACGCCATTTTGAGATTATATTCGACTGTATTTCACCAAACATCAGGCGGCATCCGAAGCTGGAAATCGAAGCAAAAATTTTGAAACCCTTATGTACGAGTATATTTACATCACTATATATTTCTTACCCCACCCCCACATGATTCTATATCCATCACCAATCGTATACACATCGAATTGTGCTAATTTACTACAAAGTTACGCAAAGCAGCATCTACTATCTAAAATATGTACTGCGTGGCTCTTAATACGTCCCTGCCGAATGTTACAGCGTTCGATGATCACGTGGTCTTGTTTATGTCCGGTCTATCTCTTATCTGAATATACTGTAAACATTTGTGAACGTCTATATATCTATTTTTATAGGCATAAAAAATTTCGAAAATGATATATTGTTTTTTGGATATACATCATAAAAAACCGCGCCCATTGCCACCGGTATGTCTGTTTATCCGCTAACCATTTCCCTTTCATAACTCGGAAATAACTTTTTGGTTATTGATAAAATTTTGATACAGGGTTACTGATTCTTTGTCAAGGACGAAAAACCTTGGTTTTGAAAACTGGTCTTGAGTGGCAGCAAGGCTACAAACAAACAAAAAAACGAATACAGTTAAAATCGTTCAAACATCGTTTTTCGACGTTTCACCCCTGCTCATTTTTGGAAATCTCGTTGACTGAAAAAGAAAGGAGTGAGCAGGCAGTTGAGGGAGGGATTTATATCTTAATTTTTTTGCGTTAGCATATCTAAATGCTCCTAACGCCTATAACACAAATCCTACACATATACAATCCACTGCTCGTAAAGCTGATTTTAGACAACAATTATGTAAAGTTTTGGGGATTTCTGATGAGGAATTCGTCTCAAATATCTGCAAAATGGCACTTTTGGATGTACCGGGAGTAGATACCAACTTGCCTTGCAAGATTCAAAAGCATTCCATATATCTAAGATATATTTTTATATAAACGCCCCTATTCTAGCAAATCATGAGACATCTAAAACTACGACATTCTTGGGAATAGAAATGGATGCAAAGCTCGGTGGCAACAACACATGGACAGTGTATGTAAAAAGTTGAACCAATCATATTATGCGATTCTTAAGCTCAAGTTTTGCTTACCACACTCAGCTTTACTAGATGTATATTATGCTCTCGTCACTCAAATTTATCAAAAAACATCATAATTTGGGGCAATCAACTTCAATTTCTGAAGCATTTGTTCAACAGAAGAGAATAATCAGATTGATATTCAACATTCGTAGAAGAGAATAGATCTTCAGAAGTAAATACATCATGACTCAACCAAGCATTCATATTTAGAAGTGCGCCATTTTCACACATACAAACAAAACAAAATTTATACAGAACAAAATCATCAACACACATTATAATACAAGGGCAGGTGAGAGTCTAAGTATTCCAAGACACACACTGACGCTGTTGGAGACACCGGCATACACTTGCATCAGAATATATAACAAACTTTCAGCTAACCTCAGAAATGTCAGTAGTATTGACAGTTTTAAAAGTCAATCACGAAAATTATTAGTTGAAAAATGTTTCTACTCTTTGTCTGAAAACCTCGCACTGTGATATATTTTTAAAACTTTTTTTATATGTGAATGTCAATAAATGTATCTATCTATCTATCATATCTATACCTAACCCCAGGCCGTTTTTGAGAACTATCAAATTCTGTGTAAAAATGCAGGTCCATAGGATGCTTCTAATTTTTCGTACATCCTGGTGCTTGTCGGATGGTTTCTATTAGAAGGAGGTGTACTTTAGTAGACTGGCTATTTTAATAATTAATAATAGGGTGGTCCAGAAACCTGATGAAATCGAAATTGAAAAAATGCCAAAAGTGAATTATTTCAAATGAAAATTTTCTGTTTTTGTAATTTCTTCACCTTAAGCAATAAAAATAAATAATAGTTAAAAAATCTAAAAAAACACTCTTTTATAGCTAACCGAACTGAAAAGTGGAAAATAATGTTTAATTACAAAGAGTTTATAGTACAGTTAGCTTCATTAATTTGGTCCTCAATCTACAATTCAAGGGTTAGTATTGAATATGTGCAGCGTAAGGCTTTAAAGTATTTGTATTGGAAATGTTACGGCAACTATCCTGAAAGAGGTTTCGACCATTCTATACTAAGTGACATATAAATCCGAACACCCAGTTTAAATGGTTTTATTTTAATAAAAGTTGGTGAATGTATTTATCTTACTGTAAATAACAAGTGAAAAAAATTTCAGCCTTATCAGTTGGACATTCCGGTTTTTATACTGATTTTTTTTAATTCACTAACGCTCTAAAAATGAATATTTCAGCCGCAGTAAAGAATCAACGTTGGCGGATTTTGGTTCTTGACATCCTTTACGATCGGTTACGGTGCCTAGAGTACAGAGACCTGTACGATTTCGTCAACTTAGTGAGTTTGATAGGGGCAGTATAGTGGGACTTCGGGAAGCTGGACTTTCTATTCGGGCAATTGCAGTTAGAGTGCAAAGAAGTGTAGACACTGTGGTTAGGTGTTGTCAGACATGGCTTCGAGAAGGCCGTACGCAAAGAGCAAGGGGCACTGGACGCCGCCGTAGAACAACAGACCGTGAAGATCGCCGCCTAAGATTATTGGCCTTAAGGGACCGTTTCTCCACTACCAGGTCCATTGCAAATGAATGATTTGCAGAACACGGAAGACCTATTGGCATGTGAAGTGTTTACCGACGAATGAGAAGTTTTGGCTTGTTTTCATACCGGCCACACTGGGTCCTCCCCTTAACTCGAGAACACCGACGTAATCGCCTTGAGTGGTGCAGACAACGGTCACACTGGGATCAGGAACGGAACAGTATTGTCTTTAGTGACGAGTCTCGATTTTGTTTAGGCATGCACGATGGTCGTGCCAGGGTTAGAAGGCGACGTGGTGAAAAGAGGAATCCACAGTTTTTTGTTGATAGACATGTTCATCACACTGTTGGAGTTATGGTTTGGGGTACTATAGCTTATGGTTCCAGGTCACCTTTAATCTTCATCAGAGGTAACATGAACGCGCAGCGTTATATCCACGAAGGTCTAGAACCCCATCTCTTACCCTACCTTGACACCCGGGCAGATCCAACTTTCCAAGAAGATAATGCCCGACCACATGTTGCAAGAGTCACAATAGGCTTCTATCAACATAATGATGTCACATTGTTACCATGGCCACCAAGATCTCCCGACTTATCCCCAATTGAGCACGTGTGGGATATGATGGGTAGGAGATTGCTCAATTTGCAACGTCCTCCTCAGACTCTAGAAGCACTTCGAGAGGAGTTGGTGGTTGCCTGGAATGAGATACCACAGGAGAACATTGACCACCTGATCAGAAGCATGCCTAGGCGCGTTGGAGAATACGTAGCACATCAGGGTGCATTCACACATTATTAAAGGTCAAAGGACTTTAAAGCAGTGCAATCATTTTGAAATTTTTATCATTTATTATGCTTCATTAAGTACTTTTTATTTATTAAAATAAAACCATTTAAACTGGGTGTTCGGATTTATATGTCACTTAGTATATTTTATTAAACATTTTTGATATAGAGTCATTGCATCTTAGACGCGACATATCAGCGCTATATATTTTTGCACAAAACATACACAATCAAGTTGATTGTTCATTCATATTAAGAAAGCTTAATTTTCGTGTGCCTAGGTTGGGAAATCGTGCTCAAATTACTTTCTATCCGGTTATTGGTAATACTAATTTATTGTCTAGATCTCCGGCAAATATGATTTGTACATGTTTCAATTCTGTTTGCAGTTCCTGTGACTTATTTTTTGATAGTGAGAACTTTGTTGTGAAATGCTACAGAGACTGGTACCTTTGTCAGTGAGAGTTTGTTTTTTCTTTTTTTAAGTTTTTTTTTTTTGTTTGGCGTTACCGCTGTTGCTAATTATGTAACTTTTTCTTGTATTTTTTTCTGTAATTGGGTGTTAACCTGTTGGGAATAAATAAATAAATAAGTAGTAGATGGTCGCACAATAAATCCTAATTAATGACCTCAAAATAAATTTATGATAAAATTTAAGTTATTAACAGTATAATTCAATTAAGAGTAAAAAGCATGGGGTGATATATTAATGTTGCAATCATTTTATTGGAAACTGGATATGAGAGGAGGCTTATTAAAATGTATCAAAATATATATTATTATATTGTTATAACCAGCGTAATGTTAGAACGAGGGATTCTATGCTCTAGATGGCACCTCAGCAGTAGATCAGTATTACTTAAATGCGAGATGTGTGTAATAGGGTTGCAAGAATGACCATACAGTATTCCTTCCACACCTTGGTACGTTGCAAGGGCACTGGTCAAACGCCCGTAGAACAGCTATACAAACGGAGTGGACACATCTAACAGGACTCTTCAGTGATTCAAGAGGATTTATAAGGGCTGCAGTAACATTATAGTGTAAACCTTTTGCAGCTGCTAAAGAACATTTGCGTCAGTACAAGATTTAACTTTTGTCAGCTGTACAATCGTTCTGTTACATGATTCTACTTTATTGCAACCAAATTGCTATTTCTTATGTATTGCATAGGCGAAGTGTAATATATACTAAGTGACATATAAATCCGAACACCCAGTTTAAATGGTTTTATTTTAATAAAAGTTGGTGAATGTATTTATCTTACTGTAAATAACAAGTGAAAAAATTTTCAGCCTTATCAGTTGGACATTCCAGTTTTTATACTGCTTTTTTTTAATTCACTAACCCTCTAAAAATGAATATTTCAACCGCAGTAAAGAATCAACGTTGGCGGATTTTGGTTCTTGACATCCTTTACGATCGGTTACGATGCCTAGAGTACGGAGACCTGTACGATTTCGTCAACTTAGTGAGTTTGATAGGGGCCGTATAGTGGGACTTCGGGAAGCTGGACTTTGTTTTCGGGCAATTGCAGTTAGAGTGCAAAGAAGTGTAGACACTGTGGTTAGGTGTTGTCAGGCATGGCTTCGAGAAGGCCGTACGCAAAGAGCAAGGGGCACTGGACGCCGCCGTAGAACAACAGACCGTGAAGATCGCCGCCTAAGAGTATTTGCCTTAAGGGACCGTTTCTCCACTACCAGGTCCATTGCAAATGAATGGTTTGCAGAACACGGAAGACCTATTGGCATGCGAAGTGTTTACCGACGAATGAGAAGTTTTGGCTTGTTTTCATACCGGCCACACTGTGTCCTCCCTTTAACTCGAGAACACCGACGTAATCGCCTTGAGTGGTGCAGACAACGGTCACTCTGGGATCAGGAATGGAACAGTATTTTCTTTAGTGACGAGTCTCGATTTTGTTTAGGCATGCACGATGGTCGTGCCAGGGTTAGAAGGCGACGTGGTGAAAGGAGGAATCCACAGTTTTTTGTTGAAAGAAATGTTCATCACACTGTTGGAGTTATGGTTTGGGGTGCTATAGCTTATGGTTCCAGGTCACATTTAATCTTCATCAGAGGTAACTTGAACGCGCAGCGTTATATCCACGAAGTTCTAGAACCCCATCTTTCACCCTATCTTGACACCCTGGCAGATCCAACTTTCCAACAAGATAATGCCCGACCACATATTGCAAGAGTCACAATAGACTTCTTTCAACATAATGATGTCACATTGTTACCATGGCCACCAAGATCTCCCGACTTATCCCCAATTGAGCACGTGTGGGATATGATGGGTAGGAGATTGCTCAATTTGCAACGTCCTCCTCAGAGTATAGAAGCACTTCGAGAGGAGTTGGTGGTTGCCTGGAATGAGATACCACAGGAGGACATTGACGACCTGAGCAGAAGCATGCCTAGGCGCGTTGGAAAATGCGTAGCACATCAGGGTGCATCCACACATTATTAAAGGTCGAAGGGCTTTCAAGCAGTGCAATCATTTTGAAATTTTCATCATTTACTTATTATGCTTCATTAAGTACTTTTTTTTTATTAAAATAAAACCATTTAAACTGGGTGTTCGGATTTATATGTCACTTATTATATAATTAACACATGACAGTCATCTTGTTTACATATCTGCCATTGTGAATTTCATACACACGTATATGGAGGGTACCGGGGATTAACGACTATAGTCCATCCGGACTGATTTTGACAAAATCGGTAATTAAGATTTCCTTACTTGTTGGAAAGTTAAATTGATGAAAAATAAGTCTAAAGAATATCTTTGCTAAACAGTGTATTTTGGTAAAATAGATTAAATGAACTTTTACTCAAAACTAGTAACGTAACAAACAAAAGATGATGTTCAACTCTGGACTAGTGCCACTTTTCCCCTGCTTTAAGCGTCTATTGGCGGGTCATCGAGATATCCATCACTGCTGTCTTCTGGATGACCAAGACATATTGACTGTTGATAAAGTGCCCTGGAATCTGCTCTCTATAGAAATGTGGTCAGATCCTGCAGATCCTACCATTTCTTACTTTTAATTGGGATTGGGCCCAGGTAAAGTTTTCTCAATGTTTCCTCTTCTCGTTTTTGTTGATCTTTTTGCGTCTTTTTTAGGATTGTTCGGAATTACCTTATAAACTTTAGAACTAGCATATAGACCCATGTACGTCGATTTGTGAAAAGCTACGTGAGGATTCTGTTTACAAAACTTGAGCAGCCTGACTGGTCGGGTTGGAAAGGGGCACTTCGTTTGATAAAACGGCGATAAAAACGTACTCCAATCTTGAAATTAAAATTTTTGCCACAATCAATGGGTGAGGTGAATAAAACTCAGTAAGCACTTCATAAGCATTTACTTACGAGAAAAGTGTTGCCTTGAGAGTTGAAGCAAATGATTGGCAATGAGTGAATAATTGTAAGGCATGGCTCAGAAAGGTCTACTTGTTAATATTGAGGTAATACTTGCGGCGCGTGCAAGTCTTAGCTTTTTCCTTATTCGCATATTTAAATCGTCTTATTTACGAGTATTTGCTTTGTAAACCTTACGCGTCGTATTAATCTCTTTAGGTTTCTGTATACTTTTGTTTAACTAAGTTATTTTTAATTCGGACACGAGAAAGCTCAAGATTACTAACAATTAGGATGTCTTCTAGTGACGGAGAAAGTAAACAACTGAAACTTGTTTCTGATAACCGAGCAAGGCTAGTCAGAATCTTGCAGCTAGAAAACCATAAAATAGTACTAAATAAGTTAATGGTACCAAAAATGGTTTCAGCATAAGAAACGGCCTGGATGATAATCAGAGAGGAATTCATAAAATATTTTTTTTTTTTTTTTATATCGAAACAGCCGCGCAGGCAGAAGCCTAAATGCCGGAACACCGCGGCTGCTATGATGATTCCAAAGAAATTTTGTTAATACGATTTTTGAACTGCCTAAGGTTAGTAGAACTGGGAAAAGATTCCACAATCTAGACACCCTCGGGACAAAGGAGCGGTCGTATCGGCCAGTTCTGGATGTACGAAGTTTGACACGGTTAGTATGGGATGCCGAAGTCAGGCGGGTCTGTCTGGCAGGCGCATCGCGCGGCGGCATCATGGAAGAGAGCTCTGAGGAGCAAAGCCCGTTGGTGTAGCGATAGAAAAGAGCTAGATCGCCGACGGCCCGCCGGTGCGAAAGGGTCCCGAGACTGTCTGTTAGAGAAGAGTCATCGATCAGTCGGACCGCCCTCCCCTGGGCAGCATCGAGCATGGACAATGTAGTCGGGGCGGCAGCACCCCAAATGTGTGAGCAATACTCGAGGCTAGGTCTTATCTGGGCCTTGTATAGAGTGAGAAGGTCATGCGGAGAAAAGTACTTCTTAGCCCTAAACAAATAGCCTAGCTTTTTCCCAGCAGCTGCAGCTATTGAAGAGATGTATTCGTGCCAGATCAGGTCCTCGGTGATCTGGACTCCGACCAGCCGAAATGAATGGCTCTTTGGTAGAACTCGACCGTCCATCGAAACTGTATGAGCGCTAGGACGCTTTTTGTTCGTCAAGGTACAGTACTGTGTTTTGGAAGCATTGAACTGTACAAGATTGTTGCGTCCCCAAGCAGTGATAGCCTCCAGGTCTCTTGTCAGAGAAGAAGTCGTCGCTAGTCTTCTTTTTTCCAGCTCAGCGGCAGAGATCGGCTTGTCACTCTGAATTCCTGCATGTAGAGTGCTGTCATCAGCGAAGCTGTGGATTGGGTTGATCGTGCAGGAAAGGAGGTCGTTGATATGTAAGAGAAACAGTGTTGGAGCCAAGACCGATCCCTGGGGAACACCCGCGTTGACGTTGTGGGATGAAGAGGAGAATCCGTCAATTACGACGGATATCTTGCGGCCAGAGATAAAGTCAGCCACCCATCTGCAAAGCTTTTCTGGGAGGCCGTAGGATGGAAGTTTGCTTAAGAGGACAGCGTGCCACAGCTGATCGAACGCTTTCGTGATGTCAAGAGCAACGACATGAGCCTCACCATGAGACTGGATGAGTTTACTCCACAGTTGCGAGACGTAAGCTAGGAGGTCCCCTGTGGATCGTTGGTGCCGGAAACCGTACTGGCTGTCGCTAATCAAGCTGTGACGTTCGAGGTAGTCCAGAAGCTCGCGATTTATGCACCTCTCCATCACTTTACTTATAACAGAAAGCAGAGCTATAGGCCTGTAGTTGTGAGGGTCGGTTTTAGATCCTTTTTTTGGGATGGGCCGTACATGAGCAAATTTCCAGTTTTCTGGGAAGGTGCCGGATTTATAAGATATCTGGAAGAGACGCGAAAGAACTGGAGCAAGCTTCGCTGCACATCTCTTCAGTACAATGGCAGGAATCAAGTCCGGACCAGAAGCTTTGTTGATGTCGAGCGACAAGAGCACTCGTCTTACGGTCTTATGCCTGAATGTTACTTCCCGCATAGTGTGGGGAACCCTTTGAATTGACGGCACTTGGGCGTTGGTGGGGACGTCCATGGTGGAGTTGGCAGCAAAGATCTTGGCTAGCACTTCCGCCTTGGCCTTTGAGTCGAATACAATAGTTCCATCCTGACACGTAAGTGGTGGAAGGCTACTGTGTGAGAAGTTCTTTTCAATCTGCTTGGCCAGCGTCCAGAAAGACCGACTGCCATTGCGCTGCGACATTACCCTGTGCCTAACTTTTATATCATGCTGGTTTTTGGCATTGCGAACCGCTTCGTTATATTTGTTTCTGGACTCGACGTCGGCTTGTCTGTTCTCTACAGTGGGGTTTTGTAAGTAGGTTCTGTGGGCCTTGATTTTCTGCTGGCGAGCAGTGTCACACGATTTGTTGAACCAGCCGTTGGACCCTGGTTTAGGAACTTTCACTGTGTGAGGGATGTATTCCTCCATTCCGACGTGGATAATTTCGGTTATTGAAGAACAGACAGTCGACGCATCTGCGTCAGTGAAACAGACATCTCTCCAAGGAAAGCTAGAGAAGAAGTCTCTGAGCCCCTCCCAGTCGGCATGTCCGTAATGCCAAGTTTTGCGGCCTGTGCGAGTTTCTGCTGCCACAGCGGCTTCTGACCGAAACCTAACCTCCACAACACCGTGATCTGAATTACCCAGGCGGGACAGGACAGCAGTGCTGTAAGGGGCAGGATGCGTGGTCAGAAAGAGATCTAGCAGGCTACTGGCGTGTGACGAGACGCGGGGGAAAAAGTAGGGCTCGTCACCAGCTGGGTCAGCCCTTGAGTAAGAGCGAACTGCACGACCTGCTGCATCGGTCTTATTTGAGCCCAACCAAAGCTCATTATGGGCATTGAAATCACCGAGAAGAACTACCTCTGAAGCAGGGTGATTGATGTTCAGGAAGTCGATCTGGACGGCGAGGTATTCGAGTAGGTCATCCCAGTTATGGTTCAAGGGAGAGCGATAAAGGCAGCAAATAAATTTTGGTGATGTTTTGGAGTTGAGGCGAAGCCACAGAATGTCCTTCCGGTCTGATTCCAAAGAAAGATCCCTGGAGCAGGAAAGACTGCTGCGGACAAAAGCCACAACTCCCGTGTTCTTTCTCAGATTGGAGTGCACCTCGTAGTTTGGGAAGTTGAGACGGTTAATCGGTGCAGTCTCTGAGATTTTTGTCTCCGCCAAGAAAAGCACGGCGGGACGATTGGATTGCAGGTAGTGATGAACAGCATTAATGTTGCTGTTGATCCCGCAGATGTTCGAAAAACAAATTTTATCTTCGATGTTGTTCCCTCGAGCCCACCCTCCACCCGGACATTCCGAGAGTGGAGTGAGTTTACGTCCGGAGTTTTTAGTGCTCGAGGGATCCATCATCATTAATTTCTTTGTTTTGGTAGATAACCGACTGCATAGCTTAGGTGTGGAAACATGCGGACATTTATAAGACACCCTGGGAAAAGCTAGCGGGTGGTACTGCTTCGGTCGACTGGTCCTTGTCTACCACCTTCTTTTTACGTGTTAGTGATGTTAAATAGACCTAAAGTGGCCCGTTGGCGGACTTGTACCGCCACCCGGCAATCGGTACTGAGGTATTCCTTAACGCGTGAACAATCACTTGGACGGGAAGAAGTTGTATACTGGATACAACAACTTCCGGAACAAGCATTTGCCACGGCCCTCGCTCAGTAGGGGTATATCGCTCAGTAGGGGTATACAGGGAAAAACTAACTATAGATCAGTTGGAAACACTTCTTAACAATATGAAAAGCACTGTTAAGAAGAAACCTGATTTCATCAACAGGAAATAAACCAATCAAGCTACTTCAATGGGAAAAAGATTTTCGAGAAATTTTAAATGCCGAAGAAAATCCTGTATACAGTAAAATACCAGGTGCAATGACAGTTGGGCTAGATTCCAGTAATAAATGTGTTTTACTTCCCACACAGCTAAATGTAAGCGAAGCAACAACATAATCAAGAAAAGGTAATCAGCAGAGACATATTTTACGCAAAGAACATGCCTTTCTTCCGTGTCCAGTGGCCACAATTCTAAAAAATAAAGTTCGTTAGCAGCAGAAACAGAAGAAACTGTAGGTTTATCAACTCCTGAACTTCAACGCTTAGTACTACTAGAGCAGCTGAAACTAACTAGACTACAAATTGAAAAAGAGGAACTCTAACTGAAAAACCTACGTCAGCAAGAAAACGAAGCTATTAATACCCAAAAGAAAGACGATCCTTTAGTTAATTCGGAATTTAGGTTGCAAGATTTTCTTTTGTTAAAGTAAGTTTTCTAACACATTTATGAATAATTAGAATTCATTTATAATTTCTCATGTATACTAAGTGACATATAAATCCGAACACCCAGTTTAAATGGTTTTATTTTAATAAAATTTTTTATAAGTACTTAATGAATCATAATAAGTAAATGATAAAAATTTCACAATGATTGCACTGTTTTAAAGCCCTTTGACCTTTAATAATGTGTGGATGCACTCTGATGTGCAACGCATTCTCCAACGCGCCTAGGCATGCTTCTGATCAGGTGACCAATGTCCTCCTGTGGTATCTCATTCCAGGCAACCACCAACTCCTCTCGAAGTGCTTCTAGAGTCTGAGAAGGACGTTACAAATTGAGCAATCTCCTACCCATCAAATCCCACACGTGCTCAATTGGGGATAAGTCGGGAGATCTTGGTGGCCATGGTAACAATGTGACATCATTATGTTGAAAGAAGTCTATTGTGACTCTTGCAACATGTGGTCGGGCATTATCTTGTTGGAAAGTTGGATCTGCCAGGGTGTCAAGATAGGGTAAAAGATGGGGTTCTAGAACTTCGTGGATATAACGCTGCGCGTTCATGTTACCTCTGATGAAGATTAAAGGTGACCTGGAACCATAAGCTATAGCACCGAAAACCATAACTCCAACAGTGTGATGAACATGTCTTTCAACAAAAAACTGTGGATTCCTCCTTTCACCACGTCGCCTTCTAACCCTGGCACGTGCATGCCTAAACAAAATCGAGACTCGTCACTAAAGACAACACTGTTCCATTCCTGATCCCAGAGTGACCGTTGTCTGCCCCACTCAAGGCGATTACCTCGGTGTTCTCGAGTTAAAGGGAGGGCCCAGTGTGGCCGGTATGAAAACAAGCCAAAACTTCTCATTCGTCGGTAAACACTTCGCATGCCAATAGGTCTTCCGTGTTCTGCAAACCATTCATTTGCAATGGACCTGGTAGTGGAGAAACGGTCCCTTAAGGCCAATAATCTTAGGCGGCGATCTTCACGGTCTGTTGTTCTACGGCGGCGTCCAGTGCCCCTTGCTCTTTACGTACGGCCTTCTCGAAGAAATGCCTGACGACACCTAACCACAGTGTCTACACTTCTTTGCACTCTAACTGCAATTGCCCGAAAAGAAAGTCCAGCTTCCCGAAGTCCCACTATACGGCCCCTATCAAATTCATTAAGTTGACGAAATCGTACAGGTCTCCGTACTCTAGGCATCGTAACCGATCGTAAGGGATGTCAAGAACCAAAATCCGCCAACGTTGATTCTTTACTGCGGCTGAAATATTAATTTTTAGAGCGTTAGTGAATTAAAAAAAGCAGTATAAAAACCGGAATGTCCAACTGATAAGGCTGAACATTTTTTCACTTGTTATTTACAGTAAGATAAATACATTCACCAACTTTTATTAAAATAAAACCATTTAAACTGGGTGTTCGGATTTATAATGTCACTTAGTATATATATATATATAATATGTATCAGAACTTTTGGTACGAGTAGATATAGTATCGTGTTAATTAGAATAACTGTATTCAAGAGCTACATATTTTTTATTTGATACCTATTACCTATGATAAATATGTTGGAAACATATTTTGTTATTTAAATTGAATTAAACTGATTTATTATTTGGACTACTTCTAAGCGCTTTTCTTCACCAATTCGTCTAATGTCTCCTTGCTCTTGCTCAATTTCTGGGACAGCATCATGATCGTCGTTATTATTTTCTATTCCATAGTCCCACTCATCCTGCAAATACTTAGCAACATATGATTATTTTCGGTACGTTCCTTATTGCGAGTCTAATCCTATTTGCTAGAATTGGAAAGCGCTGTTTTAGTTGGCCAAATACACGTTCTTTTGAATGTAATCTGTTGTACCGCCGTTCTAATTCAGTTTGTGGTTATCTAAATGGTGTTAAAAGCCATGGACATATACCATATCTTGCAAGTCTTTGTTGAACAGCACTTTGTCTCCAAATCCTACTATCGTGCACACTTCCAGGCCATTGCACGTCTATACTTGTGATCCTTTCCATTGCATTTGAACATACAATGAAGCAACATTTTTCCTATTTATGTACTCATCGCCAAACTGCACTTCAGGTTTCTTAATTTGTACATGGGTACAATCAAGTGCGCCAATTACGGTGGGAATCCTGTATTTTGCCACCCAACTTGTCTTTGCTTCGTTTAAATCTCGTTCGGTTGTTGGAAACACTATCCATTGACCTGCCTTCTCCATAATTTTTTGTGCAAAATAATCTACAGTCTTACAAACCGTTGTTCTTTCAATACCAAAATCGTTTGCAACACCACTTTGAAAACCAGGGTCACTAATATACCAGAGAAATATTTCAATATATTTTCTTAAGGACAGAGCACCATCTCGAGTTTCGTTGGTTTCTGGTAAGAAATAGTTTTTAATGAAATCGATATTTTCATTTTCAAACCTTAAAAGACGTTTTGCACTATTTGGACCTATATCTGTTCGATCACGATATTGTTTAACTTTACGTATATTCATAAATGCTGCCATAATAAAAGCATTTACTCTCTTTTATTCAAAAATGACTTCAAATAGCGTAGATTTCACACGGCAATTTTTCAATCCATCTCTCCAGTCATCCGGTACCTCAGTGTATGCTCTTTGGTTCACGAGACTCACATCTCTATCACACTCGAGGTATGAATGCCCTTGATCGGGAATATTTCTTTCACAGTAGTAAAACGATTTTTCCTGGTAACCAAGTAATGCAAAAGCCGAATAACTGTAAATTTTTATTTTTTCCTGCACAGGAGTCACAGAAAATGGCAAGTCCTTTTACTTCCATAGGCAGGATGTTATAAATAAAGTGATACAGCATACTATAGAACAGACATCGTCAGCTCCTTTCTTAGCAATAGATTCATCGTAGGTATAAAAGATAGAAGTCGAATTTGACAGAATGTGGATGCTAAAACTGATGAAATTTAGTTGCCGCTTATAGTAAACATCATTTGTCGTGATATTTGGACAGGGCAAATTTTTTTGGTAATCCATCGTGACACTTTCGAGGCACATTTGCGGTAAGTTCTCTTTACACTGTAGAATCGCTCACTCCTTTTTTGATGTAGTGTCTTCTCAAGTATATTTTTCTCCAAATTATTACTTGCTAACTGCCTAGTTTGTTCCGTGTGGGAATTTAAGCACCAAATGAAGATATATCAGCTTTTAAGGAATCACATGTACTACAAGTATCTTTTCGTGGACTACCGAACGATATATTGAAGTTGTTTGTTTTTTGATCTTGTTTTCAACATTGCCAATAAAAACATTTTGCGCAGGGACTCATGCCGTTCTTTCCCAGCACAGGAAAGCTTATAGCTGTTGTTTTGTCAACCTAAGCCCTTTTTACAATTTAAGAAGCTGACTACAAGATAGCATCAGGAAAATGCCACCAAAATAAACTGAAAGCTCAATTCAGCCAAATAATGGACTAATGCCGTTTTCCCGTACCCTTCATATGATAAGCTTCTTCCCCCTCCATATAGGGTAATTGAATGACTCGTGCAAATTTTATTGTGATTAATTCTACAAAGCAGGGATGCAATTTCTACGGGCTTCGGGTTTGATTCATATTTTAATAATAATCAAAAATATGTCTAGATTTATAAGATACAAATCTGCGTTAAATCTTCCACAAATTCTATATTTAGACACAATTGCACTAATGTTTGATTTTCAATGGCGGGTAGTTATGTGTAATCAAGGTGTCGTCCATTTGGTTTTTGGTTTATTAGAACATCTGAAATGAAATAATTACTAGTCAAATGATCTACTCAGAGTTTGTACTAGATCTATATCTTCTGTTTGTACAGTTGATAAAACCTTTAAAACGAATATTCATGTGTTGCTTATCTTAGAATATTGGTTACGAAATTTAACCTAAAAGGTTGACAGCACAAAGTTAGGTTATTGTAAAGTTGTATACCCAGCAATTTTGTGCTATAAATGTTGCGATATTGTTACAGATGTACAGTTTTTGACAGTTACTAGACGAAAGTTGTATAAGTGCTTCCATTGGGATAAAAATAATTATTTTATACACTAAAACACAAGCTCTAGCTACAATAATGTTTTAGAAACCTCATTTAAGATCAAATATGCTGCAGAAAGTGAATTTGTATTCAACACAACATTAAGCCAGCATTTTGGTGTTCAGGCAACAACAAAAGAGAGCGTTTACGGCTGAACAGCTCTTTTACCAAAAACTTACAGCACCACATTGCGAGTAGGGATCTCTCTATAAGAGAGGTAATCGATTTTCATTGTTTTTGTTCTCTATTCAGTCACTTAGGAACATCATATTAGACGAAAATACCCCTGGTTTGCAAAATAATTGTAAAGTCTGGTTTTATTGCTGTGAGTTGTTCAAAACATGGACGCATAAAATAGGTGCACCAATTTTTGTGGGAAAACTTTATTCGGCAACAAAGTATGAGAAAACGTGTTGTTTGAGATTCAATCGAAACTGTTGGCAGGAACGAAAAAACTCTTCCTATAAGATTTTTAGGTATTTATGAGAGTTACAAAATAAGACCATACGTAGAAAGATCCGACTAGTAGCAAAAGTTATGGCCGAAAACCGAGAGAAACTGTGCAGGTTTTGGCACTTGTTGGTAATGCGACGATTTTTTTTCGCAGATATCTGAAATTCTTCAAATTCGTAGAATTCTTAATTCTTAATAGCCACAACAAAATTGAAGTAGACTGGTCAGGTAGTCGTTGAGAATTGCTAATTGTTTATCCCAAAGCACCTCTTTTCCGGCCATCACTACTGAAGTAGACTGGTCAGGTAGTCGTTGAGAATTGCTAATTGTTTATCCCAAAGCACCTCTTTTCCGGCCATCACTACTGGTTTATTGAGCAATACACAGGGTTAGTTTAAAGGGTATTTTATAGCAAAATACCTAAAAATTTTATATGAAAGGTTTTTTGTTCTTGTCAACACTTTCGCTTGAATCCAAAAAAACACGTTTTCTCATTCTTTGTTGTCAAATAAAAGTTTTCCCACAAAAATAAGTGTACCCATTTCATACGTCCATGTTTTAAATACCCCCTTGAATAACTTGCACTAATAAAACCAGACTACAATTATTTCGGGGAAATTTGCTATCATGATTAGACTATATAGAAATATTATTTTTCAGACATTTGAGGTTTTGTAGCGTAAGTTATTGTCCATGAGTGCAATATCACATCATCAAAATCTAGAATAGGGACTCTTTGCCTATGCCTAGTTCATCAAAATTCAAGGAATGCTGAGAGCATTAAGAAATAAGTGACTATCTGGGAATTTTAAGTCCTATCTTAGGGTGTTTTAAATAACTAAGGCTTTGGAATGTAAATGTACCAGTATGACATGTTATACAGTTTTGAATATTAACATGAAATCATCACATCGTGAATAAATCGAGGTCAAAATAAAACGATTTCAGGAACATTCGTCTTTTTTCAGCAATCTTCGATATTATTCTAAAATGTAAAACCTTATCTAAGTATCCTCAATACGTAGCCTTGCCCCTATTTCACCCAGTTTTGTATCCCTCACCGTTTTAGAGATTCCAATGGAGCGAGTCGACTTTGAAATACCCGGTATAGTACGAATCGCAAATTAAATGCACTGCCAGCATACCGGCATCCTATTTTTAGCATAAAAAAATGCACAAATCAAAGTCAACCAGAGCGCACCGACAAAACCCGTTATTAATGAATCAATGAATGTTTAAAGCGCCAGCGATATAAACCAATCAGATGGGTTTCCACTGGAGCGACAAAGAGTGTTAATAGCGAAAAATAATTTTGAATTCGTCGTTTGTCATTCCAGATTCGAGCGGCGGTTGTGATATTTTTTTTCCATGTCGATTCTCACGGCTGGAAAATTATCATTCACGCTTCAACGTTGATTCCGGTTGTTTTCAAAAAGGATCTGTGAGTGTGCAATCAAATCAGCTTTGATCCATAATGGCTGGCTTTACTGTTTTGGCACGAACGAAATTTGTATGTCCTCACGTAGTTGATAGTCAAACTTTTATTCAAGAGTTCACACTATTATTTCTGGTGATATGCACACCACGAACATTGTTACTCGTTTCACCGCTTGAATTTTGATGAAACTTTGGCTACTATGCATAAGACCGTAAAGGCGCAATTCCACTGAGGCAACAATGAACGACATGTGGCATGCTACTTGTTTCCTAGTGTTGCCTCTTGCTGACGTTCGACAGTGTTGCCGAAAATTCTATTAATGCCGCATGCGGACTTTTTTCCCCTATGTGGCATGCGCTTTGTCGTACAAGTTATGGAATCCTGATGACCATTTCAACGGTACGGCTAACACCGTCCCGATGCCCTTGTGATTAGCGCCGTCCATCCGGTTTCTAGTTACAGCGTTAGGTGTTATCTTTGTGAGAACATTCCTGACTTTGCATTTTGCTATATTTTACTTCTTATAAACTGAATATGAAATGTAACTAGCGTTGTTGTCATCCTGTTTTCAACCAATAAAGTTCCTGCAATAGTTTCGAATCGAAACCACACCGAGTTTCATTTCTGGCGCTGCGAACAGGATCCCAGGCTTGGTTTCTGTCACCATTGTGAGAAATATCTAATAGACGAGCTGCCCAGCGGTGTCTCCGAGAAAGCCAAAGAGTGAGTTCCTGAGAAAACTGAAGTTAGTACCAGCGAAAGCCAAGAGTTAGTATCAGACGTCGGGAAGCCCTCCTGTTCTACTTGGACCCTCCGAGTGCCAATATCAAGTAAGAATTTCTATTCTCTTACTGGGAATTCTACCAGAAACTGTCCAGAACCATTGATTTGGAATCGAAGACAAGATGACCAGCCCCTGGATGAAGCAACAATTGATGTTACTGTCCTTGTAAGTAGTTAAGAATTACTATTAAGAAGATTTTGCAACTAAGAAGATTTAATATGTAACCATAAGAAGAATTTATCAAAAAAACTCATTTCTACAGAGAAGAGTTTTTTTTGAAGAATCCAAGTTTGCGTTTTTCAATTGAAATCTAATTTTGTGCATAGCTTTAAGTTTTGTTTTCACCTATTTTTACTCATTTTTATCTTGCATCTTTTATACATTTTATTTTATGCCTTTTGTTAATCGTTTTGTGCCTACCGAAAGAGAAAGATCTCCTATAAGAATGGCTACTTCAAATCAACAGAATGTCGTTCAGCATGACAATCCTCAATTAATTTTTAACATGCTAAAAGATTCAATTCCTCTATTTGATGGCTATTCAAACAATCTTTCTACATTTTTAAGAAAGTCTACAGAATTTTATAACGCTTTACCTATTTCCTATAAAGGACATGCTTTAACATTTATTAAGTCTAGATTACAAGGTGAACCTGTCGAATTTACAGAACAAACTAATCCTATTACTATTGAGCATCTTTCTGCTATTTTAACCACTAGATTTAAAGATTACCAAACTGAAGAAAATTTGACTCATCAACTTTTTGATATTCATTCCCCAGACTATAGCGTTTTGCATTCAGAAATTTGTAACAAACTTCATGAATTACGAGAATTTGCTCGATTAAATTATCCTCCAGAAATTGCCCCAGCAATGATTGCTAGATATGAACAGATGGCTTTAACCTCCTTTTTATGCGGAATTAATTCCAAATATCATTGCAACCGCCGCCTAAAAATATAGATGAAGCTAAGAGACGGTGCCAAGAACACGACAACCTTTTGCAAACCAAACAATATAAAGAGTTTCTCGTCACTAAGTCTAAGCCTCAGACAAATAAACCTGTTAGACCGCCAATGCAGTTATATAGCATATTACCCGCTACATCCAAAATTTTAGAAAGGCATATTTATAATCAAATTAGGTTTTTTTGTGACACAAACGATATCATACCAGATAGTCAATCCGGTTTTAGAAAAAACTTTAGCACAAGTACATCATTAGTTAATATCTTGGATGATATCAGACATCATCAAGAACAAAAAAATAGTACGTGCATGGTTCTTCTCGACTTTAGTAAAGCGTTCGACACTCTGAATCATGAAATGTTACTAGCTAAGTTACATTACCAGGGGTTTTCGCAGAACTCCGTAAATCTAATAAAAACATACTTAAGTAACCGTTCAAACTGTGTTATGTTAGCAAATGATTCTGCTATTTACAAAACCGATTTTAAACCTATAAAAAGAGGAGTTCCTCAAGGTTCAATTTTATCTCCTTTGCTATTTTCAGTCTACATATCTGACATGGTCAAATCGGTAAAATTCGCAAAGATAAAACAATATGCAGATGACTCACAAATATATCTCCCTGTCAATAAAACCACAATCCATATTGCACAACAACAACTAAATTCAGATCTCCAAAGAATTCACACATTTGCAAAGCATCACAATCTTAAACTAAACCCCTCAAAATCGCAAATAATGGTTATGAATAAAAACAGTATTGAAAGAGAACATTTTGAACAAAATTTAGTAATTTCTATTAACAATGACAGAATCCCCATAGTTCAGGAGACAAAAAAACTATGCATTATATTTGATAGCTCGCTTGGCTTCGGCAGTCATATAAAAAACAGAACAAATTTAGCTTACATGCGACTAAAAAATATAAACAAATTAAAAAAACATTTATCAGCCAAACAAAAATATTATTTGTGTAATACCTTAATTTTATCACTTTTTGACTATGGAGATGTCGTCTATGGTGATTCGCTATCGTCGCGAACCAAAAAATGCATACAAAAAGTTCAAAATAGTTGCATGAGATTTGCATTTGGAATTCCATATCGAAACCATATCACTCCTTATCTGAATAACTACAACATATTAAACATGACGAATCGCAGAAAATATCACATGTATTCTTTTATCTATAGGGTTATAAAAACAGGTCAACCGCCCTATTTAAGAGAAAGATTTGTGCCTTTGCCTAGTGCCCAGAGAAGTAGAAACAATCTCAATTTTATCGTACCTAGGCATAGAACGCGTTCCTTCCGACAATCGTTTGCCTATGTGGCGGTTCACTTATGGAATAATTTACCAACTTCAGTTAAAAGCTCATCGTCAAAAACATTCTCAAAACTGACAAAAACGTTGTTACAGAATCACCAGCTACTTTAGCAGCGTTTGTGTGAGCAAAAATAACGTTTTTACATTCCTACTCGCTGACAAATTGTATAGATTTGTTTTTCGCGTCCGTTGCCAGCTCCCGGGGGTTCTCTCTTCGTTTTTGCCTTTTTTGTGTTTCACCGCCTCTTCATTTGCCTCTTTATTGTATTTTTTATTTTGTTTAAGAACTTTTAGGGTATTCAGGGCTTTCTCGCATGGACTCTTTGTACTAAAGGGTCCAATGTATCGGTTTTATAATCGAGAGACTGTCCTTTTTCGTCATTACTCTATATGTTACTCTTTTGTTTATGATGTTTATTCATGACGAAATAAATATTTTGAATTTGAATTTGAATTTGAATATAGACCTAACTTTCCCAATTTTGCTAATTTCTCTCATAATCCCTCTACTTCTCGTCCCGCTATTACTTATGGACAACAATTTAGCAACCCACAATCATTTCACAATTCTCGTCCAACTTTTAGACAACCATTCTATACTTCCCCACAAAGTCGTCAATTTTCGAACGCAATCAACTCCTCATCAACAATCCCCATAATTGACATTGATTTAAACTCTTATGAAAATATTCAACTCGCATATCTCTACAATGAAGCTTTGGATTTACTTATTCTTATAGATACAGGTGCTTCTGAATCTCTTATGAATCCCCAAATTGCCTACGACAAATTTCCGGATTATATTTATCCAAAATGTTTTTCTATCAAAACAGCAATTGAAACCGAAATTGGTACTCACGCTTGTAAGATCCCTATCTTTGATGATCTAGGTATTCCAACAGAAGTTGAATTCTTATTACTCCCATGGCATCAAAAATATGATTGTCTTTTAGGTTACTATGACCTGCAGAAATTCCACAGTAATTTTTACATTTCTCATAATATACTTTTCATCGAAAACTTTGAAATTCTACGTCATACTCATAAGGAACCAATAAAAATTCCCAATCAGATTCTCTCACCAAAATGTCTAAAGAAAACAGAAAAGATTCCCGTTGATTCAAATGAATACATTTCTGCATTTCATTCTATGAAAAAATTACTTTGTAATCCCCCAGTTCTTAGTTATCCAGATTTTTCTAAACCTTTTGCTGTCACAACCGACGCTTCAAATATTGCCCTTGGTTTTGTCCTATCTCAAAACGGAAAACCTATCGCTTTTCATTCTAGAACATTGAATTCTGCAGAACGTAATTATTCCACAATTGAAAAAGAACTTCTATCCATTGTCGACTCTGGCAAACACTTCAGACCCTATCTTTTTGGTAATGAATTTACCATCGAAACAGACCATAAACCATTGGTTATCCAATCTCAAAGAGCCTAATCAAAGATTAGCTCACTGGCGTTTAAAATTAGAAGAATATAATTACAAAATAAACTACAAAAAAGGAAAAGAAAATCATGTCGCTGACGCCTTGAGTCGCATTGAAATTAATCATAATTCCGATGCTCTCACTCCCAACACGTCCGAAAATCCTACGGAAATTGACGCTCGTTCTACAGACACACAACATTCTTCACCTGAGTCTCATCCCAATACAGTTTTTATTTCAGAAGACAAAAACTTCTACGCTTATCCTAAGCGAATAGAATTTATCTTAGGTTTCCGTAATAGTTTCAGATATCTTGACAAAGAATGATTCGAAGTTAATATCACTGATGCCAATCAAGAATCCTTTATTATCGATTTTATTAAATCCAAATGTAAACCCACATTTCATTTCTTACATGAGTGTAGCACGCGTCTTCACGATTCAATTCAAGCAACTCCAGTTTAGTACGCCATGTCATTACATATACTAAGTGACATATAAATCCGAACACCCAGTTTAAATGGTTTATTTTAATAAAAGTTGGTGAATGTATTTATCTTACTGTAAATAACAAGTGAAAAAATTTTCAGCCTTATCAGTTGGACATTCCGGTTTTTATACTGCTTTTCTTTAATTCACTAACGCTCTAAAAATAAATATTTCAGCCGCAGTAAAAAATCAACGTTGGCGGATTTTGGTTCTTGACATCCTTTACGATCGGTTACGATGCCTAGAGTACTGAGACCTGTACGATTTCGTCAACTTAGTGAGTTTGATAGGGGCCGTATAGTGGGACTTCGGGAAGCTGGACTTTCTTTTCGGGCAATTGCAGTTAGAGTGCAAAGAAGTGTAGACACTGTGGTTAGGTGTTGTCAGGCATGGCTTCGAGAAGGCCGTACGCAAAGAGCAAGGGGCACTGGACGCCGCCGTAGAACAACAGACCGTGAAGATCGCCGCCTAAGATTATTGGCCTTAAGAGTCCGTTTCTCCACTACCAGGTCTATTGCAAATGAATGGTTTGCAGAACACGGAAGACCTATTGGCATGCGAAGTGTTTACCGACGAATGAGAAGTTTTGGCTTGTTTTCATACCGGCCACACTGGATCCTCCCTTTAACTCGAGAACACTGACGTAATCGCCTTGAGTGGTGCAGACAACGGTCACTCTGGGATCAGGAATGGAACAGTATTGTCTTTAGTGATGAGTCTCGATTTTGTTTAGGCATGCACGATGGTCGTGCCAGGGTTAGAAGGCGACGTGGTGAAAGGAGGAATCCACAGATTTTTGTTGAAAGACATGTTCATCACACTGTTGGAGTTATGGTTTGGGGTGCTATAGCTTATGGTTCCAGGTCACCTTTAATCTTCATCAGAGGTAACATGAACGCGCAGCGTTATATCCACGAAGTTCTAGAACCCCATCTTTTACCCTATCTTGACACCCTGGCAGATCCAACTTTCCAACAAGATAATGCCCGACCACATGTTGCAAGAGTCACAATAGACTTCTTTCAACATAATGATGTCACATTGTTGCCATGGCCACCAAGATCTCCCGACTTATCCCCAATTGAGCACGTGTGGGATATGATGGGTAGGAGATTGCTCAATTTGCAACGTCCTCCTCAGACTCTAGAAGCACGTCGAGAGGAGTTGGTGGTTGCCTGGAATGAGATATTACAGGAGGACATTGACCACCTGATCAGAAGCATGCCTAGGCGCGTTGGAGAATGCGTAGCACATCAGGGTGCATCCACACATTATTAAAGGTCAAAGGGCTTTAAAGCAGTGCAATCATTTTGAAATTTTTATCATTTACTTATTATGCTTCATTAAGTACTTACTTATACAAAATTTTATTAAAATAAATCCATTTAAACTGGGTGTTCGGATTTATATGTCACTTAGTATACGTAGACGGTCAAGAAATTCAGTACAACTTGTACAACAACTTGGTGGGTGACGAAGATGATTTATTCCGATATTTCTCACGGACGAGTAAAGACGATTTTCACTACTTACTTGAAAAAAATCTTACCTATGATAAAAAAATGTGATACCAACTTTAAGATCCTTGGCTACGGGTGATAGTTATCTATCGCTTATGTATCTGATGATATCTGAACCAAGCCTTTTCCAATACCGTCCACTTGTATTTTCCTATTTAAATAAATCAACCGTTAATAAATAAGCCAACCATGGAAAGAAAATGAGAAGATGTTTCCTTCTTGTCTCCCTGAAACCATAACCAACCGCAGACCTCACTGTTTCGGGCTCATTAGCCCTCGTCAGTGCGATATAGGTCTTCTCGTCTACTACTGGTAAGTCAAGGAGACAGGTGGACAAGAAGCAAACAATCGTATACGTCTAAAAGACTGAAGGTACTTTACGCTAGCAAGTGGCCGTAGCCATCAACTGTTTTTACCTCCTGTAATTTATCGTGCTTTAGTCATGCATCTTTATATCTTTCCGTTTTGTTATTCCATAATTGATCCGAATAATGGTAATCTTCAATTAAAGATGATGTTTCTTCATTGATCCACTCCATTTTATCGCCTGCTACAAGCCGCAACGATCCGAACGGGTTTGGATAGCCAGCGACACTGATCAACACGTGGATTCATGTCGCTAACGGCACCAACGGGCAAATTGTGGCATGCGGCAAGGACACATTTGTTTTGTCGCCTCTCTGGAAAGACAGTGTGTCGCATGCGTCAATGCCGTATGCTACATGTTGCCCAAAAGTTGCCTCAGTGGAATTGCGCCTTAAGATGGGTTGACAAAGAATTTGAGGAGGACTTGATTCCTGTCGTTCTACTGATGAGATGTGCAGCCGAGAATGCTCAGTTCTTTTGCGTCTCTACCAGATATCTTGCGAATCCCGCACTTTCTCAGAAAACTAGAAACTTGCTCATGTGCAACCTATCACAAAACCTAAGACCGACCCTTACAGCTACAGGTTTATAGCTCTGGTTTCTGATATATACTAAGTGACATATAGATCCGAACACCTAGTTTAAATGGTTTTATTTTAATAAAATTTTGTATAAGTACTTAATGAAGCATAGTAAGTAAATGATAAAAATTTCAAAATGATTGCACTGCTTTAAAGCCCTTTGACCTTTAATAATGTGTGGATGCACCCTGATGTGCTACGCATTCTCCAACGCGCCTAGGCATGCCTCTGATCAGGTGGTCAATGTCCTCCTGTGGTATCTCATTCCAGGCAAACACCAACTCCTCTCGAAGTGCTTCTAGAGTCTGGGGAGGACGTTGCAAATTGAGCAATCTCCTACCCATCATATCCCACACGTGCTCAATTGGGGATAAGTCGGGAGATCTTGGTGGCCATGGTAACAATGTGACATCATTATGTTGAAAGAAGTCTATTGTGACTCTTGCAACATGTGGTCGGGCATTATCTTGTTGGAAAGTTGGATCTGCCAGGGTGTCAAGATAGGGTAAAAGATGGGGTTCTAGAACGTGGATATAACGCTGCGCGTTCATATTACCTCTGATGAAGATTAGAGGTGATCTGGAACCATAAGCTATAGCACCCCAAACCATAACTCCAACAGTGTGATGAACATGTCTTTCAACAAAAAACTGTGGATTCCTCCTTTCACCACGTCGCCTTCTAACCCTGGCACGACCATCGTGCATGCCTAAACAAAATCGAGACTCGTCACTAAAGACAATACTGTTCCATTCCTGATCCCAGAGTGACCGTTGTCTGCACCACTCAAGGCGATTACGTCGGTGTTCTCGAGTTGAAGGGAGGACCCAGTGTGGCCGGTATGAAAACAAGCCAAAACTTCTCATTCGTCGGTAAACACTTCGCATGCCAATAGGTCTTCCGTGTTCTGCAAACCATTCATTTGCAATGGACCTGGTAGTGGAGAAACGGTTCCTTACGGCCAATAATCTTAGGCGGCGATCTTCACGGTCTGTTGTTCTACGGCGGCGTCCAGTGCCCCTTGCTCTTTGCGTACGGCCTTCTCGAAGCCATGCCTGACAACACCTAACCACAGTGTCTACACTTCTTTGCACTCTAACTGCAATTGCCCGAAAAGAAAGTCCAGCTTCCCGAAGTCCCACTATACGGCGCCTATCAAACTCACTAAGTTGACGAAATCGTACAGGTCTCCGTACTGTAGGCATCGTAACCGATCGTAAAGGATGTCAAGAACCAAAATCCGCCAACGTTGATTCTTTACTGCGGCTGAAATATTCATTTTTAGCGTGTTAGTGAATTAAAAAAAAGCAGTATAAAAACCGGAATGTCCAACTGATAAGGCTGAAAATTTTTTCACTTGTTATTTACAGTAAGATAAATACATTCACCAACTTTTATTAAAATAAAACCATTTAAACTGGGTGTTCGGATTTATATGTCACTTAGTATATATACATAGTGGTCTTTAAAATTCAAACTTGTATCTAGATATAAGCCCAAGAATTTAATTGATTGTCTAGCCACATGCAGTATGGTTTCCGACACCAGCGACCCTTCAGCTGTAGCATGCTGCGATCTTATGCAGACTTCCATGCTATGGCTTCCTATAGAAGCTTTGCAGATGGGTGGCTGTCTTCTTCTCTAGCCGCTAGATGTTTTTATCTTTATTAACCGCATAGATACAGAAATAGTACATGTGGTAAAAAATAAATAAATAAAATAAATAAGCTATATAATATAAATAAAATTTATAAAAATATAAGCAAAATCAATATAAATATAACAATCCATATAAATGTTCCATTTCATCTTTAAGTACTCAAGGTTGTACAATCCATATATTCGCTTATGTTACAAAATGCATTTGATGCTAATAATTTTTTAACTTGGTTTTTAAATCAAAAATATTTACTAGTTTGTTGTTTTTCAGCTGGTAATTTATTGTATAATTTGATGCAGTTATAGTAGGGTGATTTTTTGAAATGTGTCGTGGTATGTGTCTGGATGATCTTTAAATTCTGATTTCTAGTATTATAATTATGATGAGCATTAATATTTGGGAATAGGGTATTAAACTTCTTAAAGTAAGTTGCACATTTCAAAATGTAAATACAGTGTAATGTAAGAATTTCTCGTGATTTAAACATTTCTGTGCAGGAGTCAAGTGGGTCCACTCCGAAATTTAATCTGATGACTCTGTTTTGGGCAACAAATCCTCTATTAATTTCGGAAGATTTCCCCCATGTCATAATTTTATAAGACATTTCATTTACGACATCTTTCAGTTGTAAAATGGCAAAATATGTTTTACTTAAATTTTTACATTAAAATTTAGCTTACAATCGAAATATGTACCAAGTAATTTACAAGAATCCGATAAATTAAAATCATACACATCCATGTCTAAGGCCCGTATCGTTAGTCGTCCCTGCAATTGTAGGCTGCGTTTATGGCCTCCTTGATTGTCATACTGTTTTCTCTCCTTAAAAAGTTTCTAGATTACACTCGTCCCGTGTCAGCGTCAGCGCTCTCCTATTGTTAAGATATGTTTTTCTTTTAAATTGTAGGAAATTTCAGGCTGATAAAACATGATATAACTCAAAAGCAAGCACAATTTGATGCAAATAGATGCTTGTGACATAACCTCAAAATAGAGCTCTGATACGGAGAAGTAGAAAACTATGACGATCAAGGAGGCCATAAACGCGCCCTACAATAATTGTAGGGACGACTGACGATACGTGCCTAAGTCGACTGTATTTTGGATGATAAAATTGATAACAGCAGTTTTATTATAATTCAAGATTAACCTACTTCTTTGACACCAAGCAGATAATTCATCGAATATACTAAGAATTTTGGAGTGAATTTGATTGACATTTTTTGCAGATAGAGTTATAGTGGTATCATCTGCAGACATATCCCTCTGAGATATGACTGGGCAAATCACTGACGTACAAATTGAACAGCAGTGGTAATTGATGGGTACTCATCCCACAATGTCAACGCAGGTGGTCCTCAAGGATCGGTCTTGGTCCCGACCTTGTTTCTCTTACATATCAACGTTTGACAGGCTCGGCACTTAACCTAACCGTGTCGAACTTCATGCATCCAGAACTGGACGATACGACGGCTCCTTTGTTCCTGGGGTAGCGAGATTGTAGGGTGTCCCAAAATTAACGCAAGATTTGAATTAAATAGAAAATGCCATTTTTAGTCTTTTAATAGTTATATTTTTATTGACTCATAAAGTACATAGGATAGGGTTATGTATGGAATAACACATCGGACAAATGGCCTCCACGGCTTTGCATGCACATGCGCACTCTTTTGTCGAAATTTTCCATGACCCTTCTGCATAAATGTGGCTGAATTTCGTTGATGCAGCGTTGAATCTCCTCCTTTAATGCACGGGTGGTTGTGGGCTTGTTGACATAGACTTGTGATTTCAAATAACCCCATAAAAAGAAGTCTAATGGTGTTAAATCACACGATCTAGGAGGCCAATTTTGATCACCGAAACGAGAGAGTACACGACCGGGAAATGTCTCATGCAGTAATTGAATTGTTTCACGGGCTGTATGACATGTGGCACCGTCTTGTTGAAACCACATATTGGGTACATCAATATCATTCAATTTTGGCAGAAAGAACTGTGCAATCATGTCGCGATATCGAGCACCAGTAACAGTCACTGCTGACCAGCATCATTTTCAAAAAAATATGGCCCAATTATGCCTCCAGCCCAAAATCCACACCAGACAGTCACGCGTTGTGGGTGCATTTCTTTTTCGACAATCACACGTGGGTTCTCCGAACCCCAAATGTGGCAATTTTGGCGATTGACAAAGCCATCAAGATGAAAATGTGCTTCATCGCTTAGGATGATTTTGCTTGAAAAATCAGGGTCCATTTGTTGATGTTCAATAATCCATTCAACAAACTCTCTTCTCTCTGCATGGTCATTAAGCTTCAATTGTTGTGTTAATTGAAGTTTGTAAGCATGAAGACACAGATCTTTGGTGAGTATACGCTGCAGAGAGGTTCTTGACATTTGCAATTCTTGTCCACGACGTCGAATTGAGGTTCCTGGATTGTCCGCAACACTCTCACGCACTGCTTCGATATTCACATTTGAACGGCTTGTTTTTGGACGACCAGTGTGTTTGGCGTCTCCAACGGATCCAGTCTCCATGAATTTTTCAATTAATCTCTTCACAGTTGACGAAGTTAAAACACTATTCCGGCCATATTTTGTATGAAATTTTCGAACTGCAGCCGCCAAGCTTTCACTATTTTTGAAATATTCTTTAATAATGAAGACACGTTGTTCTATCGTGTAACGCTCCATTTTTCATAACCCTATACTGTTAGCTGTCAAATTGCTTTTTTTCAGGGTTGCCAACACTTCACTGCACAAATGGCGGCAAATTCAAATCTTGCGTTAATTTTGGGACACCCTTTAGAACAATCTACCCTAGGAGGCTTTTCCTAGTTCTGCTAATCTTAGGCCGTTCAGAAGTCGTCATTGCATCCGCTCTGGTATTTAGGCTTCTGCGTGACCGACAGCTTCGGTATAAAAAACTATGCTTAGGAGAAAAAGCTTTCTATGCGGGTCGTCTGGAAGAGAACACAGATTTCGTCGAAAAATTCATGTTGTCATGTAGTCATGGCCTTCCAACAATTGTAAAATGGAGGATGTGATTATGAGTTGGAGCAGCAGATAAATCGTTTTTTTCTGAGACCTGACGCAATGAATCCGCTTGTGTTCTCGGATCAATGAAATTCAGTTTCCTTAAGTCCTTGAAGTATTGTAGGTTTGTATCGACTGTACCTATTCTTATTTAATACTATCTGTACTGTTGATTTTGACACCAATTTCACGTTCTATTTTACTTACTAAGGCACTAGGGATTTCGTTGGCAACTTGTAAAATGCTTCTGTCTCGATTTTCATTTTCAATATTGTATCCTGAAGGCCCCATGGTTTAAGAAATTAACTGCTATTTTTCTAAATTGGGTTTTATGAAGCTGCCGCCGTTCGGGGAACATCTCCAAGTACCTTGCTGAGGTAATCTAGGCGTTTCTGTATGACTGTAAGTAAAGCTCTAAATTGTCAAGCTTTTCTCCATTTGAGTAGGGAATACCGGACATTTTCAACAGGTTTCGACAATTTTTTTGACAGATTTATGACTTTAATGATAGAAAACGTACCTACTATTTATTAAAACACAATTTTAATACTTTGAATTATTTAACGTCAAAGGCAGAGCCTCCTTAGGTGAAAAAAATGCGTTACTTGTTTTCTGACAAATAAATCATGGCCTCCTTAGAAAATCCTTAACACATAACATTACGTATGACGATATTTCGATGATACTTCAAACTTTCATGCACTTGTAAGACATCACTAGGCTGGAAATCTTGCGCTCTTTTCATAAATCAAAAAATCCAATTTGGCGGCCATGAGAAGAATTAAAGTTGAGGCAGGTTGCGGAAAAACAAAAAACGATTGAGACATGTCATACACGCTATCTTATTTGTCTTAAAATAATGCCCGAATAATGTGACAGCTGTCCAATTAATCGTTTAGGATTTACTGGCAAAAAACTATATTCCACATTTTCGGTTTTTTGCTGGTATTTCCAAAACCAATTGACCTTGACCTTTGCTGTAGGTATAACAGGAGCCGAGATCCCTGTATAGAGAAGCGAATCTGGGTCACACTGTATAACTTTGCTCCACTTCCACGGAAGTAAAATCATTATTCGCACTGCCACTGTCATGAAAAAAGGGTATACGTGAAGCAGTGGAATGTAAATGCTCATAAATGTCATGAATTGTTCATGAAAACTCAAAATGCAGTTTTACGGACAAAAGGTATGAGCAAAACTTGCCTAGGTGAATTTTATGTGCAGAAATGCAATGTGGAATATGCAGAAAATGCAGTTACCAGAAATTGTACTAACATGGGAATGCGTGCATTATTTCGCAAAATTCAAATAGAGTATCGGTTGCCTTTTGGTCTGCTTTCAGTACGTTTATTCCACTGTTATCAAACCATGTTTTCAATACTGCCATTTTTAGAATACCTTACATGTTTTCATCCTTCTAACTGATTTTGCTTATGTAAAAAGAATCCTTCAGTGAGAATGGGTTCTATCTATTCCCCATCAACAGCGTTTTATCAAATGTCTTCATTTGCTAGATCAGAGTTCCCCAAGAGTTTCCCCAAACTTTTTTGTGTCATCTGTGGGCAAAATTAAATTATTTGAATAAGACAGAAAATCCAGAAGCTGTATATTAAAAATATTTTTTGATTTTTCCGAAAACATTCCATAATTCGAACATCTTCTTTCATCAATTAGCTCGAATTACGGAGATTGCACTGTAATTATATTACCGATTGCTAAAACTTTCAAAAAGAAACTATTGAGGAGTACTCGTGTAATTTTGCATGATTGAATATTTAACTACTAATAACTAAAGTCATGATTGGCGTAATTTATCTATCTTTGCTGACTACGAGTACAAAACTAAAATTTAATAAAAAATAATGTACTTACTTTTCTCCAGCACTCTCAAACAAAATAACACTGACTCACTATAATTTGTGTGATATACTATCTGTTTATATTTTTTAGAATATTTTCTTAGCACTATCCTTTTCAAGATTCAGGAAACGAATAAACGTATTTGTCCCACATTCGTATTTATAGAGTGACGAATTGAACAAGTCAGTGCAAGGTAGCGAAGCTCTGAGACTGCGACTCTCAGGTTTTTACAAGTTCAAAATGTATTGCGACCACAAAGCGAATACCAACATCCTACAACTTACACAATTTTATAAACATATATAATACATTTTTTACTTCATAGGTACTTTTATAAATAATGTATATGTTTTGATATTATAAGATAGTATGATGTAAGTAAATAGGTACTATCAGTGTATGTGTTGAGATCCACTATCCTGGACCCCCATATTCATTTCATGGACCCCCAAATTTTTTTTCGCTGACGTAGACCCCTTGCAGGTTGTCATAGATCCCTAGGGGTCGATATAGACCACTTTGGGAATCAATGTGCTAGATGATACGTTATGGTATTAGGTTTTCCTTTGATGAAAGTGATATCTTACTTTCCAACACCTCTTTCAATTCTGATCGCCTATTTTGCAAGTATCCTTTTGTTCACTAGGTACGTACAATCTCTCCACATTGTTAAATAATCAGGGACTTTCTAACTCGCGCATTCTCTCTATCTCTATTCCCATAAGTGATCAATATCTTGATTAAAATACCATCAAACTAAAATTGAGTTGTCAACTGTCATCGAATAACGTCAACAACAGCTCTTGTTTATCTTAGCTGGTAAAAATCAGAATGTTAATCTGTTTCTATTTAGAAGCCATAACGTAGCAAAAACAAATTAATGAATCTAGCACAAAGTTGAGAAACAGGCTACGATCCATTCACGAAAGCAATCAATCAGAAAGTTCAACAGGAACATAATGGCGCGCACGGAATGGGTTGAGCTTTGACAGCTTTCACTGAACAAGAGTATTATATCAGCATTAACAAATAGACCAGGCAGTAGGGATAGTTTATCGGAAAATTGGAGAACAAATGACTGTTATACTTGAAAAGGCACGAAAACAAAGTTGTAACTTGTATGATTGATTGTTACGTTTAATATGGCGTTATACCACTCAGGATGATCTGGTAGATACAAACATTTTTTAATGCGGGATTATACAGTATCCAATGTAAAACTTCAAGGTCCTTAGTTATTTTCACAGTAGAAAGGACTAAAGGCTTCATACTGGCTTTATCCCAAATACTGTAATCAGTTTTTCTTCTAAAATAAACTTTCTTGAGAGATGCGACTTATGTCCAGTAAAAAATGCAATAGATGTCAGGGTTAAAATTTTGTAATGTTTTCGTCACTGTGGACTCAGCCAAAAAACAGATTTTGTATGTAGGGTATCCCAGACGTCAAGCTGGAAACGGGGAATAGACCAAATCATGATAGTTATCAGAAAAATGTAAAAAAATTCCAAGTCGTGTCCTTTTTGAACTATAGGCTTTTAAAAGATAAGAAAGATCGGAAAAAAACTACACCTTTTGAATATCGGTTCACATGATTACTTTAAAACCATACTGTGACCTATCTTGCCTCGTAAAATGTGGGTTTTCTACATGTTGTGTAGATTTATGTAACCATCTTTTTTAAATGTCGAGTCATCAGTCCCTAAAATTTTCTGTAAAGATCGCGGGTCTTCCTGGTGCCTCTGAAACATTGTCCGACAAAACTCAACTTTTGGAAGATAATCCCGGGGTTGTAGAGATTGTACTCGCTGTACGTGGTGCGGGTGCACCTCGTCCTTTCACAAAATTTGGTTGTACTTTTGGGCACTCCCGTGCTTGCTTCTAGTTGACTGAAGTACTGGGATCTTCTTCGACTGTTTATAATATGACGTATTTGTAAGGAAATGAAATTCTTTCTTCACCACGTGGGCATCCTCTCTCTGAGAGTAAACAGTGCACATTCACTAAAACTTGGTGATCAGGATGACGAGCAGCACTTGGGTATCTCTCACGGTAAGCTTAGCTATAGCACTAGCATTGCATCTATATTCCCCACAAATGAGGTGCATATAGGAGTATTCCTGTACTGTGTACACAGACATGGTATTATATATCATGAATTAATAAAAGTGGCCTTAGTATCTGTCTTGTTGCCACTACGTGGTACGAGACCGTCCGACACTCCGCCTAAGAAAAAATTGAAATTTCTAGTAATGGTTGTAGATTTTTCATCTTTTTTAGAGCCTACGATTTGAAAAGTAGACGACTTAGAATTTTTTATACTTTTCTGATAACTATTATAACTGTGCCCATCACCGCACGGCTATTATGTAAAAAACCTATAAAACTTAAGAAAGCTATAAAATGTCATCTTGCAAACTAGGTAGTTCTTAGAGTGCAAACAGTCACTCCTATTTGCTCACTAGGATCATTGTGAGCGTTCATCTATGGAGGGATAGCTCAACTACACCCTTCGACTATGTGTTCCCTTTCACTGTCGTTTAAGAACAATTTCAGCAACAATCTCGCCGACTCAGTAAGTCATTATTTTCCGGAGTGTACTTATGCAAAACTTGCCTTCAACCCAAAGAAATTTAAGGATATTTTCTCCCAACACTTAAGGCAATTAACTATAAATACTATATATATATATATATATATATATACATATATGTATACAGGGTGTCCGCAAAGTTGGGGTTTTCCTTTACACGACGTGTAGATCTTGAAAACCGAAGCAATTTTTCTTAGTACCATATACACCAATGTCTTAATTGAACCGAGATAAAGGGCTCTGCAACATCAAAAATATCTGAATACCGTCCTGTAGCCGCGATATCCCCGACTGGTACTAGGACACTAGCTCAGTATGCAACCTTCAACCGACGGTTACGGTCACGCGTGAGAACTCGTATAATCGATTGCGTTTCAAAAAACAACAAGCACTAGAGACGTGGCTAGAGACGTGCAAATATCAAAAACTAAAGTGTGGCAAACGCTGCGTGAAGAGTGGCTGTATCCGTTTCACGTCCATCGTGTACAAGCCCTTCAACATGACGATTTTCCAGCAAGAGTGCGGTTTTGTGAGTGGTTGTTGCATCAACATGACAATAATCCGGACTTTTTGAAGTGCATATTGGTGATAGACGAATCTACGTTCACGCGTAATGGGGTGAATAACTTTCGCAACACTCATGTTTGGTCAGTAGAAACTCCGCACGCTGTCCGTCGGGCACATTTTCAACAAACATTTTCGGTGAATGTTTGGGCTGGCATGATGAACGGTATGCTCATTGGACCATTTATTCTCCCAAATCGATTCGACGGGATGCAATGTCTAGACTTTTTACGCAACATTTTGCCTTCCTTGTTAGAAGATGTGCCATTAAGTGTAAGACAATCAATGTGGTTTCTGCACGATGGTGCACCTCCCCATTTTAGACGCGAAGTGCGTGAGTTTTTGAATGAATTATTTACGAATAGGTGGATCGGATGCAATGGACCCGTAGCGTGGCCTCCAGACTTAACACCATGTGATTTTTTTCTTTTGGGAGAAATGAAACGCTTAGTGTACAAAACTGAAGTGCATACGGTTGACGAACTTCGTCTCAGAATTGCACAAGCTGGTGCTTTCATTCGGGGGAGGGACTCCATTCTCAAAGCCTGCACCGATGCTTGGCTACGTCGTGCACGCACCTGTGTTTTTGAATCAAACGGCGATAACTTCGAACAATACCTATAAAGTACGTTTACCTAAAAACTGAAAACGCAGCAACGCCGTCATATTTGTTACCTCTGTTCGTGTTCTGCACCACCGCCGGCGTCTGCTCGGTAGCGCATCAGCTGATTTCATTTTCTGTTGGAGCGGTATGATTTCGGGCAGAGACGTACTTAGCCCTTCTCGTCAACTGGAGAGTGAGTACTTTTTCCCTTATTTTTTTTTACTTGGTCGCCCTCGTTTCACTACACATTACCTTTGTTATTTCAAGGGTAGTTGTTTTTTCTGAAAAGAAAAACCCCAACTTTGCGGACACCCTGTATATATATATATACAGGGTGACTTCGTAGTTGAGTCATTTATTTTAACAGTGAGTAGATCTGATCAAAAGAAATGTTTTTTTCCTTTACCACTTTTCTGGTAAAATTAAAGTAACAAAGTTATAGCCCTTTGGAAGTTTGAGTACCGCCCTGTCTCAATAATAATATTATGTGCTCGTGTTTGGCAACAACGGATATAATCCGCCTTATCGGTTCATCGCATCGGAAACAAAAAAGCGAAAGAATTTGGAACGATGTTTTTACAATAAATTATTTTATTCAGTTGTATACAGTCAGTGTCAGTCGGTAACGCGTGAGTGAATAGTGGTGTCTGTTGCGTGGCTCAAACTAAATAAAAAATGGCACATGTTTATGCGGATCGGTTTCCCAATCGAGTGTAACCAACCCCTCGTGCCTTTGTTAATGTAGTACAACGGGCTCGTGAATCAGGTGACTTAAGACCTCACAGGGGACGGCATGCCGGTGCTCCAAGACCTCACGATCAAATACAGGTCCGCACTGAAATACTTGTCGGGAGGATACTTTATAAAACAAAGTAACATTTTTTTTTTATTTTTACACACATATTTTGGTTTATCTTCCTTCTACAATCATTATCTGAAAATTAATGACTCAACTTCAAAGTCACCCTGTATATATATATAAGGTACCCTGTATATGCTACTAGTACTGCATACACAAAATTTCAAGTCATAATTTTAATCCGTTCCGAAAATATATATTTCTTTCGCTTTACACCCTGTACCTTGAGAACAGTACATTTTTTATTGTCATGCGCTTAATTATGAAGAACTCCGATGAAAACATTTGTTGGCGATGCCACTATTTTTGGTGGACAAGCAGGGAAATATTCTTCTGACCCTTAGGGATGATTGGGGTGAGGTAGACAAATTATATTTATTACATTTTCAGAAACATGTTTGACCGGTTTACCATATCAGCAATTCTTTCCGCAGTTACGTAAGATTTCGTGCTTTATGTACAGCTTCATACCTTCGATGCATTTGTCGTGTTGCCATGCTCCAGTTTATGTGCCAATGCATGCAGAGGTCATAATATATATGTTACGCGTGCTACTTGGAAGTTTGTAGAATTCATATGACTTGAATTTAGAGAAATTACTGCTGTACTGTGATAAAATAGACACATTTAGTATTTTGTGGAAGATGTCTTTTGGATGGCAAGTGTTGTGTCCGCTACTCATGCGTGGGTAAACTCATGTCATATCGACATACCAGCGGGCAAATCATGGGTGACATAAAAAATTTGCACTTGGTTTTAGATCTTTTTTCTGAGTTCACAGAAATGTAAAATAATAACTACTCTACTTTTTATTTATGTATAGAAAAAAAATACCTCTGAAATTCAGTCATGTTTCAATAAAAACAATTACATCAACGATTAATGCTCTCCGTGCTGAAGGTCCCCTGGAGGCGCCCTGAAATATTAAACTTGAAAATATGTATAATTACTTGCTAAGAAGTTGGCTTCTTATACAAAAATACATTCAAAAAACGAACCTCATCCATGCTAAGCCAATGGGCTTTGCCCATTAGAGCTCTTGTCCATGTCGCTGTAGTGAGATGGACCTGCCAGATAGACCCCACTGACTTCGATTATCTCGTACATGCAGAACTGGTCGATACGACCGCTCCTTTGTCATTAAGGCATCGAGATTGTGGAGCAATCTACAAGAAGAGGCTTTTCCCAGTTCTGCCAACCTCAGGCAGTTCAAAAATCGGATTAACAAAGTTTCTTCACGATTCCCAAAGCGGCCGCGGTGCCCTGGCATTTAGGCTTCCGCCTACGTGACTGCTTCTGATTAAGAAAATTCTAATTTTCACAATTTCAAGAAGTCTGATCAACTTGAAGTTTGCACAGGGATCAAGCGACGATGAAAATACAATAACCTTGTAAATATTTATAAAGAATTGAACTTTGCACCAGTGAATTTGAACACTCGAAAAATAACTGAAAAATTAGAAAATTTTTAAAATTGTTTATAAATTTCGTCATTTGAACAAATTTGGAAGTAAATTTAGATTTACTGCCAAACATAAGACATACCAAAAATCGAAGCTTTTGATGAAAGGTACTTTTGTTGTCGTTTTCAGAAAATAAATAATGTATTCAATGATAAAGGAACTAAAAAACACGCTTTAATATCAAGTCGAACTAAGAAGTAGAAAATAATTTTGACGTATAGGAGAAATTTAGTGTTAATGCAGTAGAAAGCCCCACAACTAGGTATGTATAATTTGAATCAAGACATGAACAAAAAGTTATAGTAAAAAGATCGTAGGTGCAATTGACTATATTTTCATAATGACTCGAATTTTGTAAATAGTGATTAAAAAAATAACACACTTAATATCAAGCAGCCACCCACAATTATCTGGAACACTAGGACAGCACGGAACCTACGCACTTTTATATGTTTCGCAGAAAAATACGAATTTCATGCAAAATGTCAACAATTGTCAAACTGGCGGCTTAAGCCTGATTGTAGTATGAACTGTCGTCCTAACTACAGACTATGATATGATATTTTGAAGACAAGTCAATCAAAGACTTGCTTCTTTTACCTAGTCTGAACTCGTTGGTTCCAGTGGACATGCGACCTTCGAGATGGTCGATACGAGTATTTAGTAATAGATGATACTTCTGCTGTTTTATTTCGATAGATGAAAATGGCTGTCGCAAATACCTAGCTTGTTATAGGTTAGGTTCGTTAGTTCGCCTATAAACAATTTTACGACTGCCTTCCTCTCATTTAACGCAGGTGGGCTAACGAGCAAAAAACCAGTCCGACCAACGTCTTCAGTATAAGGAACAAAATTTAGTGTCAGTTTAAGAAGCAGTAAAATCGTCCTTACTCTCGCAGGGTCGCTCTTACCTAAATAATTAAGTACCGAGAGAAATGGTCGTGTTTTCCCCCTCTCAACATTTTTTCACGAATCAAATGGACCCTGCAGCGACGGATCTTTTTCTAAATGAGCAGCAGGGCCGTTAAACTGAGTTTTGCGTTTGACGGTCTCAAATCCTCCGCGTTACCTGCAAAACGAAAACCTGCCCAGAATTTATATGAGGTGTCTCATAATTAATGATTATATACTCAGCAAGAGAGTAAATAAAGCTCCAAATAAAAATGTATTCGTTACCGGCAATCTGTATAGTCTGTTATTCTATACAATTCCTAGGCAATGTCTATTCAAGGTACGAGATATTACTCTGCCTAGGCATTCTATACAGTACCAAATGCGTAATCGGTAGTGTGTAAGAGATGAAAATAGAAAAAGATAAGACAGACGGCTATGGTTCTAAATATGTTTGCCCTATATGTGGGGAAACATTTTTGAGTTGTAGAGAACCGCATCAGTTCCAAAAATAATTTAAAGCGGCAAGCTCGGAAAATGTTCAAAACTCGTGAAAAAAGGTAAGAATCGCTGTTCAGGAAAACGACAGAGGTGGTGATGCTTGTAATATACTAGCTATAGCGTTAAACAACAGGTCACAAAACTTCTTCAATTTGGAACAAATCAAGGCATTGTAAAGGCATCGCATTCGAGGCAGCAGTTTACCGTTTGTCATCACGAATTGCTGAAAAAGAAGAAGTACCTAATCAAGAAACGACACTTCGTACAGTTGTGACTCGGCAATCCAGGGTTGAAAACATGTATTTTTTATTACATACAAAACATGTTTTTTTTTTGTTTTAAACGATTCTTTTGTTTTAAACATGTTTTTTTTTTGTCGTTATATTTTGTTTTAATCATATAAAACTTAGAAAACATATTGTTTAAATCATCTTTTTATAATATTAATTGAAGATGTTCAATCTATTATTCTACTAAATAATAGATACGCTTTTAAAGTCCGACTCTGTACTAAACACTAAACTGTCGCGCCACGCCGCCGTTAGGCTCTGCCGGTGAATCCCCGAAATAAGGAAACCAATTGCAATAAGGAACTATTGGCCTGGAAGAACGACAGACTACTATTTATAAATTCGCCTTGCAAGTTGGCTATTGCAATAACGTCTACTGTAAGTTATTTTGTCGTGTTATTTTTTTGGAAAATGTCGTCTACAGGAAGGAAGAAAGATGCCATTTGGCCCTATTTTGATGTTAAAGATAATAACAAAAAACCAGTGTCTGCTAAATGTAAAAAATGTAAAGTAATTAATGCTGGACTAGTGCTGCCTATGAAGAAACATATTCAAAAATGTGTTCCATCTGAAAATTCTCAGCTGCCAATGTCAATTATCTATGATTCCGAGTCAGATGAGGATTTAACGCTAGTTGAGATATCCAAACTCTAGAAATATTCAAAGAATGTTCACCCAGATAATACTACAGGAAACATTGAATAAAGTATAAAGTATAAAGACAAATGCCCAAGACTATTTGAAAAAACTAAAGTATGTCGCATTTGCTTTGCATAAAGTCCAACAGCCAACATAGAAAGACTCTCTATCATACGGTTTAGTCCATTCAAAACTACGTAATCGGTTAAGCAATGTCACAGCTGCTATTTTTAAAGAGCTTAATTCCATCAGTGATGGCGTGACTGATCAGATATCAGATTGGTGACTTAGATGACTATGAGACTGAAAGGGTGTGGGGAATTTGTTAACGCTTGTATGCAAAATGTTTAAGCCTTCCAGTTCTTGTTGTGTTCCTATTATTAATAAATGAATAATATTTATGCTAAAAAGTTTGTATAATGTAATTGAGAACACTTCCTATTTTTGTTTATTATATTAATGAAGAAAATGAAGAAAACAAAACGCTTGTTTAATTTAAGTGTTTTAAACATGTTGTAAACTATTTTAACCAAAAACTGTTTTAAACCTAAGTAAATGTTTAAAACAATTGATTAAAAAAAATGTTTAAAAGAAAAAAACTTTCGGGAATCTACAAAAACAGGTCAGGGATTTGTCAAGTATACTTGCAAGAAATACTGCAATACTGAAAAGTGTTCATGTCTGAAAATGTCACAATAGTTCCTCATGTGAGGATAAATAGTTTTTTTTACCTAATTAGTTTTCAGTATACCCAGTTCTTTTTTTACAAAATTGATTTGCTTCCTAAATTTTCAACACTTATTACCTGATTATAAGCAAATTAGGCTATGTTACTTGAGCCAGAATTGGTGTAAGTTTTATGTTAATTTTATGTTGATTTTCCTGTAGTAACTGTTGTAATAATAAATATTTTTATAGAAAGTATCTCAGTACAGTAACTGCTAATATTAATAAAGTTGATTTTGAACAAACATAAACTACTTTATTTGTTTATCAATTTATAGGCAGGTAAGCACTAAAGTAACATTGACGAGTACATACTCAAATATACTTACATATTTCACATATTGCCTGAGGATCTGCACGTACTCTATGCAATGCCTGGAAATGCACGTCGCCTAGGTAAAGTATACAAGGAGCAATAATATTTACAATATTTCATAAATTAACTGCACGCTTTAGGCATTGGCTAGAAACTGAATAGAATACCTGAATTATATAGTTCCGCGGTAACATATATACTAAAAGTTTAATACCTAATCCCTACTAATACGTAAATAAGAAGGTGCATTTGTTTGTTACTCAATCACGCCGAAATCTCTGAACGGATCTGGATTGAATTTGGTATAGAGATAGGTTCTAGTCTAGAATAGCACATAGACAACTTTTTATACCAAAAAAATAGCTTTGAAGTAACTATTTCATGGGCTACAGTTCAAACGGCGTAGTTGAATTTGAATGTCTGGCCTGAAAGCGCTCAGTCGCTGGTCCGACCGAAATGAGCGAGGGTATATAAACAGCGAATTTTCACCGTGAATTTACTTCATTCCAAAGCGCTGGAATGACATTGACAACTTTTAGGTTAGATCTTGAAGGCGGGCACAGGCTGTATTTTGCTGCAAAAATAAAACTTGAAGGGGCTGAAATAGGGGGTGAAAACTACTATAAGGGAACTGTTATTTTGGAAATTCTACTCCTATGGAGTGGCGTTGAAAGTGAATACTTTTAAGGCTGAAATACATAGAATATTTGATTTTAGGCCAGCCCAAAGGTAAGAGTATGTTTTGTATAAAATGAAAAATAATAATTAAGAATTACAGAGATTATAATGCCCTCAAGACGGGGTAGGGTGGGGTTGAATATTTATATGGAGAAGCTTGTCACTCTACAAGATCTCTAATCCCTGCATGTGTTCCAGAAGGATCACTGAATATCGTGGAAGTCATTACTTGATCAACTTGGAATAAGAAAATGGACCTAACAAACAAAGTCCAACAGTTTCTTCAAAACCTACAATCCATTTCGTCAGCCCACGGTGCATTCATAAAGTCAACTTGCAACGTCGCAGCTCAAGCAAAGACAACTAAACAATCATTAATTCCAGGTATCTCATCTCATAGGAAGAATATGCTGATTCTGATTTATTGGATGATTTGATTCAAAAAGGACGCCTTTTAACGAAGCTGCATGTTCCTAGGCCCAAATTTACGTAAAAACATTTCTCAACAATTTGTTTGAGCAAATTCCAAAAATTGGACATTCTGAACAAAAATGGTGCCTGAGAGCGTTTCCCTAAGGTTGATAGTGTTCGAAATATAAGGGATATATCGTAAGAAAAAGTGTTTCGACCCGAAAACCAATATGAAAAAACTAAAACTTTAATGTTGCCGAACCTCCTGAATATCCCTGTAGCATCCATTAACAAAGTTCTACAATATTTTAGGGGACAAAAATGATGGTTTACAAACACAATACTAAAAATCCTAAAATGCGCTGAGATTTTGTTAATTGACGTTTATAGAATACTTAGGAAGTATGTCAACATAAAATTTTTACTGTTTTATGTTGTTTTTCGGGGTTTAAAGTAGCATATATCCTACTTCTTCAAATATATATATATTGTAAGAAACGACAAATTTTGGCGAGCCTGCTGTGTCGTTACTGCTCTGATAGCTGAGGGAGCGACGATCTGTCAGGTCATACCCCTGTCAAGAGTCACACCGAGATACTTAGCAGAATTTCCCCATGGTATGCGAGATCCATTCACTGAAACCTCAGGCGGGGTGCCGCAACGTTTTTTAGTAAAATAGATGGCCTGCGTTTTCGAGTAATTAATTATGATGAGCCACCGATCTGCCCATTCTAATACCTCATCCACCGCACTTTGTAACCTGTCGTGAACCAAATTCCCGGTACGCGACTGGGCCATTAGTGCAGTGTCATCAGCATATAGATAGACTTCACAGTCGCTAGGGCAAGGGCATCATGCGTGGAAACTGAGTAAAGGCACTAGAACTGAACCCTGAGGGACGCCGGCTTTGATAGGCCGTACTGCCGACAAGAAATTATTAATTTTGATTCGAAATTTCCTACCTTGAAGGAAGGATTTAAAATGATTTAGGAGCCAAAATGGAAAGCCCTTTTGAATTATTTTATAGAGAAGGCCCTTGTGCCACACCTTGTCAAATGCCTTCAAGACATCCAGAAGCAAGATGCCAGTACATCCGTTAAGGGTGAAGCCCCTGGTTACTCGCTCAACAAGCCTAGCCGCCTATAACTCCGTACTATGCTCAGAGCGAAATCCAAATTGCACGTCAGGAATCATATGGTGATCTGACGAGAAATTCGTAAGGTGACGTAGAATCACCATTTCAGCGAGCTTAGACGGAGTAGACAGTAGGCTGATGGGACGGTAGTCCTGGGGAAATATTGAACCCACATTCTTCTTAACCACTATAACTTCCGCAGTCTTACCCGCCGATGGAAAGTACTGGGACCTGAGCATGGCATTGATAATAGCCACGAGATAAGTCAAGGACTTCCGTGAAAGCAGCTTCAGCGCCTTATTAGTGATTTGATCCTCCCCAGGCGCTTTACGCACCTTGATGTATTTAATATGACCTTGAAGCTCTGCTGGTGTGCAATGCGGGATCTCAGGAGAAGCCGCTGAACTCTTCAGCTGAAGAATCTTCCGAAAAAGAATCTCCTGAGGACGAATCACTAATGGCGGCGCCGGGATCACTGACGTTGGCCCTAAAATATTTCCGGACGGATCTTACAATTTGTTGCTCCTCGTCGAGATCATTATCAAGATCATAGTTGGGAGAGAACTGTCGTTCCATAGCATCAGCGAAAACCTCGACCTTGTCCTGTGTCCTGAAGACTATGTCCCCAGGACCGTGGATGTGCGGGAGTTGTTCGCGCTTTCCGTTTCTGAGCGACTTCGCCACTTTCCAGAGAGGAGTACTTAAGTTAAGCATCCCCGCCAGAAAGTCGTTCCATTGGTCATTGCGGAATTCATGGAGGGTATTTCTTGCTTCATGAACTAGATTCCTCGCTCTGTGAATGTCATCAGGATGAAAGCATACATTATCCACACAATCTCCTCAGTCCCAAGCTTCCTTATTAAAGTTTATTCACTGCAGCGTTTGCCAGCAGCTTGACTTTTTTTTTGGCAAGGTTCAATCCGTGCCATATAATATATTATCCTATTGCATGCCGGTAGGACTGGATTCGTTATGACAGTGTTACGTGCGTGGTTGAAATTGCTTGTAAAATGAACTGTTGCAGTTCAACTAAGTGCACGACAGGAATGTAGTTTCTGAAAATAGACTGTACATCCTAAAATCAATGTTTAGGCTTCAGATGTTCCGATAAATGTCAGTCTTATTATGCGTGATCACCCCACTTCTTTCCAGAAGACGTCTAAAGTACACGGAATAGTGATAGTAGGGTTAACCAGCGTATAAACCAGTTTCCTTCTAAATTGGTCCTCAAACCTGAAAGGCAGCTTCTTCTGGTCTCACATCCTCAATGAATGTTGACTATTATTCTACACTACTCTATTGGTGATCTAAATAAATTTACAGAAGCCAGACCTACCCACTCGCATAGATTCTCAACCCACGAGGTGCATCGTTGTCCTGCAGTCCATTATTTGCCCGTAACATTGCCTTGCATTATCAGCTGCAGGGTTTGATATTGTCACGACAGTGATGAGGGAGCAAAATTGCTCTGGGTTAAGCAGATTCGCTGGTATGGAGGCTCAAAGCATAACAAAAAAATAAAATATCAAAGTGTATCAACAAAAGTAGAAATAAAAGTACAATAAAATGTAACAGATACTCATTTTCTGGCACAGGAAGGTCCAGTCCCACGAAGAGGGATTCGCCCCCGAGTGATCACAGAGAGAGGGATACTCAAATGTGTCGGCCAATCCAGTTTTTATGAACCGATCGAAATACCACAGGTGGCGAATAATACAATTTTCAAGATTTTGCGTTATTTGCCGGCGATGTGCAGATTTCCCAGCGGATAGGGTTTAGGGTATCTATCGACCTATATGGCGCCTATGTGGCTCGTGTAAGGCTCCACAGAATCATTGCGAGGCAGTTAGAATCGAAAAATAAGGATCATCTCCAGTGTCGTATGCAAGGATTCGAAGTCCAGGTAGTTGTGACTGAAGTGAGTAGTTCTTCTATGCAGCAAAGAAGTGGCGAACGCCAAGGGTTTGAACAACAGCGTTGCCGAGACTATTCGTCGTTGAAAAAACATCTGGTTCGTATTTTCCTAGTTTGTGAGTTATTGATCATTTAAATGCCATTATATGGATTTAGTAGAGATATTTGGACAGTTTTTTTAATTGTGGTGGCTGGGCTGATTCAGGAGGTCTAACACATTTACCATTTATTGACATCGATCGGGTATTATTAGAAAAAGCATTGCTCAGAACTGTTAAAGCTGAAGGGTTGTAACTCCTTACTCTGGGAGTTACGTTGTGGGTAACAAGAAATCGTAAGGCAGATCATTCAACAGGTGAGTATATTGTAAAGGCAAGGTTCATGATTTGAACGCCAAATTGTTTGATATGTATACTAAGTGACATATAAATCCGAACACCCAGTTTAAATGGTTTTATTTTAATAAAAGTTGGTGAATGTATTTATCTTACTAACAAGTGAAAAAATTTTCAGCCTTATCAGCTGGACATTCCGGTTTTTATACTGCTTTTTTTTAATTCACTAACGCTCTAAAAATCAATATTTCAGCCGCAGTAAAGAATCAACGTTGGCGGATTTTGGTTCTTGACATCCTTTACGATCGGTTACGATGCCTAGAGTACGGAGACCTGTGCGATTTCGTCAACTTAGTGAGTTTGATAGGGGCCGTATAGTGGGACTTCGGGAAGCTGGACTTTCTTTTCGGGCAATTGCAGTTAGACTGCAAAGAAGTGTAGACACTGTGGTTAGGTGTTGTCAGGCAGGGCTTCGAGAAGGCCGTACGCAAAGAGCAAGGGGCACTGGACACCGCCGTAGAACAACAGACCGTGAAGATCGCCGCCTAAGATTATTGGCCTTAAGGGACCGTTTCTCCACTACCAGGTCCATTGCAAATGAATGGTTTGCAGAACACGGAAGACCTATTGGCATGCGAAATGTTTACCGGCGAATGAGAAGTTTTGGCTTGTTTTCATACCGGCCACACTGGGTCCTCCCTTTAACTCGAGAACACCGACGTAATCGCCTTGAGTGGTGCAGACAGCGATCACTCTGGGATCAGGAATGGAACAGTATTGTCTTTAGTGACGAGTCTCGATTTTGTATAGGCATGCACGATGGTCGTGCCAGGGTTAGAAGGCGACGTGGTGAAAGGAGAAATCCACAGTTTTTTGTTGAAAGACATGTTCATCACACTGTTGGAGTTATGGTTTGGGGTGCTATAGCTTATGGTTCCAGATCACCTTTAATCTTCATCTGAGGTAACATGAACGCGCAGCGTTATATCCACGAAGTTCTAGAACCCCATATTTTACCCTATATTGACACCTTGGCCACATGTTGCAAGAGTCACAATAGACTTCTTTCAACATAATAATGTCACATTGTTACCATGGCCACCAAGATCTCCCGACTTATCCCCAATTGAGCACGTGTGGGATATGATGGGTAGGAGATTGCTCAATTTGCAACGTCCTCCTCAGACTCTAGAAGCACTTCGAGAGGAGTTGGTGGTTGCCTGGAATGAGATACCACAGGAGGAAATTGACCACCTGATCAGAAGCATGCCTAGGCGCATTGGAGAATGCGTAGCAAATCAGGGTGCATCCGCACATTATTAAAGGTCAAAGGGCTTTAAAGCAGTGCAATCATTTTGAAATTTTTATCATTTACTTATTATGCTTCATTAAGTACTTATACAAAATTTTATTAAAATAAAAGCATTTAAACTGGGTGTTCGGATTTATATGTCACTTAGTATATATGTTACCGGCAATCTGTATAATTCGGTATTCTATACAATACCTAGGTAGTTTATAGAATACCTAAAATACGTAGGTGATGTATGAAGTATTATTGGTTTTATACTTTGTCTAGGTATTCTATGCAATTACGAATGCGCAGCCGGTAATGTTAGTAAAAGATCCCAACTAGCAAAGTAGTGGTATAAGCTTTTGGTAAAAGAACCGTTCAGCCATAAAAGCTGTTTATTGTTGTCGCTTGAACACCAAAATGCTGGCTTAATGTTGTGTGGAATGCAAATTTGCTTTTGCAACTTATTTTCTCTAAAGTGAGGTGTTTAAAATATTCTTATAGCTTAGTTATACAACACCTTATAGGGCAAATTTTTCACTGTTGCAAAAACATTTATACAACTATTTTATACGGCATATTTCGACGTTAGTCAAAATGGTTGTGTTGTGGCATCCATGGTAACGTTTATAAAACAAACCCGAGCCTTGTTGTTTTGCTGTGCAATTTACTACTTTAGCCAACAAATTGCTCCGAACCGAATCACTTATACAACTGTTGTTTAGTAACTGTTAAAGGCTGTACATATGCTAAATATGTTGGTAAACAACTTCACCATAACCTAACTTTCTGCTGTCATATTTTTGTTAAAATGCCATAACCAATGTTTTAAGACAAACAACGCATGCACATTGGTTCAAAAGGTTTTATCAACTGTTTAAACAGAAGATATAAATCTAGTACAAATTCTGGGTAAATCATTCAACTCTGTCGGTATTTAATTTCAGACATTTTCAAATTGTTGTATAACGCCTGCAGGCAACACCAAAATATTCTAATAACCTAAAGACAACATGGACGATGCCATGACTATACACAACCACCCGCCATATTAGGCAAACATTTATTCCTATATTTAATATTAAATAATTATGTTTCAGTTTGAAATTACAGATATAAAGTGATAAACATTAGTGTAATTGTGTCTAAATATAGGATTTGTGGAAGATTTAATGCAGATAAGTTCAGTTTTTCATCTTAAAAATCTAGACATACCTTTGATCATTGTCAAAATATGAATCAAATACGAAGCCCGTAGAAGTTGCGTAACTAATTTGCAGGATAATCACAATAAAATATGGTGCGCAAGTAATTCAATAGCCCTATATCACAGTGTAGAAGTTTATCATATATCTGTGTATGAAATTCACAATGGCCGATATGCAAGTAAACAAGATGACTGTAATGTGTTAGTTATATATTCTTCACTTCGTCTATACAATACATAAGAGATAGTTTGGTTGCAGTAAAGTAGAATCACGTAACAGAATAGTTGTTTAGTTGACAAAAACTGAATCTTGCACTGGTGCAAATGTCCTATAGCTGCTGCACGAGGCTTACACTTTTGTTTTATAACTGTTACCTGCAGCCCTTATACAACCTCTTAAATGACTGAAGTGTTCTATTAGGTGTGCCCATTCCGCTGGTATAGCTGTTCTAAGAGGGTTTTGCCAATGTTCTTACAGTATGCAATGCCGTTTAAGGAATACTGTATAATCATTCTTGCAACTCTAATACGAGTGATAATTGTTAGTTGGGATGAGACCATGGAACGAATTGTTTCGTTTCTTAAGTTGTTCTTACGTATTACGTACGTACTTGTAAGCAAAGAAAAATACATTGTTACCTATAGCCAGAGTATTTTTGGTTTCACGCTAATTTTCCTGTGATTTTACTGTAGTAACAGAAAGGTGCTTTTTTGTATTCCTTTCATAAAGCTTATTTTTAAGGAGCACTCGAGTTGTTAATTTCAATAAAGCTGATTTTAAATAATACAACTTGTTTCATTTGCCCGTCATTTCATAGGTATATAGTATAATATTCACAATATTTCATACATTGCTTAGGAAATCCAGGTATTCTATACATTGCCTAGGTATTGTATAGAATACCTGAATTATACAGATTACCGGAAACATCTACAAGTGTGAGAATATGATAGAACTTGCATTTGCATACGAGGATTATATCGAAAATAACAGAGATCTGCGATGATCTTGCCTTTAAATAACTATTTGGCAGTTTTGGTGAGTAGGTACTGAGCTACGAAAAAATAATAATGAATCCCGTCAAGTACTATTTTGAGGAAGTTGCTTTACTTATTTTTTTAACACGATCGCAGCCGCGCATAAAGAAGCCCAACTGGGTCCCAAATAAATTTTGTTATTCCGTTTTTTGAACTGCCTAATGTTAGTAGACCTGCGAAAAGCATCCGCTTGTAGATTTTTCCACAAACTCGACATTCTCAGGACAAAAGAGCGGTCGTATCGGCCAGTTCTGGGTGTACGAAGTTCGACACGATTAGGTTGGGAATCCTGGCAGGCACATCGCGCGACATGGAAGAGAGCTCTGACGAGCAAAGCCCATTGGTATAGCGATACAAGAGAGAGATTATATATCGTCTGTGACAGTGTACTCGTAAATTAAGTAGCCTTGAGCCTCGCAAAAGCGAAAAAACGGAATATATGGAGTATCCCACCAGGATCAGATCAGTATTCCCAAGAAACCGAGGATATCCTGGTCAAATCTGGCACATTTTGCACATGCTACTTCGCTTATGAATAAATGTCGAACTGTTCTCTCTACACCTAAGGGCTGGTCATTTGATAAAAAGTCGGAGTGGGGTTTTATCAACGAAGTATTAGTTTTAAAGTGCTAAGTCTTGTCGAAAATGAGTAAGGAATACCATATCCAGGGAGAGGGAGGAGACGGGGGGTTAGAAATGGTAAGTTAATGGTAAAATGTTAAGGAGAACACATATCAAGGGAGGTCGGGAACGAACATGACCGCAGACTACTGCTGGATGTTTCGAAGAGTTGAACCGGAGAGAAAACATACAAGAAACAGACTGAACAGGAATTTTGAAGAAAGTAGAATGAGATACGATAAGTGTTTTTGACTGAGTGTCATTAACTTTACCTTTGACTGCTGGATAGTCTTTTATAGGAAAATTTTATTTTACGTTCGAATTATTTTCTCATGCGAATTGTTAAAAATTTCATGTATCAATAAAAATACATTTTATGCTGGAAAAATACCAAAGTTCTACTTTATTTTCACATATTCAAAAAATACATTACCATTGGAAGGAGAAAATAGAAGTTCATTTACGCAGACATGTGTAATCTCCCGTATGGGTACAAAATCTCACTTTTTCTGTGACATTTTAGCACCGTTGACAGGTAACAAAATGTCACTTTTTATAAGATTACTTTTTTCCCCGGGAAAAAATGAATACTTTTCCCTGATATTGTATAAACACATAAGCAAAGGTAGGATATTTAATTTTAGAATATTTTATTATACAATAAAGTTACGTTTCCTTTATATCAAAAGTACAATTATTAAATGTGCATTGCATGAATGATACGTTCCTTAAACTATTCAGTACAACAGTCGGATTTTCTTGTGTTGAAATTATATGTTTTTCTGCCATCACAAGTCCCGTTGATGAACTTAGTCGCAAATCCGGCGTTATTTCAGCACTACCACACGTTCTAAATACTTTATTAGCTATTTCTGTCCTGTGTGCTAGCGACCGTCGATGACTTCCAATCGCCATGTTTCTGTAGTGTCATCAAGTCTCAGGTTGTACTAGTGTAGCAGACGATCTTCGAAATAAATGACCTGTATATGAGTTATCATTTTCAAGTTGAAGAAAATTAGCCACTGTTTCGGGAACCTTATAAAACTGGTTTTTATCCACAACCTGATTGATGTTGCCATTGTGACATGCATAAAGCAACCGGCGATCCTTTGTTGCTGCTGGACGAAGCGTACATTCGGTAAAATTTAATATATTTTTCAGTAACTACAAATCTCCTGTTTACATCATTCTTTATCTCCTTTAGTTTCAAAATTAATAAAGTTCCCGAATCTTCAATACCATCTAATGTTACCTGGCTGATTTCACAAATTCGACAGCAATCTTGGCCATTAAATAAACTTCATCTGGAGCATTATTTAAAAAATCACTAATTTGTGTACTCGTAGAAAAAAATCGCAGCTTTCTTGGGCTTGACCTTGCCCATTTTGTTTCAGAAATGTAATTAGTTTGAAATATTCACATCCTTATTGGATCATAACATACTTTTAATCATTAAATAATTCGACCACACTGGTGATGCTTTTGTTGTTGTGACAAAGACTTGCATGCTTTTTCCATTCCATGAATCTTGAATACGCGGTTTCGTAAATTTTCCGCGATTTAGCTGGCAATAATTTTTGTGACGATACTTTGGCTACTTCTACTAATTCCAGTGGAGTCAAAGAAAACTCCGAATCAGACATTTTTTACTTAATAGTATTAAAAATAACTTCTAAATAACCACTAAGTTCTTTTTAAATCAAATCACAAGATTAAAATGACAGCTATTTGATTACTTTAAAAGTTTCCTCCAATTTCAAAATTCAATTTTCACATCGATAATTTTCTGACTTGAATATTGTAATAATATAATTTTTCAATACTAGATCGTCGTTTTTACCTTCACAGAAAGAAATTGTATGTTATATACAGGAAAAATACTAGATCTTAGCTTTACTTTCTTCCCCTGTATAATATACTAAGTGACATATAAATCCGAACACCCAGTTTAAATGGTTTTATTTTAATAAAAGTTGGTGAATGTATTTATCTTACTGTAAATAACAAGTGAAAAAATTTTCAGCCTTATCAGTTGGACATTCCGGTTTTTATACTGCTTTTTTTTAATTCACTAACGCTCTAAAAATGAATATTTCAGCCGCAGTAAAGAATCAACGTTGGCGGATCTTGGTTCTTGACATCCTTTGCGATCGATTACGATGCCTAGAGTACGGAGACCTGTACGATTCCGTCAAATTAGTGAGTTTGATAGGGGCCGTATAGTGTGACTTCGGGAAGCTGGACCTTATTTTCGGGCAATTGCAGTTAGAGTGCAAAGAAGTGTAGACACTGTGGTTAGGTGTTGTCAGGCATGGCTTCGAGAAGGCCGTACGCAAAGAGCAAGGGGCACTGGACGCCGCCGTAGAACAACAGACCGTGAAGATCGCCGCCTAAGATTATTGGCCTTAAGGGACCATTTCTCCACTACCAGGTGCATTGCAAATGAATGGTTTGCAGAACACGGATGACCTATTGGCATGCGAAGTGTTTACCGACGAATGAGAAGTTTTGGCTTGTTTTCATACCGGCCACACTGGGTCCTGCCTTTAACTCGAGAACACCGACGTAATCGCCTTGAGTGGTACAGACAACGGTCACTCTGGGATTAGGAATGGAACAGTATTGTCTTTAGTGACGAGTCTCGATTTTGTTTAGGCATGCACGATGGTCGTGCCAGGGTTAGAAGGCGACGTGGTGAAAGGAGGAATCCATAGTTTTTTGTTGAAAGAGATGTTCATCACACTGTTGGAGTTATGGTTTAAGGTGCTATAGCTTATGGTTCCAGGTCACCTTTAATCTTCATCAGTGGTAACATGAACGCGCAGCGTTATATCCACGAAGTTATAGAACCCCATCTTTTACCATATCTTGGCACCCTGGCAGATCCAACTTTCCAACAAGATAATTCCCGACCACGTGTTGCAAGAGTCACAATAGACTTCTTTCAACATAATGATGTCACATTGTTACCAAGGCCACCAAGATAATAATAATAATAATAATAATAATAAATGGCCTTTATTCGTCACACGATTACAAAATAATTGGTTTAAAAGGAACAGTGACGAAAAGGTGGAGTGTCAGCTTATGCTGTTTTTCAACCCGACCTGGAAAACATTGACACAAACTATAGAGAGAGAGAAAAAAAAACTTAGAATATAACACTTATCAGAGAAAGGAAACAACCAATTACCTGTGGATATGCATAAAGTAAAATTTTAGCCATCCGACTGCTTTAAACTCATCTTTAACCTTTTTTAAAATTGCTTAGGCTATATTCCTTATACTCACTTGATAAGCAGTTATATAGTTTGGGTGCCCAGTACGAGAAACTGCGTGTGAACAATGCTGTCGAATGCCGCGGGATAAGTAAGATGAGTTTATTCCTAGAGGATCTTTGATCGTACTGGCAGAGGAGGCTTAGTTTTGTATAAAGATAATATGGCGCTTTAAGGATAAGGGTCTTATGTACCAGAGATAGGCAATGCAGTTTCCTCAATTTGTTCATCTTAAACCATCCCGATTGGTCAAAAGCGCTACTAATATGATCAAATTTACGGATTCCATAAGAAAATCTGATGCATGAGTTTTGTATCATCTGAATCCGCTCGGCATCACGTTGTAAAAGAGCAGGTCCATAAACAGAGTCATCGTAAGATAATTTTGACAGGATAAGGGACTCGCAGAGTTTAAGCTTGAGCTGTGTCGACAGGACACTTCGACTCGGATATAACTGACGAAGCACATTATAGGACGCATTGCATAGTTGGTTAACATGTTTAGTGAAGCGTAGCTTGCAGTCAAACCAGATACCAAGGTTTTTGCATTCGTTTACGAAGGATATGTCTTCATTATTCACCATAATATTAATGCGATATTGATTTATTTCACGATTCTTTTTGGGCCCAAATAAAATGCAGCATGATTTGCCAGGATTTAGTTTTAGATTGTGAGCACTAGATATGTCAAAAATAGACTGCAGGTCTTGATTTATTTGATGTTGGCCAAGCATATATTCATCAGGATCGAAGCAGTTATAAAGTTGGGTATCATCGGCGTAATGATGAACGATTGAGTTGCTGGCGGTTTCATGAAAATCACATATATAAAGAGCAAATAAAAGGGGACTCAAAATAGATCCTTGAGGGACACCAAAATGTCTGAATAAGGAAGTTGATATATTGTTTTCATATATGACAGACTGTGAGCGATTAGTTAAAAAGCTCTTAATCAGCGTGCAAGCCGATGATGACAGGCCAAAGTATCTAAGCTTTTTACAGAGAATATTTGGGTCAACCGTATCGAAGGCCTTGCTGAAATCAAGAAGAACTAAGCAGGACAGCTTTCCTTGATCAACCGCGCTATAAATATTATCCGATATAGACAGGAGCGCAGTGGTGGTGCTATGTAATGGTCTGAAGCCAGATTGGGAGGTGGTCAGTAAATTATTTTGACAAACAAATGTGTGCAGCTGCTCATGTAGAGCCATTTCCAAAAGCTTAGATAAACTTGGTAAAATGCTTATAGGACGAAGATCAGAAAAACTTGAAGGATAATTAGATTTAGGCAGAGGGAGAACAATAGCATTCTTCCAGGAAGAGGGATAAAGATTATTTGTTATACAAAAGTTAATAATAAAGGTAATATACTTGAGCAAATGCTTATGTATTATACGGATCATATCAATTGTGAGGCCATCTGAGCCTTTAGCATGACTTTTGATGCGATTAATAAATTTCTCTACAGTGGCAGGGGAAACTGTCGTGAACAGAAAAGTACCACTATTCTTGACGTTTTCATATTTGTCTAAAAGGTTCAATTGAGTTAATGATTTGGTTGTTTGAGGTACGTTTTAAAAAGGACTATTTAATGAATCGAGATCCTGAAGATGTGGAGGTAGACTTATGGAGTTTTGTTTAACGATATTCAAAGATCTAAGTATATTCCATGTAGTCTTCGAATTTTTATGTCTCATAACATAATCGAGGTAGGCTTTTTTCTCTCGCCTAATAGCACTAGAAACATAATTTCTGATTTTCTTATAGAATTCCCAGGCAGCAATCGTTCCTGTACGTTTAAATTTTTTATATGCGTCAGTTTTTGTTCGCATCATGAGTTTTATGTTGAATGTTCGCCAAGGAGCTGGTGGCTTGGTAACTCGAATGTTTCTGACAGGAGCATGCAAGTTGAAGGTGCACAAGATATTAGAGCTCAGGAAGTCAATCATTTGATCCACATCTCTCAACGTATATATAAAATCCCAGCTTATTAAAAGTAAATCATGGTAGAAATTGTCTAGGCTAAAGGTAGAGTAATCACGATATGTCCTCAGTTTACATAGGTTGCTTATCTCCGATGCATCTACATAAAATATTAGGGCTAGATGGTCAGATATTCCATCTACGTCAACAACTTCATAACCACTTATTATATCAGCAGAGCTAACCATGAGCAAGTCTATAGCTGTCTGGCTATTGGAAGTTATACGTGTGGGCTCTTTCACTAACTGAGTCAGATCAAAAGACTCAAGATCTCCCGACTTATCCCCAATTGAGCACGTGTGGGATAATATCGGTAGGAGATTGCTCAATTTGCAACGTCCTCCTCAGACTCTAGAAGCACTTCGAGAGGAGAGGACATTGACCACCTGATCAGAAGCATGCCTAGGCGCGTTGGAGAATGCGTAGCACATCAGGGTGCATCCACACATTATTAAAGGTCAAAGGGCTTTAAAGCAGTGCAATCATTTTGAAATTTTTATCATTTACTTATTATGCTTCATTAAGTACTTATACAAAATTTTATTAAGATAAAACTATTTAAACTAGGTGTCCGGATTTATATGTCACTTAGTATAAATAACTATTTAATATGTTTTAGACAATCGTTTTTCTTATACAACACAGACTACGCCTATGGCAAACTTCAAGTGAACTTAACCATCCACGGAGTCAATCAATCAGAAAGCAACACACAAGCATAATGGGATGCACCGGCGGACAAAGTTGCTGCTTGCGCTGAAGTTTTGATGATGCAGAAAACTGGCATCAGAAGTACAATACGGTGGGCTGGCCGAACTTAGTTTCTATCATTGTGCGCGATTTTACGCTATTGTCTGTGTTTCTGATGCAACGAACTTCGCTTCATTAAATTGCAGGTCAAGTCCTTAAGCTGGCAAGCAGAGACGTAGAATAGAGTTTTGAGGGACAGCTCGATCTATCCCAATGTCATCAAAAAATGTCGGTAGCTTTGTTTCATAGTTGCCTGATAATTCAAGGTTTCATTCAGCATAAGTTTAATTTAGGTTTTTGTGGATAATAACTACATCCAAACATTTTTCAGGTTTAGATCTCGGTTTAAATAGGTCAAGGAGAAAAAAAATATTTTTTTAAAGGAACTGGTGGCAAGAATAGCATATATCTCGTGAATTGATAAAAAAAAACGTTATTTTGTAACAGGTGTATGTATTACCTTGTATTAAGTTCTAGTTATATTTCATGAATACTAAGATATTTTCTATACAGGGTTATCCAAATTAAGTGTCCACCATTGGTAACTTTGTTATTAGTAAAAATACAAAGTTGTTTAAATTAGCAAACTAGTAGCATTTTTAACGCTGGTAAAAACGAGAAATAAAAAAAACAATTGAGAGTCGTTATTTTGATTTTTTTCAGTAAAATAACATTTTTTTAAATGGAAACCCCTGTATATTATATTTTTTTCTGTTAAAGCATCAAATTTTAAACAAAAAAGTTCATAATGACTTTTCCGCTAAAGTCAAAAATAAAGTCAAAATAACGATAAATATTTTTAATTATTTGCAGTATTATAATATTAAGACGGCTATGAAAACAACATGGCGTTCGCGATTTGACAGCATTAAGATAAGCGACAAATTGTTAAACTGGACATACTCGCAACTAGAAGGCTTTGGAAAACAATGATAAAATCAAATAATGTCAAACATTAGTGTAAATACTTGTTTATAAGCTTTATTGTGTCATTAATTTAAAGAAAAATGTTCTCCCATGAAGAAAAGTGTGATATGTTAGAATGCTATTTAGTGTGCAGAAAATCCTCCTTGAGAGCAAGAGAATACTACAGTGAATTATATCCCGCTCGCATTCAACCGTATGAACGATATTTTCTGAGACTTTATCGAAAATTTAGGGGCAACGAAAATGTTTTTGCTAAAACAAGGGCAAAAAAAGAATTCATAATAAGCGAGGCCACGGAAATTGCAGTTATTGGATATTTTGAAGCTTATCGTGAGAATTCAATAGCAGATATTCTCAAGGACTCTAATTTCAGTTATGGTACTGTTCAAAGGATTTTAAAAAAATACAAATTTATTCCGTATAAGTACCGACCAGTTCAAACGCTTTTGGCAGGGGATCCAGAGAGAAGACTTGTTTTTTGCCATTGGTATCTTAGCTTCTGTCGCCAAAATGTAAATAACTTTCGTTACCTTTTATGGACAGATGAATCAAATTTTTCAAATTCTGGAATGTTTAATAGAAAAAACCACCATTATTGGTCAAGAGAAAATCTTTTGTTAGTACATCCAAGAGGCCCACAAGTCCGTTTCAGTTTGGTGCGGTATAATTGGTTCAAAAATTGTTGGCCCGTTCTTTTATGAGGGAACCCTAACTGGTGAAAGATATGTGGAATTTATGTCAGAAATTCTGACTAATTTCTTAGACGAATTGGATCTTATAAGTAGACATCATCTGCATTTTCAGCAAGATGGCGCACCTGCCCACAACTCCAGAGGTACTTATCATTTTCTAAGTACTACTTTTAATGATCAGTGGATAGGAACAAATGGCCCAATACACTGGCCTCCCAGATCACCAGATCTAAACCCACTTGATTACTTCTTGTAGGGTTACTTAAAGAACCAAATTTACAAGCGAAGGTACGATAACCTTGACGCGTTAAAGACTGCAGTTAGGGAAAAGATAACCCAGATAGATGGTAGGACCATACTTAAGACAGTTCGAGCAGTTGAAAAACGTGCCCAAAAATGTATTAAAGAACAAGGTGGTGTTTTCGAGCATCTTCTTTAAAAAAAATTGTTATTGTATTTTCTAAGATTATAAGTTGATGTTGAAAATAAAGTTTGTCGATACAATTTAATTGTTTCAGATTGGAGGCCATAACTTCAACAATTTGTAACCTAGGAGAAAAGTTATTGTAAGCTTTTTTGTTTAAAATTTGATGCTTTAACAGAAAAAAATATAATATACAGGGGTTTCCATTTAAAAAAATGTTATTTTACTGAAAAAAATCAAAATAGCGACTCTCAATTGTTTTTTTTTATTTCTCATTTTTACCAGCGTTGAAAATGCGACTAGTTTGCTAATTCAAACAACTTTGTATTTTCACTAATAACAAAGTTACTAATGGTGGACACTTAATTTGGATAACCCTGTACTATTATCTATTTACGACGTGTTTACAAACGCCTCTGTGAATGTCAATGATATCACGATTACTGTTTAACCAGGTCTATATATTGCAATGTAGCAACTAATCAAAACCAAGATCTTTCTCTTGCAGCGCTTTGACTCCGTTATAGATTCTATCGACAACTAATGCATAAAGTAGTAAATTGTAGAACTAACTTAGTGGTTTGCAAATTTACGTAGGCGAGCCAAACTAACAAACTAATTAGCAGAACTCAACTCGAAATGTTTATCCACGTTACCAATATTTTGGTAGCAGCTCGTTCTTATCCAACTTGCTCCCAAACGGTTACTGAATTTATGCTATATATTTCCCTCTCTCACTGTTTCGTCGATCTGACAAACTGATGAAAAGGAAAACTTTAGTAGTTTGCTATACCTCGTTGGATTGTCACAGCACATTGTCGAATGGGTGGGGGGCTGTAGGGGAGTAGGCGTATCAGTTTTTTCATGTACTTACAAGCTCGGTAATTCTAGGCACGTATTAGACAAACATCATAAATGTCTCCGTGAATTTGTGTTAAAAGCGTCTTAAATATTTTCAGCAGACTGATGGCGTACCTACCTGTTGCACTTGCTGTGCGCCACGGGCTATTAAATATTTATTCTTTGCTAGTAGATTCAAGGGAGTTATAAAAGCAGGTAGCAGACGGCGTGGTGACGCGATGTGGACGTACGAGGTGCGCGCGATATTATCTATACATATACGAGCCTTATGATTGGGGTGTAATTTAATCAGATAACTAGATTTAGGGCCAATTTCACCAACATTAATATTTAACGGTCCCTTGGACCAATAGCTGTCAAAGCTCTCTGAATATCAGTGATTTCTATTGAAGTGTTGAATAGAGTCGTGAGAAAACGGTTGCCTTATAAGTAAGGGTACATTATACATAGGATGCAATATTAAGTCTTTATGCTTTAGAATTAGATTAACTTTCATAGAATTTCAAATTTTTATCATTTCACAAAAGACGGTTAGTTATTTAAATGGACCAATGAAAATGAGAGAAATAATAGGTCGATTTTCTAGCTATTATATTTAGTAGGATGTTTTCACTGTTTTTGACGATTGTTCATGCATGGCAATCTAGTTTTGTCTGTATATCACGTACAGGGTGTTGTACATAATACGTGTCTGTAGAAAAGTACCGATTTTTGTTATTTTGCAAAAAAAGGGTATAAAACGTATTCCGAATGGTTCATTATATTTTATTACATCAAAAACAATTTTTGCCAATTTATGATCTAGAAATCCACACCAAATGTAAACAAACAGCACATTCTGCATTTCTGGATCCTAGACATCGATATTTGTAAAAGCATCTGCATCCACCTATTATTCATCGTCTAGATATTATAAGTCAGACTCAAAAATACCTATTTATGAAAATATATCTCCAAACATTGTTATATTTTCTTCTTATTCCTATTATTATAACACGTCTGGGATATCAATTGCTTTTAAAATGATCTGCACATCTGCAGTGTTGCCGAACCCCCAGAAAAAAAACGGAATCGGTAAACAGTGTCGTTGAATTCGGTATAAGGTAAATGCCGTCCCAAGATCAGTGTTAGTTCAAGGACCTTTGTGTCCTGAAAAACGTCTACTATTGGATTGGACGCGCACACAACATGTTTTCTGAGGGCATAGTTCTATATTACAACTTCTACAATGTGCATACTGGTCGCTCTATCAAAGTACTTTGCAACCATTCTGGATTCTAGCAAAATGTGAGATAGTAAAAGGCAACACCGCACCCTGCAGCCCAGTTGACAAGAACGACAAGCTGTCAAGGTTAGGAATATTTAGATCCACGAGTATCGATACGTATCAATTCATATAATAATAATAATAATAATAATAAATGTCTTTATTGAAAACTTCGAATTGAGGCGAAGTTTAGCCACATGGCTACTCTACCACTTAACCTCAAAAACGAAGTGAAAAAATAATAATAATAAGGACAATAGTACAGTACAGAAAAATAAAAAGAAAACAATGAACAATTACAGAATGTATAAAGCATGGAAAATTTACAAAAGCTACAAAATCAGTCGACTAATCATCAGGGATTTTTAAAAAGTCAATTCCAAAAGAGCAGATTTGTATTTAATTTTAAAAACAGGTAAGCTTTTGGACTTGAGTACCTGGTTGACAGAGTTGTAAGTCCTGATAGCATTGTACGTAAAACATCTTCGGAATATACATGTTCTGTGGAATGGCATACCGAAGAGATGGTTATGTCGTAGTGCTCTAGAAATGACTTGACCACGAGGTACAAGTTTGTCCATAAGATAAATGGGTGACCTTGTGGAAATCAATTTATGGACAACTACACCCAAAGCGAAAGTATAGTGTTTATCAAGTTTTAGCCATTTTAGCCCTTTTATCTTAGACGATACGTGATCATACCTTCTGAGGCCATATACGAACCGACAACAACTGTTTTGAATTTTCTGCAGTCTATATTTAGTGTTATAATCAATACAAGGATAATAAAGAACCAGCGAATAAAATATTTTAGACATAACAAGACTCTCAACAAGTTTTTTCCGCGTTTTGAAATTAAGAATGTGCCGGTTTGAATATAATAATTTTAACGATATACATGTGGATTTAAGGGTGGCATTCACGTGCTGATTAAAACGGAGGTCTTTATCCAAAATAACGCCCAGGTTTTTTGCTTCGTTAACTAAGGGTATGACAGTATGATTCACAGACAGTTGGATTAGATCAACAACATTAACTGGAAAATTATGTGGACTAAAGACAATAGCATTCGATTTACTAGGGTTTATTTTCAGTGAGTGCCGTTTGCAGAAATTATCAATATTAGCTAAGTCGACATTAAGTTTATAAGAAATTTCATTGAAGTTGCTAGAGTCAAAATTAAATGTTAACTGTGTATAGTCTGCATAAGTTTGGATTGCGCAATGCTCAACACTGTTATGCAAGTCAAACGTGAAAACCAAATAAAGTAGAGGTCCCAAGATCGAGCCCTGTGGAACTCCAGAAGGAACATACTTGGGCACAGATACACCTTTACTAGTTTTCACCTTTTGCGTTCGATTAGACAAGTAAGAGTCAAAGAACATAAGAGCAGTATTACCTAAACCAAGGTACTTCAACTTACTCAAAAGTATACGGTGGTTCACAGAATCAAACGCTTTAGATAAATCAAGCATAACCAATATTGTACCAATGCGATCATCCAAATTTCTGATTATGTTATCAATTATATATAACAAAGCAGTTGTAGTACTATGATTCTTGCGGAATCCAGACTGATGTATCGGAAACATATGATTAAGTTCAAGGTACTCAATAAGCTGTAGATAGACGATCTTTTCTAATATCTTAGAAAGAAAACATAAAATGCTGATCGGTCTAAGATCATGGTATTCAGCTGGGTTTGTGACTTTAGCAATAGGTGTGATGACAGCTTCTTTCCAGCTTGTTGGGAAAAAGCCCTTCTCTAAACACATATTTACTATGTGAGTTATGTGGTCAAGTGTTTCTGGCAAACAAAGTCGTATCATTATTGAATTCAATCCATCACTCCCAGTGGCAGTCGATTTAATCGATAAAATGATATCAAGAACGATTTCTTGTGTTACTGTATGAAGAGTGAAAGGAGTCAAATTATTATCAAAACGGTTGTTGGAGTAAAAATTGGCTGTATTATTAACTACATTATTGGAGTGATCGTCGAATGTAGAATTTGAGAGGAAATGATTATTAGTTTCCTCTGGATCAGATAAACTATCAGGAATCTGAATTCGTTTCTGCTGACAGATATTCATACTTCTCAAATTTTTCCACAGCTTTCCCGAGTTCGAAATATCCAGCTGGGTTAAATATGCCTTCTTTTCTCTGCGAATCGAGGCCAGTGCAAAATTTCTACGGTCCTTATACGTCCGCCAATTTTGATCTGTTTTATTTTCCTGATATGCCCGAAACGCATTGTCTCGCAAACGAAGTATACGCGTTAGATTTGATGTCAACCAAGGAGCAGCAGCTTTGGTAATGTGTGCAGACCTGATTGGGGCAAGTTCATTATATAAGTGATTCAAACGCTCAGTGAAAATTGAAACTTTCGTATCAATGTCTTGTACATAGAAAACATCATCCAAATGCAAAGTTGTTAATCGTTCTTTAAGCAGCTCAATATTCACATTTTTTAGATCTCTATATGTCAAAAACTTTGCTTCTGGTCTAGGAATAGTCACGAGAAGTTCACAATATACCAACCTATGATCTGAAATGATATCAGCATTTAGCGTTCCAGATTTGTTTAACATTACCCCAGCATTGATGAATATAGGATCTATCAATGTAGAACTGAACTGCGTAATTCTAGTTGGCTCATTGATAACTTGAGTAAAGTTATAGGAATCAAAACAATTACTAAGAATATTTTTATGATTAAGTAAATCAACATTCATGTCGCCAAGAAACACTATATTTTCATACTGTGGAGTGAAAAATGAGAGTATGTTGTCAAGAACTTGGATGAATTGATTCATGGAGCAATCAGGCGGACGATATACAACAATGACTAAAAAGTTGCGGTTATTTGCGACCAATTTGCAGCTTATAATTTCAAGTGAGGTATTAACAGCAAAATCTAGTTCTAGCAGTTGACATGTGAGATTTACTTTTACGTATAACCCGACACCACCTCCCCTGTCAGAACGATCTTTCCTAAAAAATGTATATCCATTAAGCAATACATCGCGATCAGGAATATTGCAATTCAACCAGGTTTCTGTTACTCCGACTAAATCAAACTGATCATTGATCAGATGAACAAAATTATTAAAATCTGCTGTTAACGAGCGAACATTAAGATGACATAATTTTAGGTTATTTGTTTCATTCATAACTAATTTTTTCTTGCATACTTTCAACGTAACGCCGATACACAGTACAACCGTTAAAATTGGAAGAATAATCAGTAGGTATACTCTTTTTGTTGGATCGATTATAGTTTAGGCAATTAATGCATTGTAACACATCGGAGTTACATTCTTTCAATTTATGATTTCTTGTGCATCGAGGGCAAACCAGCTCCGCATTGCAAGAATTCTCTATATGACCAAAGGCACTACATTTTATACACTTCACAAAATGTATATGGTCCTGAACTGTAGATCTCTTCCATCCAATGAAAATATATCCCTTCTCCAAAATCGCTCGCCTGACAGGTGAAGTAACTTCAATAACTATATTCGTACTATTGAAGTGCTTCAGTTTAGTCACAAATTTGAAGTTGGCCCTTTCAAAGCTGCTTAAATCATTCAACGCCATAATACTAGATATAATGTCGTCAGCAGTATCTAATCCCTCTAGGTTAACATTTTTTATCAAAAGTCGCGGATTCAGCTTTTTAGCTTCGCTTATGACAAATCTTCTTCCCAACTTTGTATCCAAGTTATTTTTAAGAGTATTGAGAGATTCATCATCTTTGCAGTGTATAGCAATACCATTCTTTATTTTCCGAGTGTTGTTAATACAGACATTTAAGCTAGATGGATTAACAGATGCCGCAATCTCAGGCATGATATTGGAGGAGTCAATGTTATTAGCAGACTCAGGAGATGATTTGACAATAAGAACTGGTGCCTTGTCTTTCACAGTCCTTTTTAACGCATCGCTAGATGTACCCTTATTAGCACTAGCCTGAAGAACTACGTTGCTGCTCTGTTGGGAAGTAACTGAAGCATAAGTCTTATCAAATGATTTCAGCATAGCCTTTTGCAAATTATTTGAGTATTCAAGTTCATTTGCAAGTTTTTTTGTTAGCGTCAGCTCTCTGTTGAGACATTCGACTTCCTTTTCCAGGATAGCAATACGCGTTTTGGTCTCACTACATTTAGCCGGGACGGATTTTTTACATTCATCACAAAACCATAGCAGGTTATCGTTATCGGCAATAATTTTTAACCAGTTTTTTTTAATTGAAGCACATGAAATATGGAATTTTAGGCAGCACAGATCGCATTTGATGACCTTAGTGTTAACAATGAAATTGTCATTGCATACACTACAGACGTCCACATCTGGCGCCATAGCTGATGTATGGACCGGATTCTACTGGACTATATGAAGAGATTAAGAAGCGAATAGTTTGAATATCTAGGATGGCATAAGAAATGTTGCCTGAGTGATAAGCAAAAATAGACTTAAACTACCGGGTATTAAGGAAAATATCAAATACAACTGTAAGCATCACTGCAATTCACAAACCCTTTGGTCGAGGAAGTCACTGTCCATGAACACTGGCTAAGGAACGTTTTCACAAAATTTTCACACTTTAATTAACCTAATAAAGATACATAAACAGCGTCCCGCTAATCGGTCCACTGTACGTATTCCGAGCAGTAGAAAACGTGTTTTAGGAAGTAACGATTCTCTAAAATATTTGAATAAAATTATTTATATCCAGCGGAAAGATAGAAAGAAGAAAAGTAATCTGAAGTTAGTCACTCTTTCTGACACAGTCCGGATCGAAAGATGACGATACTCGTGAAATGTATTGATACACCCAAGTGTCGAATATAAGAGTATCGATCGAAGGCCCTTATGTTGATATATCAGGATCTTCATAGCTATGGGATAATCTTACTTTGTGCGTACTCAAAGTCCACAATTTCATTTTTTCAAAATAAAAGCCAGTTTAGTCTTTATAATTTATTATATTCCGCGGTCCTTATGGTGAGTCACTCTGAACATAGAAACATGAAGCATGTGCAAGGTCCATTTGTCCAATATTTCATGGAAGTACAAAGTCAATCCACTTGACACTGTTTTTCACATGGTGTCTTGAATCCGTGCCCATCACTTTCGATATCTTTAAATAAGTAATGTGTATAGCAACGGATAGTTACTTGTTTCCACACATCTATGAAGAATATTCGAGGCACAGTTGTCCAATACTCCATGGAAGTACAAAGTCAATCTACTTGACGTTATTTCTTCAACCTCATCCACGTGGTTTCACATGGTGTCTTGAATCCGTACCCGTCACTTTGCACACTGTAGAAACAGCAGAACCATTTAGGAGCTATTTACCTGATTCTCCGTATAAAAAAAATTCCTTAAAAAAATTAAATCAAACCATGCGATGATCCCCCACTTCACATCAAGGAGCTGATGGTTGTTATCCATGAATATTTAGCAAAGTTGAAAAACCTTTCATAAATAATATATTTTCGCTCTTACTTTCCGAATTGGCGAATGTTGAAGAACCCGTTTAAATGAGGAAAATAAAAATAATAATTTCACATTTACGTTTATCATCCGCCCTAAATCATCCAACTCCATAAGACTTAACGGGAAAGGAAGTTTTATAAAAACGATTCTGTTAAAATATGCCGGCGGAGTGGGCTATTAAGGATTAAGTGAAACGCAGACATGGTAAAAAAGGTAGCCGCCGCGTTCCGACCAGCACAGCAACGCCGAGCCAAATGGTTATTTAAACGAGCGATCACTGACAACAAACTAAATATTATTTTATTTTAAAGTTTTAGTGTTAGATGATCATTCACCGCTAGCTTGATGAAGACCTATACAGGGTGTTTCAGTTTATTGTTGCATAACTTTAAGATTCGATAGAACTTTTAAAATTAATGCATAAAGTCTATATAAGCATGGGTCGAAAAATGCGTGGCTTCCGAAATACTCGTACAAGGTGTTTAAATTTACTTTTTAAAATAGTTTTTTTTTTAAATATTTCGAACAATATTTAATGTCTATCAGTGACAATTGGTATACAAGGGTTTTCTGGTACGACAAAAAGAACCATGGGCATAGTTTTATTGTAGGCGCTAGAGGGCGCTCTCTACTGTACCTGTAGTGTATTAAAATGACCGAAAATTTTTTCATAGTACAATTTTTTGCTTTCTGAACAAAAAAACTGATTCTTCGCACTTTTCTGCATAAAAAAACTCTCCTGTGTGTTTTCGTTATAGTTAGCCGTTTTTGAGATATTTGGATTTTTAAGGTTCGATGCATTTTTAAATATTTATGGGAAAATAATATTTTTTTTTACATTTTCGATTTGGGCATTACAAGTAATTAAGATGATCGTTTAGATTGTGTTTTTAAACACAGCAGTAATTCCTAACTCCAAATAAACACAAAAAACAGAATATTAATTTGTTTAATTTTCCAATATTATTTTTAACAAATTAAATTAATTATTTACAACTAAAACGCTATTGGATAGTTAGGACAAACATACAAAATCTAAAGTAGTTGCTCGAAATGTAAACCCAATTGTTCAATACACAATTCACATCTACGAATGATCGAACGTGGTATAGCATTATTCAAATAAGGCCTTATTTCATCACATGCATTCCTGATTCTGTCTATTAGCATATCTCTTGTGGTTACGGGAGTCTGGTACACTTTTTCTTTTAGAAATCCCCACACAAAGAAATCTAATGGATTTAGGTCAGGGGATCGTGGAGGCCAGGCGACTGGTCCTCCACGGCCGATCCATCTTTCTGGATAATTTTCGTCCAGCCAGTTTCTAACTATTCTCGAATAATGAGCTGGACAACCATCAAGCTGGGACCAGGCCAATCTTCTTAAACATCCCACATATTTGCATGTTCAGCCTTTAAAAATTCCAAGAAGGTCGCAGCATTTAACCTTGCAGGCAGAAGGTAGGGTCCAAATAGTCGATTACAGTAGATACCAATCCACACGTTCACACTAAATTCATGCTGAAAAATTTCTTTCCCGAACTGCATGCGGATTTTCATGCGACCAAATATGTTGATTATGAAAATTTACCACTCCACGTCTAGTGAAGCATGACTCATCGGTCCATAAAACGTTACTTAAAAACTTCCTATTATTATCAGTTCTATCAAGAATCCACTGACAAAATGTGATTCTTCGTTCTCCGTCCCCTGGCTGTAGTCCTTGCACAGGTTGCAAATGGCAAGGACGTCTATGGTCATTTCTCAGAACACGGTGAACATGGCTTGCTGAAATTCCCAAGGCACCAGAAACACTTGTGGTCGGATTTCTATCAAACTCACGCAGAATCATACGGGTAAATCTGCGCTGACGAACATCTATGTTTTGATCCCTTTGGAGATTTCCAAAACCATTTTCAATTATTTGGCGATGCACTCTCACAAATACTGAGCAAGTTGGATGTCGTCTGTTTGGAAATCTTCGTGCGTATTCTCTGGCTGCTTCTACTGCGTTTCCATTTACAAAGCCATACACAAAATGAATATCCGCTAACTCTTGATTGGAGAATAAAAATGGCATTTTTATAAAACTTACAAAAAAATACAGGTAAAAGAAACTAAATTTCGTGCATTCACAATTGCAAAAAAACGTTTCAGGTTTCAACAGACAACAAAACTAACTGTCAACTAATTGACGTTTAACCTTATTCTGCTTTCAATTTCAAAAATATTTGCAGGCACAGCCTACTTCTAAAAATTATCGAGATACTGACTATTTAACGTTATTTTATCATAAATAATTAAAAATGCATCGAACCTTAAAAATCGAAGTATCTCAAAAACGGCGAACTATATCGAAAATTCACAAGAGAACTTTTTTATGTTGAAAAGTGCGAAGAATCATTTTTTTTATTGAAAAAGCAAAAAATAGCACTGAGAAAATTTTTTCGGTCATTTTAATACACTACAGGTACCGTAGAGAGCGCCCTCTAGCGGCTACAGTAAAACTATGCCCATGGTTCGTTTTGTCGTACCAAAAAACCCTTGTATACCAATTTTCACTGTTATACATCTAATATTGTTCGAAGTATTTAAAAAAAACTATTTTAGAAAGTAAATTTAAACACCCTGTATTTCTGAAGCCACGCATTTTTCGACCCATGTTTATATAGACTTTATGCATTAATTTTAACAGTTCTATCGAATCTTAAAGTTATGCAACAATAAACTGAAACACCCTGTAGATCTCGTTTGTTACCTTAGATCAGTGGTGGCGAAACTTTTGAGCTCGGTGAGTCAAAATTTTTAAAAAATTGTGTTTTTTGGTATTAAAGTTTGTTTGCTAAATCTCCTATTTCGGGTTTATACTTGGTACGTATCAAGGCCAATGAAGCGCCTGACTTCATCTGTTAACCTATTCGGTTTGTTTATCTTAATATTATTAAATGCTAAGCACAATGTCTTAAATATGTAGATGAAAGAATTGTTAGCAATATTATTGTCTATGGCTACTTTGCTCAGGCGTATTGACAATCGTCAAGAGATAACTTTTTGTAAACTTGTACCTGTCCCCAAAACTTTCTAAAGAGCAGAGCAAATTGTCTGCGGGCAAATCCTGAAAAATCGTCAAAGTTGCACAAAATCATGCTAAATATGCAAATTTTGAGATCCAAGCGGCCACGGCTCCCCTCACCTCCCTGTGGACGCCCATGTATTTAAATGTTTTTAATATGTATATTTTGTTACACAATATCATTGTACATGTACGTGTGGTTTCATAATTAAATTATTAATTAGTATTAGTAATAACTGCCCCTTATCACAGACAAATATTTGATTTATGAAATTTTTTATCTTTGAAGCAGCTTGTCACCAAGAATGAGCTCGTCATCTCTGCCTTAGGTTATTAGATTTTTTAAGAAAGGCGTTTCAAATTATTTCTAAAATGGTCAACGATAGCTTGCAAAAAACGTTTATCAACTAAAATAGTATCTACCGCTCCAACTCCTGACTCAACAAGTTCTTGTCACCGCAGCCCAATGGGCGTAACGATTAGTGCTGTGCGTCCACTAACCCGATGGACGTGAGCTGTGCGGGTTCGAATCCTGTCTCAAACTTTTTTTTCCTTTGGCTATGTAGTATTTGTTGCTAGGTGATATACGGTATCAGGCCGTAGAGCATGTATGTTCCACCCTATGAATCTCTAAGGTGGGGCCTGAATGTACGTGCCTAGGGATGCAACGATATATCGGAAAACCGATAAATATCGATATATCGACAACTAAAAATATCGATATCGACGATACGCCGATATCGATATATCGATATCGAAAAATTCAATATATCGTATCAAAATATCGAAAAACCCATACAAATTAAAATACCCACAAAAACGGGTAAAACGCTTGACTGGCAACGTAAGAACACTGACTCTCTAGAAAATGAGATATGACGATACGGCAAGTGACAAGTGTATATGTTTTGTGATATGACGTGTGACATGTACACGTGTTGTACCTGTTAGTTGCTAATAAATTAAAACTCAATTTTAATTTCAAAATCTGAAGAGAAGAAGATTATGGTCATATTTCAAAAAAGAAGATGGTACTGCCGTTTGCACTATTTGTAACAAACGAGTTAAAACGTCTGGAAATACAAGCAATCTAGCATTACATATTAAACACAATGATCCAGAAGAATGTGACATTGGGTATGAAACCAATTGTGGCAACAAGCGTTCCTTCCGAACGTATTTTTTCAGCAGCAGGAGCCACTATAACTTAGAGCAGAAACCGGCTACAAGGAAGCAGACTGTCAAAGTTACTATTTTTAAGTTCAATAGCTACTACAAAATACTGGAATTAATTTTCCCAAATAAATGTATGGACAGAAAAACACATATTATATAAATATCCGAATTTTGTTTCACTTTACATACATAAGTATAAAAATTTATATACATACATAATCGAAAACTGTTTGATATAACTCAAACAGCATTGCATTTCTAATATCTGTAAGCTTCCAAAAAAAATATGAAATATCGATAGATTGATATCGACTTAATTCGATATATATCGATATCGATATATCGTTATAAAAAGTTTGCATCCCTATTCGTGCCACATACCCCCTCCCCCACACCTCATCGTTCCTGTATCCCCTTACAGCTCAACGATACCCTCGAGTGTGTAGGTTTTGGGTTGCTGCTCATCGAAAAGTGTCAGTATTTCTAGGCTAAGGGATTAAAGCAAAAACTTTCTGTAAGCATTGTATTGGTTCAAAACTTCTGCCTTACGGGATATAGAGTGTTAGCTGTGTTGACAAAGCAAAGCAGCAAAGAAGTTAGGATAATAGTGACTTGCTTGGAAATGGCTGCCTTGTAAAAGCCGAAAGCTTTGCAAAGAGTATAAGATTGGATTGCTTTTTAGCAGGAATTAAACATTAATTCATTGGCACTGCGAGATTTTTTCTTACGAAGACATATCTTGTCATTTTGTAATAAATTTATATCACTGTATCCTACAGCAACGCATTCTAGATGGTCGGGTATGAGAACGGTTTGTGTCCAGAAGTATCGCCATTATTTTTTAAAATATCCTGCTAAATATACTAAGTGACATATAAATCCGAACACCCAGTTTAAATGGTTTTATTTTAATAAAATTTTGTATAAGTACTTAATGAACCATAATAAGTAAATGATAAAAATTTCAAAATGATTGCACTGTTTTAAAGCCCTTTGACCTTTAATAATGTGTGGATGCACCCTGATGTGCTACGCATTCTCCAACGTGCCTAGGCATGCTTCTGATCAGGTGGTCAATGTCCTCCTGTGGTATCTCATTCCAGGCAACCACCAACTCCTCTCGAAGTGCTTCTAGAGTCTGAGGAGGACGTTGCAAATTGAGCAATCTCCTACCCATCATATCCCACACGTGCTCAATTGGCGATAAGTCGGGAGATCTTGGTGGCCATGGTAACAATGTGACATCATTATGTTGAAAGAAGTCTATTGTGAGTCTTGCAACATGTGGCCGGGCATTATCCTGTTGGAAAGTTGGATCTGCCAGGGTGTCAAGATAGTGTAAAAGATGGGGTTCTAGAACTTCGTGGATATAACGCTGCGCGTTGATGTTACCTCTGATGAAGATTAAAGGTGTCCTGGAACCATAAGCTATAGCACCCCAAACCATAAATCCAACAGTGTGATGAACATGTCTTTTAACAAAAAACTGTGGATTCCTCCTTTCACCACGTCGTCTTCTAACCCTGGCACGACCATCGTGCATGCCTAAACAAAATCGAGACTCGTCACTAAAGACAATACTGTTCCAATCCTGATCCCAGAGTGACCGTTGTCTGCACCACTCAAGGCGATTACGTCGGTGTTCTCGAGTTAAAGGGAGGACCCATTGTGGCCGGTATGGAAACAAGCCAAAACTTCTCATTCGTCGGTAAACACTTCGCATGCCATTAGGTCTTCCGTGTTCTGCAAACCATTCATTTGCAATGGATCTGGTAGTGGAGAAACGGTCCAATAATCTTAGGCGGCGATCTTCACGGTCTGTTGTTCTACGGCGGCATCCAGTGCCCCTTGCTCTTTGCGTACGGCCTTCTCGAAGCCATGCCTGACAACACCTAACCACAGTGTCTACACTTCTTTGCACTCTAACTGCAATTGCCCGAAAAGAAAGTCCAGCTTCCCGAAGTCAAACTATACGGCCCCTATCAAACTCACTAAGTTGACGAAATCGTACAGGTCTCCGTACTCTAGGCATCGTAACCGATCGTAAAGGATGTCAAGAACCAAAATCCGCCAACGTTGATTCTTTACTGCGGCTGAAATATTCATTTTAGAGCGTTAGTGAATTAAAAAAAAAGCAGTATAAAAACCGGAATGTCCAACTGATAAGGCTGAAAATTTGTTCACTTGTTATTTACAGTAAGAGAAATACATTCACCAACTTTTAATAAAATAAAACCATTTAAACTGGGTGTTCGGATTTATATGTCACTTAGTATATGTTCAAATAAATCTTATTCAATATTGTCTATACCTACCTTATGATGCCACTTTCGATAATTGCTTTTCCAATAGACAACGCACTATCCAATAAGTACAGCTTCAGTTAGTTGTAACTTACCTGGAAGAAAAAAAAAATACATGGATTTGCAAAGTCTAACACGGTATATAATATGTACCTCGTATGGCGTCGTTCAATGTTAAGGTACTAGCAAAATAGATCAATACCACAGCAAAAGCTATCAGTTTTGGCCTCGTATAAGTCTCATTTATTTGAACCGTGTGTCGATAGATTATTTTGATAAAAAGTAGGTAACGTCTTTTATGGTGAAGGGTCGCAGGGGAAATAGGAATATGGCACAGTTTGATGTGTCTGAGAGGTGACCAAGATAAAACTAATTGAGCTTACTAATACGTTATCAAGCTGCTGGGATAGGCTGAGATATAGTTTTTATGACTTTCTTTGTGCCAGATAATACCTACGTGGGAATACTATCCTCATGCAGAGAAAGTTTAGGGTAGTCCAAACAAAAGTGGATTGTAAAATTGTAATGGGGTTCGTGTGCAAATGGAAAATGCAGTATTTTTTCAACAACATCTATTAAATCTAGAAACAACACCTCCCGTCAATGGTAGAATGACGATTTGATTGTCCTTTATATTGTTGTTCATGATATTGATGTGGATTTTACGCCTCCCAGAATCAGCAATTTTGATTATTTACGTACCCATTGGGGTGAAAATGAGCCTCATCAAAAGAGCACTTTGACCGAAAATCCGTCTTCTCTTTTCAGCATCCAATTATCAAAAACACGCCGCTGTTGATGGTCTGCCGGATTCAGTTCTTATGTTAGTTGGATTTTGTATGGATCGAGGTGTAAATCAATGTGTAAAATCCGGCGTAAAGTGTTCTCACTAATTCTCAATTGTTGCGAACGGTGCCTAGTCAAGGTTGGATCTTCTCGCACACTTTCACTCACTGCGGCTACGTTTTCACGAGTGCCAGCTGGACGACCATGTTGGTATGGTCTACGACCTTCAGCTGAACCAGTTTCGTCAAAACAATTAACAATCCAACGAATTCCAGGCTCTGTAGGGCGTCCATGGCGGCCAAAACTAGTGCGAAGTTTGCGAAAAGTATTTTTTATATTTCGACCGTTTTCGTCATAAGTTTGGATAACCAAAATGCGTTGCTGTGTTGTAAACGAATCCACGACTATAAATGGCATACCTTTGACAGTTCATTTATGCATACACATGACTTTAGACTCACATGGTGACACATAAGCTTGTAGGCAAAAAGGTACTAGATGGCGCACCCAGTTTAACTTAATGTTTCCAAAGGCCACTTCAAAAAAAATGCAGTTTGGAGGGCCGCATTATAAAATCTTTCTATACAGCATTATTACTGAGTTTTATTAGGTACATACTATACTATATAGTATACAAAAATAGTTTTTCTATTATTTTTATTTATTCAAAAAACATGAAATTACAAAAAAATCAGTGGGACATTTGAGGATGTTGGTTTTCTAATACTAATGCATCAATATTAACATTAATATTTGTTGTTGATAAACGAAGCAACTGAGCAAGTGACTTATCAGAGAGGGAATATCTATACTTTGACTTGATAAATTTCATGTTGGAAAAGCTGCTGTCGCATAGATACGTACTTTCCATCATTGATCCCATTGTAAGTCCTAAGTTTCGCAAGTTGGGGTATCGTTCTCCTGGCAGTAACTTAAAAAAGTCCAAGCCAGTTTCAGTTCTTCCTTGGTAAAAAGGATCTGATTGCAAGTCACACAATTCCAGTTGAAGGTTTGCTCTGCTTACGTTCTCAACAGAAATTGTTAGTGGCTGAGTAAAAACTGAAATGTCGCTTTCGATTTTTTAAAGTCACTAAATCGATTTTTGAATTCTTCCGCAATTGTGTCTATGTATCTTATAAGAGGTAAATATGAAACTTCTTCAAAATCCTTCATTTCTTCGAAATGTTCTTTACAACTTGGAAAAAGGAAAAATCATTTTTTTGTAATGACGACTTGAAAAGCTTAATTTTATTCTTAAACCCATTTATGTGCCCAAATAAGTTGGCAATATTCTGATGTATTCCTTGTAGCTTCAAATTCAATTCGTTAAGGTGAGATGTCATGTCTGTTAAAAATGCAAGGTCTGCTAAAAATTGTGCATCTGCCATTTGATTTTCCAGTTCCGTACTGTCGGACTTCACTTCATTTTTAAGGAAAATAGGAATTTCCTTGCGTGGAGCGACAAATCGTTGAAAACACTTTCCGGCGCTTAACCAACGAACATCGGTGTGAAGTAACAAGTCCCCATATGTAGCATCCACTTCGGCCAAATAATCACGAAACTTTCTGTGAGTCAAAGCACGATTGCCCCCTCTAACAATATTAGTTATTTTAACAGCCATTTTCTTGACATTTATTTGACGTAAAGATGTTCCACATAAGCTCTCTTGGTGAACAATACAATGTATAGTATCATAGGACAGTTGATGCTGTTTTGTTTCAATAGTCATGCAAATCCAATTTCAGTCCCTGTCATAGCTCTGACGCTATCAGTGGCAATACAGGAACATTTATCAAATCCCCCGTAGTCTGACACCAACTTATTCACAGCTTTAAAAATATCTGTACCCTTGGTTGTACCATGGAGAGCAATAAGGTCAAGCATCTCCTCTGCTACACTTAAGGCGTCTTGAATAGTTCGGATAAAAATTACAAGCTGGCTAATGTCAGACAAACCAGTGCTTTCATCCAGGCATAGCGAAAAATATTTACATTTTTCAACCACGTCACGCAACTATTTGGATACATATTCATTGATATGGTCTTGCAATTGTTTGATGCGATACTGAAACTGTTTCAAATTTTTCGGCAACTTTTAATTCATTGAATTGTTTCGCCATTTCTATTGCACATTTTCTTATAAGCAGTCCATCACTAAAAGGTTTTTTTGCTTCGACAATTTCCAGCGGTATTTTGTAAGACGCGTCAATACTGCAGTTGTTATCAGTCAGATTTTTTGAATAAATTTGTTTGTTAATTTAGTTTTTTCTTGTATTCCGTTATGATAGCCTGCCTGGAGTTCCCTGAATATTGCCGAAACATTTTCTCGTATAGCGTAGTGTAATGTCGTTTCATATTATATTGTTTAGGAACCGATAGTACTTGCATACAAACAATCCACTGAAGTTCATTATTATTGTTTGAGAGTAAATATTCTGATTCCCAACGGTCATTATAAACTCGATGTTCGTTCGTTATTTTTCGTTTCTGTGAAGACACATTTCACGGAGTATTTCACTTAAAAAGGCTTTAGAGTTGCTGTGTACTGAAACGCACTAGCTCTAGAACAAAACTGCCTGTCCCGCTTGATTCGACCTTATATACGCGCCCGTGGCTTCTAGAATGTTCGGGGATGATCGAGAGATCGGTCCAATTTCCAGTAAATTCGCTGCGGCCTGCTATCGGTCGCCAGTGGCGTCACATGTTATTGTATTTTATCGTTAATGTAAGAATTGTGCATATTCGGTATTTGAGAGTAACTTATACATGTAATAATAATAAATAATAATAATAATCCGGCTTTCTGCTAATGTTGTGGACATGCTTCGCGAATTGGAGTCAGCTGTGGATCTTTTTCTACCAGATAGTGATTTGTTCGCTATAACTGGTGATCTAAATATAAATATTTTAAATCTAGATCGTAAAACCAAGCTGTTGTATGATTTCCTTGAGGCATATAATTTGACACAGCTTATTGAATCTCCTACTAGAATAACCAAATCTACGAGTACATTGATAGATTTGCTCATAGTAGGTGATCCGGATGACTTCACTTCTGTCGATACACTTGATGTTGGTATTTCAGATCATTGTGTTTTGACTTTTATAATTAATTTCAGTAAGGCGAGTAGATATGAGAAGTTTTTAAGATACCGCGATTATTCAAAGTTTGACGCAGTTTTATTTTATAACGATCTACATTCTGTTAATTGGAGCTTCATCTACACACTACCAGAGGTAGACTCTATGGTGGATCATCTTGAAGTAAATCTTAAAACTCTCTTTAATCGCCACGCACCTTATCGTCAAGTGAGGGTTAGTAAGCCGCCTGCTCCTTGGCGTACATATAATTTAAAAACAATGAGGTCACTTAGAGATAAAGCTTTTAAAAAATATAAATGTATTAAAAGTACAGCGGCTTACAACTACTATAAGGAGTTAAGGAATTATGTTACTGGTGCGCTCGGAAGAGAGAAAGCTGCGTATTTGAGTTATACCCTCACCAAAAGAAATCAAAAATCAACATGGAACTCACTTAGATCTTTGGAGATTCTGCGCGAAAAAAAGTTAACTGAACTACCACCCAAGTTAAAGAATAGCAACACTGTGAACGCATATTTTAATAGCGTCCCAAATCTGGCTAAAAGTCAACTTCAAATTGATATGCTTGGAAAAGCCGATACCCACGTAATGCAAGCTCATGAAGGTTCTTTTAGATTCACAACAGTTAGTTCCCACGCTGTGTTCAAATTTCTTAATAAAATTAAAAGCAATGCTGTAGGCTCGGATAATATTTCGTTACATATGTTACTATTAGTTTCCTCTGATTTGATGATTTGATAGAGTATGTCACGTTTATTTTAAATTTCTCAATCACATCTGGAACATTTCCTCTTGCATGGAAGCATGCTTTGGTGAGGCCATTACCTAAATGTAACTCACCTGATGAGCTCTCTGACCTAAGACCGATTAGTATTCTGCACACCCTATCAAAACTCCTAGAACTCATCATGAAAGACCAAATGCTTACCTATGCTATTCAAAATAATATTATTACTAGCTTCCAGTAAGGGTTTCGTCCTCATCATAGCACCTCCACGGCTTTAATGAAGATTACGGATGATCTTATTAGAGCAACTGATCAAGGTAATTGCACTTGTCTTGTGTTACTCGACTTCAGCAAAGCTTTCGACACCTTAGACCACGAGACGCTTCTCACAAAATTGATATACTTCGGTTTTTCTTATAACTCGGTTCTACATATCTATAGCACATAATTTACAGCTAAATCCGAAGAAATCACAAGTCATGATTTTTGGCAATAAAAATAAAAGACCTAATCTGCATGGCACATTTTCAGTTACTATAAATGATGTATCTTTGCCAATAATCAGTGAAAACAAAAATCTTGGCATATGGCTGGACTCTGATCTAAGATATACAAAACATGTTAGTCACTTGTGCCAAGTCTCCTATAACGTGTTAAGACAACTTTATCCCAGCAGGAGTATATTATCAAAATTCATGAAGGTCAAACTATGTGAAGCTTTGATTTTGTCTAAACTGGCTTACTGTGACTGCATATATGGACCTGCCCTTTTACAAACAGATATTCTACGCATTCAGCGAATTCAAAATTCTTGCATCAGGTTCGCATATGGTATCCGAAAGTATGACCACATCAGTGAGAGTCTTATGGATTCTGGTTGGCTTACCATGATTAACATAAAAAAACTTCATTTTCTCACATCAGTACACAAGATCGTTACTAGTGGAACACCTATTTATCTATACAATAAACTTACCAGACTGCTTGATAATAAAGTAACTCGCAATAAACATCTTTTGGTTATTCCTAAATATTCAACAGCTCTGTTTAAGCGCAGCTTTTCATACAATGCTGCGAAACTGTATAACAGCTTGGCAGTAGATCTCAAGAATCTGAGCCTCCGCAATTTTAAAAAAAGATTGAAAGCTGATCTCCTGCTCGACCAAGGGCCTAAAGTATAAGCAAACCTCGCTACGTTTTAAAGGATAATGTCCCAGTATGTTTCTTTTTAAGTCGCCATGTTCTTTTTTGCATGAATTGTGCTCTCATAAAAACTGCATTGGCCATGCTCTCGTATGTTCTGTTTTGTATTGCATATTATCTTTTTTTATATATATTTATATATAGGTGAAAAATTAAAGTTTTCGCCTTTTGTTGGGTACAGTTCGTTCCATCTTTCAACACAGACATTGACAACCTCGGCCTTCTGTCAAAGGTTCATCTTACTCATTATTCCATGACCACCATTTTGTGCAATCATCAAGTGGCTTCACGACGTAATGCTCTAATGTTTTTTAAATAATTTTTAATCTGTTTTTAACTTGTCTTGTCATATTTTATATAATTTTGACCATTGTACCATGTATCCAGCTCTCACCATGTTACTGGACGTTTCCCTCATCCTAAACGTAAACAACAATTAGCAACATCCTCACATACTACTGTAAGTTGAGTCAATTTAAATTCATTTTACACTTTTGTTGCTACTGTTATCATTGTAATTGCAGCTCCTGATGATGATGGCAAAGTCAATTGAAAGCTAGAGAGAATTAAAAAAAGTATAAAGAGTCCTCTTTGCTTAAATTTTGTCGAAGTACCCAACAAAAGGCGGAAGCTTTAATTTTTCACCTAACTGGTCTAGATGACAATGACCACGTCTCAAGTTATATTTATATATATATATATATATATATATTGTATGAGTGTTTTTTCGTGGGTTTAGTTGAAAATCAGCTTAGGCTGAATTACGCCTTTCATCATTTTATCTTTAATTTTTTTTGTATCCTCAAGTTATTTATAATGATGAATAAAGACCATTTATTATTTATCATTATTATTATTTATACAAAGTATAAAAAGGCAAAGTGTCGCTAAAAAGCGTATTTCAACTTAACCCAACAAATATTTATGTATATGTTCTAATCCCAATGAAAACAAGAGTTAAAAAAAACCTGTAACGAATCCTTATTCATGGCCATGGTCTACTTCCTGGGCAATGAAATCAGAGATAAAATTCTTCAATCTTTTTTGACATTCTTTATAGAGTAGTGAGTGAACCCGGTAGGCAACGCGTTGTATAGCTTGATAGCAGTATATACGTACGACCTTTTAAATAGAGATGTTGAATGTCTTGGGATAACCAAGATATGCTTATTCTTTGTGTTCAGTTGATTAACATCTGAGTATCTGATAAATTTGGTTGATAGATATGGAGGGGCTTGTGTTGTGATTACCTTATGGGTCAAGGTCAATACATGCATTTTTTGTAGCTCTTCTATTTTTTGAACACCCAGCTCACGATATTTATGTGACACTGTCTCAAATTTTCTCACTCCACAAGCAAATCTGAAACACGCATTTTGAATAGTCTGAAGTCTCCTTATCTCAATCGATCTTAGTGCAGGCCCATAAATACAGTCACAGTAGTGAATACTAGACCATATTAAGGTGTCGCACAACGCTTGAGACCAGTATTCATACTTTTCCTATTAGGAAATAATTGCTTCAAGACACCGAATGACGTTCGGCACAGTTGACTAACGTGTTTTTCAAACCTCAAATCAGTATCAATCCAGAGTCCTAAATTCTTGCACTACATTTTTTATAGGGATCGGTTGTTCTAAAATGCGCAATGATAGTAATGGTTTGATTTTTGGTCCAAATATAACTGCGGATGATTTTAACGGGTTAATTTTCGATTATGGGCACAAGATACGTAAGATAAATTTATTAAATCATTATTAATCAAATGTTCGGCATATTTTAAATCTTTAATATCGAAGCCAAAGTACAATTGAGTGTCGTCAGCATAGTGATGAATACTGCAGTGTTCAACGTACTCGTGGAAGTAAGAATGTAAATTGAGAACAATAATGGTCCCAGAATGGAACCCTGTGGTACCCCTAGTTTAACTGGTATCTCCTTCGAGATACTTGACCCAATCACAACCATCTGACTCCTGTCAGTGAAATCACTTAATACAAAATTAATTGCAGATTCCGAAAAACCAAAGTATATAAGCTTTTTCACAAGAATAGATGGTTCTAGAGTATCAAAAGCCTTTGTATAATCAAGCAACACTAAGCATGCTAAATTTCCTTGATCCACACATCTGATTAAGTCATCACTGATGTTAGCCATGTGATGTATACATGGCCCGTGAAGCGGGCCGCAAGAAAGGAGTTGGACAGCACTGAGTTGAAGCATTTAAGGGTAATACATTTTTGCATTGCTTATGGTTTTTAAAACATTTTGCTTGTTGTTTTTCTTTCGATTGCGTTACGCCTGCAACCTCAATATACCGATTATCTCCCTAGTTTCAGAAATGTGCATTATTCTTTACGGTAACTCATTTTACCCTGATCCGATCCACCAGCGCTTCGACTACGAGAAAAAACTCCTCGGCACGGCGGCAGCGCGGCTTGGCGCGGTTCCCTGGAGGAAAGCAATTTCAGCGTTGTGCCCTCGCAGGTCTGCCGGATAATTATTTGTCTCGTATTTCACGCGGCATGCGAAAACACAAACTACGTTTAGTTGCCTCCCCCGTGGGAGTACGTTTTAGGTTCCCTTTGCTGAGAATCTCTTTCACTTGCAGAGTGAAGACACAGTGAACGCATAATCTTTACGAAGCTTTTGATTTGAGGTAAACCGTTTTACTTGAGGGTAAAGACTGACCTTGTAGTTTTTGAGCGTGGAAATTGCAAACTTAATAAATAGTAAATAAAAACGCGTTTATTTTAAACTCGGCGAAGGCCAGCTTTGCTGTTAACTTAAGCGAGCATGTAAAAGTAACAACAAGCCAAAAAGAAAAGTAATATAACAAGAAACAAGTTTTACATTACATTAATTTTAGAATATTACATAACAACAATGAACAGTAATAAACCTACAGATGTACGTATACAAAGAAAATAAGCACTAATAAACAACTTATTCTTCACAGAAGCAGTTGTTTCAGTTTTCGTTAGAAAATATTAGGAGACATGTCTTCAAATTGACCTATATTGTATTGGTTTAGAAGTTTGACTGACGTATAGGAAAATGAGCTTTGAGTCATCGTTTTAGTTATTTTAGGTTTCATAAAGTACATTAAAGCGTGTTGCACGAGATTGAATCAGATTTCTAAGAGTTAATTTTTGAGTGGTAGTACCAAACCCTTTACGGAATCCAGACTGCAACTTGGGTATTAAATTATTATCTGTGAAATAAGTAATGATTTGCTTATAAATAAGCTTTTCAAATACTTTAGACAGCACTGGTAGTATACTAATTGGTCGCAAATCAGAGAAATCCTTAGGGCTGCTGATTTTAGGCAGCGGCAAGACCACAGCCGTTCTCCATTGCGCAGGAAAAATGCCCTTTTGTATGCAGCAATTACATAGGTTAAAAAGCACGGGTAAGATCGTTGGACAACACAACCTCACCATGTCAAGGCTAATTCCGTCTGCACCAGAGGCGTTTGACCCAATCTCCGATATTGCCCAGAAAACGTCATCTTCACTAACGAGTTCCAATTCAAATTCTGCGGTTGTACATTTGGAATTAAGATATTTAGAAATAGTATTCGTATCGACAGTGCTTGGTATTTGTCGCGCCGAGTCGATAAAATATTGATTAATTAAATTTGGGTTTTTAAGATGGTTAGGAATTTCTATATTTTTTTTAGATCTGTTATAGATATTAAGTTGGTCTAGGGTTTTCCACATGTCTTTGGATTTTTTAGTACGACTGAAAAAAAGTTTTCCCACAAAAATTGGTGTATCTATTTTATGCGTCCATGTTTTGAATACCCTCTTGAACAATTTGCACCAATAAAACCATACCTTACAATTATTTCTCAAACCAGTGGTATTTTCGTCTAATATATTAGACTATTACATAATTTATGGTTTGCAACTCTATGTTGCAACAAGTAAGATTGTGTCTTTGATACTAGTTTCGGGTACACGCATTTTTGTTTGGTTCACCTGGATCATCAAGATCTAGGATATCAACTGCCCGTCCAGAACTATTTTGGTTTCCACGGGCTTAAAAATGCTCATTGGCTCATAAAGCAAGTTATCCGTAACGACTTGAATTTTCTACGTTGAAGTCACAATATCTTATGTTTCCTTTGGGGTTTATTGTAAATTTACACCGTTGCTAGGTTTACCAGCAAATTGTGCTCAGCAAAATGAACGTTGTTATTATTTATTTACCTACAGTCACTTATACCTTTGAACCCTTTATTATTATCATTATTACTATTAAATCCCTCCAAAATCCAAGATAGTATCATTACACACACAGGTAGATCATATTTCTAAATATTCCATGATTTGTTAGTATTGAATGGTAAATATTTCTGATAGGTATATGATATTCTTGGATATTAGATGTTTTCTCTAATCTAAAGACATTTTATTGTACGGTTAAACGAATTTATAAAATACCTAGAAACTCTTATTTAATTTGAGTATGGGCTGAGTTAGTATAATAATAATAACTTCATTTTATGCGTTCACAGCACCAAGATCGTATCAGAACCTGACCGAAATGCAAATAAAACTTCTCAACTCTACCGCTGTGTAGGCTTTGTAATAGTTATTTATGCACCTGGGGTGTTAAGCGTGGGCTTACGGCCCGCGAAGTGAGAAGCATTGTGTGATCTAATCCATAAGGATGGCTACGTCCAAGGTATATACGAAGTCTTGTCTGCGATCGGCAGAAATCATAAATTTGGAGGAGATTCTAAGTAGAACTAAGAACAAAATGTAAATTTTCAAGAAACACGAAAATTCCATCTGCAGTATCTGAAACAAATGAAGCTTTAGTAGTATTGTCAGATGTAAAAATCCACCAAGCGGTTTGGGTTCATGAAATAGAAATTTTTAAAATATGCCATTTTTTGCATACAATCAATCAAACCTAGAGATACCTTGCATGCAAAAATTTATCAAGCAGTTTGAGTTGTAGACCGATAAGAATAAATTTCAAATTTGCAGTTTTAGATAAAAATCCATCTTTTAATTTTATAAAATTTCGGACCTGATTCATTGGAGTCGGAGGGGTCCTTGAAGACTTCCGCGCCGGAAGACAAATTTATATAGACTTACATAACAAAGTTGGCACTTACGTTATAAAACAGTTGTTTTGATTTTATGAAATTTGAATATACTCATGTCACTCGTATTTCAAAGCAAATCTAGAGAATTTTTATGTGTCAAAATCGATCTAATCATTCAAGTTAAAAACTGTGGAATAGAAATGTCAAAGTTGTAATTTTCGATCCAAATTTTAGATTTATAGAATTTAATGTATACTCTCAGTCTCACGTGCACTGCTAAGACGAATCCAATAACACTTCATACAGCCGTTTGGACAAAAAAAAAATGATCAGGATCGTCAAAAACCGAAGTATGGGCTATTTTTTTCGATTTTTTCAATTTTTCTCTGCCGCTACTGGACCGATTTTCAAAAACCACCAAACTTGTTCGTCTTGGTATAGTAGTAATCTTGTGTAGAAATTTCATCCAAACCCGAGGAGAACTTTTCAAGGCCAAAGATTTGCGGACAAACAAACTGACAGACGGACGGAAATGAGTGACATGGACTTGCATGTGTACGTTAGAACGGGTGCTTTTTTAAGAGGTATAGGATTTGATTTTCGAAAAAAAAAAACACAAAAAATTTGAAAAAACGATTAAATCTTTATTTGAGTCGATAGAACGGTCGATATAATTTGATGTTTGAAGATTATTTCATGTAAATGTTGGCCGCGGCTCCGCTTTAGATGTCCCATGCGCAAGGTCCAATTTTGGCACACTCTCTCCAACATATCGGCCGGTATCTAACGAATACATGCTTCAATATTAGCTTCCAGTGCGTCAATCGTTGCTGGTTTATCCCTGTAGACATTAGCCTTAACATGGCCCCACAAGAAATAGTCCAACGGCGTTAAATCATACGATCTAGGCGGCCAATTGACGGGCCCCAAACGTGAGATAAAGTGTTCACCGAACTCGCCTCTCAATATGGCCATTGTTTCGTGTGCGGTGTGGCATGTGGCACCGTCTTGTTGAAACCACATGTCAGCCAAGTCCAGCTCTTCCATTTTGGGCAAAAAAAAGTTTGTTATCATCGCAGGGTAGCGCTCGCCATTCACAGTTACGTTCCGGCCATTGTCGTCTTTGAAGAAGTACGGCCCGATGATGCCACCGGCCCATAATCCACACCAAACAGTAATTTTTTCGGGATGCATTGATAGCTCTTACAATGCTTCTGGCTGGTCTTTACTCCAGATGCAGCAATTTTGCTTGTTAACGTACCCATTCAACCAGAAATGAGCTTCGTCGCTGAACACAATTTTTCGATAAAAATGTGGATCTTCCTCCAACTTTGCCAGCGCCCATTCACCAAATTTGAAACATTGCGGGAGGTCGTGTGGCTTCAATTCTTGCACCAGCTGTATCTTATAAGGTTTTACACCCAAAGCCTGTCGCAAAATTTTCCACGTAGTTGAGTAACAGAGGCCCAATTGCTGCGAACGGCGGCGAACCGACATTTCACGGTCATCACTAACACTGGCGGATACAGCCGCAATATTTTCTTCAGTCCTCACTCTACGTCTGCGTGTTGGTGGTTTAATGACCAATAATGTAAACTGGGTTCGAAATTTAGTCACAAGCTTCCGAATAGCTCCCTCAGTAGGCCGACCAAATTGCCCATAAATTGGAAGCAGTGCTCGATGCACTCTCTTAACCGAGCATGAATTTTAATAGATTCATAGTTAAATTATAGACCAAACTGAACAAGTTTGACAATGACACAAGACGCGATTCACGCGTCATCTGTCAAAAACAGTGTTGCCAAAAAGATACTAGCAAAAAAATCACCCACTATGATATCCAAAAAACATAATATTTCATTTCCTAAACTTTTCGTCATCACAATAATTCCTCGACAGTAGACTTGGGAGGTAAAATTATAAGGCATTTGCATTCTTGAGTCGATTGGATTTCATAAAAATCTGTGATCGAATGGTGCTTGCTGACGTCATCTTAAATTTTATTACGATCTTTAAATCTTCCTGACGTGCCTCAAAAATCGGTCGCCACCACTGACTGTACTGCAGATTAAGAGCCTTGTCGGTTACCTGCGAAACCTACACTTTTCCAAAGCCAATTCTGCATGGCTGCCACAAACCTAAGGCCACATCAATTCCTATTACTTGGAGAAACTTGATGAAAATTCCTATTTGCGTAGGTACGCTCATCGCATCAGACAGAAACGCTACCTCTTCAAAAGAGAATTCCTATTTTAGCATACACCTCTGCCTTTCCATTTACTACGTTGAATTTTCAATTCTCTACAGACGCGTTAGATTGAACTGATAAAAGCAAGCGACAAAGCCTGTATTCGATGGTTTTGTCGTCTGCCTGTCATGCATAGTTTTCAGTGTTCGCTATGGATTTTCTCGTATATATATACAATGCTCTCTATAAAGAACCCTATACCTTACTTGTTTTGAACAGGTCATGTTAGTAGGTTGAAATGCTGGCAGCGGTATTACGTATCTCAAAAATTGACACTATGTCTGTTCTTTTGACATCATGTTGTTTTTTGCGACATGATGTATATGTAGGTTTTCCTATCACATGAAACTAGCTGTTTACTTGATGTACACTCATTGTGTAGCAGTACGTGTTGCCTTAACGTCATTACGCTTGAGCTATTATTGTTTGCTTCCGATATATGATGTAACATCTGCTTCATAAATGGCATCATAGTAGGTCTGGGTTGTAAGTTGTATACCGTAGCTGGAAGGAGATGGGAGAAACAATAGTCAGATATTCAAAATCTCATTGTTATACCATTAACAAAATTATTCAATTGGTGTATTTCAAATGGTATACTTCCTGATATTTTCAAACTGTCGAAAGTTATCATCTTCTTTAAAAAAGCCGATACCAATGATCTTCCAAATTATAGACATATTTCACATATACCCCTACTTGCTAAAATACTTGAAATTCTTTTGGAAGATTATTTACTGACTGTCAGTTCGGTTTCAGATCAGGTAAGTCTACCTCTCTAGCTGTTGACAGCTTCATTGTGAAAATAAATGCAGGTTTTGAAAGTGGTGCTCAATGCTTAGCTAATTTTTTTGATCTTACTAAGGCTTGCGATTGTGTCCAACATGACATTCTTCTACAAAAATTGTCGCACTACAAGTTCCATAATAATAGCATTAGACTCTTGTCATCTTATTTGAGCAACAGACAGCAGCTTGTAACCTTCAACGACACTACCTCCAGTACAATGATAGTTTCATGTGGCGTTCCACAGGGTTCTGTGCTGGGTCCAATTTTATTTTTAATATACATTAATGACCTTCGCAATTGTAATACAAACAACAACCTTATACTGTTTGCCGATGATGCAACAATGCTCTGTATTGATCTACTTCTCTCTGCGACTATTGAATATACAGTAAATTTATAAAGCTGGTTTTTAGCAAATAAACTGACACTTAGTGCTTCAAAGGTACAGTCCATCGTAAGTTGGTGTCACCATAATGTCAATACCGTAGATCTCTAATGTTGTTCTATAGTTTTGTATTTATTTTAAATTTTAAATTCATATCTTTTTACAGTTATTCTGTTAGTGTTGTTTTTTACAATTTTCTGTTCTTGTTGTTCTTTTGAATAAATTTTATTGTTTTGTAATTTTACACATTCACACTTTAAATTTTACTTTGACGTGTGTAAGCACGCAAGTGTATTTAGCACCAATAAAGAAATGAAATGAAATGAAATAGTATATAAGGTGCTTAGTGAGGATTTGTGTGGATGAACGTTTCACGATTCTAGCAGCAATATACAGGGTGTCCGCAAAGTTGGGGTTTTCCTTTACACGACGTGTAGATCTTGAAAACATAAGCAATTTTTCTTAGTACCATATACACCAATGTCTTAAGGGAACCGAGATAAAGGGCTCTGCAACATCAAAAATATCTGAATACCGTCCTGTAGCCGCGACCCGGGACATCACCGATTGGTACAAGGTCTCAACCCGACGGCAGAACTGGGTCGGTGTGTCAGGTCAGTATGCAACCTTCAACCGATGGTTACGGTCACGCATGAAGAGGTAATCGCGTAGACGAGAATCCCTCAACAAGCACTAGAGACGTGGATAGAGAAGTGCAAGTATCAAAAACTAAAGTGTGACAAACGCTGCGTGAAGAGGGGCTGTATCCGTTTCACGTCCAACGTGTACAAGCCCTTCAACCTGACGATTTTCCAGCAAGAGTGCGGTTTTGTGAGTGGTTGTTGCATCAACATGACAATAATCCGGACTTTTTGAAGTGCATATTGATGACAGACGAATCTGCGTTCACGCGTAATGGGGTGAATAACTTTCGCAACACTCATGTTTGGTCAGTAGAAAATCCGCACGCTGTCCGTCGGGCACATTTTCAACAAACATTTTCGGTGAATGTTTGGGCTGGCATGGTGAACGGTATGCTCATTGGACCATTTATTCTCCCAAATCGGGATTCAATACCTAGACTTTTACGCAACATTTTGCCTTCCTGGTTAGAAGATGTGCCATTAAGTGCAAGACAATCAATGTGGTTTCTGCGTCTGCTCGGTAGCGCTTCAGATGATTTCATTTTGTGTTGGAGCGGTATGATTTCGGGCAGAGACGTACTTAGCCCTTCTCGTCAACTGGAGAGTGAGCACTTTTTCCTTTATTTTTTTTTATTTGGTCGCCCTCGTTTCACTACACATTACCTTTGTTATTTCAAGGGTAGTTGTTTCTGAAAAGGAGAACCCCAACTTTGCGGACACCCAGTATAACACTTTCTCAAAAACCATGGCGTTTGGGGCCCCCCTCTGAGTCCGCCAATGACACCTGACTTCAAAGTTGCTAATAAACAGTTCATAACCTTGGAATGCGAAATTACTGCCTTTCAAAATGGTGAACAGGCAAGATGTTAGATTTGAGCATTTTCGTTTTTTGAATTGTTCCTAACTCATCTAATCCTCAACACGCTATAAGACGTTGTATCAGTGTTCGTATACCCGAATGTTTCCATTGAACAAAATGTCAAAATCTCTCAATGTCGTTAAGACTTAATATCCCATACACTAGCGCAGTTGTTGGCATGCTAACGATATGCTATAAACTATACATTTTGACTCTATCTGTATCTGTCTTTAACTTTGTTTTTACCTTCATCTTCTTATCTTCATCTTTCCATCTTTTTGTGCTTATCTCTTTCTTTACCTTAATCATTATCTTCTTACCTATTCGTCGTTTTGCCATCGTTTTATTATCTTCTTATTTTTGGCTTTTTGTCGATATCGTTGATTTGTATCTTTTCATTTATATCATTTCGTGTTTATCGTTTCATCTTTTTATCTTTGGAGGCGTCTCATTTCTAGCAGAAGCTACAGGATTGACGATAGTAGTACATTTCTTAACATATCACTTAGTTCCTATCTTCTTAGGCATTGTGCTATATAAAAATTGAAATATAAGCCGACTAAAATGTAAAGCTGAAACTTAATTGTTTATAGATAAGTAGAAGCATTTAATTGCGAAATATTGCATGTAATTGTATCTTAAGTTTACAAGCATTCGTTCTGCACAAGTGTAAAACAGCAAATGGTGGGTTTTCACAAGGCATACACTGCATAATGTAAAAAAGGCAGCACACTACATAGTTACCACAAAACATATACATAGAAAGAACTCAAAGCAAATGACCGAAAACACATCGCCGTCAATTGCATTGGATATACGTCAAGTCAAATTTTATTAGTGTCACTGTCATATGTAACGTATATTTTCCTTGTATATTTTTCGTAGACATAAGATTTAATTTTGCGTTAGGAAAAAACATTTTTCTTTACTTTTTATTTCAACAAATCGTTTTCTTTGAGGTAAGATTATTTGTTTACGATTATGAAAAATATTATACATTCAGATAGATCCTCACAAGAGAAGAATCTTGACATAACACACTGTAGCGTTTTGATGATCACTTGTATTAATAAGTAAATAATAAGTTTATACTCTATGACTTTAAATGCACGAGGCATTTTAAAATGAGGTATTATGATCTGAGATGGCTTCCAATCGGTATCTTGAGATTTTCAATTTTCACGTTTACGTTGAAATATAGTATTCATGCATCATTGTTGAGCTTCATCTTGCTGACTTGATCTGTTCAACAAAATAAGTGGAGGGGAGGACCTTTTTGAGAAGCACTGTATGTTCGTTTCTATATGCACGTTCATTTTCAGAGTGGCCATCCTGCTGATTGAAATCTACCATATTCGCAGAAATTTGAGCTTTTCACTGAATGATCACTTATTTATACGTTTGATGCGGAACTGATTTGAAAGGGTGTTTGGTGGCTCACCGACCTAAAAATCATACACAAATGAGTCTGTCAACCTTTATATATTTAAATTTGAAGCACGAAATACCTTTCATGCTCTAAAATAGTACTAAATGTGCATAGATCTAAAGACATTTAATAAAAACGTTGAGTAGCATATAATATGCGTAACGGCTTGGCATCACTTAACTTACATATGATACTTATTGATAGCGGCAGGCAAGTGTCAACTGCCTATGACTATATAATAGTTTGTATATTAATTAACAGTGCCCCATCATAGTTCACCTCTTTTTAAAAGGCCCTTGTCACACAATGCGTACGTGTTGTACAATAACTTGACGGATAGAACAAATGGCCTGCCTATATATATATATATATATAAAATAATGGACTAAATTCATATACAAATAATAGTAGGTTTTGTAATGTTTTGTTTAACCCTACACCCTTTAGGGTAAGTGGGATTTTGATTATATATGGTTTTAGGGAACATTTACTATGTGTCTTCCACTTAATGATGCTTTCTAAAGATGTTTTTCGCCAACTGTTTTGGTAAGACATGTTCAGGTTGTTTGCTTTCTCACGCAGTTTTCTCTTTTCAATTATTTGTAGTGTGCTTCTTTACCGTTAAATATTTTTATGCAGCAAATGGTTAAGTGTAGGATTAGCTGTTATAGGTAAACTTCGCCATCAAGCTGCTTTCTAGTTTTGTTATAGCTAGTACATGTATTATTTGTAATTTGTTTTCGATAAAAGCCGCTTTATTATTATTATGTCGACTCGATTGTAATCTGTTCATGATTATAGGATTATAAAGAATATCTGACTGATGACCGTTCCCTTGTATATTTCTTTGTTTTATGGTATTTCGGCCAATTGGTTGTGAATGAACATTCTCGCATTTTCTTTGACGTTTCAGTACATTTTACACTTAACCATCTTCATAAACTTATTGGTCCTACAATCAATTCTACTTAAAAGATAAAACAACATACAAATCTAAAACACTGTACAGTTATTGTTTACTCCATTTTGACCGATCATTGTTTACTATTTTTATTTTAATAGAGTTTTTGTATAAGTTCTTCTATTATATTTTGATTGAGTTTGCAATCTTTCTGATTTTCAGCGTGAATTGTGCGGACTGTATTTCCAGTAAGTGTTTTAGATGTTTATGCTGTTTTAACTTTTAACTAACAGTGATATTGTATCGCCATCTTTCTGAAGATGGTTTTCTGAAAAATAAGCCGAAGCGTCCAAAAAAATTTGAGAATATTCATTTATAATCAGTTGACCTAAATACCATAAAAATAAAGAGAACTTACTCATAATAAAATTGTTTAATGGGCGCTCATTAACAATTAACTATACTACAACTCACTATGTTTCTCTTGCCTTACATTCCAACAATCTGCCAAATTATTAGTCAACTTCAAAAAAATAGATAATGAAAATTCAAGGATTTCTTAAAAGGAATACAGCAAATATTTTGGCGTATTCATGGTTAGCAGATTGTATTGGAATATCCATATTTCTTAGATTTTCTATAAATTCCACCACTTTGAGCATTGTCTCGCAGAAAAAAAGAAACATTTGATTACACTACGGGCTAGTAGAATGTCACCTAACTTACGAAATAACGTTTTCAGGCCATGCACAAAAATGATGCTTTCGTACAGAGAAAACAGGACAACTTTCATGTATTTCACTTTAGAAATGACGGAGGTTTTAATAAGTCCACCAACGAAAATGCAAGAAGTAATAGGTCGATTTTCTAGCTATTTAACAGGATGTTTTAACTGTGTTTGACGACTATCACAATGCATGGGAATCTCGTTTGTCTCTATATTGCATACAGGATGTTGTACATAATGCGTACCTGTAGAAAAGTACGGTTTTTTGATTTTAAAAAATAAAGGATATAAAACGTATTCCAATATTTTGAGTTATTTTTTTCATCAAGCAACATTTGTTTATATTTAATGTACGTATGTATTCACTTTTTCCAAGCAGAAGGATATCCTTTTATAGAGTAACATTTATCCACCATATTGTAAACTATTATTATATATAAGATAAACAGTTTACCAGGTTTAGCTAATGAAAGCATTATAGGTGTAGAATTACCACTGGAGTTTCATGGCTGCATGGCATCTAGCCAGGGCATATTGAAACTTTCCTCCGAAATGCGCGTGACAACACTTGTTACGAATTTATATCCTATATTTTTGTTAGAAACTAGGGCTGAGAAATACTTTACGCAGAGAAATTCGGAAGTTTTACACTTTCCGTCAATAATAAGATTAACGAAGACCGGAAAACTCCTTGCGGAAAGAAGTCTTGTCGTACTTTTTTGTCTTTCAAGACGAGGTGTTTTCTTGATATATTTGCCTGCAAATACAAACTTGTCTCATTAACTGAGGCAGGCGTAATCAAGTTAGTGCTCATAAAGTTGTTTTACTATCTTATCTGGATTTCGTCTGTTTTCAGTCTGTTACCCTATCTTTCTTTTAAACTATCTTATACAGAGTGTCTGGAGCGTGAGAGGAATATGTATTGTTCTTAAACAAAGACTTCCCAAAGAAAATTGTTATTGAAGTATTATGCTATCTGGTGGCATATGTATAAAGAATTCCCACCCGCAAATCAAGGTTGTTTTTTTAATGGATTGTCCTACATTGCCATTAGATATTTTAGTAGGCTTTTTTAAAACAGGAAGATTGTCATAGCTTACGTGTATTTATGGATTTTGATTATTACTTGTTGAGCAAAAGGGTATTTCCTCCAAAAAACACAAAAGTTTGACAGCCTACATATATCTGCTGTCTTGAATTTTGTGTAATTTTTTGTTATATTCAATTCAAACCTAACTTACTTTATATCAGAATCATTTGAATGATGATACAGGGTGGTCAAAGGGCAAATTTCACTTTTCTTCATAAAAATAAAATGATGCACCCTGTATTCTTTAACATTTCAAGATTTCGCTCTTCACAAGCTCTTTCCTGGGCAATCGCACAATTACAAGTACCAACAGCATAATAGCACGTACTACTTTAGTTATTGAACAACTACAACTGATCAAGTGTATGTCTAAATCGACAATTTATCATGAACTTGTACGTTATCAAATTTACTTAATTCAATAACGAAAGTAATTTGATTATTTAAAATTTTCCGACTAGTCAAAATGACTGCTTTTGGGCAATACGGGTGTAACACATATGTGGGTATATATACTAAGTGACATATAAATCCGAAAACCCAGTTTAAATGGTTTTATTTTAATAAAAGTTGGTGAATGTATTTATCTTACTGTAAATAACAAGTGAAAAAATTTTCAGCCTTATCAGTTGGACATTCCAGTTTTTATACTGTTTTTTTGTTTAATTCACTAACGCTCTAAAAATGAATATTTCAGCCGCAGTAAAGAATCAACGTTGGCGGATTTTGGTTCTTGACATCCTTTACGATCGGTTACGATGCCTAGAGTACTGAGACCTGTACGATTTCGTCAACTTAGTGAGTTTGATAGGGGCCCTATAGTGGGACTTCGGGAAGCTGGACTTTCTTTTCGGGCAATTGCAGTTAGAGTGCAAAGAAGTGTCGACACTGTGGTTAGGTGTTGTCAGGCATGGCTTCGAGAAGGCCGTGCGCAAACAGCAAGGGGCACTGGACGCCGCCGTAGATTATTGGCCTTAAGGGACCGTTTCTCCACTACCAGGTCCATTGCAAATGAATGGTTTGCAGAACACGGAAGACCTATTGGCATGCGAAGTGTTTACCGACGAATGAGAAGTTTTGGCTTGTTTTTATACCGGCCACACTGGGTCCTCCCTTTAACTCGAGAACACCGACGTAACCGCCTTGAGACATGCTCATCACACTGTTGGAGTTATGGTTTGGGGTGCTATAGCTTATGGTTCCAGGTCACCTTTAATCGTCATCAGAGGTAACATGAACGCGCAGCGTTATATCCACGAAATTCTACAACCCCATCTTTTACCCTATCTTGACACCCTGGCAGATCCAACTTTTCAACAAGATAATGCCCGACCACATGTTGCAAGAGTCACAATAGACTTCTTTCAACATAATGATGTCACATTGTTACCATGGCCACCAAGATCTCCCGACTTATCCCCAATTGAGCACGTGTGGGATATGATGGGTAGGAGATTGCTCAATTTGCAACGTCCTCCTCAGACTCTAGAAGCACTTCGAGAGGGGTTGGTGGTTGCCTGGAATGAGATACCACAGGAGGACATTGACCACCTGATCAGAAGCATGCCTAGGCGCGTTGGAGAATGCGTAGCACATCAGGGTGCATCCACACATTATTAAAGGTCAAAGGGCTTTAAAGCAGTGCAATCATTTTGAAATTTTTATCATTTACTTATTATGCTTCATTAAGTACGTATACAAAATTTTATTAAAATAAAACCATTTAAACTGGGTGTTTGGATTTATATGTCACTTAGTATATGTCGGAAATGAAGGACGGGGAGGCAGCTACAATGACTAATCAACGCATTTGTAAGTTGTACAAATAGTCTTAAAATTATAAGCGTGTGATTATATACATAACTGTTTTTCTAATTGCAATTGAAATCCAGTCAAAATGACTTCCTTAACAATTTTTTTTTGTAAATTATGTTTATTATTGTTTGAAGTAGCTTAAAGCTAAATAAATCCTTTCCTATTCTATTCTATCCACATTGTATCACGAGCAGAAATCGAATTTGAATTAGAATTGTTAAGTTTCATTCATAAAAGGGAATTTATCTAAACCTTTGTCATTCGTTCTAGGAAACCAAAGCATTAAAAAGTCAGGCGACGAGCTTTCGGATCTACATTGAAAGGTGTTCCCCATTCGTCGTTTCACTTAAAGTTAATATCAATTCGAGTAGAGCAATTCCGTATTATGTTACATGCGATAAACATCTCAATTCCCTGCAGGCTACGCCATGCCGCCTTCCTACGGAGCCTTTCCCGACGAATGTGTCTGTCTAGCTTTTATGCTTATTCGGTATACAAAACTATGTACTAAAACTATACTGGGTCGTGTAGATTGTAGCTGCTACGGGTCATCAAAAATGTGCAATTTGATAAGAAGAAGAAGAAGCTTCCAGAATTTTTTATTTCCCATGCCAATTGACTATCAAATCTACGTTCTTCGATGCTAAATTCGTCAGGGCTTCCATATTTGTTAAGATTGAATTTATAATCAACTTTTGTTGTAATAGTGGAACAATAAAATAATGAGAAAAATCCGCAAAAAGGAGGAAAGTGGATTCAAGCAGAAAATAGGATAGGTAACCCGAGCGTTACGTATTTCTGCTGGTTGGCTTCATCAGGCCCGAAATGAATGCTCATATGAAACTACAAAGGTAGACACATGCCCATACATCCGTATAAGGGTTTAATCTGAGGAAACGAAGATGGAGAGGGAAAAAACAAAGCAAACAAAGCAAAATCTACGCTACTCAGCCAACATCATTAGAAGACCTGCGACAAAGAATTGTGAATGAGTGACTTCAAATTACTCCTCAAATATTGCCAAATATGCGGCAACTTTTGAGCAAAATCTTTATTATTGCATGGAGAGTCATGGTGGCCATTTTCAACATTTGCTTGCCTAAAGGGTCAGTTCATTCTTCATTTTTAAATTACTTTGCTGCCAAGTGTAAATTGATCTCCACTAATGATGATGTATTAGTTTTATTTAAGCTTCAAATCAATAAATCTTCAAAACTATTGAACTGAAGTACATTAATTTTATATCATTATAAAGGGAATTGAAAGACCTTTAAAGTAAGGTATCACTCGACCCCCCTTTCCATTTAAGCTTTTGGGGGTGGTGTCAACCCCGCTTAGGGGGCTGCACGTGCTAACGTGACTTTTTGCCAAACTTGTGTCCCCCTCGAAAAAAAAGTCGACGGGTCTGAGCGTTTTTCAAAGAAAAACTGAGCTGCCAGTAAATGCTTCTGTTTCGTTTTTCGATGCCCCACCCTGTATATATATATGCGATTCGTCTTACGGCTGTAGTCGTTCCTCGCTTGCTAACCGCCACTGGGATATATCCACGTAACGCCGTCTTCTAGAAACCCTAACCTCTGGACTTCATTCTCTTCTTACGCCTTTCACGAGGTATACATTTCCATATTTTCTTTGACCATCTGTAGCATACGCTGTATGTAACCACACCAGATCAGTTGCTTGGTCTCTAGGTGTCTCTACTTCCGCCATTCTTCTCACATCTTCATTTCGCATATGCCCTAATGTTGAGACCTGACAACTTCGCCTACAGAAGAACACCTTCAAATCGTCCAGACTACCTATCGTTCCGTAAAACGGGATGTAATTTTTTGAACATTGACAGTATATGCGTAGGTATACTCCTCCTCTTTTGCTCTAGCGTTGTAGTGCGTGTTGAGGTCATTGTTTTGAAGAAACTGGCCCCTATGATTGTAGGTGTCGGGGGCGCATTTATAAATATATACACGCGACAGCGTTAACAAGTTGTCATGCTGAAATATTTCTTTACATGAGTCTCTCCTTTCAATGTTAAATATCTTCCTCGCGATACATTTTAAGACAGATACAAATAGACCATTACGTAGTACACATCTATCAGCTCTGACTTGGGGACATTTGGGTTCAATTAGCATAGTAGGACCTATTCAGTTTCTTGCATACACTGTTGCTTCCGATTCAATCCTCCATCCAACTCAATACTCAGGAAGGTCGCTAATAACACGTCGGGTACTTTTACAATAAAAAGTGAACAACTACTGTCTTGTCACTATTCGATATCACGCCTACTTTAATCTGTTAAAATATACTAAGTGACATATAAATCCGAACACCCAGTCTAAATGGTTTTATTTTAATAAAAATTGGTGAATGTATTTATCTTACTGTGAATAACAAGTGAAAAAATTTTCAGCCTTATCAGTTGGATATTCCGGTTTTTATACTGCTTTTTTTTAATTCACTAACGCTCTAAAAATGAATATTTCAGCCGCAGTAAAGAATCAACGTTGGCGGATTTTGGTTCTTGACATCCTTCACGATCGGTTACGATGCCTAGAGTACGGAGACCTGTACGATTTCGTCAACTTAGTGAGTTTGATAGGGGCCGTATAGTGGGACTTCGGGAAGCTGGACTTTCTTTTCGGGCAATTGCACTTAGAGTGTAAAGAAGTGTAGACACTGTGGTTAGGTGTTGTCAGGCATGGCTTCGAGAAGGCCGTACGTAAAGAGCAAGGGGCACTGGACGCCGCCGTAGAACAACAGACCGTGAAGATCGCCGCCTAAGATTATTGGCCTTAAGGGACCGTTTCTCCACTACCAGGTCCATTGCAAATGAATGGTTTGCAGAACACGGAAGACCTATTGGCATGCGAAGTGTTTACCGACGAATGAGAAGTTTTGGCTTGTTTTCATACCGGTCACACTGGGTCCTCCCTTTAACTCGAGAACACCGACGTAATCGCCTTGAGTGGTGCAGACAACGGTCACTCTGGGATCAGGAATGGAACAGTATTGTCTTTAGTGACGAGTCTCGATTTTGTTTAGGCATGCACGACGTTCGTGCCAGGGTTAGAAGGCGACGTGGTGAAAGGAGGAATCCACAGTTTTTTGTTGAAAGACATGTTCATCACACTGTTGGAGTTATGGTTTGGGGTGCTATAGCTTATGGTTCCAGGTCACCTTTAATCTTCATCAGAGGTAACATGAACGCGCAGCGTTATATCCACGAAGCTCTAGAACCCCATCTTTTACCCTATCTTGACATCCTGGCAGATCCAACTTTCCAACAAGATAATGCCCGACCACATGTTGCAAGAGTCACAATAGACTTCTTTCAACATAATGATGTCACATTGTTACCATGGCCACCAAGATCTCCCGACTTATCCCCAATTGAGCACGTGTGGGATATGATGGGTAGGAGATTGCTCAATTTGCAACGTCCTCCTCAGATTCTAGATGCACTTCGAGAGGAGTTGGTGGTTGCCTGGAATGAGATACCACAGGAGGACATTGACCACCTGATCAGAAGCATGCCTAGGCGCGTTGGAGAATGCGTAGCATATCAGGGTGCATCCACACATTATTAAAGGTCAAAGGGCTTTAAAGCAATGCAATCATTTTGAAATTTTTATCATTTACTTATTATGCTTCATTAAGTACTTATACAAAATTTTATTATAATAAAACCATTTAAACTTGGTGTTCATGTCACTTAGTGTATTTCTTTACATGAGTCTCTCCTTTCAATGTTAAATATCTTCCTCGCGATACATTTTAAGACAGATATAAATACACCATTACGTAGTACACATCTATCAGCTGTGACTTGGGGACATTTGGGTTCAATTAGCATAGTAGGACCTATTCAGTTTCTTGCATACACTGTTGCTTCCGATTCAATCCTGCATCCAACTCAATACCCAGGAAGGTCGCTAATAACACGTCGGGTACTTTTACAATAAAAAGTGAACAACTACTGTCTTGTTAATATTCGATATCACGCCTACTTTAATCTGTTGCCAAAATAGTAAATGAGTTTACATGCTTGACCCTGAAGGTGACATTCTAAGTCATAGATGAATTCCTTTATCGATATCCCCAAACATGTGCTGGATTCTTAAAAAATAAAAATATTAATACATGGTTGCTAGTAACAGTAGTGGTTTGAAGGCAAAGCCTGTCAACTAGGCTTCCTTCGATTCTTTTAACCACCTCCAAAAATGCTATGTTTCCATTTGACCTTTTACCGATTTGAGCTACCGGTCAATCAGATGTTGTATTAGGCGACACGACACTGCGATGTCGCTAAGTTTTCGGTGTAGTCATTATCAAAACTCGAAATAAAAAACACCGCTGTCATAAACAGCCATAGCTACAGAGCTATCGCGTCTATGCACTCTGTAAGTTGATCACAAGGCTCAGTCAGCAGCCATGCTCGGGCATCGCGTTAAACAGGATTATCCGATTTATCTCTCACTGGAAAAACTGTTTACATCTACTTAGCTCGAGCATCCTTGTTACTGAGCTTTTCAGCATTCATTCCACTCTAGCATATGCTCGTTAGGCTTTTAAAGGAAGGTCTGCTTTTGATGGAAATGTTACGCAGTGCCGTCTCATGCGTCCGTTATTTGTTCAAAGAAAAATAAGGTCATTCATCGCCCATTAAAATATTAACCCTTATTATGGAGGATAGGATAGGAGTTCCGCTGCGTTTCTCATTTCACATATACGTTTTGGATTTGTACTCTTTTTCTGTTCCATGATTTGGTTGAGGTTGAATAGATACTCAAACGCTACGTTACTTCAAATAGACAACTTGTTCTTGCAACCCCTTTTATTCAACCAAAATACAATCAGAGTTCTTGCGGATACCGAAGATACTCAAATCCTGTCAAGCGATGAGACCATGTCAGCTGGAATGAGTTGATATGGCACACTTTTTGAAATGAACAAATGGTACTCTAGGTACATCACCCCTTATCAAATGTGAACTAAATCTGAACAGCATTTGTCATTCAACAGTATATTTTCAAATTCATTATTCTACAGCAGCGCTCATTCATCCTTTCCTTATGAATTGCTGCTTTAAGTTACGCTCAAAACAAGCAAATATAATTTGGGAACAAGCAACGTTATGTTTTCACAATCTATTTCACCACCTCTTATGAACTCTATCTCTCGGATATCCAACTCCACTATTTGAATTTCCACTCCTGCTACTATCGCTACTTATGCAAAGACATTGAATACTGGTAATATCGCTTTCTTTATATTCCCTTACATTTTCATGAACAAACTTTATAGCTATGAACTTTTTGGTTTCATTTTATGTATTTTACGCTATTTACTCGAGGTCTACGCTTTCCTTTTGCACATGGGCTTACAGTATTGTACTCTGCTCGGTTCTGGCAGTTCAGTTTTTTTTTTTTGAAAAACGCTCAGACCCGTCGATTTTGTTTTCGAGGGAGACACAAGTTTGGAAAAAAATCACGTTAACACGTGCAGCCCCCTGGGCGGGGCTGACACCAACCCTAAAATCTTAAATGCAAAGGGGAGTCGAGTGATACCTTATTTTAAAGGTATTTCAATTCGCTTTATAATGATATAAAATTAATGTACTTCAGTTCAGTAGTTTTGAAGATTTATTGATTTAAAGCTTAAAGTAGACATTAATAGGTACATCAGATTAGTTTGTGCTACTTTCAGAAGAAATTTGACTAAAAGAATTTACTTAATAAGTAAATGCTTTTCTTCACTACGCCCATGGTTTCTTTATCATTTTGTTGTTGAAAATAGCTATTGGAGCGGTTTTTTTGTGGCAAAGAAGTTATTTCTTGAAGAAAGATAAGGAAATATATCGTACTTATTTTAAATAGGAATTAAGTACATAGTTTGCGATTGATTTGACCAAACTTTGTTGCTAAGATAACTTGTAACGCTTTATTACATAAATTAACCATGGTATATTCCACAGCAGAAAGAGTTGAAATTTTCGAAAATATTTTTCGGAAATAATCAGTGCGCTAATAGAACAACAGAAATATTTAATGAGCGACATGAGAGTAACGTGCATTGAAAATATGTTCTAGAACTTGTAGCTAAATTTCGGGAAACTGGGTCAGTCGCCAATAAAAAACGAAGCAATAGAAGTGGGGGCTTTAGGGCAAGTTTATGTAGATCCTACGTTAAGTACCCGCAAATTGGAGACTGTGTGTGGTGTTAGCCGACGTACTGTCCAACGGATTCTAAAGGCCCATAGTTTTCATCCGTATAAAACACACCTGGTACAACAACTTAATGAAGACGATTTTGATCGGCGATTACAATTTTGTGAAGATACGAGTGAACGAAATATAAACGATGAACATTTTCTATTCAACAATTGCTTTTCCGACGAATGTTCCTTTTTCTTAAATGGCGTAGTAAATCGTCATAACTGCCGATATTTGTCCGATTCTAGTCCCAGAATTTATCATGTGGTTCATACACAGCAGCAACAAAAATTAAATGTTTGGGCTGGTATTTTTGGCGATCATTTAGTTGGTCATTTTGTCTTACCTGGAAATTTGACCGGTGAAATGTATTTTGAACTTCTGGAAGACGCCATAGATCCTGCATTAACAGCCATAATTGAAAATCAGGATGATCGGCGGTACAAAGCGAATAGGTTGTTGTTCCAACAGGATGGTGCCCCACCACATTACGCATTACGTGTTCGACAATATTTAGATCAGACGTTTCCAGATCCATGGATTGGTAGGAGAGGTGCCATTGAATGGCCCGCAAGATAGCCAGATTTATTACCTTTGGATTTCTTTATGTGGGATCATTTAACAAGCAGAATCTATGCTACTCAGCCTACATCATTAGAAGACCTGCGAAGAAGAATTGTGAATGAGTGCCTTCAAATTACTCCTCAAATATTGCAAAATGTGCGGCAACGTTTTGAGCAAAATCTTTATTATTGCATGGAGAGTCATGGTGGCCATTTTCAACATTTACTTGCCTAACGGGTCAGTTGCTTCTTGATTTTTAAATTACTTTGCTGCCAAATGTATTGATCTCCACTAATGATGATGTATTAGTTTTATTTAAGCATTAAATCAATAAATCTTCAAAACTACTGAACTGAAGTGCATTAATTTTATATCATTATAAAGGGAATTGAAAGACCTTTAAGATAAGGTATCACTCGACCCCCCTTTCCATTTAAGATTTTGGCAGTCGTGTCACTCCCGCTTAGGGGGCTGCACGTCCTAACGTGATTTTTTGCCAAACTTGTGTCCCCCTCGAAAAACAAATCGACGGGTCTGAGCGTTTTTCAAAAAAAAGACTGAGCTGCCAGTAAATGCGTCTTTCGTTTTCGATGCGCCACCCTGTATAATGGTGTTCGATTTTGCTGATTATCTGAGTTCCTGCTACCCATGTGTACTGTCTTTGTATCTCTTCTCTTGATTGACCACTGTTTCAACCACTTTCCTCTTACATCTACTATCATCTCCTCGACGCTTGTTCGCTGTCTCATCTCCTATTATCTGGGGCTTTGGACATGCCGACAAGTTATTGCTCTTTATAGCTTTACGTAATTCCTTACTATCATCCTGCAATGTTCCCTAAGTCTCGCACTGTTTCTAAAAGACAGACCCTTTCTCTTCTATCTACCCTATCTAAGCCTACTTCTTCCCTTTCCACACTTTCTGCTAAGGCAACATACCATGCTATAAATCCAAGTCGTCTACATTCCCTAACGACGTGTTAATCTATGCTTCTAGTCTAGTCTACCCTCGTCTAAAGTCTGCAATCTAATACAAAGCCTGTCCCCCCACAAGCAACTATCACTCCTGTTAGGGTTGCAAGAACCTTTATACAGTGTTCTGTACACAGCATTGTAGGTTCTAAGGGCATTGGAAAAGCGTTCCTAGGATAGCTATACAAGCTTAATGGGCATACCTAATCACTTGGAATGTTGTATAAGGGCTGCAGGTAACAGATATATAATAAAACTATGAACACTCTTACATGTGCTAAAGACCCTTTGCCTCAGTGCAGATTCAACTTTTGTCAACTATACAGCAATTCTGTTACACGGTAAACTATTATTTAGGTATTCTGTAGGCGAAGTGAATAATACCGTCAAACTAACCATTACATTCATCTTATTTTCTGACATATCTGCTGTTGTGAATTTCTTACATAAGTAGATATAAACGGTGGGCCATCTGATGGTTTCTTTTTTGGTATTAAAACTACACTCTTCAATAATATGTAACACTCGATACTTCATTCAAAAGAATACACCTTCCGATTATTTATGGAAAACAATTTCAGTTAAATGGCTGCCGCAGCTCGCCTGGTAGTAGTCCATCCTCTTATACCAATTTTGGAGAACGTTTTTGGGCTTATTTCATCAATGGCTTGACGGATATTTTCTTAAGAATATGAATCTATTGTTTGAGGTTCGTTAGTGCAACAGCGGTCCTTAACAGTACCCTATAGTAAATAATCTTAGCGTGTAAAAGAACGATTGTTTTACGCTGGTGTGGCATCCTTCTGGAGCCAGAGATTGTGCAAGTACATGTCGTCTAATAGTGGCCACAAAAAACTCCTCAACATGTCTCTATAGCATTCCCCGTTTACCGTCACGCCGTTACCACCTTCATCTTGAAAAAAGTAGGGACCAATAATCCCACCACTCCAAAAGCCACACCAAAGAGTTACTTTATTTGCATGTATTGGTTTTTCTATGACGACATGTGGTTTTGCAGAACCCCAAATCCTACAGTTCTGCTTGTTAACGTAACCTCCCTCCCAGCTGGAGATGGGCTTCGCCCGAAAAGATGATTTGGCGACCAAAATTGACGTCCGTTTCCAATTGATTTAGACCCACACAGAGAAACGATATCGAAGCGGATGGTGACGGGTTGATATTCTTGCACACTCTGAGCAACAACAGCAATGTTTTCGGCTGTACGTACGGGTCGAACACGCTCATACCTTCTGTTATCCACAAGCAGGCCAGTTTCACAAACCTTCTTCATACGAATTTTCTTATACCAGTCGCGGACGGAGCTTCATTCCGACCAAATAGTCTTTACAATTTTCTCAAAGTTTCTGCAACACAGCACTCATTTTTAAAATAGTTTTTCAATATTTCCCACGTTTGTTCAAGATTAAAACGATCCATTGATCACAGCGGAAGTTTGACACAGTATATCTGTCAATATGTTGAGCATGGAAGTGTTACCAACTGTCAAAATAATACCAACTATAGGGCTATTGAATGACTTGCGCAGCAAATTTTATTGTGAATATCGTACAAAGTAGTGACGAAATTTCTACGGACTTCGTATTTTTGCTGAGGAATAAAAAATATGTCTAAATTTTTAAGACGGAAGTCTAAACTTATCTCCTTTAAGTCTTCCACAAATTCTATATTTTGACACAATTAGACTAATACTTATCATTTTCTATCTGTAATGTCGGAGTGTGACGTTTTTGAAAAAACTATACTAAGTGACATATAAATCCGAACACCCAGTTTAAATGGTTTTATTTTAATAAAAGTTGGTGAATGCATTTATCTTACTGTAAATAACAAGTGAAAAAATTTTCAGCGTTATCAGTTGGACATTCCGGTTTTTATACTGGTTTTTTTTAATTCACTAACGCTCTAAAAATGAATATTTCAGCCGCATTAAAGAATCAACGTTGGCGGATTTTGGTTCTTGACACCCTTTACGATCGGTTACGATGCCTAGAGTACGGAGACCTGTACGATTTCGTCAACTTAGTGAGTTTGATAGGGGCCGTATAGTGGGACTTCGAGAAGCTGGACTTTCTTTTCGGGCAATTGCAGTTAGAGTGCAAAGAAGTGTAGACACTGTGGTTAGATGTTGTCAGGCATGGCTTCAAGAAGGCCGTACGCAAAGTGCAAGGGTCACTGGACGCCGCCGTAGAACAACAGACTGTGAAGATCGCCGCCTAAGATTATTGGCCTTAAGTACCGTTTCTCCGCTACCAGGTCCATTGCAAATGAATGGTTTGCAGAACACGGAAGACCTATTGGCATGCGAAGTGTTTACCGACGAATGAGAAGTTTTGGCTTGTTTTCATACACTGGGTCCTCCCTTTAACTCGAGAATACCGACGTAATCGCCTTGAGTGGTGCAGACAACGGTCACTCTGGGATCAGAAATGGAACAGTATTGTCTTTAGTGACGAGTCTCGATTTTGTTTAGGCATGCACGATGGTCGTGCCAGGGTTAGAAGGCGAGAAGGAATCCACAGTTTTTTGTTGAAAGACATGTTCATCACAGTGTTGGAGTTATGGTTTGGGGTGTTATAGCTTATGGTTCCAGTTCACCTTTAATCTTCATCAGAGGTAACATGAACGCGCAGCGTTATATCCACGAAGTTCTAGAACCCCATCTTTTACCCTATCTTGACACCCTGGCAGATCCAACTTTCCAACAAGATAATGCCCGACCACATGTTGCAAGAGTCACAATAGACATCTTTCAACATAATGATGTCACATTGTTACCATGGCCACCAAGATCTCCCGACGTATCCCCAATTGAGCACGTGTGGGATATGATGGGTAGGAGATTGCTCAATTTGCAACGTCCTCCTCAGACTCTAGAAGCACTTCGAGAGGAGTTGGTGGTTGCCTGGAATGAGATACCACAGGAGGACATTGACCACCTGATCAGAAGCATGCCTAGGCGCGTTGGAGAATGCGTAGCACATCAGGGTGCATCCACACATTATTAAAGGTCAAAGGGCTTTAAAGCAGTGCAATCATTTTGAAATTTTTATCATTTACTTATTATGCTTCATTAAGTACTTATACATTGTATTATTAAATAAAACCATTTAAACTACTACTTGCTAAAATACTTGAAATTCTTTTGAAAGAATTTACTGACTGTCAGTTCGGTTTCAGATCAGGTAAGTCTACCTCTCTAGCTATTGACAGCTTCATTGTGAAAATAAATGCAGCTTTTGAAAGTGGTGCTCATTGCTTATTATGCTTCATTAAATACCTATACAAAATTTTATTAAAATAAAACCATTTAAACCGGGTGTTCGGATTTATATGTCACTTAGTATACAGGGTGACTTCGAAGTTGAGTCATTTATTTTAACAGTGAGTAGATCTGATCAAAAGAAATGTTTTTTTCCTTTACCATTTTTCTGGTAAAATTAAAGTAACAAAGTTATAGCCCTTTGGAAGTTTGAGTACCGCCCTGTCTCAATAATGATATTATGTTCTCGTGTTTGGCAACAACAGATATAATCCGCCTTATCCGTTCATCGCATCGGAAACAAAAAAGCGAAAGAATTTGGAACGATCTTTTTACAATTATTTTCTTCAGTTGTATACAGTCAGTATCAGTCGGTAGTCGGTAACGCGTAAGTGAATAATCGTGTCTGTTGCGAGGCTCAAATCAAAAATGGCACATGTTTACGAAAATGCTGAACTTGTGGACATGGTTCTTATTTACGGGGAGTCTTTACAAAATGCTGCCGCGGCATCACGGATCTATGCGGATCGGTTTCCCAATCGAGTGCAACCAACCCCTCGTGCCTTTGTTAATGTAGTGCAAAGAGCTCGTGAATCAGGTGACTTAAGACCTCACAGAGGAGATCATGCCGGTGCTCCAAGACCACACGATCAAATAGAACTAGAAGAACAAATTTTAGAATTAGTAAGTGATGATCCAACAGTAAGCACCCGACAAATTTCAACTCAATTGGCGATTAGTCAGTATAAAACTTGGAAAACTCTACGTGAAAATCAGTTCTATCCGTTTCACATACAAAAAGTGAAGGCCTTACAACCGGAAGATCATGAACAAAGGGTTGACTTTTGCAATTGGCTTTTAAATAAACATCAAAATGATGACAATTTTTTAAATCAAATTTTAGTGAGTGATGAAGCCCTCTTTACTAGAAACGGAATTATTAATTCACGTAATTCTCACGTTTGGGCTATTGAAAATCCCCATGAAATAAGGGAAACCAATTTTCAACAGCGATTTGAACCAATCAACCTGTGGGCGGGAATTGTTAATGGAATTTTAGTGGGGCCTTTTGAATTACCAAATCGCTTAACTGGTGAAAATTATTTTGATTTCTTGCAACACAATTTGCCTGGTTTACTGGAAGATGTGCCTTTAAATATTAGACAAAACATGTGGTTTTTACAAGATGGGGCACCACCCCATTATGCGAGAAATGTGCGTGAATTTTTAAATAGACAATTTAATAATCGTTGGATCGGCCGTGGCGGTTTTGTACCTTGGCCGCCAAGGTCTCCGGACTTAAATCCTTTAGACTTTTGTTTGTGGGGTTGGCTAAAAACTCTAGTGTATAAAACACCGGTTAATACACGCGAAGAATTACGTGCTCGAATTGAGGAAATGAGTACAGTGATCAGAAATCAACCAGTGATTTTATTGCGTGCTTGTAAAGAGACATGGCTAAGACGCGCCCAGCTGTGCGTCGAGCAAAACGGAAATCATTTCGAACAGTTTTTGTGACATGCTTTTGGGCGCACAGGTCCGGACTGAAATACTTGTCGGGAGGATACTTTATAAAACAAGGTAACATTTTTTTTTTAATTTTTTTTTTATTTTTACACACATATTTTGGTTTATCTTCCTTCTACAATCATTATCTGAAAATTAATGACTCAACTTCAAAGTCACCCTGTATATTCGTCTGTGCAAAAATTTAATATAACGTCCTTAAAAAAAATTAAGTTGATGCTGGAGGACAAGAGACGAAACGTCATATCAAAATTCTCATTATACCACTCAAAAATTGACACGATTCTAAAAAAATTCTGTTTTTTCCATCACTCCCCTAAGTACTTTGGATTTCGAAACTTTCTAAGCGCCTGTATAAAGAGGCAACGTATGGATGAAAGGAATCCGTTTTCATTTAGTTATAAGGCGTCCACTTTTTTAAAAATTCTGGCCAAAGATAATTCAAAAAACGCAAATTCACAACATTCTTGCATTGAGTAACAAATATCTCTTCAAAGTCCCAAAGTTAAATCCGCCCCTGTTGGAGATAATTAGCCGATTGTTGTAAACTCACTGATAATCATTTTAGTAACATATTTGTTTATTTCTGGACGTCTATAAAATTAATGTCCTACCCTGGGCCAAAACTTTGTATTCTGTATGAGCTCGAGATTTGAAATGAACCTCTTGTAAATGATTCGGGTTATCTTAAATAAATTTATCTACGACCTGGATAACTTCATAGACTTTTTGGAGTTCAAGAATTCCGACAGATGATTGATAGAAGATTCGTATGGAGCTCTAAATTATCCGTCAAAATGTTTGTAGTCAGTAAACTTTGTAAAAGACATTTATTAATACCGTACTTCACTTGTGTGATTACCTAACTTCTTGCTCCTAAATTGGGCGACATACCAACAATGCTCCTAGTTAAACTAAGCATGAGATCGAAGATTAATTAGGCGAGTGGATTGAGATTAAGTGCAATTACCAAAACAGCTCCGAGTAAAATATCATATTGGATGCAGATTCCAGGTTTAACTCGTACGCAATTTGAGACATCGGTTGAGTCGATACCCGGCAGAGCAGTCATCGGCGTAATTAGGCAGATTAGTGCAAGGATATTGGCAGCTTTCAGCACGGTAACGTTACATCCAAATAGTACAGACGAACTGACATTTGCTGCAGAAGCAGACGTTCTTGAAAATGAACAGTTAGATTCACCTCACATCTCAGCTTTGCAGCTATTCGGCTTAACAAAATGTCTATGGACCAGGGAACATCTCAAAACTAATAAATATAATTCCAAAGAAACGATCTTCCCTATTTGTTCCTTCAAGTCAAAATAAACAGCTTCAATTAAATGGCTCCCGCGGCTGGCCTGGCAAAAGTCCTGCCTCTTAACCCAATTTGGCAGCGCATTTTCGATAAATTGCGGTCCTTAACTCTAGCCCATAGGAAGAAATCCATGGGCGTCAAATCACAGCTTCGGGCTGGCCAAACTTAGTGTGTAAAAGATCGATTGTTTCAGGGCTGGTGTGGCATGTTGCGTCATCCTGCTGGAACCAGAGATTGAACAAGTGCTTGTTATCTGATAGGGGCCACAAAAAAGTCCTCAACATGTCTCTATAGTGTTCCCCGTTTACCGTCATGCTTCTTCATCTTGAAAAAAGTAGGGACCAAAAATCTCACACACAAACATATTCTTACATACATACTCTTTTTGAATGCACTGGTCTTTCTACCACGACATCTAGATTTTCAGAATCCCAAATCCTACAGTTCTGCTTGTTAACGTAGGTGGAAATGGCCTTCGACCGAAAAGATGATTTGGCGACCAAAATGCTTTGATATAATCTTGAATACGAAATGACGGTTTTGGATTCTCCTTTTATACTAAGTGACATATAAATCCGAACACCCAGTTTAAATGGTTTTATTTTAATACAAGTTGGTGAATGTATTTATCTTACTGTAAATAACAAGTGAAAAAATTTTCAGCCTTATCAGTTGGACATTCCGGTTTTTATACTGCTTTTTTTTAATTCACTAACGCTCTAAAAATGAATATTTCAGCCGCAGTAAAGAATCAACGTTGGCAGATTCTGGTTCTTGACATCCTTTACGATCGGTTACGATACCTAGAGTACGGAGACCTGTACGATTTCGTCAACTTGTGAGTTTGATAGGGGACGTATAGTGGGACTTCGGGAAGCTGGACTTTCTTTTCGGGCAATTACAGTTAGAGTGCAAAGAAGTGTAGACACTGTGGTTAGGTGTTGTCAGGCATGGCTTCGAGAAGGCCGTACGCAAAAAGCAAGGGGCACTGGACGCCGCCGTAGAACAACAGACCGTGAAGATCGCCGCCTAAGATTATTAGCCTTAAGGGACCGTTTCTCCACTACCAGGTCTATTGCAAATGAATGGTTTGCAGAACACGGAAGACCTATTGGCATGCGAAGTGTTTACCGACGAATGAGAAGTTTTGGCTTGTTTTCATACCGGCCACACTGGGTCCTCCCTTTAACTCGAGAACACCGACGTAATCGCCTTGAGTGGTGCAGACAACGGTCACTCTGGGATCAGGAATGGAACAGTATTGTCTTTAGTGACGAGTCTCGATTTTGTTTAGGCATGCACGATGGTCGTGCCAGGGTTAGAAGGCGACGTGGTGAAAGGAGGAATGCACAATTTTTTGTTGAAAGACATGTTCATCACACTATTGGAGTTATGGTTTGGGGTGCTATAGCTTATGGTTCCAGGTCACCTTTAATCTTCATCAGAGGTAACATGAACGCGCAGCGTTATATCCACGAAGTTCTAGAACCCCATCTTTTACCCTATCTTGACACCCTGGCAGGTCCAACTTTCCAAAAAAGATAATGCCCGACCACATGTTGCAAGAGTCACAATAGACTTCTTTCAACATAATGATGTCACATTGTTACCATGGCCACCAAGATCTCCCGACTTATCCCCAATTGAGCACGTGTGGGATATGATGGGTAGGAGATTGCTCAATTTGCAACGTCCTCCTCGGACTCTAGAAGCACTTCGAGAGGAGTTGATGTTTGCCTGGAATGAGACACCACAGGAGGACATTGACTACCTGATCAGAAGCATGCCTAGGCGCGTTGGAGAATGCGTAGCACATCAGGGTGCATCCACACATTATTAAAGGTCAAAGGGCTTTAAAGCAGTGCAATCATTTTGAAATTTTTATCATTTACTTATTATGCTTCATTAAGTACTTATACAAAATTTTATTAAAATAAAACCATTTAAACTGGGTGTTCGGATTTATATGTCACTTAGTATGTTTTTATTTAATCGACATCAATCTTCCAATTTAGATAATTGACACTGCAAGGACTCACAATGTGATGCTGTTGATTTCCAAGAACAATGTCAAGTCATCGGCAAATAGTAATATTCCACAATTAATATTGCTACTTATATAAAAGGATCTATAATTAAATGAAGCCATGCATACTCCCACTTTGACAGATAATGTATTTTAAAATTCTATTTATTGTTATTATTGTTATTTTCTTAGAAAATCAGGGGTGTCTTTTTATTTCTAGTTTAAGTACTAAAATAGGTATGTCATTTCTGGTTATCTGCTTATAGTTTGGGCTATAAACATAATTATTATTTTATCGTTAACAAAGAACAAAAAAAGCAATGGTCCTAAATTCGAACCATGCGGTGCCCCTGAAGAAGCTGTACAGCGAAAAGACGTAGATGACAATCATGTTTGTCTATTGTGAACAGTATAACTAAATCATGTGCCTAGGTGCTGATGCGAAGCGATGATGTTGTTATCGTCCATCCTATTACCTGGATTCAACGTAAACTCGATAATCGAGATTATCCATTTAACGCATGCACCGTGAGTTGCCGCATTATACAGCATTTTAGTTGCAAATGTTTATGCATTTTTCATATGCCAATAACCGATGTCATTGTATAGCTAGGACGCAGTTACGTCCATGAAGCTTTTATCTTAACCAAGATAGATGAAAGGTTCCATTATGTGTATTGTTACAGTTCGAGAGGTATCCACAATGTTAGTGAAGTTAGGTATCCCTATTATCATATTTGATATTTTTGTACCATAGCTTTAGTTGTCCTTTGATAGATCTTTGACCACAGGATAATGATTAAGGTATGGCTCCTTCTTGTTCATAGTTCAGACAGAACGTGGAAGTTTGTTAGCTTAGCAAGCGCAAGTAGAAAACAACATTTTCATGAACTAAACGGTGATTTTTTAAGAGGTATAGGATTTGATTTTCAAAAAGAATACAAAAAAATTGAAAAAACGATTAAATATTTATTTGAGTCGATAGAACGGTCGATATAATTTAATGTTTAAAGATTATTTCATGTAAATGTTGGCCGCGGCTCCGCTTTAGATGGCCCATGCGCAAGGTCCAATTTTGGCACACTCTCTCCAACATATCGGCCGGTATCTCACGAATAAATGCTTCAATATTTTCTTCCAGTGCGTCAATCGTTGCTGGTTTATCCCTGTAGACATTAGCCTTAACATGGCCCCACAAGAAATAGTCCAACGGCGTTAAATCACACGATCTAGGCGGCCAATTGACGGGCCCCAAACGTGAGATAAACTGTTCACCGAACTCGCCTCTTAATAGGGCCATTGTTTCGTGTGCCATGTGGCATGTGGCACCGTCTTGTTGAAACCACATGTCAGCCAAGTCCAGCTCTTCCATTTTGGACAAAAAAAAGTTTGTTATCATCGCACGGTAGCGCTCGCTATTCACAGTTACGTTCCGGCCATTGTCGATGATGGCACCGGCCCATAATCCACACCAAACAGTGATTTTTTCGGGATGCATTGGTAGCTCTTGCAATGCTTCTGGCTGGTCTTTACTCCAGATGCGGCAATTTTGCTTGTTAACGTACCCATTCAACCAGAAATGAGCTTCGTCGCTGAACACAATTTTTCGATAAAAATGTGGATCTTCCTCCAACTTTGCTAGCGCCCATTCAACAAATGGGAAACGTTGTGGGAGGTCGTGTGGCTTCAATTCTTGCACCAGCTGTATCTTATAAGGTTTTACACCCAAATTCTGTCGCAAAATTTTCCACGTAGTGGAGTAACAGAGGCCCAATTGCTGCGAACGGCGGCGAATCGACATTTCACGGTCGTCACTAACACTGGCGGATACAGCCGTAATATTTTCTTCAGTCCTCACTCTACGTCTGTGTGTTGGTGGTTTAATGTCCAATAATGTAAACTGGGTTCGAAATTTAGTTACAAGCTTCCGAATAGCTCCCTCAGTAGGCCGACCAAATTGCCCATAAATTGGAAGCAGTGCTCGATGCACTCTCTTAACCGAGCATGAATTTTTATAGTAAAGTTCAATAATTTGCAAGCGTTGTTCGTTCGATTCATGGTTAAATTATAGACCAAACTGAACAAGCTTGACAATGACACAAGACGCGATTCACGCTTCATCTGTCAAAAACAGTGTTGCCAAAAAGATACTAGCAAAAAAATCACCCATTATATCTCAGGTTTTGCTAAGTACAAAAAGTAGCGACAAGCAATAAGATTAGCTCGCAACTAAGCTGGCTATTTTTTTGACAGAGGAAAGGTTTTATAGCCACTCCAGGCAGAAAAATTCGATAGTATTGCCTTGCCCTGCCGAAGTGCGATACTCGTACTCTCCAGAAATGACATACACACTAAAACCCCATAGTCGTTCGCCACACGTTCCACCACGGTAATGCATGCAGAATTTCTTCACAGCCGGTAGCGTTGCGTTGCGATTCCATATTGAAGGTATTATCCATATATCCTCTATCGTACACATACAAACGTATGTACATTTACAACTGTGCAAAATACAAAGCTACTATTGGTCCCTTGGTCTATTTTTGCTCTTCCGTACCTTACTCAGCATCATTCGCCGCACTATTGCTTGAATATCAACCCACTAACCCAGCTGTGTCTGGTAGTCAACCCAGATCATTGCAATGTACTCCATTCGCATACTCTCTCTTTCCTGCCCTCTTCAGGTAGCTGTCAAGCTGCAATCTATCCATACCGCTCGCTTGTCAACCCAAGTTTCAACATCTGGGATCAGCCTTCTGGTCTATGCCTTATGGCCAGTTGTATATGATCTCTCCTGCCAGCTAACAAAAAGCACCTCTCTTTCGTCGCTTGTAGCTTCGTCGCCCTTTTTATACTGCGCACCTCTCTGCAGCCAGCAAATGAATTGCTGGGATACCAGCTACCACCAGCAGGGCATGGGTCCACAGCGTTCTGTAAGCGCATATCACACGCAGTCACTACTTTCCGCTGGCTGCTTGATATTGGCTGTCCATATTTCTTTTCCCTCGAGGCCTTGTTATATATACTAAGTGACATATAAATCCGTACGCCCAGTTTAAATGGTTTTATTTTAATAAAATTTTGTATAAGTACTTAATGAAGCATAATAAGTAAATGATAAAAATTTCAGAATGATTGCACTGCTTTAAAGCCCTTTGACCTTTAATAATGTGCCTGATGTGCTACGCATTCTCCAACGCGCCTAGGCATGCTTCTGATCAGGTGGTCAATGTCCTCCTGTGGTATCTCATTCCAGGCAATCACCAACTCCTCTCGAAGTGCTTCTAGAGTCTGAGGAGGACGTTGCAAATTGAGCAATCTCCTACCCATCATATCCCACACGTGCTCAGTTGGGGATAAGTCGGGAGATCTTGGTGGCCAAGGTAACAATGTGACATCATTATGTTGAAAGAAGTCTATTCTGACTCTTGCAACATGTGGTCGGGCATTATCTTGTTGGAAAGTTGGATCTGCCAGGGTGTTAAGGTAGGGTAAAAGGTGGGGTTCTAGAACTTCGTGGATATAACGCTGCGCGTTAATGTTACCTCTGATGAAGATTAAAGGTGACCTGGAACCATAAGCTATAGCACCCCAAACCATAACTCCAACAGTGTGATGAACATGTCTTTCAACAAAAAACTGTGGATTGCTCCTTTCACCACGTCGCCTTCTAACCCTGGCACGACCATCGTGCATGCCTAAACAAAATCGAGACTCGTCACTAAAGACAATACTGTTCCATTCCTGATCCCAGAGTGACCGTTGTCTGCACCACTCAAGGCGATTACGACGGTGTTCTCGAGTTAAAGGGAGGACCCAGTGTGGCCGGTATGAAAACAAGCCAAAACTTCTCATTCGTCGGTAAACACTTCGCATGCCAATAGGTCTTCCGTGTTCTGCAGACCATTCATTTGCAGTGGACCTGGTAGTGGAGAAACGGTCCCTTAAGGCCAATAATCTTAGGCGGCGAACTTCACGGTCTGTTGTTCTACGGCGGCGTCCAGTGCCCCTTGCTCTTTGCATACGGCCTTCTCGAAGCCATGCCTGACAACACCTAACCACAGTGTCTACACTTCTTTGCACTCTAACTGCAGTTGCCCGAAAAGAAAGTCCAGCTTCCCGAAGTCCCACTATATGGCCCCTATCAAAGTCACTAAGTTGAAGAAATCGTACAGGTCTCCGTACTCTAGGCATCGTAACCGATCGTAAGGGATGTCAAGAACCAAAATCCGCCAACGTTGATTCTTTACTGCGGCTGAAATATTCATTTTTAGAGCGTTAGTGAATTAAAGAAAAGCAGTATAAAAACCGGAATGTCCAACTGATAAGGCTGAACATTTTTTCACTTGTTATTTACAGTAAGATAAATACATTCACCAACTTTTATTAAAATAAAACCATTTAAACTGGGTGTTCGGATTTATATGTCACTTAGTATATAATCTATGCTATATCAGATTTTTCCAAAGTATGCAAAATACATTCTATTTGACTAAACTGTATTAAAAAGCATCACCCTGAATGCCAATAATATAATTTGTATAACGATGATGTCAAAAAGCTGAAAGTGAAGTGAAAAAAACTCTCCTGTAAAATTTGATTTTTGCAGTTATGCTACTTCTGCTCTGAAGCGACGATATATGAGCTCCATACAGCATAGTCTAGTTTGCCAGCTCTGCCAAAATGCTGCGCTTCGCATTACTGGAACTTCTGGCTGATGGCATTAGCCGTATAAGAGATGTATTTCCAGATCTTTATCAAACCAGATACCAAGATACTTGATTGCATTTTGGTTCCCGAAACTTGGAAATATCAACCTTAACAGCTAATGAAGTTAGCTTATTTCTGCCAGAAGGCATAACTTCTGCCATCTTCTCGGGAGCTAATCACAAGCCATTTTCTTCCATACATATGATATCTGTAATTCTTGTGATTCCATATGCAAGTATACCTGTATGTCTCCTCTTGCTAGTCACTATCATCGCAAGTTCGTCAGCATACCCTATCAAGCGATTCCCCGACAGCATCTGTCACCGAAGAACTCTAACATGGAACACGTCCTTAAGCAACGGCCCTAGGACGGAGCCCTGCGGCACTCCCATGATTGCCTTGCCTACATCATCTTTTGCCTTACCTGCCCCCTCATCAAAATAGCTATTTATCGTGTTCATTAGATAGCTAGCGGTGTCTAGGTTCTAGAAAGGTTCGACAATTTTCTGCCAGTGTGCCGGGTTAAAGGCATTAAGAACATCAAGAGCAACCATAACGCAAAGCTGCCACTATCTGCTTCTTTTGCCAGCCATGCTACTGCACTGAGTGCATCTATGCCATGCTTTCTCTTCGTGAAACCGTATTGCGAGAGACACAGCCCGTTCTTTTCCTCTACGTTTTTTTTTCTTAACGTACCTTCTATCAGTCATTCTAGTAGTTTTCCGAATGAACTCTGTGTATACAGAGGTCTATATTTGACTTCTCTATCGGTGGGTTTCGGAGGACTAGGTTTAAGTACCAAACCTGCTATTGGCCATTTAAGTCTATAATACTTAAGATGTTCCTCGTTTGGCCTATGTTACCAGTACTGTGTCCACTACGTGGTCTATTCCAGTTGTGGGAAAGTTACTGTAACTCACTCATGGACCGTCGAGAGGAACGTTAGAATTATACTAAGTGACATATAAATCCGAACACCCAGCTTAAATGGTTTTCTTTTAATAAAATTTTCTATAAGTACTTATTGAAGCATAATAAGTAAATGATAAAAATTTCAAAATGATTGCACTGCTTTAAAGCCCTTTGACCTTTAATAATGTGTGGATGCACCCTGATGTGCTACGCATTCTCCAACGCGCCTAGGTATGCTTCTGATCAGGTGGTCAATGTCCTCCTGTGGTATCTCATTCCAGGCAACCACCAACTCCTCTCGAAGTGCTTCTAGAGTCTGAGGAGGACGTTGCAAATTGAGCAATCTCCTACACATTATATCCCACACGTGCTCAATTGGGGATAAGTCGGAGATCTTGGTGGCCATGGTAACAATGTGACATCATTATGTTGAAAGAAGTCTATTGCGACTCTTGCAACATGTGGTTGGGTATTATCTTGTTGGTAAGTTGGATCTGCCAGGGTGTCAAGATAGGGTAAAAGATGGGGTTCTAGAACTTCGTGGATATAACGCTGCGCATTCATGTTACCTCTGATGAAGATTAAAGGTGACCTGGAACCATAAGCTATAGCACCCAAAACCATAACTCCAAAGGTGTGATGAACATGTCTTTCAACAAAAAACTGTGGATTCCTCCTTTCACCACGTCGCCTTCTAACCCTGGCACGACCATCGTGCATGCCTAAACAAAATCGAGACTCGTCACTAAAGACAATACTGTTCCATTCCTGATCCCAGAGTGACCGTTGTCTGCGCCACTCAAGGCGATTACGTCGGTGTTCTCGAGTTAAAGAGAGGACCCAGTGTGGCCGGTATGAAAACAAGCCAAAACTTCTCATTCGTCGGTAAACACTTCGCATGTCAATAGGTCTTCCGTGTTCTGCAAACCATTCATTTGCAATGGATCTGGTAGTGGAGAAACGGTCCCTTAAGGCCAATATCTTAGGCAGCGATCTTCACGGTCTGTTGTTCTACGGCGGCGTCCAGTGCCCCTTGCTCTTTGCGTACGGCCTTCTCGAAGCCATGCCTGACTACACCTAACCACAGCGTCTACACTTCTTTGCACTCTAACTGCAATTGCCCGAAAAGAAAGTCCAGCTTCCCGAAGTCCCACTATACGGCCCCTATCAAACTCACTAAGTTGACGAAATCGTACAGGTCTCCGTACTCTAGGCATCGTAACCGATCGTAAAGGATGTCAAGAACCAAAATCCGCCAACGTTGATTCTTTACTGCGGCTGAAATATTCATTTTTAGAGCGTTAGTGAATTAAAAAAAAGCAGTATAAAAACCGGAATGTCCAACTGATAAGGCTGAAAATTTTTTCACTTGTTATTTACAGTAAGATAAATACATTCACCAACTTTTATTAAAATAAAACCATTTAAACTGGGTGTTCGGATTTATATGTCACTTAGTATATGTGGTGGATACATAATCTATCACACCATTAGTTCCGATAAAACTGGCGTGCCTAATTATGATAAAATCACTACTTATTCCAAATTCCAGTCTATTTTAGTAATGATTCGTTGCTGTGCATCTCATTACCTCCATAACTCTGCAGAAGGTCAGTCGCTATTTCCAGGATATGGTAAATATTTAATCTAGAATCATATTATTAATAAGTGTTTGAGTGGAGTTCATTAGATTTAATATCATAGTTACCTGCAAGCTATATTAATTGTAATATTATCAACATTTTGACAAAAAATAAATTAAAAATGAGTTAAGGAGCATTTGCCTGCCCAAACGAGCCTAGCGCCAATATTCGACGATATTAAGCGTCAAATTATTAGGCTTTGACTGGCTATAAGATATTCATCAACCTAACTAGGTCATTCCATCATATCCTGACAGTTAAAATTACAAAAATATTGAAGCCGTAACTTTTATTGCCTGTATTCGTCGGACTTTCCAAAGTATAGAAATGAATTAAATTGACGATCGTTCGCATTCCAGTTGCAACCCGCAGATGGAAACTACCGAACCATATTTCATTTTTGAGGTCAATTTCTCTGTAAGCTTCCGCACAGAACAAATAAAAGAAACTGGAACTTTGCGAATAGTGGAAGTTTGAGCTTTACGCCAGACAAGTCGATCCGATGTGAGAGAAAAAGTAAGTTTGCCTGTATTTTTACCCCAAAGGTAAACTGCAGATGACTGAAAAAGATAATCGAGGGAGACTTTTCCTAATTTGACGAAATTGTGGTGATGACGTGCTTATTTTCAGACTGGTTTCAGTTGATTCACCATATGTCAGGTAACTATGTCATGTGCTTATTTTTAGACTGGTTTCAGTTGATTCACCATACGTCAGGTAATCAAATAAGCCCGTTCGGTTACTGTATATCGCACATTGCCATAGATGTTGTTGATCGATAGGATCTTGGCAGGTTGTGGACGCAAATTCCAGGACAACGTGCCAAGAACTTGCAGAAATATTCAGAGTGAGTCCTGAAACTGTTTGTTTGCATCCTCATCAGCTAGGAAAGACGTGGAAGTTAAGCAAATGGGTCCAACATGAACTGACAAATGATAACAAATTAAGTCGTCTTACATTTGTTCAGCAAACATTTCTCGCAACTCTAATGAACCATTTCTTAATCGGTTACTAACCTGCGACGAAAAATGGATATTGTATTCGAATTCTAAGCGTTCGTATCATTTGTTGTCGCCTACAGATTCGGTACCACACACGCTAAAGGCTTCCTTGCACCCAAACAAGGTTTTGTTGTGTGTTTGCTGGACAGCAACTGGAATTGTCCATTATGAGTTTTTGGAAAGGGGTCAAACCATCACTGCTAACTTGTATTGTGAGCAGCTTCAACAAGTGCAAGCGGCACTCATCCAGAAACAGCCTTCTGTGATCAATCGAAAGAAAGTGATATTCTTGCAGGATAACGCCAAGCCACATACCGCAAAAGTGACCTGAGAAAAAATCTATGAACTCGCCATACTGTCCCGAAATTTCGCCCAGTGATTATCACCTTTTTTTGTCCATTGACAACTGTATGAGGCACCGACAGTTCACAACTCGAGATGGGTAATAAATGCAGTACCCTAATTTTTTTACTCCAAATCCAGGGAGTTATAGAATACCGGCATACAAAAATTGGTTCCACGTTGGCAAAAGGTCATTGAATGTGTACTGTTTCTCGACAAACATTTATATTTTTCTACTAAAAACCCCCCGAACTTATTTGGTTACCTGATAAATAGGACTCTATGATTCGTCAAATAAAACCACGTATTATTACTTTTTTACTAACGTTGGCCTATTTTACAGTACAACTGACGTGACCATATATTTTATGTTTATCTATTTGCTATAGATTGTTCATTTATTCTTTCTGCTTTTGATTGCTATTCAGTATGTAACGACATCAGCCTGAATCATCCTGTACCATGATGAAATAACACGATTGTAAGGGCAATTCTTAGCTCTTATTTACAACTACATCCGCATGATGGCGACACAAGTACCAAATGCTCTAATAAATCCATCGCCTTACCCACTGTTCTCTGAAGACCCCCATCCTTCATGTCGTCATAATTGTAGCGTTACCACAAATACCTACGTTCGTGCAGGCAAAAAATATTCAATTGGCTAGGCGATGCATTTCGAAATTGACTCCAAATCCAGGGAGTTCTACAATACTGGCATACAAAAATTGGGCCCACGTTGGCAAAAGGTCATTGAATGTGATGGTAATTACTTCGACGAATAAATAGGGTCTTATTGTTTCTCAATAAAAATTTATATTTTTCGACTAAAAACCGCACGAATTTACTTGGTTACCTGATAAATAGGACTCTATGATTCGTCAAATAAAACTACGTATTATTACTTCTTTACTAACGTTGGCCTGTTTCACAGTACCTACAACTGACGTGACCATATATTTTATGCTTCTCTATTTTCGAACGACTGTTCATTTATTCTTTCTGCTGTTGGTTGCTATTCAGTATGTAGCGACAGCAGCCTGAATCATCCTGTACCATGATGAAATAACACGATTGTAATGGTAATTCTTAGCTCTTCTTTACAACTACATCCGCATGATGGCAACACAAGTACCAAATGCTCTAATAAATCCATCGCCTTACCCACTGTTCTCTGAAGACCCCCATCCATTATGTCGCCATAATTGCAGTGTTACCACAAATACCTACGTTCGTGCAAGCAAAAAATATTCAATTGGCTAGGCGATGCATTTCGAAATTGACTCCAAATCCAGGGAGTTCTACAATACTGGCATACAAAAATTGGGCCCACGTTGGCAAAAGATCATTGAATGTGATGGTAATTACTTCGACGAATAAATAGGGTCATATTGTTTGTCAATAAAAATTTATATTTTTCGACTAAAAACCGCACGAATTTATTTGGTTACCTGATAAATAGGACTCTATGATTCGTCAAATAAAACCACGTATTATTACTTTTTTACTAACGTTGGCCTGTTTCACAGTACCTACAACTGACGTGACCATATATTTATTCTTGTCTTTTTTCGAACGACTGTTCATGTATTCTTTCTGCTGTTGGTTGCTATTCAGTATGTAGCGACAGCAGCCTGAATCATCCTGTACCATGATGAAATAACACGATTGTAAAGGCAATTCTTAGCTCTTCTTTACAACTACATCCGCATGATGGCAACACAAGTACCAAATGCTCTAATAAATCCATCGCCTTACCCACTGTTCTCTGAAGACCCCCATCCATCATGTCGCCATAATTGCAGCGTTACCACAAATACCTACGTTCGTGCAGGCAAAAAATATTCAATTGGCTAGGCGATGCATTTCGAAATTGACTCCAATTCCAGGGAGTTTTACAATACTGGCACACAAAAATTGGTTCCACGTTGGCAAAAGGTCATTGAGTGTCATGGTAATTACTTCGAGGAATAAATAGTGTCTTATTGTTTCTCAATAAAAATTCATATTTTAATACTAAAAACCGTACGAACTTATTTGGTTACCTGATAAATAGGACTCTACGATTCGTCAAATAAAACCACGTATTATTAGTTTTTTACTAACGTTGACCTGTTTCACAGTACCTACAACTGACGTGACCATATATTTTATGTTTATCTATTTTCTATCGATTGTTCATTTATTCTTTCTGCTGCTGGTTGCTATTCAGTATGTAGCGACAGCAGCCTGAATCATCCTGTACCATGATGAAATGACACGATTGTAAGGGCAATTCTTAGCTCTTCTTTACAACTACATCCGCATGATGGCAACACAAGTACCAAATGCTCTAATAAATCGATCGCCTTACCCACTGTTCTCTGAAGACCCCCATCCATCATGTCGCCATAATTGCAGCGTTACCACAAATACCTACGTTCGTACAGGCAAAAAATATTTAATTGGCTAGGCGATGCATTTCGCAATTATTATCGCTTGCCGACGGAACCAGTAGATGGTCCTTGGGGAGATGTTTTTGTCGCTGAATCGGATGCGTCGGCTGCCCGTTCGTCAATAACCGACGTTATTCACGTTGGGATGGAGGAATATGTGTCTTATTCGGCGCGTAAACCATGGTACAACGGCTCGATCAACAAATGCGATCAAGGTACACAGAACCTTCTTACAAAACCCCACTGTAAGTAGAAAACAAGCTGATGTACAGTCCAGAAATAAATATAACCAAGAAGTTTGCCATCCCAAAGTCCAGCACGATGTGAAAAAAAAGACAGGGTAATAGTGCAGCGCAATGGCAGCTGGTCAAGCTGGAGAAGAGGTAACTTCTCAGATAGTAGCCTTCCGCTTACGTGCAAGGATAGAACAATTAAAAGGTTACGGTGGAAGTGCTTGCCAAGATCTTTGCTGCCAAGTTGACCATGGATGACCAAGTTCCGTCGATTCAAAATGTTCTTTCTCTACACTTTGAGGGAAGTAACCTTCAGGTATAAGACCGTAGTAAGGTGGGTGCTCGACGCCAAAAAAGCTTCTGCCTCGGACATGATTTTTGCCGTTATACTGAATAGATGACTCTTCCAAATACGCTGCCACGCAAAATTAGCCTGACAAACAAAATTTTGTTCAAATTAAACTTGAAATAACTTTATAGCGTTTTCATCAATTTCGTTAATTTTTCCGTCAAGTTGTAGGCGATTTCATTGTTATGATTATCGACTGCCGACGTTGCAAAATGTTTGCTGTTATACGGGGTGAATTTTAAGCCTCAACTTTTGTTAACAGTCCTTTTTCAGGGGCACCTCATAATTCGAATTTGGGACCATTGCTGCATTTTTTGTTCTTTGCTAACGATATAAGTAGCAATATTCATTGTGGAACATTACTATAGTCAAAATCACGAAAGATGACTATTACGTCATACCCTAAATTGTACTGAAGTAATCAATGGACGTACGTCGATGATAAAATCACGATCTCAGGAACATAATGACAACAAATTTATATTATGATTTTGCGAAGTTAGGTTATTTAACTGATTGTTTTTATTTTCATTTTATTTCATGGCTTTGAGTGATACCTTAATAACAACTTTAGTGGCGAGTTTTTGTCTTGAAAAAAACAGTTATGAGTAGAATACCTTAAGACAGGAACAAAAGAGACCAAAGTATTATTCGATAACAACATAACCTGCTTTAACATAACCTAACTATTCATCTTTCAAATATAATCGATCGTGCAACATGAAAACATCATCTATCTTTGTCGGATACATGAAAATTAGCAATAGAGTTTGTTTAGACAATAAAATTCTGTTTGTCTCTGTCTAGCATATCACAAACTTCATTAAATATATTCACAAATCGCTGTCGTTTGTCTTTACTACAGACTAAAATGATGACGTAATCGTCATCTTTCGTGATTTCGACTATATTTCCTGATGGCTTGAAATTGTTCTTGAAAATCAACAGCATCATATTGTGACTACCTACACTGTCAATTATCTAAGTTAGAGGGTCGATTAAATAAAAATAAAAGGAGTATATTGCATAAAATGTATGAATTCGAATTTGATCGACATACTTTCTATATTGAACTAAAAAAAGTAGCATTTTCCTCAAATGATGATGTATGTTACATTATCCCTGGGAGAATGAATACTCTAGCTTGGGGTTATTTTGCTATACCATGTTCTGATAACCTGGAGAATATCGTTAATATTTTATTAAGCGCAGTAAAAGAGCTCGTTAAGGCCTCAGTATTTATGCCTGTTTCAAATGGATGAACATATTTATTTTCGATAACAATTTACGAAGAAACAAATAGGGAAAATCGTGTCTTTGGAATTACACACTGCCACGCTAAATTAACCGGACAAACAAAATTTTGTTCAAATTGAATTGGAAATGTCTTGTTAACCTTTGGATCAATTTCGTCAATTTTTTCGTCAATTTCATTATCGACTGCCGATCTTGCAAAAAAAAATTGAAAAAGTATGTTGTTATACAGGGTGCAACCAAAAGGTGAATTTTGCCCTAAATTTTTTAACAACCTATGGAAATATTGGATTACTTAATAATATGTCCTCGTATGAGAATTTTAGGCCTCAACTTTTCTTAATAGTTACTTTTATGATTCATGTCAATATCTCAATTATTGAAGAATATATGCAGTTTTCAAGTAAATCATGCGATTCATAGCCACAGACAGTTTAATTTAAGAAATTACAGTGGCAACATTGATAATTAGAAATTGTTATCAAAAACAAGTAGTTCCTCCCAGGGCTTAAATAACAGCTCTCATCCTAAAAAGAACGTTTTTCCAGTCGCCCATATCCCAATCTGCATGAGTTCGAGAAAATACCGAGTACTGCCTTCGATGACCTCCAATAGAGGACCTATAGCGTTTGCACAAGATGATAGGTTTCCTTCTCACAACCTTCGGCGTACGATATCAGGTGAAACTATGGTACCATGAACATCACACAATCTTCGAGTCCAAGCTGTAGCAGGAATTGTCCTTTCTCGAAGAGCTTGAAGTTTCAGAAACCGAGTTTCAACTGCTTTGTTGCTTTCCGTCTTCCCTGCCCAGGTCTTCTTGAGTAAGAACCAGTTTCTCGAAATCTTACGTACTGCGTGGAACGGCAAGCTTTTGTGCGATATACCGAATAGGACGACCTTCATCTTGTAAATCTACAGTTTGCGCTACGTGTTCCGGTATCATTTTTGTTGAGTATTGCTTGACAAGAATCTTTTTGAGATGCCATAAAAATGTCAGCGGACACAGCCTACTTGAAACAATTTCTTACCCGGCAAAGCCTACTTGAAACAATTTCTTGTTTATGGCTATGATTCGCATGAATCAAACGAATAACTGTCGAGAAAGGTTGAGGCTTACAGTTCTCATGCAGTGGCACATTCAGTGCACTGGTATTTAGCCTGCTCCGGTATAAAAGAAGATGTAAAAAATTCCTGCAGATAATTTGAACTCGCCTATACTAATAAGCTCTAATCGCTGAACCCGGCAAACATTAAAAAAAAACAAAGTATTGACGACGAATGAAAACTAATTCCCATTGTAAACTTAATACCTTAAAAAGTGAGTTGTATATGGAATCAGAACCTTGCAGACCACTAACCTTGAAGTTTTAAAGTTTCGACGGTAATACTGCTTCTGTATCATCCTTTGTATTATGTATTGAAAATATCTGAGTTTCTGGATATGGATCATGATACATAGAAGACGAATTTTTATTTGATGTAATAGTCATTGTCGTTGTTTTCAAGTATACCGTGAGCTGAACTGATTACTATTATTAGCATCACTTCTTAGGATTAGTATTGTTCAGAGATTTTCAATAAGGTTCCGTCCCTTGACAGTTAAAATAAATTGTGTTTGTGAACCTTTAAGTACTGCCTGATAAAGTCTAGTTTTAATTTCTGCTAACTTTACAAACTATGGCGAAATTATATACAGGGTGGCGCATCGAAAACGAAACAGACGCATTTACTGGCAGCTCAGTTTTTTTTTTTTTTGGAAAAACGCTCAGACCCGTCGATTTTGTTTTCGAGGGGGACACAAGTTTGGCAAAAAATTACGTTAGCACGTGCAGCCCCCTGGGCGGGGGTGATACCAACCCTGAAATCTTAAATGGAAAGGGGGGTCAAGTGATACCTTATTTTAAAGGTCTCTCAATTCCCTTTATAATGATGTAAAATACATGAGCTTCAGTTTTGAAGATTTATTGATTTAAAGCTTAAAGTAGACTTGAATAGGTACATCAGATTAGTTTGTACTAATTTCAGAAGAAATTTGACTAAAAGCATTTACTTATTAAGTAAATTCTCCACTACGTCCATGGTTTGTTTATCATTTTGTTGTTTAAAATAGCTATTGGAGCGTTTTTTTTGTGGCAAAAAAGTTATTTCTTGAAGAAAGATAAGGAAATATCTCGTACTTATTATAAATAGGAATTTAGTATACAGTTTGCGATTGGTCTGACCAAACTTTGTTGCTAAAATAAATTGTAACGCTTTATTATATAAATTAACCATGGTATATTCCACAGCAGAAAGAGTTGAAATTATCGAAATATTTTTCGGAAATAATCAGTGCGCTAATAGAACAGCAGAAATATTTAATTAACGACATGAGAACAGTAACGTGCATCGAAAATATGTTCTAGAACTTGGAGCTAAATTTCGGAAAACTGGGTCAGTCGCCAATAAAAAACGCAACATTGAAAATCCCATAAGAAACGAAGCAATAGAAGTGGGGATTTTAGGGCAAGTTTATGCAGATCCTACGTTGAGTACCCGCAAATTGGAGAGAATTGTGTGTGGTGTTAGTCGACGTAATATCCAACGGATTCTAAAGGCCCATAGTTTTCATCCGTATAAAATTCACCTGGTACAAGAACTTAATGAAGACGATTTTGATCGACGATTACAATTTTGTGAAGATATGACTGAACGAATTATGAACAATGAACATTTTCTATTCAACTCTTGCTTTGCCGATGAATGTTCCTTTTTCTTAAACGGCGTAGTAAATCGTCATAACTGCCAATATTGGTCCGATTCCAATCCCAGAATTTATCATGGGATTCATACACAGCACCCACAAAAATTAAATCTTTGGGCTGGAAGACGCCATAGATCCTGCATTAACAGCCATAATTGAAAATCAGAATGATCGGCGGTGTTCGACAATATTTAGATCAGACGTTTCCATATCGATGGATTGATAGAAGAGGAGCCATTAAATGGCCCCCAAGATCGCCATATTTATCACCTTTGGATTTCTTTATGTGGGGTCATTTAAAAAGCAAAATCTATGCTACTCAGCCAACATCATTAGAAGACCTGCGACAAAGAATTGTGAATGAGTGCCTTCAAATTACTCCTCAAATATTGCAGAATGTGCGGCAACGTTTTGAGCAAAGTCTTTATTATTGCATGGAGAGTCATGGTGGCCATTTTCAACATTTACCTGCCTAACGGGTCAGTTCATTCTTCGTTTCTAAATTCCTTTGCTGCCAAATGTATTGATCTCCACTAATGATGATGTATTAGTTTTATTTAAGCTTTAAATCAATAAATCTTCAAAACTACTGAACTGAGGTACATTAATTTTATATCATTATAAATGGAATTGAAAGACCTTTAAAATAAGGTATCACTCAACCCCCCTTTCCATTTAAGATCTTGGGGGTGGCTGCACATGCTAACGTGATTTTTTGCCAAACTTGTGTCCCCCTCGAAAACAAAATCGACGGGTCTGAACGTTTTTTAAAAAAAATGAGCTGCCAGTAAACGCGTCTGTTTCGTTTTCGATGCGCCACTCTGTATGAGAATCGTGTGGTGAAATTCTTCTTTTGCCCAAAATAAAGGCAATGTGAATAACTTTTTTTAATTTATTTTTCCAGATAGTAAAAATACCATTCAAGCGCCTTCCTAGAGACAAACTAATCTCTGATTTTGACTTAAAGATCGCAAAAACTCTTGATGTGACGTATGTCTGGACTGAACATTAGATTAATTTTAAATTAGTCCTTGAACTGACTCTAAAATGACCTCCAGATGCTCTCATTGTGACAACTGACATCTGATTCAGACATGTTAATCATGAAATCTTAAATGGCAACGGGCTGGGCCCACGTGCTCGACTTCTTCTACAAATGTCCTTGACATGACCTTGAAGTGACTTTCACATTCCCCAAATTTTAAATCAGTGCCCCAAAAAACCCCGTTGTACTGAAAATCACATGCATGTCATAGAAATTGTATTTCTGCCATCTTTTCGGCGTTATATGCCGCTGTACGCCGTTGAAATGCAGACTATTAATTACGCGCAAGAACCGTAGAAAATGTGAACAGGCAATGAAAAATAGAATCAGCAGCCTGGAAATTGCATGGAATTGCACCGTTCACACCTTTTCTTTTGTGATTAATGATTGCTCTTATATCGCCGAGCTCAGTCTTAATTAACCTAGACTTCTTTTGTTAAATATACAGTCAAGTGTAAGGTCTGTCGGTCTGTCCTGGAAACGCAGAGCGGGCCTCGGCGCCGCATGGCAGTTTCGCGTGAAATTGCGTGATTATGGAGCACAGAGAGAAAATTGAGCTAGTCGACGTGGTAGTCTTGATGCGGAATATACAGGGTGCTGATTAACATGGTCCCATACAGTAGAGTTAAAATAAGTTGAAAGCGATTAGAAGGATGGAAAACAGTTGGACAGAATGATATTTAAGAAATAAAACCCACCGAATTTACAAATCAGTTGATAATAATAAATATTTTGTTTTCATTAAGTTTGTATTTTTTTTCTTGATTCACAAAGTGAACTTTCCCACTGGACACCGTGGTGAGGTGTTTCTAGATTTGTTCTGATAGTACGAGCGACACTGCGTTCACTAAAATTTTATATAACCAGAATGGCTGATTTTAATTGCAAATTTCAGCTTTTAAATTTCATTGGCTACAGCCCGAACGTCTTGTTAAATTTTGACAATATTTAAGGTGATCTGAGACAGCTTAAACGTCTCGATGGATTTTGACATATGAGGTGTCTGAGTAAGTATTCAGTCTATTCAGCTTCTGCAGTCGAATTGATTGTATCTTTTGAAATTCACTTGTTGAAGGTTAGTGTACTTATGGTATTTTTTGTGTTTTGTTTTCTAGATGCTTAGAGACAGTTTGGTATGTTTTACTGTGGAATTCCGCTATAATATTGAATTAGGATTGAAACCATCTTTGTAACACTGATATTTTATATACTTTTGAATACTTCGTGTTACAAGAAAGACACATTTAATAGACACTCAAAATGTACGACCAACATGTCTCTGTTGGAAGATTACCAGATGGCCATCAAGGCTTCAATTGCTGGCTGTTGTCTTGGGACTGATTCTTTTTTAGGTGGGTTAAACTAAAATTATCACATTTGGGTAACGGCTTTCTTTTCAGAAACGCGGAGTACTCGTTATTTCCGATTATATTTTTTGATGTATTTTGTTTATTCTGTACCAAAGTTTTCACTCTTTTTTGAGCGTCCATGTGGAAGGTAAAGAGCAAATAATTGAAAAAAAGGAATACAATGTGGCTTAAGTTCAAAATGATATGGTAGCTGCTCCATGGACTGTATTTTTTATGAATAAATCGTACTATTAAGAAAAAAATACGCTACGCAAATACCGTGCTTACTGTTGTAGTCGGTAAACAATGGATGTATTAAAACTATCGAAAGAATTCGGAGATTGCACGTGGAATGCCAGGAATGTGTTTTTTCATCATTTGAAATCTGCTGAAAATGATATGTCCGATATTGAAGGATTATTTCGTGATCGTAGATCCATAAAGCATCCCTTAAAGGTAATATCTCTTTCAGCAGTTTTGATAAGAATGTTTCAGGAGAATAAAACTTGATGCAAATTATCATGCATTTATTTTGAACAAATAATCACATGCTATAAACATATTTCTTTGACAATGGTACAAAGCTTGTATTACATGGAAATATAGTTAGATTTGTGAACTCATGTTATTGAACACTCTGTTTTAGGTGTTTCGCTTTCGCTTCTTCATGAGAAGAAAACACTATTATTTATGCAGTCTTTGTAAATAAACTAGTCGCTTCTAATTAGTTTGCTCAGTTCTATGCCTTGAATTTGTTGGCTTAGATGGGCAGAATTTTGCTTTGTTTCAAGTTTAATAAATTTTATGACTTTACGACTGTACTCTGTGCCGGTATTCGAGAACTTATTTAAATGTTCATGCTAATACAAACAAGCTTTCGTACTTTATACAGCGGCGCCAACTACAAGGATCATTCAGAGTCTGACTCCAGAGAACTATTCGATGAACTTTTAAGAATCCTACCAACTATGTTACATCTCGCACATATGTCAAATTCACAACCTTTATGTCTTCTTAACTTACACACATCAGAAAATAGTCACAACACATTTAATAATAATAATAGACGTGTTTATTTATCCACAATTACATTGTAGTATAGCCAAATGTCAAACTTATATGGCGTAGTTTAGCATGCTGCTACTCTTACACTTAACCATATAGTCTCTAGCAGATGTTCAAAAGAATACACTATCCACAAACAGATTTGGTTCATTACATCGAAAGTAACATTTTTTTGAGAGAAAAAGGCATACTTTCCAAACCCAAATGCACCAAAAAATTATTAATCTACATTAAAGATGGAATAAAAAAGAAATGAGTGATTACGTAAATTATATGTTTGGAGGGTTGAGTAATAATGTTTTAACTTTTTGTCGAAAGACAGGTAATGAAAATTCTTTATATACTTTAGGAAGGTCATTATAAATAATACCAACATTGTAAGAAAAACTGCGTTTAAAAAGTGTAGACGTATGCAGGGTATTCTAATATTATTTTCTCTGAGAGTTCTACAGTGAACATCATTATTAAATGAAATTTTTTCCTTCAAGTAATAAGGTTTAGACCGCAGGCTTATGTGGAGTCTCGAACATAAAAACCTATTAGCCTACCAACAAGCTGGTTTCAGATCAAATAGATCTACTATAGATAATATAATAGACTTAGAAACCCACATCCATGAAGCATTCTCGGACAATCAACATTGTATGGCAATTTACTTTGATATCAACAAAGCGTTTGATACAGCCTGGAAATACAACATCATTTCTAAACTCCACAAATGGAGATACAATGAAAACATTCTATCCTTCATTTCCTACTTCCTCGACAACAGATGTTTCCAAGTACGAACAAATGGTGTACTGTCGGAACAAAAACAACAGATCAACGGAATACCTCAAGGCTCTATTATTAGTCCAACTCTATTTCTTATAGCACTTAACGACGTTCTAAGAGATATCGAACTACCTCTTCAGGCCCGTCTATACGCGGACGATATGATCGTATTTGTGAGGGGAAAGAACTTGACAACAAATGCATCGTTACTACAACATTACCTGAATAAGCTGGAATACTGGTCTAAGCAGACAGGATTTACCTTTTCAACAGAGAAAACAACTTGCATCATTTTCTCGAAGAAGCCTGTGCGTGACAAGCCCACTTTAAAGTTGTGCAATAAGATTCTAAAGTACACCAGCGACATCAAATTCTTGGGAATCACATTTGATAATCGACTTAATTGGAAGAAACATATAACAGATGTCATTCAGTCTTGTCAAGCAGGGATCAACATGCTAAAGTACCTATCAAACAGACACTGGGGGGCTGAAAGTAAGACACTGCTTACTATATATAGAGCATTTGTAAGATCCAAGATTGACTATGGCTGCATCGCGTACAACTCAGCAAGACCTTCAGTTCTCAAACCTTTAAACGTGCTTCACAACACTGCGCTGCGATTAATATTAGGAGCATACAGAACCACACCGGTAGACAGTCTGTACTGTGAATCGGGAGAAGCACCATTACACATAAGACGTCAGATAATGAGCCTCACATATTTTAATAAGAAAATCGCAAATATCAATACATCAGCCCATAAATATTTAGCCACTACAAGGTCCTATAGGAATAGCATAACAGGCACTCCTTTTCACAACAGAATCAGAGTCTACTTAAGAAGTCTCGACATCCAGAACGTACCGTCAACACTTACTACTGTCACCGATACCATCCCGCCTTGGATTATATGTCAACCAGTTACCAATACAACACTCACCAAGTTCAACAAAACCGAAACACCCAATGAAGTTATATACCAGAATTTCTGTAATATCATAAGCGACTATCCAGGGTCAAAACAATTATACACTGATGCTTCAAAAACAAAGCAAAGCGTAGGAGCAGCAGTCATCACTCCCACATCCACAATAAAACTGAAGCTCCCAGCAGCAGCATCCATATTGACTGGTGAGCTTTACGCAATCAGAGAAGCTGTCCAGTTTATCAAAAACAGTCCTTATCAGAGGTGGGTAATAATTACAGACTCCTTAAATTCAATCGAGTCCATAAACAAACTGAATCCCAAAAATCCACTGGTCAACCTAGTCAAGGAGGAAATACACCGGAACTTACTTCTAAACAAGGAGATAACTCTATTATGGGTTCCCTCACATAAATCCATATTGGGCAACGAAATGGCGGACAGGGGCGCAAGATCAGCGGCGGACACCAAAATGCAGACAATACAAAAGATTCCTGTTTCCGATATCAAGACATACTACCACAACATGGCAATAGAACAGTTTAACAATAAATGGAGAAGCGGATCAGCGAAGCTTCTTGAAGTGAAATCTCGTCTTGGTTCCTGGCAGATCAACACTACAAATAGAAGGCACCAGGTTCTGCTGACCCGTCTTCGTCTGGGACACACCAGGGCCACACATGGTTACCTCATATCGGGAGATCCCGTACCTCTTTGTACAATTTGTGAAGTGTCCCTCACCGTTAAGCATATTTTAGTGGAATGTCCCATGCTAGAATACCAAAGAGGGTCCTCCAACTTACGATCTAGCTTAATAGACATTATAGGCTCAGAATGTAACATAAACAATCTACTCTTATTTTTACAAGCCACCAACTATGCTCATAAAATTTAGTGTAACACTGTGTACTGCTCCGCCGCTAATGACCATCAGGCCGATGCGGCAATTGTATTTTTTTTTATTGAATAAAAAAAAAAATAAGGTTTAGACGTAAGCAGCAATTTGTGAACAAAAACTAAATAGTGATACTTGACCATGTCATTAATTTTTAACCAGTTTAGAAAGGGATATTTCGCCGATACATGATCAAATTTACGTAAGCCAAAAATGAATCGTATACAATTGTTTTGAATAACTTGAATAACGTTTTTAGTGAAATTGTCTAAACAAGTATAGTATACGATATTACAATAATTTAGTATAGATATGACCAATGCTTCACATAGTTTTTTACGCATCTTAAAATTTAGTAAATACCTGTTTGCTATAAGAGTCCGCAGCCGTAGGTAGGTTTTCAGAGATAGACTTTTAACATGTTCAATAAACCTTAATTTTGTATCAAAACAACACCAAGTTTTGCAGAATCAGAAAATTGCAAGATTTGGTTATTTATCTGAATGTTCAAGAGCTGTGTTACATCGTATGTATGTTTTTCTTTGTGCGCAAAATAATAACATTTTAGATTTTTGTGGATTGATAAGTAGATTGTGATCTAAAGAGTATTTAATTAATTTATTAACATCGTTTTGTAAAATTTGTGTAGTATTATTGACATTATCTGGGTTAAAATAATGAAGCAATTGCGTATCGTCTGCAAATGACTGGACATGAGAATTATCAATACTTTTGCTTAAGTCGAACGTATATATGAGGAACAGAAGCGGTCCCAATACAGAGCCCTGAGGTACGCCTGAGGGAATTATTGTCACTTGAGACATTTCTTGATTGAGAAAAACACACTGAGTTCTTTGATGAAGGTAACGGTCGAAAAATGAAAGGGATACACTGTCAAGACCTATGTAATTTAATTTCGCAAGTAATAATTTATGATTGATGCTGTCAAAGGCTTTATAATAGTCTATAGAGATTAAGGCTAGTGCCATTTTCTTATCTAAGGCACTTAAAATATTGTCTTGCAGATTAAGTAGGGCAGATGTTGTACTATAATTTTTTCTAAATCCGGATTGAGTGTCGGGAAGTATAAAGAATTTTTCTAGGTAAGCGGTCAATTGGAACTTTATAATTTTTTCTAAAATTTTGGATAAAATTGGTAATAAACTGATAGGTCTGAGATCATTATACTCAGTGGGTTTCATTTTTTTAGGAATTGGAATAATTAGAGCTTGTTTCCATGTGTTTGGAAAGTAGCCTTTTTTCAAACAGTCGTTAAAGATGTGGACGATGTGATGGAGAATAACTGGCAGGCAAAGCTGGATCATTGACAGTGATATATTGCCTGTAATACGTCATTTGAACTAATCTTATTCAAGGAAAAAATATATTCAGAGCTTAATTTATTTTTGAAATAGTTTTCGCAAACTAGTGAATCAACAGGTTTTTTTTCTTAACGTACCTTCTATCAGTCATTCTAGTAGTTTTCCGAATGAACTCTGTGTATACAGAGGTCTATATTTGACTTCTCTATCGGTGGGTTTCGGAGGACTAGGTTTAAGTACCAAACCTGCTATTGGCCATTTAAGTCTATAATACTTAAGATGTTCCTCGTTTGGCCTATGTTACCAGTACTGTGTCCACTACGTGGTCTATTCCAGTTGTGGGAAAGTTACTGTAACTCACTCATGGACCGTCGAGAGGAACGTTAGAATTATACTAAGTGACATATAAATCCGAACACCCAGCTTAAATGGTTTTCTTTTAATAAAATTTTCTATAAGTACTTATTGAAGCATAATAAGTAAATGATAAAAATTTCAAAATGATTGCACTGCTTTAAAGCCCTTTGACCTTTAATAATGTGTGGATGCACCCTGATGTGCTACGCATTCTCCAACGCGCCTAGGTATGCTTCTGATCAGGTGGTCAATGTCCTCCTGTGGTATCTCATTCCAGGCAACCACCAACTCCTCTCGAAGTGCTTCTAGAGTCTGAGGAGGACGTTGCAAATTGAGCAATCTCCTACACATTATATCCCACACGTGCTCAATTGGGGATAAGTCGGAGATCTTGGTGGCCATGGTAACAATGTGACATCATTATGTTGAAAGAAGTCTATTGCGACTCTTGCAACATGTGGTTGGGTATTATCTTGTTGGTAAGTTGGATCTGCCAGGGTGTCAAGATAGGGTAAAAGATGGGGTTCTAGAACTTCGTGGATATAACGCTGCGCATTCATGTTACCTCTGATGAAGATTAAAGGTGACCTGGAACCATAAGCTATAGCACCCAAAACCATAACTCCAAAGGTGTGATGAACATGTCTTTCAACAAAAAACTGTGGATTCCTCCTTTCACCACGTCGCCTTCTAACCCTGGCACGACCATCGTGCATGCCTAAACAAAATCGAGACTCGTCACTAAAGACAATACTGTTCCATTCCTGATCCCAGAGTGACCGTTGTCTGCGCCACTCAAGGCGATTACGTCGGTGTTCTCGAGTTAAAGAGAGGACCCAGTGTGGCCGGTATGAAAACAAGCCAAAACTTCTCATTCGTCGGTAAACACTTCGCATGTCAATAGGTCTTCCGTGTTCTGCAAACCATTCATTTGCAATGGATCTGGTAGTGGAGAAACGGTCCCTTAAGGCCAATATCTTAGGCAGCGATCTTCACGGTCTGTTGTTCTACGGCGGCGTCCAGTGCCCCTTGCTCTTTGCGTACGGCCTTCTCGAAGCCATGCCTGACTACACCTAACCACAGCGTCTACACTTCTTTGCACTCTAACTGCAATTGCCCGAAAAGAAAGTCCAGCTTCCCGAAGTCCCACTATACGGCCCCTATCAAACTCACTAAGTTGACGAAATCGTACAGGTCTCCGTACTCTAGGCATCGTAACCGATCGTAAAGGATGTCAAGAACCAAAATCCGCCAACGTTGATTCTTTACTGCGGCTGAAATATTCATTTTTAGAGCGTTAGTGAATTAAAAAAAGCAGTATAAAAACCGGAATGTCCAACTGATAAGGCTGAAAATTTTTTCACTTGTTATTTACAGTAAGATAAATACATTCACCAACTTTTATTAAAATAAAACCATTTAAACTGGGTGTTCGGATTTATATGTCACTTAGTATATGTGGTGGATACATAATCTATCACACCATTAGTTCCGATAAAACTGGCGTGCCTAATTATGATAAAATCACTACTTATTCCAAATTCCAGTCTATTTTAGTAATGATTCGTTGCTGTGCATCTCATTACCTCCATAACTCTGCAGAAGGTCAGTCGCTATTTCCAGGATATGGTAAATATTTAATCTAGAATCATATTATTAATAAGTGTTTGAGTGGAGTTCATTAGATTTAATATCATAGTTACCTGCAAGCTATATTAATTGTAATATTATCAACATTTTGACAAAAAATAAATTAAAAATGAGTTAAGGAGCATTTGCCTGCCCAAACGAGCCTAGCGCCAATATTCGACGATATTAAGCGTCAAATTATTAGGCTTTGACTGGCTATAAGATATTCATCAACCTAACTAGGTCATTCCATCATATCCTGACAGTTAAAATTACAAAAATATTGAAGCCGTAACTTTTATTGCCTGTATTCGTCGGACTTTCCAAAGTATAGAAATGAATTAAATTGACGATCGTTCGCATTCCAGTTGCAACCCGCAGATGGAAACTACCGAACCATATTTCATTTTTGAGGTCAATTTCTCTGTAAGCTTCCGCACAGAACAAATAAAAGAAACTGGAACTTTGCGAATAGTGGAAGTTTGAGCTTTACGCCAGACAAGTCGATCCGATGTGAGAGAAAAAGTAAGTTTGCCTGTATTTTTACCCCAAAGGTAAACTGCAGATGACTGAAAAAGATAATCGAGGGAGACTTTTCCTAATTTGACGAAATTGTGGTGATGACGTGCTTATTTTCAGACTGGTTTCAGTTGATTTACCATATGTCAGGTAACTATGTCATGTGCTTATTTTTAGACTGGTTTCAGTTGATTCACCATACGTCAGGTAATCAAATAAGCCCGTTCGGTTACTGTATATCGCACATTGCCATAGATGTTGTTGATCGATAGGATCTTGGCAGGTTGTGGACGCAAATTCCAGGACAACGTGCCAAGAACTTGCAGAAATATTCAGAGTGAGTCCTGAAACTGTTTGTTTGCATCCTCATCAGCTAGGAAAGACGTGGAAGTTAAGCAAATGGGTCCAACATGAACTGACAAATGATAACAAATTAAGTCGTCTTACATTTGTTCAGCAAACATTTCTCGCAACTCTAATGAACCATTTCTTAATCGGTTACTAACCTGCGACGAAAAATGGATATTGTATTCGAATTCTAAGCGTTCGTATCATTTGTTGTCGCCTACAGATTCGGTACCACACACGCTAAAGGCTTCCTTGCACCCAAACAAGGTTTTGTTGTGTGTTTGCTGGACAGCAACTGGAATTGTCCATTATGAGTTTTTGGAAAGGGGTCAAACCATCACTGCTAACTTGTATTGTGAGCAGCTTCAACAAGTGCAAGCGGCACTCATCCAGAAACAGCCTTCTGTGATCAATCGAAAGAAAGTGATATTCTTGCAGGATAACGCCAAGCCACATACCGCAAAAGTGACCTGAGAAAAAATCTATGAACTCGCCATACTGTCCCGAAATTTCGCCCAGTGATTATCACCTTTTTTTGTCCATTGACAACTGTATGAGGCACCGACAGTTCACAACTCGAGATGGGTAATAAATGCAGTACCCTAATTTTTTGACTCCAAATCCAGGGAGTTATAGAATACCGGCATACAAAAATTGGTTCCACGTTGGCAAAAGGTCATTGAATGTGTACTGTTTCTCGACAAACATTTATATTTTTCTACTAAAAACCCCCCGAACTTATTTGGTTACCTGATAAATAGGACTCTATGATTCGTCAAATAAAACCACGTATTATTACTTTTTTACTAACGTTGGCCTATTTTACAGTACAACTGACGTGACCATATATTTTATGTTTATCTATTTGCTATAGATTGTTCATTTATTCTTTCTGCTTTTGATTGCTATTCAGTATGTAACGACATCAGCCTGAATCATCCTGTACCATGATGAAATAACACGATTGTAAGGGCAATTCTTAGCTCTTATTTACAACTACATCCGCATGATGGCGACACAAGTACCAAATGCTCTAATAAATCCATCGCCTTACCCACTGTTCTCTGAAGACCCCCATCCTTCATGTCGTCATAATTGTAGCGTTACCACAAATACCTACGTTCGTGCAGGCAAAAAATATTCAATTGGCTAGGCGATGCATTTCGAAATTGACTCCAAATCCAGGGAGTTCTACAATACTGGCATACAAAAATTGGGCCCACGTTGGCAAAAGGTCATTGAATGTGATGGTAATTACTTCGACGAATAAATAGGGTCTTATTGTTTCTCAATAAAAATTTATATTTTTCGACTAAAAACCGCACGAATTTACTTGGTTACCTGATAAATAGGACTCTATGATTCGTCAAATAAAACTACGTATTATTACTTCTTTACTAACGTTGGCCTGTTTCACAGTACCTACAACTGACGTGACCATATATTTTATGCTTCTCTATTTTCGAACGACTGTTCATTTATTCTTTCTGCTGTTGGTTGCTATTCAGTATGTAGCGACAGCAGCCTGAATCATCCTGTACCATGATGAAATAACACGATTGTAATGGTAATTCTTAGCTCTTCTTTACAACTACATCCGCATGATGGCAACACAAGTACCAAATGCTCTAATAAATCCATCGCCTTACCCACTGTTCTCTGAAGACCCCCATCCATTATGTCGCCATAATTGCAGTGTTACCACAAATACCTACGTTCGTGCAAGCAAAAAATATTCAATTGGCTAGGCGATGCATTTCGAAATTGACTCCAAATCCAGGGAGTTCTACAATACTGGCATACAAAAATTGGGCCCACGTTGGCAAAAGATCATTGAATGTGATGGTAATTACTTCGACGAATAAATAGGGTCATATTGTTTGTCAATAAAAATTTATATTTTTCGACTAAAAACCGCACGAATTTATTTGGTTACCTGATAAATGGGACTCTATGATTCGTCAAATAAAACCACGTATTATTACTTTTTTACTAACGTTGGCCTGTTTCACAGTACCTACAACTGACGTGACCATATATTTATTCTTGTCTTTTTTCGAACGACTGTTCATGTATTCTTTCTGCTGTTGGTTGCTATTCAGTATGTAGCGACAGCAGCCTGAATCATCCTGTACCATGATGAAATAACACGATTGTAAAGGCAATTCTTAGCTCTTCTTTACAACTACATCCGCATGATGGCAACACAAGTACCAAATGCTCTAATAAATCCATCGCCTTACCCACTGTTCTCTGAAGACCCCCATCCATCATGTCGCCATAATTGCAGCGTTACCACAAATACCTACGTTCGTGCAGGCAAAAAATATTCAATTGGCTAGGCGATGCATTTCGAAATTGACTCCAATTCCAGGGAGTTTTACAATACTGGCACACAAAAATTGGTTCCACGTTGGCAAAAGGTCATTGAGTGTCATGGTAATTACTTCGAGGAATAAATAGTGTCTTATTGTTTCTCAATAAAAATTCATATTTTAATACTAAAAACCGTACGAACTTATTTGGTTACCTGATAAATAGGACTCTACGATTCGTCAAATAAAACCACGTATTATTAGTTTTTTACTAACGTTGACCTGTTTCACAGTACCTACAACTGACGTGACCATATATTTTATGTTTATCTATTTTCTATCGATTGTTCATTTATTCTTTCTGCTGCTGGTTGCTATTCAGTATGTAGCGACAGCAGCCTGAATCATCCTGTACCATGATGAAATGACACGATTGTAAGGGCAATTCTTAGCTCTTCTTTACAACTACATCCGCATGATGGCAACACAAGTACCAAATGCTCTAATAAATCGATCGCCTTACCCACTGTTCTCTGAAGACCCCCATCCATCATGTCGCCATAATTGCAGCGTTACCACAAATACCTACGTTCGTACAGGCAAAAAATATTTAATTGGCTAGGCGATGCATTTCGCAATTATTATCGCTTGCCGACGGAACCAGTAGATGGTCCTTGGGAGATGTTTTTGTCGCTGAATCGGATGCGTCGGCTGCCCGTTCGTCAATAACCGACGTTATTCACGTTGGGATGGAGGAATATGTGTCTTATTCGGCGCGTAAACCATGGTACAACGGCTCGATCAACAAATGCGATCAAGGTACACAGAACCTTCTTACAAAACCCCACTGTAAGTAGAAAACAAGCTGATGTACAGTCCAGAAATAAATATAACCAAGAAGTTTGCCATCCCAAAGTCCAGCACGATGTGAAAAAAAAGACAGGGTAATAGTGCAGCGCAATGGCAGCTGGTCAAGCTGGAGAAGAGGTAACTTCTCAGATAGTAGCCTTCCGCTTACGTGCAAGGATAGAACAATTAAAAGGTTACGGTGGAAGTGCTTGCCAAGATCTTTGCTGCCAAGTTGACCATGGATGACCAAGTTCCGTCGATTCAAAATGTTCTTTCTCTACACTTTGAGGGAAGTAACCTTCAGGTATAAGACCGTAGTAAGGTGGGTGCTCGACGCCAAAAAAGCTTCTGCCTCGGACATGATTTTTGCCGTTATACTGAATAGATGACTCTTCCAAATACGCTGCCACGCAAAATTAGCCTGACAAACAAAATTTTGTTCAAATTAAACTTGAAATAACTTTATAGCGTTTTCATCAATTTCGTTAATTTTTCCGTCAAGTTGTAGGCGATTTCATTGTTATGATTATCGACTGCCGACGTTGCAAAATGTTTGCTGTTATACGGGGTGAATTTTAAGCCTCAACTTTTGTTAACAGTCCTTTTTCAGGGGCACCTCATAATTCGAATTTGGGACCATTGCTGCATTTTTGTTCTTTGCTAACGATATAAGTAGCAATATTCATTGTGGAACATTACTATAGTCAAAATCACGAAAGATGACTATTACGTCATACCCTAAATTGTACTGAAGTAATCAATGGACGTACGTCGATGATAAAATCACGATCTCAGGAACATAATGACAACAAATTTATATTATGATTTTGCGAAGTTAGGTTATTTAACTGATTGTTTTTATTTCATTTTATTTCATGGCTTTGAGTGATACCTTAATAACAACTTTAGTGGCGAGTTTTTGTCTTGAAAAAAACAGTTATGAGTAGAATACCTTAAGACAGGAACAAAAGAGACCAAAGTATTATTCGATAACAACATAACCTGCTTTAACATAACCTAACTATTCATCTTTCAAATATAATCGATCGTGCAACATGAAAACATCATCTATCTTTGTCGGATACATGAAAATTAGCAATAGAGTTTGTTTAGACAATAAAATTCTGTTTGTCTCTGTCTAGCATATCACAAACTTCATTAAATATATTCACAAATCGCTGTCGTTTGTCTTTACTACAGACTAAAATGATGACGTAATCGTCATCTTTCGTGATTTCGACTATATTTCCTGATGGCTTGAAATTGTTCTTGAAAATCAACAGCATCATATTGTGACTACCTACACTGTCAATTATCTAAGTTAGAGGGTCGATTAAATAAAAATAAAAGGAGTATATTGCATAAAATGTATGAATTCGAATTTGATCGACATACTTTCTATATTGAACTAAAAAAGTAGCATTTTCCTCAAATGATGATGTATGTTACATTATCCCTGGGAGAATGAATACTCTAGCTTGGGGTTATTTTGCTATACCATGTTCTGATAACCTGGAGAATATCGTTAATATTTATTAAGCGCAGTAAAAGAGCTCGTTAAGGCCTCAGTATTTATGCCTGTTTCAAATGGATGAACATATTTATTTTCGATAACAATTTACGAAGAAACAAATAGGGAAAATCGTGTCTTTGGAATTACACACTGCCACGCTAAATTAACCGGACAAACAAAATTTTGTTCAAATTGAATTGGAAATGTCTTGTTAACCTTTGGATCAATTTCGTCAATTTTTTCGTCAATTTCATTATCGACTGCCGATCTTGCAAAAAAAAATTGAAAAAGTATGTTGTTATACAGGGTGCAACCAAAAGGTGAATTTTGCCCTAAATTTTTTAACAACCTATGGAAATATTGGATTACTTAATAATATGTCCTCGTATGAGAATTTTAGGCCTCAACTTTTCTTAATAGTTACTTTTATGATTCATGTCAATATCTCAATTATTGAAGAATATATGCAGTTTTCAAGTAAATCATGCGATTCATAGCCACAGACAGTTTAATTTAAGAAATTACAGTGGCAACATTGATAATTAGAAATTGTTATCAAAAACAAGTAGTTCCTCCCAGGGCTTAAATAACAGCTCTCATCCTAAAAAGAACGTTTTTCCAGTCGCCCATATCCCAATCTGCATGAGTTCGAGAAAATACCGAGTACTGCCTCGATGACCTCCAATAGAGGACCTATAGCGTTTGCACAAGATGATAGGTTTCCTTCTCACAAACCTTCGGCGTACGATATCAGGTGAAACTATGGTACCATGAACATCACACAATCTTCGAGTCCAAGCTGTAGCAGGAATTGTCCTTTCTCGAAGAGCTTGAAGTTTCAGAAACCGAGTTTCAACTGCTTTGTTGCTTTCCGTCTTCCCTGCCCAGGTCTTCTTGAGTAAGAACCAGTTTCTCGAAATCTTACGTACTGCGTGGAACGGCAAGCTTTTGTGCGATATACCGAATAGGACGACCTTCATCTTGTAAATCTACAGTTTGCGCTACGTGTTCCGGTATCATTTTTGTTGAGTATTGCTTGACAAGAATCTTTTGAGATGCCATAAAAATGTCAGCGGACACAGCCTACTTGAAACAATTTCTTACCCGGCAAAGCCTACTTGAAACAATTTCTTGTTTATGGCTATGATTCGCATGAATCAAACGAATAACTGTCGAGAAAGGTTGAGGCTTACAGTTCTCATGCAGTGGCACATTCAGTGCACTGGTATTTAGCCTGCTCCGGTATAAAAGAAGATGTAAAAAATTCCTGCAGATAATTTGAACTCGCCTATACTAATAAGCTCTAATCGCTGAACCCGGCAAACATTAAAAAAAAACAAAGTATTGACGACGAATGAAAACTAATTCCCATTGTAAACTTAATACCTTAAAAAGTGAGTTGTATATGGAATCAGAACCTTGCAGACCACTAACCTTGAAGTTTTAAAGTTTCGACGGTAATACTGCTTCTGTATCATCCTTTGTATTATGTATTGAAAATATCTGAGTTTCTGGATATGGATCATGATACATAGAAGACGAATTTTTATTTGATGTAATAGTCATTGTCGTTGTTTTCAAGTATACCGTGAGCTGAACTGATTACTATTATTAGCATCACTTCTTAGGATTAGTATTGTTCAGAGATTTTCAATAAGGTTCCGTCCCTTGACAGTTAAAATAAATTGTGTTTGTGAACCTTTAAGTACTGCCTGATAAAGTCTAGTTTAATTTCTGCTAACTTTACAAACTATGGCGAAATTATATACAGGGTGGCGCATCGAAAACGAAACAGACGCATTTACTGGCAGCTCAGTTTTTTTTTTTTTTGGAAAAAACGCTCAGACCCGTCGATTTTGTTTTCGAGGGGGACACAAGTTTGGCAAAAAATTACGTTAGCACGTGCAGCCCCCTGGGCGGGGGTGATACCAACCCTGAAATCTTAAATGGAAAGGGGGGTCAAGTGATACCTATTTTAAAGGTCTCTCAATTCCCTTTATAATGATGTAAAATACATGAGCTTCAGTTTTGAAGATTTATTGATTTAAAGCTTAAAGTAGACTTGAATAGGTACATCAGATTAGTTTGTACTAATTTCAGAAGAAATTTGACTAAAAGCATTTACTTATTAAGTAAATTCTCCACTACGTCCATGGTTTGTTTATCATTTTGTTGTTTAAAATAGCTATTGGAGCGTTTTTTTTGTGGCAAAAAAGTTATTTCTTGAAGAAAGATAAGGAAATATCTCGTACTTATTATAAATAGGAATTTAGTATACAGTTTGCGATTGGTCTGACCAAACTTTGTTGCTAAAATAAATTGTAACGCTTTATTATATAAATTAACCATGGTATATTCCACAGCAGAAAGAGTTGAAATTATCGAAATATTTTTCGGAAATAATCAGTGCGCTAATAGAACAGCAGAAATATTTAATTAACGACATGAGAACAGTAACGTGCATCGAAAATATGTTCTAGAACTTGGAGCTAAATTTCGGAAAAACTGGGTCAGTTCGCCAATAAAAAACGCAACATTGAAAATCCCATAAGAAACGAAGCAATAGAAGTGGGGATTTTAGGGCAAGTTTATGCAGATCCTACGTTGAGTACCCGCAAATTGGAGAGAATTGGTGTTGGTGTTAGTCGACGTAATATCCAACGGATTCTAAGGCCCATAGTTTTCATCCGTATAAAATTCACCTGGTACAAGAACTTAATGAAGACGATTTTGATCGACGATTACAATTTGTGAAGATATGACTGAACGAATTATGAACAATGAACATTTTCTATTCAACTCTTGCTTTGCCGATGAATGTTCCTTTTTCTTAAACGGCGTAGTAAATCGTCATAACTGCCAATATTGGTCCGATTCCAATCCCAGAATTTATCATGGGATTCATACACAGCACCCACAAAAATTAAATCTTTGGGCTGGAAGACGCCATAGATCCTGCATTAACAGCCATAATTGAAAATCAGAATGATCGGCGGTGTTCGACAATATTTAGATCAGACGTTTCCATATCGATGGATTGATAGAAGAGGAGCCATTAAATGGCCCCCAAGATCGCCATATTTATCACCTTTGGATTTCTTTATGTGGGGTCATTTAAAAAGCAAAATCTATGCTACTCAGCCAACATCATTAGAAGACCTGCGACAAAGAATTGTGAATGAGTGCCTTCAAATTACTCCTCAAATATTGCAGAATGTGCGGCAACGTTTTGAGCAAAGTCTTTATTATTGCATGGAGAGTCATGGTGGCCATTTTCAACATTTACCTGCCTAACGGGTCAGTTCATTCTTCGTTTCTAAATTCCTTTGCTGCCAAATGTATTGATCTCCACTAATGATGATGTATTAGTTTTATTTAAGCTTTAAATCAATAAATCTTCAAAACTACTGAACTGAGGTACATTAATTTTATATCATTATAAATGGAATTGAAAGACCTTTAAAATAAGGTATCACCTCAACCCCCCCTTTCCATTTAAGATCTTGGGGGTGGCTGCACATGCTAACGTGATTTTTTGCCAAACTTGTGTCCCCCTCGAAAACAAAATCGACGGGTCTGAACGTTTTTTAAAAAAAATGAGCTGCCAGTAAACGCGTCTGTTTCGTTTTCGATGCGCCACTCTGTATGAGAATCGTGTGGTGAAATTCTTCTTTTGCCCAAAATAAAGGCAATGTGAATAACTTTTTTTAATTTATTTTTCCAGATAGTAAAAATACCATTCAAGCGCCTTCCTAGAGACAAACTAATCTCTGATTTTGACTTAAAGATCGCAAAAACTCTTGATGTGACGTATGTCTGGACTGAACATTAGATTAATTTTAAATTAGTCCTTGAACTGACTCTAAAATGACCTCCAGATGCTCTCATTGTGACAACTGACATCTGATTCAGACATGTTAATCATGAAATCTTAAATGGCAACGGGCTGGGCCCACGTGCTCGACTTCTTCTACAAATGTCCTTGACATGACCTTGAAGTGACTTTCACATTCCCCAAATTTTAAATCAGTGCCCCAAAAAACCCCGTTGTACTGAAAATCACATGCATGTCATAGAAATTGTATTTCTGCCATCTTTTCGGCGTTATATGCCGCTGTACGCCGTTGAAATGCAGACTATTAATTACGCGCAAGAACCGTAGAAAATGTGAACAGGCAATGAAAAATAGAATCAGCAGCCTGGAAATTGCATGGAATTGCACCGTTCACACCTTTTCTTTTGTGATTAATGATTGCTCTTATATCGCCGAGCTCAGTCTTAATTAACCTAGACTTCTTTTGTTAAATATACAGTCAAGTGTAAGGGTCTGTCGGTCTGTCCTGGAAACGCAGAGCGGGCCTCGGCGCCGCATGGCAGTTTCGCGTGAAATTGCGTGATTATGGAGCACAGAGAGAAAATTGAGCTAGTCGACGTGGTAGTCTTGATGCGGAATATACAGGGTGCTGATTAACATGGTCCCATACAGTAGAGTTAAAATAAGTTGAAAGCGATTAGAAGGATGGAAAACAGTTGGACAGAATGATATTTAAGAAATAAAACCCACCGAATTTACAATCAGTTGATAATAATAAATATTTTGTTTCATTAAGTTTGTATTTTTTTTCTTGATTCACAAAGATGAACTTTCCCACTGGACACCGTGGTGAGGTGTTTCTAGATTGTTCTGATAGTACGAGCGACACTGCGTTCACTAAAATTTTATATAACCAGAATGGCTGATTTTAATTGCAAATTTCAGCTTTTAAATTTCATTGGCTACAGCCCGAACGTCTTGTTAAATTTTGACAATATTTAAGGTGATCTGAGACAGCTAAACGTCTCGATGGATTTTGACATATGAGGTGTCTGAGTAAGTATTCAGTCTATTCAGCTTCTGCAGTCGAATTGATTGTATCTTTTGAAATTCACTTGTTGAAGGTTAGTGTACTTATGGTATTTTTTGTGTTTTGTTTTCTAGATGCTTAGAGACAGTTTGGTATGTTTTACTGTGGAATTCCGCTATAATATTGAATTAGGATTGAAACCATCTTTGTAACACTGATATTTTATATACTTTTGAATACTTCGTGTTACAAGAAAGACACATTTAATAGACACTCAAAATGTACGACCAACATGTCTCTGTTGGAAGATTACCAGATGGCCATCAAGGCTTCAATTGCTGGCTGTTGTCTTGGGACTGATTCTTTTTTAGGTGGGTTAAACTAAAATTATCACATTTGGGTAACGGCTTTCTTTTCAGAAACGCGGAGTACTCGTTATTTCCGATTATATTTTTTGATGTATTTTGTTTATTCTGTACCAAGTTTTCACTCTTTTTTTGAGCGTCCATGTGGAAGGTAAAGAGCAAATAATTGAAAAAAGGGAATACAATGTGGCTTAAGTTCAAAATGATATGGTAGCTGCTCCATGGACTGTATTTTTTATGAATAAATCGTACTATTAAGAAAAAAATACGCTACGCAAATACCGTGCTTACTGTTGTAGTCGGTAACAATGGATGTATTAAAAACTATCGAAAGAATTCGGAGATTGCACGTGGAATGCCAGGAATGTGTTTTTTCATCATTTGAAATCTGCTGAAAATGATATGTCCGATATTGAAGGATTATTTCGTGATCGTAGATCCATAAAGCATCCCTTAAGGTAATATCTCTTTCAGCAGTTTTGATAAGAATGTTTCAGGAGAATAAAACTTGATGCAAATTATCATGCATTTATTTTGAACAAATAATCACATGCTATAAACATATTTCTTTGACAATGGTACAAAGCTTGTATTACATGGAAATATAGTTAGATTTGTGAACTCATGTTATTGAACACTCTGTTTTAGGTGTTTCGCTTTCGCTTCTTCATGAGAAGAAAACACTATTATTTATGCAGTCTTTGTAAATAAACTAGTCGCTTCTAATTAGTTTGCTCAGTTCTATGCCTTGAATTTGTTGGCTTAGATGGGCAGAATTTTGCTTTGTTTCAAGTTTAATAAATTTTATGACTTTACGGACTGTACTCTGTGCCGGTATTCGAGAACTTATTTAAATGTTCATGCTAATACAAACAAGCTTTCGTACTTTATACAGCGGCGCCAACTACAAGGATCATTCAGAGTCTGACTCCAGAGAACTATTCGATGAACTTTTAAGAATCCTACCAACTATGTTACATCTCGCACATATGTCAAATTCACAACCTTTATGGTCTTCTTAACTTACACACATCAGAAAATAGTCACAACACATTTAATATAATAATAGACGTGTTTATTTATCCACAATTACATTGTAGTATAAGCCAAATGTCAAAACTTATATGGCGTAGTTTAGCATGCTGCTACTCTACACTAACCATATAGTCTCTAGCAGATGTTCAAAAGAATACACTATCCACAAACAGATTTGGTTCATTACATCGAAAGTAACATTTTTTTGAGAGAAAAAGGCATACTTTCCAAACCCAAATGCACCAAAAAATTATTAATCTACATTAAAGATGGAATAAAAAAGAAATGAGTGATACGTAAATTATATGTTTGGAGGGTTGAGTAATAATGTTTTAACTTTTTGTCGAAAGACAGGTAATGAAAATTCTTTATATACTTTAGGAAGGTCATTATAAATAATACCAACATTGTAAGAAAAACTGCGTTTAAAAAGTGTAGACGTATGCAGGGTATTCTAATATTATTTCTCTGAGAGTTCTACAGTGAACATCATTATTAAATGAAATTTTTTCCTTCAAGTAATAAGGTTTAGACCGCAGGCTTATGTGGAGTCTCGAACATAAAAACCTATTAGCCTACCAACAAGCTGGTTTCAGATCAAATAGATCTACTATAGATAATATAATAGACTTAGAAACCCACATCCATGAAGCATTCTCGGACAATCAACATTGTATGGCAATTTACTTTGATATCAACAAAGCGTTTGATACAGCCTGGAAATACAACATAATTTCTAAACTCCACAAATGGAGATACAATGAAAACATTCTATCCTTCATTTCCTACTTCCTCGAACAACAGATGTTTCCAAGTACGAACAAATGGTGTACTGTCGGAACAAAAACAACAGATCAACGGAATACCTCAAGGCTCTATTATTAGTCCAACTCTATTTCTTATAGCACTTAACGACGTTCTAAGAGATATCGAACTACCTCTTCAGGCCCGTCTATACGCGGACGATATGATCGTATTTGTGAGGGGAAAGAACTTGACAACAAATGCATCGTTACTACAACATTACCTGAATAAGCTGGAATACTGGTCTAAGCAGACAGGATTTACCTTTTCAACAGAGAAAACAACTTGCATCATTTTCTCGAAGAAGCCTGTGCGTGACAAGCCCACTTTAAAGTTGTGCAATAAGATTCTAAAGTACACCAGCGACATCAAATTCTTGGGAATCACATTTGATAATCGACTTAATTGGAAGAAACATATAACAGATGTCATTCAGTCTTGTCAAGCAGGGATCAACATGCTAAAGTACCTATCAAACAGACACTGGGGGGCTGAAAGTAAGACACTGCTTACTATATATAGAGCATTTGTAAGATCCAAGATTGACTATGGCTGCATCGCGTACAACTCAGCAAGACCTTCAGTTCTCAAACCTTTAAAACGTGCTTCACAACACTGCGCTGCGATTAATATTAGGAGCATACAGAACCACACCGGTAGACAGTCTGTACTGTGAATCGGGAGAAGCACCATTACACATAAGACGTCAGATAATGAGCCTCACATATTTTAATAAGAAAATCGCAAATATCAATACATCAGCCCATAAATATTTAGCCACTACAAGGTCCTATAGGAATAGCATAACAGGCACTCCTTTTCACAACAGAATCAGAGTCTACTTAAGAAGTCTCGACATCCAGAACGTACCGTCAACACTTACTACTGTCACCGATACCATCCCGCCTTGGATTATATGTCAACCAGTTACCAATACAACACTCACCAAGTTCAACAAAACCGAAACACCCAATGAAGTTATATACCAGAATTTCTGTAATATCATAAGCGACTATCCAGGGTCAAAACAATTATACACTGATGCTTCAAAAACAAAGCAAAGCGTAGGAGCAGCAGTCATCACTCCCACATCCACAATAAAACTGAAGCTCCCAGCAGCAGCATCCATATTGACTGGTGAGCTTTACGCAATCAGAGAAGCTGTCCAGTTTATCAAAACAGTCCTTATCAGAGGTGGGTAATAATTACAGACTCCTTAAATTCAATCGAGTCCATAAACAAACTGAATCCCAAAAATCCACTGGTCAACCTAGTCAAGAGGAAATACACCGGAACTTACTTCTAAACAAGGAGATAACTCTATTATGGGTTCCCTCACATAAATCCATATTGGGCAACGAAATGGCGGACAGGGGCGCAAGATCAGCGGCGGACACCAAAATGCAGACAATACAAAAGATTCCTGTTTCCGATATCAAGACATACTACCACAACATGGCAATAGAACAGTTTAACAATAAATGGAGAAGCGGATCAGCGAAGCTTCTTGAAGTGAAATCTCGTCTTGGTTCCTGGCAGATCAACACTACAAATAGAAGGCACCAGGTTCTGCTGACCCGTCTTCGTCTGGGACACACCAGGGCCACACATGGTTACCTCATATCGGGAGATCCCGTACCTCTTTGTACAATTTGTGAAGTGTCCCTCAACCGTTAAGCATATTTTAGTGGAATGTCCCATGCTAGAATACCAAAGAGGGTCCTCCAACTTACGATCTAGCTTAATAGACATTATAGGCTCAGAATGTAACATAAACAATCTACTCTTATTTTTACAAGCCACCAACTATGCTCATAAAATTTAGTGTAACACTGTGTACTGCTCCGCCGCTAATGACCATCAGGCCGATGCGGCAATTGTATTTTTTTTTATTGAATAAAAAAAAAAATAAGGTTTAGACGTAAGCAGCAATTTGTGAACAAAAACTAAATAGTGATACTTGACCATGTCATTAATTTTTAACCAGTTTAGAAAGGGATATTTCGCCGATACATGATCAAATTTACGTAAGCCAAAATGAATCGTATACAATTGTTTTGAATACTTGAATAACGTTTTTAGTGAAATTGTCTAAACAAGTATAGTATACGATATTACAATAATTTAGTATAGATATGACCAATGCTTCACATAGTTTTTTACGCATCTTAAAATTTAGTAAATACCTGTTTGCTATAAGAGTCCGCAGCCGTAGGTAGTTTTCAGAGATAGACTTTTAACATGTTCAATAAACCTTAATTTTGTATCAAAACACACCAAGTTTTGCAGAATCAGAAAATTGCAAGATTTGGTTATTTATCTGAATGTTCAAGAGCTGTGTTACAATCGTATGTATGTTTTTCTTTGTGCGCAAATAATAACATTTTAGATTTTTGTGGATTGATAAGTAGATTGTGATCTAAAGAGTATTTAATTAATTTATTAACATCGTTTTGTAAATTTGTGTAGTATTATTGACATTATCTGGGTTAAAATAATGAAGCAATTGCGTATCGTCTGCAAATGACTGGACATGAGAATTATCAATACTTTTGCTTAAGTCGAACGTATATATGAGGAACAGAAGCGGTCCCAATACAGAGCCCTGAGGTACGCCTGAGGGAATTATTGTCACTTGAGACATTTCTTGATTGAGAAAAACACACTGAGTTCTTTGATGAAGGTAACGGTCGAAAAATGAAAGGGATACACTGTCAAGACCTATGTAATTTAATTTCGCAAGTAATAATTTATGATTGATGCTGTCAAAGGCTTTATAATAGTCTATAGAGATTAAGGCTAGTGCCATTTTCTTATCTAAGGCACTTAAAATATTGTCTTGCAGATTAAGTAGGGCAGATGTTGTACTATAATTTTTTCTAAATCCGGATTGAGTGTCGGGAAGTATAAAGAATTTTTCTAGGTAAGCGGTCAATTGGAACTTTATAATTTTTTCTAAATTTGGATAAAATTGGTAATAAACTGATAGGTCTGAGATCATTATACTCAGTGGGTTTCATTTTTTTAGGAATTGGAATAATTAGAGCTTGTTTCCATGTGTTTGGAAAGTAGCCTTTTTTCAAACAGTCGTTAAAGATGTGGACGATGTGATGGAGAATAACTGGCAGGCAAAGCTGGATCATTGACAGTGATATATTGCCTGTAATACGTCATTTGAACTAATCTTATTCAAGGAAAAAATATATTCAGAGCTTAATTTATTTTTGAAATAGTTTTCGCAAACTAGTGAATCAACAGGTTTTTTTTCTTAACGTACCTTCTATCAGTCATTCTAGTAGTTTTCCGAATGAACTCTGTGTATACAGAGGTCTATATTTGACTTCTCTATCGGTGGGTTTCGGAGGACTAGGTTTAAGTACCAAACCTGCTATTGGCCATTTAAGTCTATAATACTTAAGATGTTCCTCGTTTGGCCTATGTTACCAGTACTGTGTCCACTACGTGGTCTATTCCAGTTGTGGGAAAGTTACTGTAACTCACTCATGGACCGTCGAGAGGAACGTTAGAATTATACTAAGTGACATATAAATCCGAACACCCAGCTTAAATGGTTTTCTTTTAATAAAATTTTCTATAAGTACTTATTGAAGCATAATAAGTAAATGATAAAAATTTCAAAATGATTGCACTGCTTTAAAGCCCTTTGACCTTTAATAATGTGTGGATGCACCCTGATGTGCTACGCATTCTCCAACGCGCCTAGGTATGCTTCTGATCAGGTGGTCAATGTCCTCCTGTGGTATCTCATTCCAGGCAACCACCAACTCCTCTCGAAGTGCTTCTAGAGTCTGAGGAGGACGTTGCAAATTGAGCAATCTCCTACACATTATATCCCACACGTGCTCAATTGGGGATAAGTCGGAGATCTTGGTGGCCATGGTAACAATGTGACATCATTATGTTGAAAGAAGTCTATTGCGACTCTTGCAACATGTGGTTGGGTATTATCTTGTTGGTAAGTTGGATCTGCCAGGGTGTCAAGATAGGGTAAAAGATGGGGTTCTAGAACTTCGTGGATATAACGCTGCGCATTCATGTTACCTCTGATGAAGATTAAAGGTGACCTGGAACCATAAGCTATAGCACCCAAAACCATAACTCCAAAGGTGTGATGAACATGTCTTTCAACAAAAAACTGTGGATTCCTCCTTTCACCACGTCGCCTTCTAACCCTGGCACGACCATCGTGCATGCCTAAACAAAATCGAGACTCGTCACTAAAGACAATACTGTTCCATTCCTGATCCCAGAGTGACCGTTGTCTGCGCCACTCAAGGCGATTACGTCGGTGTTCTCGAGTTAAAGAGAGGACCCAGTGTGGCCGGTATGAAAACAAGCCAAAACTTCTCATTCGTCGGTAAACACTTCGCATGTCAATAGGTCTTCCGTGTTCTGCAAACCATTCATTTGCAATGGATCTGGTAGTGGAGAAACGGTCCCTTAAGGCCAATATCTTAGGCAGCGATCTTCACGGTCTGTTGTTCTACGGCGGCGTCCAGTGCCCCTTGCTCTTTGCGTACGGCCTTCTCGAAGCCATGCCTGACTACACCTAACCACAGCGTCTACACTTCTTTGCACTCTAACTGCAATTGCCCGAAAAGAAAGTCCAGCTTCCCGAAGTCCCACTATACGGCCCCTATCAAACTCACTAAGTTGACGAAATCGTACAGGTCTCCGTACTCTAGGCATCGTAACCGATCGTAAAGGATGTCAAGAACCAAAATCCGCCAACGTTGATTCTTTACTGCGGCTGAAATATTCATTTTTAGAGCGTTAGTGAATTAAAAAAAAGCAGTATAAAAACCGGAATGTCCAACTGATAAGGCTGAAAATTTTTTCACTTGTTATTTACAGTAAGATAAATACATTCACCAACTTTTATTAAAATAAAACCATTTAAACTGGGTGTTCGGATTTATATGTCACTTAGTATATGTGGTGGATACATAATCTATCACACCATTAGTTCCGATAAAACTGGCGTGCCTAATTATGATAAAATCACTACTTATTCCAAATTCCAGTCTATTTTAGTAATGATTCGTTGCTGTGCATCTCATTACCTCCATAACTCTGCAGAAGGTCAGTCGCTATTTCCAGGATATGGTAAATATTTAATCTAGAATCATATTATTAATAAGTGTTTGAGTGGAGTTCATTAGATTTAATATCATAGTTACCTGCAAGCTATATTAATTGTAATATTATCAACATTTTGACAAAAAATAAATTAAAAATGAGTTAAGGAGCATTTGCCTGCCCAAACGAGCCTAGCGCCAATATTCGACGATATTAAGCGTCAAATTATTAGGCTTTGACTGGCTATAAGATATTCATCAACCTAACTAGGTCATTCCATCATATCCTGACAGTTAAAATTACAAAAATATTGAAGCCGTAACTTTTATTGCCTGTATTCGTCGGACTTTCCAAAGTATAGAAATGAATTAAATTGACGATCGTTCGCATTCCAGTTGCAACCCGCAGATGGAAACTACCGAACCATATTTCATTTTTGAGGTCAATTTCTCTGTAAGCTTCCGCACAGAACAAATAAAAGAAACTGGAACTTTGCGAATAGTGGAAGTTTGAGCTTTACGCCAGACAAGTCGATCCGATGTGAGAGAAAAAGTAAGTTTGCCTGTATTTTTACCCCAAAGGTAAACTGCAGATGACTGAAAAAGATAATCGAGGGAGACTTTTCCTAATTTGACGAAATTGTGGTGATGACGTGCTTATTTTCAGACTGGTTTCAGTTGATTTACCATATGTCAGGTAACTATGTCATGTGCTTATTTTTAGACTGGTTTCAGTTGATTCACCATACGTCAGGTAATCAAATAAGCCCGTTCGGTTACTGTATATCGCACATTGCCATAGATGTTGTTGATCGATAGGATCTTGGCAGGTTGTGGACGCAAATTCCAGGACAACGTGCCAAGAACTTGCAGAAATATTCAGAGTGAGTCCTGAAACTGTTTGTTTGCATCCTCATCAGCTAGGAAAGACGTGGAAGTTAAGCAAATGGGTCCAACATGAACTGACAAATGATAACAAATTAAGTCGTCTTACATTTGTTCAGCAAACATTTCTCGCAACTCTAATGAACCATTTCTTAATCGGTTACTAACCTGCGACGAAAAATGGATATTGTATTCGAATTCTAAGCGTTCGTATCATTTGTTGTCGCCTACAGATTCGGTACCACACACGCTAAAGGCTTCCTTGCACCCAAACAAGGTTTTGTTGTGTGTTTGCTGGACAGCAACTGGAATTGTCCATTATGAGTTTTTGGAAAGGGGTCAAACCATCACTGCTAACTTGTATTGTGAGCAGCTTCAACAAGTGCAAGCGGCACTCATCCAGAAACAGCCTTCTGTGATCAATCGAAAGAAAGTGATATTCTTGCAGGATAACGCCAAGCCACATACCGCAAAAGTGACCTGAGAAAAAATCTATGAACTCGCCATACTGTCCCGAAATTTCGCCCAGTGATTATCACCTTTTTTTGTCCATTGACAACTGTATGAGGCACCGACAGTTCACAACTCGAGATGGGTAATAAATGCAGTACCCTAATTTTTTGACTCCAAATCCAGGGAGTTATAGAATACCGGCATACAAAAATTGGTTCCACGTTGGCAAAAGGTCATTGAATGTGTACTGTTTCTCGACAAACATTTATATTTTTCTACTAAAAACCCCCCGAACTTATTTGGTTACCTGATAAATAGGACTCTATGATTCGTCAAATAAAACCACGTATTATTACTTTTTTACTAACGTTGGCCTATTTTACAGTACAACTGACGTGACCATATATTTTATGTTTATCTATTTGCTATAGATTGTTCATTTATTCTTTCTGCTTTTGATTGCTATTCAGTATGTAACGACATCAGCCTGAATCATCCTGTACCATGATGAAATAACACGATTGTAAGGGCAATTCTTAGCTCTTATTTACAACTACATCCGCATGATGGCGACACAAGTACCAAATGCTCTAATAAATCCATCGCCTTACCCACTGTTCTCTGAAGACCCCCATCCTTCATGTCGTCATAATTGTAGCGTTACCACAAATACCTACGTTCGTGCAGGCAAAAAATATTCAATTGGCTAGGCGATGCATTTCGAAATTGACTCCAAATCCAGGGAGTTCTACAATACTGGCATACAAAAATTGGGCCCACGTTGGCAAAAGGTCATTGAATGTGATGGTAATTACTTCGACGAATAAATAGGGTCTTATTGTTTCTCAATAAAAATTTATATTTTTCGACTAAAAACCGCACGAATTTACTTGGTTACCTGATAAATAGGACTCTATGATTCGTCAAATAAAACTACGTATTATTACTTCTTTACTAACGTTGGCCTGTTTCACAGTACCTACAACTGACGTGACCATATATTTTATGCTTCTCTATTTTCGAACGACTGTTCATTTATTCTTTCTGCTGTTGGTTGCTATTCAGTATGTAGCGACAGCAGCCTGAATCATCCTGTACCATGATGAAATAACACGATTGTAATGGTAATTCTTAGCTCTTCTTTACAACTACATCCGCATGATGGCAACACAAGTACCAAATGCTCTAATAAATCCATCGCCTTACCCACTGTTCTCTGAAGACCCCCATCCATTATGTCGCCATAATTGCAGTGTTACCACAAATACCTACGTTCGTGCAAGCAAAAAATATTCAATTGGCTAGGCGATGCATTTCGAAATTGACTCCAAATCCAGGGAGTTCTACAATACTGGCATACAAAAATTGGGCCCACGTTGGCAAAAGATCATTGAATGTGATGGTAATTACTTCGACGAATAAATAGGGTCATATTGTTTGTCAATAAAAATTTATATTTTTCGACTAAAAACCGCACGAATTTATTTGGTTACCTGATAAATGGGACTCTATGATTCGTCAAATAAAACCACGTATTATTACTTTTTTACTAACGTTGGCCTGTTTCACAGTACCTACAACTGACGTGACCATATATTTATTCTTGTCTTTTTTCGAACGACTGTTCATGTATTCTTTCTGCTGTTGGTTGCTATTCAGTATGTAGCGACAGCAGCCTGAATCATCCTGTACCATGATGAAATAACACGATTGTAAAGGCAATTCTTAGCTCTTCTTTACAACTACATCCGCATGATGGCAACACAAGTACCAAATGCTCTAATAAATCCATCGCCTTACCCACTGTTCTCTGAAGACCCCCATCCATCATGTCGCCATAATTGCAGCGTTACCACAAATACCTACGTTCGTGCAGGCAAAAAATATTCAATTGGCTAGGCGATGCATTTCGAAATTGACTCCAATTCCAGGGAGTTTTACAATACTGGCACACAAAAATTGGTTCCACGTTGGCAAAAGGTCATTGAGTGTCATGGTAATTACTTCGAGGAATAAATAGTGTCTTATTGTTTCTCAATAAAAATTCATATTTTAATACTAAAAACCGTACGAACTTATTTGGTTACCTGATAAATAGGACTCTACGATTCGTCAAATAAAACCACGTATTATTAGTTTTTTACTAACGTTGACCTGTTTCACAGTACCTACAACTGACGTGACCATATATTTTATGTTTATCTATTTTCTATCGATTGTTCATTTATTCTTTCTGCTGCTGGTTGCTATTCAGTATGTAGCGACAGCAGCCTGAATCATCCTGTACCATGATGAAATGACACGATTGTAAGGGCAATTCTTAGCTCTTCTTTACAACTACATCCGCATGATGGCAACACAAGTACCAAATGCTCTAATAAATCGATCGCCTTACCCACTGTTCTCTGAAGACCCCCATCCATCATGTCGCCATAATTGCAGCGTTACCACAAATACCTACGTTCGTACAGGCAAAAAATATTTAATTGGCTAGGCGATGCATTTCGCAATTATTATCGCTTGCCGACGGAACCAGTAGATGGTCCTTGGGGAGATGTTTTTGTCGCTGAATCGGATGCGTCGGCTGCCCGTTCGTCAATAACCGACGTTATTCACGTTGGGATGGAGGAATATGTGTCTTATTCGGCGCGTAAACCATGGTACAACGGCTCGATCAACAAATGCGATCAAGGTACACAGAACCTTCTTACAAAACCCCACTGTAAGTAGAAAACAAGCTGATGTACAGTCCAGAAATAAATATAACCAAGAAGTTTGCCATCCCAAAGTCCAGCACGATGTGAAAAAAAAGACAGGGTAATAGTGCAGCGCAATGGCAGCTGGTCAAGCTGGAGAAGAGGTAACTTCTCAGATAGTAGCCTTCCGCTTACGTGCAAGGATAGAACAATTAAAAGGTTACGGTGGAAGTGCTTGCCAAGATCTTTGCTGCCAAGTTGACCATGGATGACCAAGTTCCGTCGATTCAAAATGTTCTTTCTCTACACTTTGAGGGAAGTAACCTTCAGGTATAAGACCGTAGTAAGGTGGGTGCTCGACGCCAAAAAAGCTTCTGCCTCGGACATGATTTTTGCCGTTATACTGAATAGATGACTCTTCCAAATACGCTGCCACGCAAAATTAGCCTGACAAACAAAATTTTGTTCAAATTAAACTTGAAATAACTTTATAGCGTTTTCATCAATTTCGTTAATTTTTCCGTCAAGTTGTAGGCGATTTCATTGTTATGATTATCGACTGCCGACGTTGCAAAATGTTTGCTGTTATACGGGGTGAATTTTAAGCCTCAACTTTTGTTAACAGTCCTTTTTCAGGGGCACCTCATAATTCGAATTTGGGACCATTGCTGCATTTTTTGTTCTTTGCTAACGATATAAGTAGCAATATTCATTGTGGAACATTACTATAGTCAAAATCACGAAAGATGACTATTACGTCATACCCTAAATTGTACTGAAGTAATCAATGGACGTACGTCGATGATAAAATCACGATCTCAGGAACATAATGACAACAAATTTATATTATGATTTTGCGAAGTTAGGTTATTTAACTGATTGTTTTTATTTTCATTTTATTTCATGGCTTTGAGTGATACCTTAATAACAACTTTAGTGGCGAGTTTTTGTCTTGAAAAAAACAGTTATGAGTAGAATACCTTAAGACAGGAACAAAAGAGACCAAAGTATTATTCGATAACAACATAACCTGCTTTAACATAACCTAACTATTCATCTTTCAAATATAATCGATCGTGCAACATGAAAACATCATCTATCTTTGTCGGATACATGAAAATTAGCAATAGAGTTTGTTTAGACAATAAAATTCTGTTTGTCTCTGTCTAGCATATCACAAACTTCATTAAATATATTCACAAATCGCTGTCGTTTGTCTTTACTACAGACTAAAATGATGACGTAATCGTCATCTTTCGTGATTTCGACTATATTTCCTGATGGCTTGAAATTGTTCTTGAAAATCAACAGCATCATATTGTGACTACCTACACTGTCAATTATCTAAGTTAGAGGGTCGATTAAATAAAAATAAAAGGAGTATATTGCATAAAATGTATGAATTCGAATTTGATCGACATACTTTCTATATTGAACTAAAAAAAGTAGCATTTTCCTCAAATGATGATGTATGTTACATTATCCCTGGGAGAATGAATACTCTAGCTTGGGGTTATTTTGCTATACCATGTTCTGATAACCTGGAGAATATCGTTAATATTTTATTAAGCGCAGTAAAAGAGCTCGTTAAGGCCTCAGTATTTATGCCTGTTTCAAATGGATGAACATATTTATTTTCGATAACAATTTACGAAGAAACAAATAGGGAAAATCGTGTCTTTGGAATTACACACTGCCACGCTAAATTAACCGGACAAACAAAATTTTGTTCAAATTGAATTGGAAATGTCTTGTTAACCTTTGGATCAATTTCGTCAATTTTTTCGTCAATTTCATTATCGACTGCCGATCTTGCAAAAAAAAATTGAAAAAGTATGTTGTTATACAGGGTGCAACCAAAAGGTGAATTTTGCCCTAAATTTTTTAACAACCTATGGAAATATTGGATTACTTAATAATATGTCCTCGTATGAGAATTTTAGGCCTCAACTTTTCTTAATAGTTACTTTTATGATTCATGTCAATATCTCAATTATTGAAGAATATATGCAGTTTTCAAGTAAATCATGCGATTCATAGCCACAGACAGTTTAATTTAAGAAATTACAGTGGCAACATTGATAATTAGAAATTGTTATCAAAAACAAGTAGTTCCTCCCAGGGCTTAAATAACAGCTCTCATCCTAAAAAGAACGTTTTTCCAGTCGCCCATATCCCAATCTGCATGAGTTCGAGAAAATACCGAGTACTGCCTTCGATGACCTCCAATAGAGGACCTATAGCGTTTGCACAAGATGATAGGTTTCCTTCTCACAACCTTCGGCGTACGATATCAGGTGAAACTATGGTACCATGAACATCACACAATCTTCGAGTCCAAGCTGTAGCAGGAATTGTCCTTTCTCGAAGAGCTTGAAGTTTCAGAAACCGAGTTTCAACTGCTTTGTTGCTTTCCGTCTTCCCTGCCCAGGTCTTCTTGAGTAAGAACCAGTTTCTCGAAATCTTACGTACTGCGTGGAACGGCAAGCTTTTGTGCGATATACCGAATAGGACGACCTTCATCTTGTAAATCTACAGTTTGCGCTACGTGTTCCGGTATCATTTTTGTTGAGTATTGCTTGACAAGAATCTTTTTGAGATGCCATAAAAATGTCAGCGGACACAGCCTACTTGAAACAATTTCTTACCCGGCAAAGCCTACTTGAAACAATTTCTTGTTTATGGCTATGATTCGCATGAATCAAACGAATAACTGTCGAGAAAGGTTGAGGCTTACAGTTCTCATGCAGTGGCACATTCAGTGCACTGGTATTTAGCCTGCTCCGGTATAAAAGAAGATGTAAAAAATTCCTGCAGATAATTTGAACTCGCCTATACTAATAAGCTCTAATCGCTGAACCCGGCAAACATTAAAAAAAAACAAAGTATTGACGACGAATGAAAACTAATTCCCATTGTAAACTTAATACCTTAAAAAGTGAGTTGTATATGGAATCAGAACCTTGCAGACCACTAACCTTGAAGTTTTAAAGTTTCGACGGTAATACTGCTTCTGTATCATCCTTTGTATTATGTATTGAAAATATCTGAGTTTCTGGATATGGATCATGATACATAGAAGACGAATTTTTATTTGATGTAATAGTCATTGTCGTTGTTTTCAAGTATACCGTGAGCTGAACTGATTACTATTATTAGCATCACTTCTTAGGATTAGTATTGTTCAGAGATTTTCAATAAGGTTCCGTCCCTTGACAGTTAAAATAAATTGTGTTTGTGAACCTTTAAGTACTGCCTGATAAAGTCTAGTTTTAATTTCTGCTAACTTTACAAACTATGGCGAAATTATATACAGGGTGGCGCATCGAAAACGAAACAGACGCATTTACTGGCAGCTCAGTTTTTTTTTTTTTTGGAAAAACGCTCAGACCCGTCGATTTTGTTTTCGAGGGGGACACAAGTTTGGCAAAAAATTACGTTAGCACGTGCAGCCCCCTGGGCGGGGGTGATACCAACCCTGAAATCTTAAATGGAAAGGGGGGTCAAGTGATACCTTATTTTAAAGGTCTCTCAATTCCCTTTATAATGATGTAAAATACATGAGCTTCAGTTTTGAAGATTTATTGATTTAAAGCTTAAAGTAGACTTGAATAGGTACATCAGATTAGTTTGTACTAATTTCAGAAGAAATTTGACTAAAAGCATTTACTTATTAAGTAAATTCTCCACTACGTCCATGGTTTGTTTATCATTTTGTTGTTTAAAATAGCTATTGGAGCGTTTTTTTTGTGGCAAAAAAGTTATTTCTTGAAGAAAGATAAGGAAATATCTCGTACTTATTATAAATAGGAATTTAGTATACAGTTTGCGATTGGTCTGACCAAACTTTGTTGCTAAAATAAATTGTAACGCTTTATTATATAAATTAACCATGGTATATTCCACAGCAGAAAGAGTTGAAATTATCGAAATATTTTTCGGAAATAATCAGTGCGCTAATAGAACAGCAGAAATATTTAATTAACGACATGAGAACAGTAACGTGCATCGAAAATATGTTCTAGAACTTGGAGCTAAATTTCGGAAAACTGGGTCAGTCGCCAATAAAAAACGCAACATTGAAAATCCCATAAGAAACGAAGCAATAGAAGTGGGGATTTTAGGGCAAGTTTATGCAGATCCTACGTTGAGTACCCGCAAATTGGAGAGAATTGTGTGTGGTGTTAGTCGACGTAATATCCAACGGATTCTAAAGGCCCATAGTTTTCATCCGTATAAAATTCACCTGGTACAAGAACTTAATGAAGACGATTTTGATCGACGATTACAATTTTGTGAAGATATGACTGAACGAATTATGAACAATGAACATTTTCTATTCAACTCTTGCTTTGCCGATGAATGTTCCTTTTTCTTAAACGGCGTAGTAAATCGTCATAACTGCCAATATTGGTCCGATTCCAATCCCAGAATTTATCATGGGATTCATACACAGCACCCACAAAAATTAAATCTTTGGGCTGGAAGACGCCATAGATCCTGCATTAACAGCCATAATTGAAAATCAGAATGATCGGCGGTGTTCGACAATATTTAGATCAGACGTTTCCATATCGATGGATTGATAGAAGAGGAGCCATTAAATGGCCCCCAAGATCGCCATATTTATCACCTTTGGATTTCTTTATGTGGGGTCATTTAAAAAGCAAAATCTATGCTACTCAGCCAACATCATTAGAAGACCTGCGACAAAGAATTGTGAATGAGTGCCTTCAAATTACTCCTCAAATATTGCAGAATGTGCGGCAACGTTTTGAGCAAAGTCTTTATTATTGCATGGAGAGTCATGGTGGCCATTTTCAACATTTACCTGCCTAACGGGTCAGTTCATTCTTCGTTTCTAAATTCCTTTGCTGCCAAATGTATTGATCTCCACTAATGATGATGTATTAGTTTTATTTAAGCTTTAAATCAATAAATCTTCAAAACTACTGAACTGAGGTACATTAATTTTATATCATTATAAATGGAATTGAAAGACCTTTAAAATAAGGTATCACTCAACCCCCCTTTCCATTTAAGATCTTGGGGGTGGCTGCACATGCTAACGTGATTTTTTGCCAAACTTGTGTCCCCCTCGAAAACAAAATCGACGGGTCTGAACGTTTTTTAAAAAAAATGAGCTGCCAGTAAACGCGTCTGTTTCGTTTTCGATGCGCCACTCTGTATGAGAATCGTGTGGTGAAATTCTTCTTTTGCCCAAAATAAAGGCAATGTGAATAACTTTTTTTAATTTATTTTTCCAGATAGTAAAAATACCATTCAAGCGCCTTCCTAGAGACAAACTAATCTCTGATTTTGACTTAAAGATCGCAAAAACTCTTGATGTGACGTATGTCTGGACTGAACATTAGATTAATTTTAAATTAGTCCTTGAACTGACTCTAAAATGACCTCCAGATGCTCTCATTGTGACAACTGACATCTGATTCAGACATGTTAATCATGAAATCTTAAATGGCAACGGGCTGGGCCCACGTGCTCGACTTCTTCTACAAATGTCCTTGACATGACCTTGAAGTGACTTTCACATTCCCCAAATTTTAAATCAGTGCCCCAAAAAACCCCGTTGTACTGAAAATCACATGCATGTCATAGAAATTGTATTTCTGCCATCTTTTCGGCGTTATATGCCGCTGTACGCCGTTGAAATGCAGACTATTAATTACGCGCAAGAACCGTAGAAAATGTGAACAGGCAATGAAAAATAGAATCAGCAGCCTGGAAATTGCATGGAATTGCACCGTTCACACCTTTTCTTTTGTGATTAATGATTGCTCTTATATCGCCGAGCTCAGTCTTAATTAACCTAGACTTCTTTTGTTAAATATACAGTCAAGTGTAAGGTCTGTCGGTCTGTCCTGGAAACGCAGAGCGGGCCTCGGCGCCGCATGGCAGTTTCGCGTGAAATTGCGTGATTATGGAGCACAGAGAGAAAATTGAGCTAGTCGACGTGGTAGTCTTGATGCGGAATATACAGGGTGCTGATTAACATGGTCCCATACAGTAGAGTTAAAATAAGTTGAAAGCGATTAGAAGGATGGAAAACAGTTGGACAGAATGATATTTAAGAAATAAAACCCACCGAATTTACAAATCAGTTGATAATAATAAATATTTTGTTTTCATTAAGTTTGTATTTTTTTTCTTGATTCACAAAGTGAACTTTCCCACTGGACACCGTGGTGAGGTGTTTCTAGATTTGTTCTGATAGTACGAGCGACACTGCGTTCACTAAAATTTTATATAACCAGAATGGCTGATTTTAATTGCAAATTTCAGCTTTTAAATTTCATTGGCTACAGCCCGAACGTCTTGTTAAATTTTGACAATATTTAAGGTGATCTGAGACAGCTTAAACGTCTCGATGGATTTTGACATATGAGGTGTCTGAGTAAGTATTCAGTCTATTCAGCTTCTGCAGTCGAATTGATTGTATCTTTTGAAATTCACTTGTTGAAGGTTAGTGTACTTATGGTATTTTTTGTGTTTTGTTTTCTAGATGCTTAGAGACAGTTTGGTATGTTTTACTGTGGAATTCCGCTATAATATTGAATTAGGATTGAAACCATCTTTGTAACACTGATATTTTATATACTTTTGAATACTTCGTGTTACAAGAAAGACACATTTAATAGACACTCAAAATGTACGACCAACATGTCTCTGTTGGAAGATTACCAGATGGCCATCAAGGCTTCAATTGCTGGCTGTTGTCTTGGGACTGATTCTTTTTTAGGTGGGTTAAACTAAAATTATCACATTTGGGTAACGGCTTTCTTTTCAGAAACGCGGAGTACTCGTTATTTCCGATTATATTTTTTGATGTATTTTGTTTATTCTGTACCAAAGTTTTCACTCTTTTTTTGAGCGTCCATGTGGAAGGTAAAGAGCAAATAATTGAAAAAAAGGAATACAATGTGGCTTAAGTTCAAAATGATATGGTAGCTGCTCCATGGACTGTATTTTTTATGAATAAATCGTACTATTAAGAAAAAAATACGCTACGCAAATACCGTGCTTACTGTTGTAGTCGGTAAACAATGGATGTATTAAAACTATCGAAAGAATTCGGAGATTGCACGTGGAATGCCAGGAATGTGTTTTTTCATCATTTGAAATCTGCTGAAAATGATATGTCCGATATTGAAGGATTATTTCGTGATCGTAGATCCATAAAGCATCCCTTAAAGGTAATATCTCTTTCAGCAGTTTTGATAAGAATGTTTCAGGAGAATAAAACTTGATGCAAATTATCATGCATTTATTTTGAACAAATAATCACATGCTATAAACATATTTCTTTGACAATGGTACAAAGCTTGTATTACATGGAAATATAGTTAGATTTGTGAACTCATGTTATTGAACACTCTGTTTTAGGTGTTTCGCTTTCGCTTCTTCATGAGAAGAAAACACTATTATTTATGCAGTCTTTGTAAATAAACTAGTCGCTTCTAATTAGTTTGCTCAGTTCTATGCCTTGAATTTGTTGGCTTAGATGGGCAGAATTTTGCTTTGTTTCAAGTTTAATAAATTTTATGACTTTACGACTGTACTCTGTGCCGGTATTCGAGAACTTATTTAAATGTTCATGCTAATACAAACAAGCTTTCGTACTTTATACAGCGGCGCCAACTACAAGGATCATTCAGAGTCTGACTCCAGAGAACTATTCGATGAACTTTTAAGAATCCTACCAACTATGAAACATCTCGCACATATGTCAAATTCACAACCTTTATGTCTTCTTAACTTACACACATCAGAAAATAGTCACAACACATTTAATAATAATAATAGACGTGTTTATTTATCCACAATTACATTGTAGTATAGCCAAATGTCAAACTTATATGGCGTAGTTTAGCATGCTGCTACTCTTACACTTAACCATATAGTCTCTAGCAGATGTTCAAAAGAATACACTATCCACAAACAGATTTGGTTCATTACATCGAAAGTAACATTTTTTTGAGAGAAAAAGGCATACTTTCCAAACCCAAATGCACCAAAAAATTATTAATCTACATTAAAGATGGAATAAAAAAGAAATGAGTGATTACGTAAATTATATGTTTGGAGGGTTGAGTAATAATGTTTTAACTTTTTGTCGAAAGACAGGTAATGAAAATTCTTTATATACTTTAGGAAGGTCATTATAAATAATACCAACATTGTAAGAAAAACTGCGTTTAAAAAGTGTAGACGTATGCAGGGTATTCTAATATTATTTTCTCTGAGAGTTCTACAGTGAACATCATTATTAAATGAAATTTTTTCCTTCAAGTAATAAGGTTTAGACCGCAGGCTTATGTGGAGTCTCGAACATAAAAACCTATTAGCCTACCAACAAGCTGGTTTCAGATCAAATAGATCTACTATAGATAATATAATAGACTTAGAAACCCACATCCATGAAGCATTCTCGGACAATCAACATTGTATGGCAATTTACTTTGATATCAACAAAGCGTTTGATACAGCCTGGAAATACAACATCATTTCTAAACTCCACAAATGGAGATACAATGAAAACATTCTATCCTTCATTTCCTACTTCCTCGACAACAGATGTTTCCAAGTACGAACAAATGGTGTACTGTCGGAACAAAAACAACAGATCAACGGAATACCTCAAGGCTCTATTATTAGTCCAACTCTATTTCTTATAGCACTTAACGACGTTCTAAGAGATATCGAACTACCTCTTCAGGCCCGTCTATACGCGGACGATATGATCGTATTTGTGAGGGGAAAGAACTTGACAACAAATGCATCGTTACTACAACATTACCTGAATAAGCTGGAATACTGGTCTAAGCAGACAGGATTTACCTTTTCAACAGAGAAAACAACTTGCATCATTTTCTCGAAGAAGCCTGTGCGTGACAAGCCCACTTTAAAGTTGTGCAATAAGATTCTAAAGTACACCAGCGACATCAAATTCTTGGGAATCACATTTGATAATCGACTTAATTGGAAGAAACATATAACAGATGTCATTCAGTCTTGTCAAGCAGGGATCAACATGCTAAAGTACCTATCAAACAGACACTGGGGGGCTGAAAGTAAGACACTGCTTACTATATATAGAGCATTTGTAAGATCCAAGATTGACTATGGCTGCATCGCGTACAACTCAGCAAGACCTTCAGTTCTCAAACCTTTAAACGTGCTTCACAACACTGCGCTGCGATTAATATTAGGAGCATACAGAACCACACCGGTAGACAGTCTGTACTGTGAATCGGGAGAAGCACCATTACACATAAGACGTCAGATAATGAGCCTCACATATTTTAATAAGAAAATCGCAAATATCAATACATCAGCCCATAAATATTTAGCCACTACAAGGTCCTATAGGAATAGCATAACAGGCACTCCTTTTCACAACAGAATCAGAGTCTACTTAAGAAGTCTCGACATCCAGAACGTACCGTCAACACTTACTACTGTCACCGATACCATCCCGCCTTGGATTATATGTCAACCAGTTACCAATACAACACTCACCAAGTTCAACAAAACCGAAACACCCAATGAAGTTATATACCAGAATTTCTGTAATATCATAAGCGACTATCCAGGGTCAAAACAATTATACACTGATGCTTCAAAAACAAAGCAAAGCGTAGGAGCAGCAGTCATCACTCCCACATCCACAATAAAACTGAAGCTCCCAGCAGCAGCATCCATATTGACTGGTGAGCTTTACGCAATCAGAGAAGCTGTCCAGTTTATCAAAAACAGTCCTTATCAGAGGTGGGTAATAATTACAGACTCCTTAAATTCAATCGAGTCCATAAACAAACTGAATCCCAAAAATCCACTGGTCAACCTAGTCAAGGAGGAAATACACCGGAACTTACTTCTAAACAAAGAGATAACTCTATTATGGGTTCCCTCACATAAATCCATATTGGGCAACGAAATGGCGGACAGGGGCGCAAGATCAGCGGCGGACACCAAAATGCAGACAATACAAAAGATTCCTGTTTCCGATATCAAGACATACTACCACAACATGGCAATAGAACAGTTTAACAATAAATGGAGAAGCGGATCAGCGAAGCTTCTTGAAGTGAAATCTCATCTTGGTTCCTGGCAGATCAACACTACAAATAGAAGGCACCAGGTTCTGCTGACCCGTCTTCGTCTGGGACACACCAGGGCCACACATGGTTACCTCATATCGGGAGATCCCGTACCTCTTTGTACAATTTGTGAAGTGTCCCTCACCGTTAAGCATATTTTAGTGGAATGTCCCATGCTAGAATACCAAAGAGGGTCCTCCAACTTACGATCTAGCTTAATAGACATTATAGGCTCAGAATGTAACATAAACAATCTACTCTTATTTTTACAAGCCACCAACTATGCTCATAAAATTTAGTGTAACACTGTGTACTGCTCCGCCGCTAATGACCATCAGGCCGATGCGGCAATTGTATTTTTTTTTATTGAATAAAAAAAAAAATAAGGTTTAGACGTAAGCAGCAATTTGTGAACAAAAACTAAATAGTGATACTTGACCATGTCATTAATTTTTAACCAGTTTAGAAAGGGATATTTCGCCGATACATGATCAAATTTACGTAAGCCAAAAATGAATCGTATACAATTGTTTTGAATAACTTGAATAACGTTTTTAGTGAAATTGTCTAAACAAGTATAGTATACGATATTACAATAATTTAGTATAGATATGACCAATGCTTCACATAGTTTTTTACGCATCTTAAAATTTAGTAAATACCTGTTTGCTATAAGAGTCCGCAGCCGTAGGTAGGTTTTCAGAGATAGACTTTTAACATGTTCAATAAACCTTAATTTTGTATCAAAACAACACCAAGTTTTGCAGAATCAGAAAATTGCAAGATTTGGTTATTTATCTGAATGTTCAAGAGCTGTGTTACATCGTATGTATGTTTTTCTTTGTGCGCAAAATAATAACATTTTAGATTTTTGTGGATTGATAAGTAGATTGTGATCTAAAGAGTATTTAATTAATTTATTAACATCGTTTTGTAAAATTTGTGTAGTATTATTGACATTATCTGGGTTAAAATAATGAAGCAATTGCGTATCGTCTGCAAATGACTGGACATGAGAATTATCAATACTTTTGCTTAAGTCGAACGTATATATGAGGAACAGAAGCGGTCCCAATACAGAGCCCTGAGGTACGCCTGAGGGAATTATTGTCACTTGAGACATTTCTTGATTGAGAAAAACACACTGAGTTCTTTGATGAAGGTAACGGTCGAAAAATGAAAGGGATACACTGTCAAGACCTATGTAATTTAATTTCGCAAGTAATAATTTATGATTGATGCTGTCAAAGGCTTTATAATAGTCTATAGAGATTAAGGCTAGTGCCATTTTCTTATCTAAGGCACTTAAAATGTCTTGCAGATTAAGTAGGGCAGATGTTGTATTATAATTTTTTCTAAATCCGGATTGAGTGTCGGGAAGTATAAAGAATTTTTCTAGGTAAGCGGTCAATTGGAACTTTATAATTTTTTCTAAAATTTTGGATAAAATTGGTAATAAACTGATAGGTCTGAGATCATTATACTCAGTGGGTTTCATTTTTTTAGGAATTGGAATAATTAGAGCTTGTTTCCATGTGTTTGGAAAGTAGCCTTTTTTCAAACAGTCGTTAAAGATGTGGACGATGTGATGGAGAATAACTGGCAGGCAAAGCTGGATCATTGACAGTGATATATTGCCTGTAATACGTCATTTGAACTAATCTTATTCAAGGAAAAAATATATTCAGAGCTTAATTTATTTTTGAAATAGTTTTCGCAAACTAGTGAATCAACAGGTTTATAGCTATAAACAGATATAAAATAATCATTAATTTTGGTAGGGTCATTAAAACTTGCCAGAAGGGTTGGTTTACTACGAAAATTTATATCAAGTTGTTTGAGAAACTTCCACAATTTTTTTGAATCATTTTCATTTGCCAAATTTTCGATATATGTCTTTTTGTCCCTCCTGATCATGTTAAGAGCACGGTTTTTTTTAATTTCGCGAATATTATCAGCCACTGATAGTGTTGCTTTATATTTTAGACTCATTTTGGGCGAAATATCTTCGGAAGCATCCTTGTTGTGATTCTGGATGTTAACCAAAGAAGATGCCATATTTGATATTTTTACGTTTACTTAAAGGTAGAGAATCTTGGGAAGCGATGCCGGTAATGCAGTTTCCTTGATTTTCCCTAGAAAGGATGACCTTGGGGTTGCCAGTTCGCCTATATCACATTTCACCCCTTGCTTACAATACTTGTTCGTCAGTTGGGGTGCAAGAAAAAGGGCAAACAAACTACTCGGTGGCACTAACCAGCACTCTTATCAACACTTTCGCGCTTCTATTCCTTTGAGATCATCTCCCACGTGCCGACATCTTCTAGATTTGTCAAAACAACTTGTTATGCTTCCGCGTTGCACTCAGACTCAGTCACAGACCACCTTTATTCATCCAAAATGGATCAATTTTACACCCATTTTGGACGAAATATCTCCGGAAGTATCATTGTTGCGAATCTAGATAACTGACCAGTATAATCGCTCCCTCTATTTCCCCAAAATGGATATAATCTTCAATCAAACGAGTTTGCATTTTCGTGATTTTGATTGAGTAAGGTAGCTTTCCTAAAGGACAAAACTTTACAGACGAAAAGCACGCACCCCCATTTGAGGCTCTCCTGGTACACTTTGGATCATAGAGGATCGTCTTTTTATCTATAGCTGTACAATACAGGGTGATCCAAAAAGAAAATACTGCGTTACACTTTAGATTTTTATACGGAAATCCCCATGTTTTTTTAACTCTTACATATTCCATGAAGTGTTTAGTAAACTGTATAATAAAGTTTATACCTATCTTTGGACCTCGTCTAGCAAATCTCTCGTGCCTGCAATACGGACTTTCTCATCTATTACTCATGCTCTACAAGTAGGTGGATAAACATCTCAAAAGAAACACTGTCTTTTTTTAATGAAAAAAGTAGCAGAAGTAACATATTAAAAGCTTAAAATGTGTTTGTTTAACATGTATTACATAAATAAAGATACATACAACAAAGTTATATGTAATTTTGGAATTTGCATTTTTTTCAGAATCTGATACACACATTACAGGCACACGTACTGTGTAGGTATGTGTAAAAACTGTAAATTATTTGGTAAAAAAGCTAGTAGCTTTTATTTGGACAGATTGTTTCTTTGTATAATTATTTAGAACAGCAAGTTGAATTTTATTTAATTTGGTAAGTGTGAATGTACTGTCTTCTTCTTGCTGAAAATAAGGTTGGAACTTTTTCACGCAGTCTAATGCCTTCTTAGTTGTCACTGAAAGCTCTTCTTCATCGTTGTTTCCTAGTTCGTCCTCCTGTTCGTTATGCGCAATTGAAACGGCTAGGAGGCTAAATGAGTGTTTGGATTCAGTTTTTAAATACTCTTTTAATCATGGCTTGAAATTGAATCCTAATGAGTCAGTGATAATCTACATTGGGCCAGCTAAAGATTGGGCGTCTGTAAACTTAGTGATCGAAATGGATTGTGTGGCAATACCGGTTGTTGACGAATATAAAAATTTGGGCGTTATCTTTGATAACAAGCTTAGATTCCGAAGTCATGTGTCTAGGCTTCTACAAAAAGCCTATTTTAATCTACGCAATATTTACAAAAGTAAAGATATTCTTAGTTTTAAGTTAAAAAAGGTTCTCTGCGAAGCACTGGTCTTGTGTCACCTCAACTATTGCAACTTTGTGTATGGTCCTTGCTTAGGTGTATTTATTATTATTATTATTATTATTATGATAATTGAGATGAGCAGAGTACACAGTACTATAAGCTCATGCAGTAAATATAGTGTACGGACACGTAACACAAATACATCAAATGGAAAAAATAAAAAAAGACAGTTCATAACTATAAAGTACACGTACTGTGTAGGTATGTGTAAAAACTGTAAATTATTTGGTAAAAAAGCTAGTAGCTTTTATTTGGACAGATTGTTTCTTTGTATAATTATTTAGAACAGCAAGTTGAATTTTATTTAATTTGGTAAGTGTGAATGTACTGTCTTCTTCTTGCTGAAAATAAGGTTGGAACTTTTTCACGCAGTCTAATGCCTTCTTAGTTGTCACTGAAAGCTCTTCTTCATCGTTGTTTCCTAGTTCGTCCTCCTGTTCGTTATCAACGGATCCTTCATTAACCTAATTGGAGTCTGAAAATTCCTGTGTTGCTATTAAATTTTTGTCAATGTTTACATACTCATTAAATTTGTCTATATTCAGTAAACTATTAATTCTCATTAAATCACTTAATGGAATTTCATCTTCTGGATGAAAATCGTTGACTATTTCGGTGATGTTTTTCACTAAACCAGTGTGGCGAAAACAATTACGAATCGTTTCTGGAGTAACCGATTCCCATGCAATAGAAAGCAAATTCATAGGATCTAAAATGGTGTCAGCTTTTGCAATGTTGACATCTTCTTGAAGCTGCATAATTTTCATCAACATATGTGTTCGATACATTTTTTTAAGACTCCAAATGACACCTTGGTCCATCTGTTGCAGAACTGATGTCACATAGGGTGGAAAAAATTGAAGGTTGATGTTATTAAGTGAAATATTTGGATCAACAGGGCAGTTATCGACCAAGAGCAAAATTTTACGATTTTTCTCAACAAGTTCAGCGTCCCACTTTTTTAAATATTCTTCAAAAGTTGATGAAGTCGTCCAAGCTTTATTATTTCCAACATAATCGACGGGAATTGTATTAACAATTTTGAAACACCTGGGATTCTTAAATTTCTCTGAAATAAAAATAGGTCATAACTTCTTTGCAGCACTGCCATTGACTATCAAAAAAATTAGAACATGAATTTATATTCATTCACTTACCTATTATCAATAGTGTCCGTTTTTCAGTGCCAGAAGCATTAGCACAAATCATAACAGTTATTCGGTCTTTTGATAGTGTCGCTCCATTGCAAGTTTCACTTTTTAATTTGAGTTTTATCTGGTAACATTCTATAAAATATCCTGGTTTCATCTGCATTGAATATGTTGTCATTGGTAATGTTCTTGTCAACTGAAGCTGAGTCACCACACATTTTTCCAAAAACAATGTCTTTTCTTAAGCCTGTCTGGCCAACCGGAGCTACATTTAGAGTAATCTCCAATGAATTTCCCAAATTCCTCAACCTTCATTTGTAGCATAGGTCCAATTATCGGAAAATTATTAGCACGCTTTTGTTGAAACCATTTAAACAGCATATCATCGACTTGGGGATGCAGCGATAGCCGCATTTTTTTTTTGGCTATTTGATTTCCGTCATTTTCAATTTTGTCATGGTTTTTCCAAACATTTGACACAGTAGATTTTTACAGCCATACGAGCACATATATTTGGTTGAGATAAACCCTGCCTAAGCTCACTAATTATTTATTGTGAACTTTTCGTGTAAAGCGAATGCACGTTTCGTACTTTTCGACATGTTTATAACTCTAATAAATACTGGTGACCAAGTTCGAATGCAAACTGCGAAGCCAAACCGCCATAATCGGTTGCATTAGCAAAATCTGCTCGCTTATAATGGACTAAAATAGTCCGCTAAATTGGTGTACAGGGGTTTTTTGGTACGACAAAACGAACCATGGGCATAGTTTTACTGTAACCGAAATTTTTTTCTTAGTGCAGTTTTTTGCTTTTCAAATAAAAAAACTGATTCTTCGCACTTTTCGACATAAAAAAGCTCTCATGTGAATTTTCGTTAGAGTTAGGCGTTTTTGAGATATTTCGATTTTTAAGGTTCGATGCATTTTTAATTGTTTATGATAAAATAACGTTAAAAAGTCAGTATCTCGATAATTTTTAGAAGTAGGCTGTGCCTGCAAATATTTTTGAAATTGAAAGCAGAATAAGGTTAAAAGTCAATTAGTTGACAGTTAGTTTCGTTGTCTGTTGAAACCTGAAATGTTTTTTTGCAATTGTGAATGCACGAAATTTAGTTTCTTTTACCTGTTTTTTTTGTAAGTTTTATAAAAATGCCATTTTTATTCTCCAATCAAGAGTTAGCGGATATTCATTTTGTGTATGGCTTTGTAAATGGAAACGCAGCAGAAGCAGCCAGAGAATACGCACAAAGATTTCCAAACAGACGACATCCAACTCGCTCAGTATTTGTAAGAGTGCATCGCCAAATAATTGAAAATGGTTGTGGAAATCTCCAAAGGGATCAAAACATAAATGTTCGTCAGCGCAAATTTACCCGTATGATTCTGCGTGAGTTCGATAGAGATCTGACCACAAGTATTAGGAGAGTTTCTGGTGCCTTGGGAATTTCAGCAAGCCATGTTCACCGTGTTCTTAGAAATGACCATAGACGTCCTTACCATTTGCAACCTGTGCAAGGACTATAGCCAGGGGTCGGAGATTGAAGAATCACATTTCAGTGGATTCTTGATAGAACTGATAATAATAGAGAGTTTTTAAGTAACGTTTTATGGACCGATGAGTCATGCTTCAGTAGACGTGGAGTGGTAAATTTTCATAATCAACATATTTGGTCGCATGATAATCCGCATGCAGTTCGGGAAAGAAATTTTCAGCATGGATTTAGTGTGAACGTGTGGATTGGTATCTACCGTAATCGACTATTTCGACCCTACCTTTTGCCTGCAAGGTTAAATGCTGCGACCTTCTTGGAATTTTTAAAGGCTGAACATGCAAATATGTGGGATGACGTTATGTTAGATTCAAGAAGATTGGCCTGGTTCCAGCTTAATGGTTGTCCAGCTCAGTATTCGAGAATAGTTAGAAACTGGCTGGACGAAAATTATCGAGAAAGATGGATCGGCCAGTCGCCTGGCCTCCACGATCCCCTGACCTAAATCCATTCGATTTCTTTGTGTGGGGATTTCTAAAAGAAAAAGAGTACCAGACTCCCGTAACCGCAAGAGATATGCTAATAGACAGAATAAGGAATACATGTGATGAAATAAGGCCTTATTTGAATAATGCCACGTTCGATCATTCGTAGATGTGAATTGTGTATTGAACAATTGGGTTTACATTTCGAGCAACTACTTTAGATTTTGTATGTTTGTCCTAACTATCCAATAGCATTTTAGTTGTAAATAATCAATTTAATTTGTTAAAAATAATATTGGAAAATTAAACAAATTAATATTCTGTTTTTTCGTGTTTATTTGGAGTTAGGAATTATTGCTGTGTTTAAAAACACAATCTAAACGATCATCTTAATTACTTGTAATGCCCAAATCGAGAATGTAAAAAAAATATTATTTTCCCATAAATAATTAAAAATGCATCGAACCTTAAAAATCGAAATATCTCAAAAACAGCTAACTATAACTTCACAGGAGAGCTTTTTTATGTTGAAAAGTGCGAAGAATCAGTTTTTTTATTTAAAAAGCAAAAAATGGCACTAAGAAAAATTTTTGGTCATTTTAATACACTACAGGTACAGTAGAGGGCGCCCTCTAGCGGCTAGAGTAAAACTATGCCCATGGTTCGTTTTGTCGTACCAAAAAAACCCTCATATACCAATTTTCACTGTTATGCATCAAATATTGTTCTAAATATTCAAAAAAAACTATTTTAGAAAGTAAATTTAAGCACCCTGTATTTCGGGAGCCACGCATTTTTCGACCCATGTTTATATAGACTTTATGCATTAATGTTAAAAGTTCTATCGAATTTTAAAGTTATGCAACAATAAACTGAAACACCCTGTATACGGGTTTCCATTATAAGCAAGTTGATTGTAAGTGGATTCCACTGTTGTAGTACTAGTGGCTAGGAGGTGAGTCCTGGCAACTAAGTCACCTTTGACCGTTTTTGCCGAAGCCGTAGTACCAATACTGTATTAAACAAGTGATCTACTGTCAACTGATCATTGAACAAACCAGCTCCAGCGATCAGATATTCCTACCGTCAATCTCGTACGGGGCTGGTTTGTGATATAGACAACACATAGTACACCATCCAATGATCGGAATTAACTTCCGAAGCGGGGATTCGAACCCGCGCGCCTCTATTGCTAGCTCAATGCGCTAAGCATCGAACTACCGAGGCCCCTGACGTTCAACAAGCACTCCATGCTTTTGTGTCATCCCGTATGTTACTCGCTAAGCTTATATGATAATAAGAGGAGATCACAGGATCAGCGCTGTCAGGTCCGTCGAACAAATAAGATTTATACCAGACAAATGGTGTAAGCACCTAACGAAAGAGAATTTCTGTTTCCACCGGCACCTATTTTCTTAGCCAATCAACTTCGTGATCGGAATAGCTATCGCCGATCAAATATCGCTGGTCTATTGGTTTTCGCAGAGAGGATACGCTGGAGTAGCGCTACGGTTGGAGACAAATATAAAGAAAATTGGCTTGATCTTGCTTGCATCTCAGATATATATATATGTTGCAGTATGAATACAGGTGTTACGTAGGCTATTGTTGCAAATTTAGTACTGTGAATAAAAATATTTATATTGGATATACGAAATTATAGCATCGTTCAAGAAAAACTTGTTGGAAATTAATTCTATAAATAATATGTTTTGGCGTCCAAAAAATTATTCTATGCTTCTCTTGCGGGCAATAATCAGAAATCAAGAATTGATGAATAATTGATTATAATGGGGAATATTAATATTAATCTATTAAGACATACTAACACAACCAATCAGTTTAATAATTTGCTTGATACTTTCAACTTCAAGCAACTTGTAATTAACCGAACTAGGTACTCCCGAGACAGAGCCAGTTTGATTGATGTCATCCTCCTGTCCGATGATCATCTCTTAAGTGGCAGTGTCCATCATCAGGACTTGCATCAGCATTCCGATCATCAGCTCATACACTGTTCAATAAATATTAAGATCTCTGCGGTTAGGCCTAGAGTTATTAAATATCGTAACCTTAAACACTTTGACATTTATAGCTTCAAACAAGATCTTATAAAGTTCCCTTGGTGGCAGGTTGTAGACTGTGATAATGTTAACCAGAAGACTGCAGTTCTCTCAGATATGATATTGACCAATATGTGAGAAAAAAGTTACCAGGCCACCTTCCTCGTGGTTTACTGATGCGTTGCGTGCGATGAAGAATCACCGTAACTATCTTTTCTCTAAATACAAACGTACTAAAAATTTACGGGTATGGGCATCCTACAAAGAAATTAGGATTTTTTTTACGTCAGCTGTTCGACAAGAAAAGAGAGCTTATATTCATTTTGTCAGTCGTACTAAAAAATCCAAAGACATGTGGAAAACCCTAGACCAACTTAATATCTATAACAGATCTAAAAAAAATATAGAAATTCCTAACCATCTTAAAAACCCAAATTTAATTAATCAATATTCTACCGACTGTCGATACTAATACTATTTCTAAATATCTTAATTCCAAATGTACAACCGCAGAATTTGAATTGAAACTCGTTAGTGAAGATGACGTTTTCTGGGCAATAACGGAGATTGGGTCAAACGCTTCTGGTGCAGACGGAATTAGCCTTGACGTGGTGAGGTTGTGTTGTCCAACGATCTTACCCGTGCTTGTTAACCTATTCAATTCCTGCATACAAAAGGGCATTTTTCCTGCGCAATGGAGAACGGCTGTGGTCTTGCCGCTGCCTAAAATTAGCAGCCCTAAGGATATCTCTGATTTGCGACCAATTAGTATACTACCAGTGCGGTCTAAAGTATTTGAAAGGCTTATTTATAGGCAAATAATTACTTATTTCACAGATAATAATTTATTTATTACCCAAATTGCACCCTGGATTCCGTCAGGGGTGAAGCTTCGGCATTGATGTTGTCGGACTTTAGCAAGGCCTTCGATACCCTGAACCATGCATTGCTGTGTGCCAAACTTTTCTACTATACATCTAAACTTAAGACTATTCAACTTATTCGTAGTTATTTGGATGACAGATCGCAGTCGGTCTCAATTAATGGGCTTGAATCAAAACCCTTGAACGTGGATAGACGAGGTCCTCAGGGATCACTTTTGGGTCCTTTATTTTTTATCATTTTTACTGCTGATATGTCGGAGTGCTTTGGTGATATAAACAATCATAGATACGCTGACGATACACAGATTCAGCTTTCTTTTGCTAAGTCGGACGCAAACGAGTGTTTGGATTCAGTTTTTAAATACTCTTTTAATCATGGCTTGAAATTGAATACTAATAAACAGGGTGTCCCGGAACTCGTCGTCAAGCCGAAACCGGGTGATAGGCAAAGTCATAGCAGCTATCAGAAAAATATTTAAAAAAATTTTATGTATGTCTTTGAAAAAAATATAGAAATTTCACACCCTACGGCAGTCTGTCAACTCCTGTTACTACAAATATTAACTTTTTTTTGATTTTATTTTCACAATGTAATGATGAATAATGCATCTTCAAACTGGTGTCTCAACCTTACTGCCAACTTTTCTCGTTTTCCCAACCAAATATTCCAAAGTAAAACTTTGCTCAACTTTAACTGGCTGTACTGGAAAAAAATGTACTACGAGAGTTTGGCAAGTAACCTTGAAATTTGGCGCATTTAATAAGGATTCCAAAATGGTATAACACCTAGAAGATTACTCGTTAACTTATGCACAATTTTTATTTGAAGACAAACTGATGAAAATTTTTCAAAATTTCCTAATTAAACAGCGATTATGAAAACCCACGAGGACCCTTAAGGATAACTGTTTGCACAACAGTGGGCGTCAAAATGCTGCTGGTGATGATTTACCTTTACAGCAAATGCTCAAACTGTTTGCCTTTAGACGCAATACACGCTCGACATCTTCTTAAAAAAGATCGGGTTATTAAACGAGCGAATCCACGGTTATTAACAAACTCAGCTGCTTCCAATAGTCTTTGCCGTAGCTCAGCTACATTTTGAATCGGCTTGAAATACACTTTTTGTTTTACAGTTCTCCGGTAAAAAAAATCTAACGGATTCAAATCTGGTTACCGGGCTGGCCACGGTATTGTACCAGACCGCCCTATCCATCTGCCTGGAAAGTTTTGATCGAGATACTCTCTCGCTGAAAGTGCATAGTTCGCTGGGCAGCCATCATGCTGAAACCACATGTCCCTGTAAATACTCAGTGACACGTCCTCCAATAAATTTTCTAAATGATTTTGCAAAAAACCTAAAAAAAACCTCAGCAGTCAAAGTCTCTAGGAACTCAAACGGACCGATTATTTTACCATTTAAAATTCCTGTCCAATGGTTTATCTTGAAGCGATATTGAGATTTATCTTCTCTCATCAAATGTGGGTTTGCTACGTGCCACTCGTGTAAGTTATGCAGGTTCATGTACCCATCTTTCTTAAATGTGGTCTCATCTGATCATAAAATTGTTTCAAAGAACCGTGGATCTTCCCTGTGTCTTTCTAACATTGTGAGACAAAAAGCAACTCGGGGCTCATAATCCCGGGGCAGAAGAGCTTGAACACTCCGTACGTGGTATGTATGAAGCACGTTTTTTGCAAGATTCTATGGGCTGTACTTTTGGGCACACCTGTTTTTAGTTCTATTGCACGCACTGAAGTACTCAGGTCTTCTTCCACAGCTCCTAGCACCACGTCTTCGTAAGGAAGGAAAGATCTTCCCTCACCGTGTGATTGGTTTGGTAGTTGACACTCTGAGAACAGTAAGCGGTGCACAATGGTGAACACTCGATGATCTGGATGACGAGCTGCATTCGGGTACCTCTCACAGTAAAGTCTCGCTGCAGCACTAGCGTTGCATCTGCATTCCCCATAAATGAGGTGCATGTTAGCATATTCTTGTACGGTGTACACGGACATAGCGGCACTGCACAATCACACTATCTAAGATAGTCTAAGGAAAGCAAATGTTGTTTTGAAGAGCAATTAAACAGTCAAAATCCAAATCACAAGCGATCAACAGTCCAGTTCACGAATCCAAAATTAGTAATAGTACGAAATCAACAAGCACGAACATGTAAAGATACGCAGTAAACGAAGGAGTACTGATCGGTATCAAAGTGTGCAATGGCAAGTAAGTGATGTGCTTCATCCATACCACATACAGCGTGTTCAACCTCTCCTGCCCCGGGATTATGAGCCCCGAGCTGCTTTTTGTCGCACAATGTTAGAAAGACACAGGAAAGATCCACAGTTCTTTGAAAAAATTTTATGGTCGGATGAGACCACATTTAAGAAAGATAGGTACATGAACCTGCATAACTTACACGAGTGGCACGTAGCAAACCCACATTTGATGAGAGAAGATAAATCTCAATATTGCTTCAAGATAAACCATTGGAGAGGAATTTTAAATGGTAAAATAATCGGTCCGTTTGAGTTCCCAGAGACTTTGACTGCTGAAGTTTATTTGGATTTTTTGAAAAATCATGTACAAAATTTATTGGTGGACGTGCCACTGAGTATTTACAGGGACATGTGGTTTCAGCATGATGGCTGCCCTGCGAACTATGCACTCTCAGTGAGAGAGCATCTCGATCAAAACTTTCCAGGCAGAAGGATAGGGCGGTCTGGTACAATACCGTGGCCAGCCCGGTAACCAGATTTGAATCCGTTAGATTTTTTTACTGGGGAACTGTAAAAGAAAAAGTGTATTTCAAGCCGATTCAAAATGTAGCTGAGCTACGGCAAAGACTATTGGAAGCAGCTGAGTTTGTTAATAACCGTGGATTCGCTCGTTTAATAACCCGATCTTTTTTAAGAAGATGTCGAGCGTGTATTGCGGCTGAAGGAAAACAGTTTGAGCATTTGCTGTAGAGGTAAATCATCATCAGCAGCATTTTGACGCCCACTGTTGTGCAAACAGTTATCCTTAAGGGTCCTTGTGCGTTTTCATAATCGCTGATAAATTAGGAAATTTTGAAAAATTTTCATCAGTTTTTTTTCAAATAAAAATTGTACATAAGTTAACGAGTAATATTCTAAGTGTTATGCCATTTTGGAATCGTTACTAAATGCACCAACTTTTAAGGTTACTTGCCAAACTCTCGTGGTACATTTTTTTCCAGTACACCCAGTTAAAGTTGAGCAAAGTTTTACTTTGGAATACTTGGTTGGGAAATAAGTGGCAATTTTTCCTGAACGAGAAAAGTTGGCAGTAAGTTTGAGAAACCAGTTTGAAGATGCATTACTCATCATTACATTGTAAAAATAAAATCCAAAAGAAGTTAATATTTGTAGTAACAGGAGTTGACAGACTGCCGTAGGGTGTGAAATTTCTATATTTTTTTCAAAGACCTATAATTTTCAAAACACATACATAAAATTTTTTTAAATATTTTTCTGATAGCTGTTATGACTTTGCCTATCACCCGGTTTCGACTTGACGTCGACTTCTGGGACACCCTGTATATATTTGATTCCTTGAAAGGTATTGAAAATTTCATAGTTTTGACTGTTAGAGATTGAAAATGAAGCGTAAAGGTCTAGCAAAAACATCTCTGCTGTCTTTTACAAAAGAAAGAAGGAATACTGTCACCTCCAGCAGTCACTTGGTATTTCAACCTCGTCATAACGTTAAACAAATAATGAAATGCTTATAACCGGATGATTATTATTAGTTATGATGGAACCACAGCCGTCTCTTTACATAGTAAAGTACTGAGTTTTCTCATTATCAAAACCTTACCAAATAAATCCCATAGAAATCATAGAAAAAGCTATCGACAATGCAGATCGATGAATAAACCGACGCGACCGAGTTTAATAACATATATTTTCATGGTGTAGATATCATAACCGGACGTTTAAACCTAAAAATTTTATGAGCTCAATACCTCTCTTTTACGAGTACCGAACTAAAGGCCGCGTAAAGCTCTCTAGTGCGCATAAAGTAACCCCTGCATTTTGTTGGTTGAATTTTTCATCCACTTGGAGAGGATGCTGGAGAAATAAAATGGAGCTTCCCGACTATCTCCTCTCGATGAATAGTATTGAATATGACGAAGAAAGGTGAGTTATCATTGGTTTTCGAAATTTTTTCACAGTAACATGGTGACTTGTTCCTATTACTCGTTCCCCGGCAGTTTACAAGTTGATAATCGAAAACACCGTGATATTGTCTTGCCTTCAGTAAGTCCATGGTCCACTACTGTATACGAGTATAGTCATTTTTGATTTCAAAGAAGTTTCACAGTTTGTGGTCGAAAGTAGACACAACCAACCCGACAGTTTATTTTACGATAATTCAATGCCTCATCTGCAAATATTAATTTTGAAACCCATTCTTTATAAAAGTATATAATGCTGCCTTTCTTAGACGACGAGTGAATTATACTAAGTGACATATAAATCCGAACACCCAGTTTAAATGGTTTTATTTTAATAAAAGTCGGTGAATGTATTTATCTTATTGTAAATAACAAGTGAAAAAATTTTCAGCCTTATCAGTCGGACATTCCGGTTTTTATACTGCTTTTTTTTAATTCACTAACGCTCTAAAAATGAATATTTCAGCTGCAGTAAAGAATCAACGTTGGCGGATTTTGGTTCTTGACATCCTTTACGATCGGTTACGATGCCTAGAGTACGGAGACCTGTACGATTTCATCAACTTAGTGAGTTTGATAGGGGCCGTATAGTGGGACTTCGGGAAGCTGGACTTTCTTTTCGGGCAATTGCAGTTAGAGTGCAAAGAAGTGTAGACACTATGGTTAGGTGTTGTCAGGCATGGCTTCGAGAAGGCCGTACGCAAAGAGCAAGGGGCACTGGACGCCGCCGTAGAACAACAGACCGTGAAGATCGCCGCCTAAGATTATTGGCCTTAAGGGACCGTTTCTCCACTACCAGGTCCACTGCAAATGAATGATTTGCAGAACACGGAAGACCTATTGGCATGCGAAGTGTTTACCGACGAATGAGAAGCTTTGGCTTGTTTTCATACCGGCCACACTGGGTCCTCCCTTTAACTCGAGAACACCAACGTAATCGCCTTGAGTGGTGCAGACAACGGTCACTCTGGGATCAGGAATGGAACAGTATTGTCTTTAGTGACGAGTCTCGATTTTGTTTAGGCATGCACGATGATCGTGCCAGGGTTAGAAGGCGACGTGGTGAAAGGAGGAATCCACAGTTTTTTGTTGAAAGACATGTTCATCACACTGTTGGAGTTATGGTTTGGGGTGCTATAGCTTATGGTTCCAGGTCACCTTCAATCTTCATCAGAGGTAACATGAACGCGCAGCGTTATATCCACGGAGTTCTAAAACCCCATCTTTTACCCTATCTTAACACCCTGGCAGATCCAACTTTCCAACAAGATAATGCCCGACCACATGTTGCAAGAGTCACAATAGACTTCTCTCAACATAATGATGCCACATTGTTACCATGGCCACCAAGATCTCCCGACTTATCCCCAATTGAGCTCGTGTGGGATATGATGGGTAGGAGATTGCTCAATTTGCAACGTCCTCCTCAGACTCTAGAAGCACTTCGAGAGGAGTTGGTGGTTGCCTGGAATAAGATACCGCAGGAGGACATTGACCACCTGATCAGAAGCATGTCTAGGCACGTTGGAGAATGCGTAGCACATCAGGGTGCATCCACACATTATTAAAGGTCAAAGGGCTTTAAAGCAGTGCAATCATTTTGAAATTTTTATCATTTACTTATTATGCTGCATTAAGTACTTATACAAAATTTTATTAAAATAAAACTATTTAAACTGGGTGTTCGGATTTATATGTCACTTAGTATATGTTAGCTCATACTAGGATGTTAATATTGTAACTACAGGGTAAAAACTGTCCCGTACTTATACCTTCCATTAATTTTCTTCATCGGTACTTACGGAGTCATGGGAAGATCGTCCTCGGTAAAGTTGACGACACACTTACAGGGTGTGTGTGTAAGTTTTTTGCTTCTTAATGGTAACGACGCGCATATAGTGTGGTCATTATACAGGGTGGCGCATCGAAAACGAAACAGATGCATTTACTGGCAGCTCAGTTTTTTTTGAAAAACGCTCAGACCCGTCGATTTTGTTTTTGAGGGGGACACAAGTTTGACAAAAAATCACGTTAACACGTGCAGCCCCCTGGGCGGGGGTGACACCAACCCTAAAATTATTAATGGAAAGGGGGGTCGACTGATACCTTATTTTAAAGCTCTTTCAATTCCCTTTATAATGATATAAAATTAATGTACTCCAGTTCAGTAGTTTTGAAGATCAATTGATTTAAAGCTTAAATAAAACTAATACATCATCATTAGTGGAGATCAATACAGTTGGCAGCAAAGTAATTTAAAAATGAAGCATGAACTGACCCGTTAGGGAAGTAAATGTTGAAAATGGCCACCATGACCCTCCACGCAATAATAAAGATTTTGGTCAAACCGTTGCCGCACATTTTGCAATATTTGAGGAGTAACTTGAAGGCACACATTCACAATTCTTTGTCGCAGGTCTTCTAATGATGTTGGCTGAGCAGCATAGATTTTGCTTTTTGAATGACCCCACATAAAGAAATTCAAAGGTGATAAATCTGGCGATCTTGGGGGCCATTCAATGGCACCTCTTCTACCAATCCATCGATCTGGAACGTCTGATCTAAATATTGTCGAACAAGTAATGCGTAATGTGGTGGGGCACCATCCTGTTGGAACATCAACCTATTCGCAATGTACCGTGTGATTTTCAATTATGGCTGTTAATGCAGGATCTATGGCGTCTTCCAGTAATTCCAAATACATTTCATCGGTCAAATTTCCAGGTAAGAAAAAATCACCAACTAAATGATCTCCAGAACTACCAGCCCAAACATTTAATTTTTGTGGCTCCTGTGTATGAACCTCATGATAAATTCTGGGATTAGAATCGGACCAATATCGGCAGTTATGACGATTTACTAAGCCGTTGAAAAAGGAACATTCGTCGGAAAAGCAAGTGTTCAATAGAAAAGGTTCATCGTTTATAATTCGTTCAGTCATATCTTCACAAAATTGTAATCGCCGATCAAAATCGTCTTCATTAAGTTCTTATACCAGGTGAATTTTATACGGATGAAAACTATGGTTCTTTAGAGTCCGTTGGGCAGTACGTCGACTAACACCACACACAGTCTCCAATTTGCGGGTACTTAACGTAAGATCTACATAAACTTGCCCTAAAACCCCCACTTCTATTGCTTCGTTCCTTATGGGATTTTCAATGTTGCGTTTTTTATTGGCGACTGACCCAGTTTCCTAAAATTTAGCTACAAGTTCTAGAACATATTTTCGATGCACGTTACTGTTCTCATGTTGCTCATTAAATATTTCTGCTGTTCTATTAGCAGGAAACAACTTTTTTACCACAAAAAACGCCCTAATAGCTATTTTCAACAACAAAATGATATACAAACCGTGGGTGTAGTGAAGAAAAGCATTTACTTATTAAGTAAATTCTTTTAGTCAAGTTTCTTCTGAAAGTAGTACAAACTAATCTGATGTACCTGTTACTCGACCCCCCTTTCCATGTAAGATTTTAGGGATGGTGTCACCCCCGCCCAGGGGGCTGCACGTGTTAACGTGATTTTTTGCCAAACTTGTGTCCCCCTCGAAAACAAAATCGACGGGTCTGAGCGTGCTTCCAAAAAAAACTGAGCTGCCAGTAAATTCGTCTGTTTCGTCTTTGATGCGCCACCCTGTATAATACAAGTCTAAATAATGATTAAAGCTGGATCATCTGTATAGATTATACAACGTAAAAGGCAAGAATAGTTCCATATAATTGCCTTGACTGAAATTGAATTTCGACACAGGTTAGCAACAAATTCACATAATTTGGCTGCGTTATAATAATAATAAGTTTACTCAAGCAATGTACTAACATAGCTAAAACTGACATACGTGCATAAACTGCAAATACCCCCGGAAGAACGAGTTCTTGTGGGTGGGAATGACATATATAATAACATGGGAGTCTTAAGTTTAATTTTCCTTTCCTAACTATCATCACTACAATTTCATGTCGATTTGTCTCAAATAATCTTTTTATCTCAAATTTGCTTTGAAAAATTCCTTATATCTTTGGGTAATACGTTTTATATAGTCTACGGGACAGGTATATATGACATCTTTGGCCTATACTTTTTAAGGAAGAAGGTGTTTGATTGATGTCGTTGAATTGGTTTCTCGTTTGATATAAGTGATCTGACAATACAAGATAATTTTTATGGTTGAAATGCTATAAAAAAAATAGTTGCCTAGGTTCTAATACTTTTGCTTAAAAATTGTTTTGGAATAATTTCTAATGTATTCATTTGATTGTTAGTGATCCATCCAACCCTAATATTGCATAACTCATACGACTTTCGATCAAATAATGATATAAAACATTAATTTATTCTTTTTTTCCAAAGATTTGTCAAGACACTTGAATTTAAACAATAGTGGTCGAAAGTTTGTTATTGCATGATCGATTCCACTTTGAATGTGGGTCTAAATATACACCCAGATATTTTAATTTGTTTGTTAAATTTATTTGAGTAGTTGTATTATCACAATTAATTTGTATAAAAACAAAGAATGGCAATTCATTTATAAGATTTGTTAGTGGCACGAACATAGTTCTTTAGAAATTAATACGAGTAGTTAGGCATTTATTTCTGAACCAGTCTGCAATGATTATTAAACTTTTTTCAAACTGTTTCTTGATATCACCCTACGAGTTGTTATCCGAACAGATAATAGCAGTATCGTCTGCAAAGCACAAATATATAACTATCCCTTCAGATTTTAGGCTAAGCAGGCTATTAATGTTAAGTGTAAATAACAAGGGGCCTAACACTGTCCCTTGTGGGACACCATACGTTACTAGTTTGCTTGTGCTTGATGAACTATTTATTTGTACGCCCTATTTTCTACTGGAAAGGTAACTTTTAGAGCGACTTTTCTTCCCGTGCTCAAAACCTTGGGAACAAGAGCGTTTTCACCTGACATTCTGATTGTTTATCGTTTATTTACCATATTTGGTTCTCAGAAATATACATTTTCCTCGATAGATGGGCAGCCTTGTATCCATAGCTTCTCTTACAATAAATACAATGGTCGCAGAAAACGCGGTTAGAAATAAGACAGCTGCCATCAAGTGTCATTACATTTTTGTGTAATAATTTTTGCGTTATAAGAATGAAATACACAGTATTTCAGCGTAAAATTTAATATATATTAGCTGACTGAGCGGCACATTTGTGGTCTCAGAATTCGTGTTTCATAAGATTCCACTTTCGGGGGGAAGGGGGTGAGGTGCAGGCGAATGAATACTAAATGCTGTTTATTCAATGAAAACAAAAATCGTATTCTATGGGCTTAGCTCAAGCGGCGGTTTGATATGTAGAATTTGGATAAAGATACCTTATCCAAATTCTAGATTTCTCTTTACAGAGTGTTACTGGCTCTAGTAGAGTTTCATAAGATGAAAATGGCGACCTTTATTCGAAAATTTCAACGTTAAAGATCCTATTCTATGGAATACAGTTTGAGTATCTTGATGGATCTTGACGCACGAGGTGTCACTACATTTGTCTTAGTATGCGAGTGACAGTGGGTTGACTAAAATTTTATAATATATATATATATACACAGGGTGACTTTGAAGTTGAGTCATTAATTTTCAGATAATGATTGTAGAAGGAAGATAAACCAAAATATGTGTGTAAAAATAAAAAAAAATAAAAAAAAATGTTACCTTGTTTTATAAAGTATCCTCCCGACAAGTATTTCAGTGCGGACCTGTATTTGATCGTGAGGTCTTGGAGCACCGGCATGCCGTCCCCTGTGAGGTCTTTAGTCACCTGATTTACGAGCCCGTTGTACTACATTAACAAAGGCACAAGGGGTTGGTTGCACTCGATGGGGAAACCGATTTTATAAAGACTCCCCCTCGTAAATAAGAATCATGTCCACAAGTTCAGCATTTTCGTAAACATGTGCCATTTTTTATTTCGTTTGAGCCACGCAACAAACACCACTATTCACTCACGCGTTACCGACTGAATTAAACTAAAAACATCGTGATAAGCGTTTCAAGTTCTTTCGCTTTTTTGTTTCCGATGCGATGAACCGATGCGGATTATATCCGTTGTTGCCAAACACGAGCACATAATATTATTATTGAGACAGGGCGGTACTCAAACTCCTAAAGGGCTATAACTTTGTTACTTTAATTTTACCAGAAAAATGTTAAAGGAAAAAAACATTTCTTTTGATCAGATCTACTGACTGTTAAAATAAATGACTCAACTTCGAAGTCACCCTGTATATATAATTAATATATTTTACTCAAGTAGCTTCATGGGTTTTGATATTTGAGGTGTTCTTGAATTAGCGGTGATAGCACATTGATTCTTTATTATGTTCAGTTGCTGTAGTCGGATTGTTTATATTTCTTTAGACGTACATAACTCTTTCTTTATGGGACCTAAGTGTGTGGAGAGAAATTCAGACCTAGCATGATTTTCTTGGATGCCTCGAAATCCAAAAAATCACACGCCTCTCGCTGCCTATCAAACGTGTACCTCATTAGGTATTTCTTACTTCTCAAGCGAAATCCATAGAGGAGGCTTATGCCCTCTTGGCTCCCCCCTATTGGTCGCCTATGACGATGTCATTTGAAAAAAAAATATGCACTGTACAAAGTATTTATCATCACCGACAAACTAAACAAATTGCAAATCCTAACAGAAACTCTGAAAAGATTGAAAATGCCAGCTGACTGTAACTGAAACGCGGCGACTGATAGATGGGATTTCGAGAAAAACGTTCCCATTGTTTGAAAAATAGCGGCAGCGAACGCGTGTTTTTCCCCAGTACACTTTTTGAACTAATTGCATATATACTTCATAACTGCTTTATGTTGATTGCGTAGTGAAGCTCGTCAAGCAACTAAATTCCCATTTAGGAGTTAAATATTTTTCCATTTGTTAAACAGATTTATTAAGACACCCGACACGTGTTTTGCCATGTTAGTATCTTCAAGCGAAAATTAAAACTAAAAACTCCTTTCCGCATGTTAAGTATAGCTCTCCAACCCGCGTATTTTTAAAAATATCGCGAAACTTGTACAAGATATTCTGTATACAATACTTTATTGATACCAATGGACCCAATGGATATATAGTGCACAAGTCGCGTCACCACATCAAGAATTTTCCAACATACAGGGTGTTCGGCAGGTCGATACCAACCTTTTTAGATGAAATAGTTTCAATGTCATCATGCTCATTTCTAATACATGATCGTTCCTATCGTACTTCTGTGTCGAGCTGGTTTAACTACTGCTTGATTTTTATGTGTGGTCCTACACAAGGGAGCAGCTCCTAAGGAGCATCTGATTTGCAAAATTTATAAACTATTAAAGAATATGGAAATGATGATAACCCACTGCTCCAAAATACAACAGCAGGTAATCAATCAACGACGGCATGAAAATGCATCATGAATAACGGTTCACATTATTATAATGAGCAAATAAGTATTACTTGTACACGCTTTATCACAAGAAATGAGTAGGACGACTGGTGTTTTATTATTTACAACATAAAAATAAATGATTTATCACGATTTTGTACTTCTGAAGGTGTCGCATGCTCGCATGCTCTGAAGCTGAAAAATAATTCACTGGACAACAAATTTTAGTTTTTTAATTGTATCTTGTGGGAAAAGTGCACTTCTTTGCTAATTTTGGGGCGCTGAATCAAAAAATGACAATGAAATAAAAAAATTAGTTGCGGTTTAGAGAAAAAAAATATTTTTAAGGATATATTGAAAAAAGTAACAAGATTCATATACTTATAAGAATCACTATATGCGCTGTCTTTTGGCTTCTCTCTTATAGTGGTAATAAAATTTTTTTCGAATCTACTAATGGCATATGCTGTACATTTTTTTGGCTCTAGGAATTGACGAACAGGCCAGTTTTGTCTGGTGTAATGAAGTGCCTTTGCCCGACTGTCCCATTCACACAAAAAACAGCAAAACTTTGTGTAGCCTAGCTGCAGCCCAAGTAAAAGTGCAACAACTTCCAAATCGCCATTGGTGCTCATCGTATTTTATGCATGTCAATAGGTGCTTCATATTGTCATATGATTCTTTCATGTGAACTGCATACCCTACAGGAAGAGATGGTAAAATATTTCCAATATGCAATACCACTGCCTTTAAACTCAATGTTGAACTGTCTATAAACAATCTCCATTCTTCTGGGTTATAGTTTATATTTAAAGCCGCCAGTAAGCCGTTAATGTTACTGCAGAAAACCAAGTTATTCTCCATATTGAAAAATGGTTCTAAGTCTTTGTGGCGTTTACGAAAAACACATACCGAAACATCGTCTTCTAACAAGTTCCACTGCTGCAGTCTTGATCCAAGTAACTCTGCCTTACATTTTGGAAGTTCTAAATCTCTTACAAGATCATTTAATTCTGACTGTGTTATTTTGTGCGGTTGGTGGCATGACGTGCTCTGTATAAAATCAGGATCTCTTGACGTTGATGGCATATCTTCTTCCTGACGAATCACTCGATCGCCATGATCTGATTCGTTTTCTGAGTCGCAAGTGTAGGATTCTGGGGGTTTTGGAATAGGATTTTTGTCACTGTGAGGCACAGGTCTCATCGCAGATGGTATGTTTGGGTAGTTAATAACCGATTTTATTTTCTTGGAAATACCTGTGGCTTGTCCAACACAAGGTACCATGCAAAAGTAACAATCATTAATATGATTTGTAGGCTCTCTCCAAAACATTGGGACAGCAAAGCGCATAGACCGCTTTTTGCCATTTAACCAGCTCCTCAGACTTGAAGCACATGTATTACAGCAGATGTGGGTGCCCACTGTTTGTCTTGATCACCTAGTTTACAACCGAAATAAAGCTGATATGCCTTTGTTATTAGTGGAGTAATAGACCGTCTCTGAGACGCAAAAGTCACATCACCACGCACGTAACAAAACTGGTCTGGATTGTTTACACACTTTCGAGACATCTTGCATGAACGCTGTCAGCCAACTCAGGAAAAAAATGGCTAATATAAAATAATATAATGTACATGTATGTATAACGTAACACAATCATGCCGATTACATCATCTTTCCTTGCCGAATATAAAAATGTAGCACGTGCATTCTTGTGAATTACAGTATATTAACACTGTCACAGCAGGAACACATATAATTACCGTATCTCTAAAACTTGAACTAATATTGAAAAAATAAGTTTCATTCTGGTTTTAGCACATTAAAAATAGTAATATTTTGTTGATTTTATTTAGGATATTTTTTGGCTGTTGATCAGTGTTATGGTTCTATGTATTTAACTTCATGTTTTTGCAATATTATGATTTTCGCTCTTATCGTATCTTCCCAGTCAATTGCCATCCAGAGAAGCTACACGATACTGCCAAAGCGAACCACGCCTAGTAAGCTGACTACTACCACAGGAATATAAAACCAGGAAAATTAATAAAAAGTAATCTGCGTTTAGTTATTGAGTATACGAATAATTTCGTCAATGCCAAATCCCTTGTTTCACGAATAATGGATTTTCTTTGTTTATTTGGAGGACATTCTGCTTGACCTAATATTCTGGGATATTAGGAAAAATATGGTTGTATCGCTTTGTATGATATACCAGAAAGAGGCGAAGTTGAGAATTTTTTTCTAGATTTAAATTCAAACTGTTTCCAAATTTTCCCATAGATTCTTCCGAAAGGCCACGAAGCACTGGAACTATTCAGTAAAACGAAATAAACTCTTATGTGCGTGTGCGAAATTTTGATAACTTGTAAACTATTTTTATGGACCAAATAAATGATAAAATTAAGAGAGCAAAAGAGTTACTCTTCGCTGTTGAACAGACTTTGGTTTATCACATGATTTTGGCTTTTCTCAAAGTTGTGCGTAAGTCAAAAACGGTTAATATACTCCAAATATGGTATGTACTATCGCTTCAGAAAATCCTGTATGTCTATATACAGAAACGATATGAATGTCACATTCAGAACGTATATTGTATACAAAGGTGCAATTAAATAATGTAAATGACAGTATACAGCACAAATTAGAATTTTAAATCCAAGAACTTTTGATATAATTGTTCGAATTTCAATGGTTTGACCTCGATACTGTACTGTAGGGTGAGATAACCAAGAATGGCCATCGTGCCACTAGTCCAGAATATCTATAAGGATATTTATAATATGAACAACGTGACATAAAATAACTGGCAGGCAGACTTTTGATCATCGAAAGAGATTGACCGTCAGACCGCTTGGCATTATTTGGATCAATCGTATTCAATGAGAAGTTATACTCCCAAATTATCATCCGAATAGATGCGACACATCAGCTCATTCTAGACAGACATCAAGTAATGTTAATATTATTTGGGTCATAAAATTTATCTTTTAATGATTCAAAAATTTATGTTAACATACCCTAAGCTCTGCCAAAGTCTTTGCCATTTTTATCAAATAAGCTGGGTATGAATATAGGCTCTTTTAACAATCTTAATCCTTTTTTCGGGGCAGTAAGCTTCCTCTGGTATAACAAGAACCGACAAATATTAAGATATACTTGCCAAGCAAGAAAGCATGTTGAAATACACAGATGAGTTGCATACGCTGGAGTGACATCATATATTTTTCAAAATCTTGGAGTAAACATCGTAATGATTTATTACGTTGGATCTAAGCATAAACAAAGCCAACATCGGGCACTTATGAATATTGCTTACCCCACATTTTGGCCTTCTATTTGCTTCTGAAAATTTTACAAGCAGGAAAGCTTTTGTTTTAAATATTGATGTAATGTAGATTTCGTACGTATTGTGCCACTCTGCTTCCATAGAAACGGCGATTGCTTATAGTCAAAGATACAAAGCTTCCTCTTCTAAAACAGTATGATGAATAACTCATGAAGGCTACTATGGGTGATCTATATCAATCGTGGATAGTAGAGAGGACACTTTTGCTTGGCGGACAATGATAAGCTGGTAGTCTGCTTAACCTCTGAAGGTAGCTTACTATCCATGGCACTGCATAAATATATTGGACTCTTTCCATAATCACTCAGATTGAAATTTTCAATACGAAGATGGTCATTAAGTTTAGTATCGTACGTGTGTATGTCACTGCCCTGGGATTAAACCTTCAACAAATAAACAACTGGCGATAGCGTTAACATTTTATTTTCTTTAAATTCTGGTTTGCTGCTGTCCAGCGGATTGGTAGCAAATACTAAGATAAATCAACGTCTTTTATGAAATGAAAATATGCCAGAACAAATGCCTGAATATCTAATCGAGAAACTCATGTGAGAGTATAACATTGCAAAAGAAGTATCTAGAAAACATCCGCGACTAACTAGTCCCCGTAGGTTTCTTCGTGCAAAGTCGAGTTAGGATTAATAGCCGCATACTCTATGTTCGCAGAGAGCATTTTGTCCATGTAAATACGCAGAAATTTGTCGCTTCCCACCTTCTCAATGGTATCTCTAAAACCAGCTATGTCAATAAGTTTTTTACTACTCTTCAGTGACACTGTGTTAAGGTGCATCAAATCTCATTTATTTGTGAGTGACGCGGTTTTAGTCGACTTCTAAAAAATCCCAATTGTGAGAATTCTGAAGTTTTTGAAATGACATTTGTAATATGGTTTTTATGCTTAGTACTTCGTTTCTGTGTTATGCGCTCTATTTTGAGGTTATATATACAAATATCTATTTGCATCAAATTGTTCATTCTTTTGATTCATATCGTCTGTTGAATCAGCTTGAAATTTGCTAGCATTCTAAAAGCAAACGTAACCTCATATAGACATACTGACCAGCCTTCCAGTACACGAGAGACAGAGACATAAAAGTACCACGTTTCCCCTAATATAGAACATTCGACAAATTCTTGCAAAAACAATTAGAACGTAAGTAGATTTCGTTAAGCATTCTGATCTGGTTTCTCAAAGGGTCTATTTACTCACGTACAAATTTGTTGGAATGTTTTGTGTTAATTATGTTTAGACGTAATTTATTAAGTGTACAATTAACGTATATTAGGTTTTAATTGGATTCAGCCCGGAAGTTCCGTTAAACGCAAATGCAGACATACATATAATCTACATGGCACGTATTTGCCACTGCGCTGTTCCTCGCGCTCTACTCCTAGACAGACATCCAGGGCAACTATGCTGATGATTCAACTTTAACTCTCCTGCATGATAAATGTTCAACTAAGATCCTTCTTAATGAGTGATACTCCCAAGCATTTACGCTTTCGGATACTGTATAATTATAATAATAAGAATAATAATAATATTTATTCACTCAATGTACAAGGATAACAAACAATATGAGTAAATAAATATAAAATCAAAACAGGCCCAATAGAAGGCATCGCCTGTACATGGACCAATAATTTAAGTTGAAACTGTAGAATGTAAATGACAAAAAGGGACAAAAATTAGCTACAGTAGATTATGTATTTAGTTGATGTTCGTATTTATGAGTTTATGAATTTCAATCCTAGATATAGAATGTAGCCACGTTTTTAAATTTCTTTTGAAACAATTTCCGAAACGTAAATCTTTTAAGTCTTTAGGTATAATTTCATAAAATTTAGGCGCTAAATAGAGATATGATCGCTGCATTATAGATTTATGTGGTTGAGGAACTACTTTGCCACGAATTTTGTACCTGGTATAATGATTATGTTTAATTTTTTGGTCGGTGTTTACAAATTTATGGTAGTGAGTGATACTGTGTAAGAAATAAAACTGTCTTATATCATACATTCGAACATCTGCGTATAATTTTTCAGTGGGATAAAGTTTCGGTTTTTTAAATATCATTTTTAGAATACTTTTTTGAAAAACATCTAAATTATAGATATGTGAGGAACATGCAGCTCCCCATGCTAATATACATATGTGAGATGAGGCTCAATCAGTGCATGGTATAATGTTCGAAGATATTTTTCTGTCAATATATTCCCAAAGTATTCAATTTTGTAGGATACAAATCTAACTTTCTTTAAAATATAATTAAGTTTTGTTGTTCCTGATAATATTTGTACGATGGACAGTTTTTGTCGGTAGGTGAGTGGTTAATATTATAATTTTTTTATATCTTTCATTTCCATATCTACAGTTGCAGCATTCTATTGATACATCTTACAATTTTCTCCTTCGTGACCGTTGCCACAGTTGGCACATATCTTCTCATTCCTGCAATTCTTTTCTGTATGATTAAAACGGTAGCATTTTCTACACTTTAAACTTTACTTGACTCAACATTGATCATCTGTCCCTCTTCTATTGAGTGTGAACCATAATTGCTCCTCGTTCTCAAAATGTGGTGCCAAGAAGGTCGACTCCCAAGGAATTATGTCACCAAATAGATTATGTCCAGGTTATTCACAATTTGGATGTTATATGGCATGTACATCACGAAGAACCCTCATGTTCGTCGGTCTTTTTGTTTATCTGTCTGTCTGTCGGTCTCTGTGCCAAGGACGGAAAAGCTGTGAAGTTTTTCAAAACCCATCCAGTGGCAGCAGGGCTATGGACAAAAATACGAAAAAAAAACCGCTCAAACTTCGTTCTTTAACGTTTTAGAGGCTTCTGGTCATTTTCGGAAAGATTTTTGAAGGAGCTTTTGATTAGGGGTTGTGCGGCAGTATATTTGTACGTTTTCAGATCCAGTAATTTTACATAGATATATAGTAGTAAATATTTCACACATCAAATATTTCCCTGTACATTTACCGTTATAACTTATAACAGAACCTTGCATTGCGTCTGTCACCATTGCCGGCAGGGATGTTATAGTATCGTGACGTGTTTGACTGGTGTGGTCCAGCGGCGTTGCCAGATGGTCGATACTTGAGGCAAGGAAGAGACTAGCGTTATCAGATGGAGTATGTACCAATTGTATATGGGCCTATTCGGCTCACCTGATCCATTTTAATTTTTCCTAGTACATGTTTGTAGCTAGCCTAAAGGTACTAACTAGTGGCGAACATAATCCTTTATGAAACTATGGCACCGTTGCGTGGAAAATGCAGAGTCAACCAACTTGACACCATTTTCTTCTTCACGAAATGGAATAATATGGGGAAAGGATCAATTCGACAGATACAATGGATTTGTTAGCTTTAAACTATTCCAAAAACAGGTCGATAGGTATTCTTTAAAATTTTAGAAACTATTTTAATGCCCTTAATCAATTTTTGAACATTTCTATAAATTTTTTTGGCAAAAGTTGCAATAATACTACTAAATGACGTCATTGCGAATGATATAGGAATTGTCTAACGACCTTAATGATAGTTTTGTTCAAACCTCACAGGTACATGTGTCAATACAATACCTCGGTATATCAAAATCCCGTGTATTTCTATAAATTTTGATTAAGCTGGAGTTTCGCCTTGGATTCGGACTTCTTCCTTTAAAAGGATTCCCATTACTAGTTGCTGCACAGAAGCAACAGCATTTAACGTTTACGTGTACCGTGATAAATAGTTATAAAAAGCATTATTTGACTTATCTAAATAGTAATTTAGCGTGTCGCGACATTTCTAGTGAACTATTTCAAGCCGCGACGAATGGGAATGTTTACCCGAAAGCATGTGATTATGACTCATGCTAAGTTTTTTCTAAATGTCGAAAGATATAACGCTGTCCGTATAACCTTTCAAAGCTACTAAGGATAATATCCGCTTTCATCTCCGAGAATAATAATAATAATAATAATAATTAGCGTCTTTTTTTATTTGTGATATTATTACAGGAGGCGATATTTAGATAATATATCTATTCTACCATCTATCCCCCTTAACAGTACGAGATGTATAAAAAACATGTTGAAAATTAATATTTGTACAGGTATACAAAAACGAGAGAATAACGAATAATCTAAGTAAAGGGATAAGGAAAACATGAGGCTACTTATGAGTTACAACAGATTTTGCTGCTGATCAAGTAGAACTTCTTTCACTTTTTTCTTGAATTTGGGTAATGAATTGGTTTCTTTTAAACTGCGGTCTAAAGAATTATGTGATTTGATCGCATTGTAAATATGTATATGTATGCTGAAATAGAGATGTGCTGTGGCGTGGAATTGAAAAAGTCTCTTTATATCCAATATTAATGACATGCACATTCCCTCTACTTATGAATTTGTTCACTAAATATGACGGTATTTTTGAATAAAGAACCCTATGAGCCAGACTTAGGAGCTGGTACTTATGTATTATATCAAGTTTCATCCATTTGGGTTTATTAATTTCATTCGATATATGATCATACTTTCTGAGACCATTTACAAGTCTGCAACATGCATTCATAATAGTTTGAATACGATTTCTTATTATAATATCTAAATAGGGATAGTAAACCACTAAGCAATACGATATCTTTGAAAACAAGAAAGATTCACACAATTGCTTTCTCGCAGATATATATAATATAGCCCTATTTGCAAATAAAACTCCGAGTATACCGTAGCACTGAGAAATTAGATAGTTTACGTGTACAACAAATTTTAAGTCATCATCCATTATAATATCTAGGACTCCGAATGATCCACGGGAACTAACTTATTACCTTTTAAATGTATGTCTATGTTCTTTTTTAAAGTATTTCTTTTTGTTCTATTTGCGTATACCAACATATTTGTCTTTAAAGGGTTCAAACGAAAATTATGACTACTAATAAATTTTTCAAGTTGGGCAAGATCTTGATTAATTTTGTTATTTGCTGTTTCCAATTCATTACTCCTAAATGAATAGAAAATTTGACCATCGTCTGCAAAAAATTGTATGATGCATGATTTTACATCTGTTTCTAAATCTGAGATATATAATGAAAATAATAGGGGTCCTAAGACTGATCCCTGTGGTACACTAGAACAAATTTTTTGTTCGGTAGAGTACTGTTGATTTAGACGAACTTTTTGATACCGATTTTCGAGGTAGGTTTGATTAACGAAAGAGGTTTTTCAGAAAAACCAAAATAACTTCATTTCGACACAAGAAGTGAGTGATTAATGGTGTCAAATGCTTTAGTAAAGTCTAGAAGTCTGAGAGCTACTGCTTTTTGGTTAACAAGTGCCATTGCTATATTGTCTGTTAAATCACAGAGTGCCGAAGCTGTATTACGACCTTGTTGAAATCCAGATTGTTTAGATGGAATAATTTTGTTAGGATTTAACTAGGCGCAAAGCTGCTCGCAAACAACGCGTTCCAATATTTTAGAAAAAATAGCCAGTAGACTGATCGGTCTCAGTTGACCATAGTTAGTAGGATCAGAACACTTAGGTAGCGGAACAAATATAGAGTGTTTCCTCTGATTGAGGAATTATTCCCTCGCTAAACAGCAGTTGATAATATGTGTTAAGTACACATCAATTTCAGGTATACATAGTAGTTTCATATGCAAAGTTATTCCATCTGAACCACTAGAATTTGATTTTATTTTATGAATAATTTTAACAACGATGTCAATAGTCACTTTAATAAATTGAAATTTGGATTTTGAGTTATTTTTATTAGCTCCGTAATATGCAATTTTATCAGCACAACCCAAATCACTATTCCCGAAAATTGAAATACGGATCCGATACGCTCACGGGAATTGTAGAATCTTTCTGAGATTGCACTTTGAAAGTCTTCAGGGTTTTATAAATCTTTTTTATATCCTGATTTCGAACAGCTTGTAAAAAATCTATTTTCCCTTTCCGCCCGAGTGTTAATGCACGTAATGATTTCATTTTGATCCAAAGGCAACATTTATATAAAAAGTCCTCCAATGTTTTTGCATTAGCTTTAGAACATAAATAATTTGTTTTGCTTTATTTTTGGTTCCAGCTCTTTTTCGGCAAGTATAGAAATATTTAAATTATTTTGAAAAATCGTGGAGAATGATGTTATCGGTAAATATTCTCTTTTCGGTAAAAATATCGAAAAATCCGGTTCAAGTCCATCCATAGACAACCTGAAATTTGCAATATGAATTTATATTCTAAATTCGATTCATATCCGTTCATGTTCGTCAATATTTCATTAGAAGCTTTTATTTGTCATAAGATTTTGGCAAAATGTGAGATAGTAAAGGCAACTCCGCACACTGCAGCCCAGTTGACAAGAACTACAAGCTGTCAAGATTCGGGATGTTAGGTTTAGATCCACGAAAGGTATCGATACTCTAAAATATTGGAATAAAATTATCGATATCCAGCGGAAGGAAACAAAGAAAAAAAGTAATATGAAGTTAGTCACTCTTTCTGACACAGTCCGGATCGAAAGATGGCAAAAAATATCGGGTATGGGAAGCAAAAGTATTGATACTACTAAATATAGGATCGTATCGTACATCCATACTGTCAAGAGGGATGTACGATACCGACGCAGCTATTTTGGGGCGTCATGGAAATAATTTTAAATTTTCATTTGCATTTTTTCAAGTGTTGTGCAACGATTTTGGGAGAAATTCTACGAATAGTCTTATAAAGCATAGCAGAGTATATTTCTAAAGTTGTCGGAGCGTACTCCACTGGCATCAGGGGGGTGAAACGGGATATTAATGCACAATCTGGCAAGTCACCGTGTTTCCATTGAATAGCATGGAATTAAACCTTCAGTGTATATGTTTTGTGACTGGGACCAAGGGTTGACGGATCCAATCCATGTGTGACTCGTTGGGGATTTTTTAAATGTAATAATCAGCTGTTATTCAAATAATGTCTAATTATATAACCTAGAATGTGTAGTCGTGAAAAAGGAAAAATATTACAAATTTCTATTTTTTTGCAGGTTTTATGTTTGCTGGTAGCTTTATGACATGGATTTGGGTATCGTACTCACTGATCGAAAGTTAATTGTCAAATCGCCCACAATCTGTGCAGATATCAGGATCATTTAGTAAAGAAATGTATATTAAGTGTGGTGTCCCACAAGGAACTGTCTTAGGTCCGCTGTTATTCAATATATATTTAAATGATATTTTCCATATTAATTGTGTTGGCAAAATAACTAGTTTTGCAGATGATACTGCAATATTATATGAAGGCACTGACTGGTCTGATCTGAAAAATGTAATTGAAAATGATTTTATCAAAAGTATTCGGTGGTTTAACAGTAGAAAATTAAGCATTAACTACTCTAAAACACATTTTTTACCATTTGGATCTTATGCTAGACATCTGCCAAATTACACAAATTTCTCCTTCAATATTAATGATCAAAAAATGCAAATTAATAGAGTGCCCAACATAAAATACCTTGGAGTGGTCTTGGATCCTCACTTACGATGGGACATCCATGTCAATTATATTTTAAAGAAAGTTAGATTTGTATCCTACAAAATTAAATACCTTGGGAATATATTGACAGAAAAATATCTTCGAACATTATACCATGCACTGATTGAGCCTCATCTCACATATGGTATATTAGCATGGGGAGCTGCATGTTCCTCACATATCTATAATTTAGATGTTTTTCAAAAAAGTATTCTAAAAATGATATTTACAAAACCGAAACTTTATCCCACTGAAAAATTATACGCAGATGTTCGAATGTATGATATAAGACAGCTTTATTTCTTACACAGTATCACTCACTACCATAAATTTATAAACACCGACCAAAAAATTAAACATAATCATTATACCAGGTACAAAATTCGTGGCACAGTAGTTCCTCAACCGCATAAATCTATAATGCAGCGATCATATCTCTATTTAGCGCCTAAATTTTATGAAATTATACCTAAAGACTTAAAAGATTTACGTTTCGGAAATTGTTTCAAAAGAAATTTAAAAAAGTGGCTACATTCTATATCTAGGACTGAAATTCATAAACTCATAAATACGAACATCAACTAAATTCATAATCTACTGTAGCTAATTTTTGTCCTTTTTTGTCATTTGCATTCTACAGTTTCAACTTAAATTTATTGGTCCATGTACAGGCGATGCCTTCTATTGGGCCTGTTTTGATTTTATATTTATTTACTCATATTGTTTGTTATCTTTGTACATTGAGTGAATAAATATTATTATTATTATTATTATTATTATTATCTCTTAATCGCTGTAAATATAGTGTGGATGTCTGTTTCGTTCCTGAACAATGAAACATATTCAACTTTATGGATATATGGATATCAGAAATCCTCAACGGTTTTGTGGGAATATCAATCTAAGGTGCCATAATGGTTCTGATGAACGGCAAGTCAATGAATGAATATTTGGAAACGAGCAATAACTATGAAATTTTTGGTAGAGTCTGTCATCAAGTAGGTGTTTAATGCCTATCTGCAAGAGGTTTATAGGAAAAAAAAACACGGGAGGTGATGTTAAATCAATAAAATCGCATGTCAATTGAAGAAAATAATATAAACATGAATAAAAAATCAACAATAGTAATTAAAACATGAATTTTATTCAAAAATCAAAGATTTCTTTAAATTTTGGCTGAATTATATGTAATTTCTTAATATTCAATAAGCTAGTGATGTTTCAAGGACAAGTTATCATCTCGTACTTTGACAATATTTTGTTGATTGGATGTTGAAGCTCATTCACTGTATTTGACGGACTGTTACCCTATAGGCGTAGAATAACGGACTGTTAATTTGACAACCTTAGTAAAATCCACCTTTAGTGTATGAAAACTTTGAGCAAATCTAATCAACTCAGTTCTTCGAATGAGCAGTAACGATTCTCATGATCTGAACAACAATGCTTAACTATAATTTAATGGTCGTTGTTGAATAATAAAAACAACTGTGAATAACGCAGCATTTATCTAAAAGCCGCTTTGCCACACCCTAGCATTTAACAAGGTGTTACGCTGTGCAAACATTATTTGAGTCTCTTTAATTTCGGAGTTATTATCCCTTTTACGCGGTTTTACGAGGTGTCAAGCCCTGTAAAACTACGCTTTGTAGTTCACTTCAGCTCAGTTTTAATCATCGTTATTGCGAAAAGCCCTGTAAGTTTAATTTAGGGAAAAAAGGGCGTGTGTAATGTGACCTTTGAAAGGTGTCCCGTCGTTCTGTAATGCTTATCTTGATTGTTCGCGCTGATTATTATTTGACTCAATCTTTTACCTGTGGAGTTCCATTAATCTGTGTACAGGGTGATAAGCTATGTTCTTGAGCTATTTGCTGATCATGGTTCTCACGGTAATGGTCGAAGAAGTATTTGTAATCGTAAAAATTTTCACAATCAAGGTATTGGGTCAGTTGAAAATCACGAATTGAAACGGGGAACATTAGCTAAAGATAAATAAGTTGAGCTTTAAATCGAGGTGAACCAAACAGTTGTCACAGTAATGTCTGGTAATTCTTGACCCATCTACAGGGTGTTCATTTGAAACCTATTCACCACAAATTTATAGAAAACCACTGATTAGAAATAAAAACTCCGAAACACGTCAAAAGATTTGTCAATGGGGACAAATTTTTAACCAAAGGCTACTTCACCCCTTTTCACCATCTATCCCACAGGGACATCCCATTAAAAATCCTAAGTGATAAGAGGCATCGGCTAATAGCTTGTTTGAAAGATATTTCGTAGTCCTCTATTTTGACGTTTGCTTTCTCAAAATCGATCGATTCATTATCAAAAAAATTATAAAAATCTTTATAATAATATTTAATTTGTTCAGATAGATAACATAAACATACGAAAATATCACTTTTTATTTCAGGAAGTGTGCAAAATGTTGCCCGTTATTGTCCAAACAATGATATAGGCGATGTTCAAATTCCTGCCGGACATTTTCAAAAACATGTTCATCCAAAGTTTCAGGTTGGGTAGTGAACACAATAGATTTCAAATGGCCCCATAGGAAAAAGTCTAATGGCGTCAATCAGGAGATCTAGCATGCCGTTCTCTATGCCGAACCGTAAGAATATAGTGAGGAGGAGCGCCGTCTTGCTAGAAATATATTTCAGCCTCATCAAGTATAGTGTTTTCATCCTCTTCGATTTAGTTTTCAGTGGTTTCAGTCATAAGCGGATTGATGATGTTGTTCAAAATATCCAAATAGAAGTCTCCATTTAAATTTTCATTAACAAACCATGGCCCAATCAGTTTTACTGGGTATGCCCTTCTACAAAAGCATGAGGATTTTCATTGCTCCAGTACCTGCAGTTATGCTTATTAACCAATCCATATGGATAACATGTGCATTCATCACTGAAGCAGATATTCTTTACATGAATGCTGTTATCATTAATCGCAGTCATTTGTTCACAAAGCTCAACTCGCGTATCGAAATCATCTTAGGTTAACTCTTGCAATATTGTAATTTTGAATGGATAAAATTTTTGGAGTTTAACAACTGTATGTACAGAACCTAATAGAATGCCAGTCGCAGCAACCATTTTGCGTAATGAAGTATTAGGATTTATTCCAAAATGACCCAAAACTTCATCCAAAACTCTCCGATGATCACGTTTTTTATTTGCAACAGATCCAGTGTGACTAAAATTAGTGTGTAAACCATTTTGGAAGTAAAATCTGAATCAATAAATTAATTTTCACTATCCCAAGATTGTCACAAGTGTAAAAATACAGTTCGCCCAGTTCTGTGTTGATGAAAAAAATTCTGTTTGTTATTTGGTTGTTGCCTTGTCTAATATTCCGAATTGCTGTTTATGCTGGTAGATTCCGTTTTAAATTATACACGAATTGTAGATTTTTCAAACCTTAACGGGCAACACTTTGAACACTTATTGAAATAAAAAGTAATAAACGGCAAAATATAGAACTAATGACCTTTCAAACAAACTATTACTCGATACCCCTTGTCAATTAAAATTATTAAGGGAATGACCCTGGCGGCCTCTTGACAAAACCTTTTGACGTGTCTTGGCCCTATTTTCTTTTAAGCAGTAGTTTTCTATAAATCCGTGCTGGGAGGCTTCCAAATGAACACCCTGGATATAATGGTATAACCTGGAAAGTAACGACTGGATTTCGATGAGATTCAGACAAATGTTAGTATACTAAGTGACATATAAATCCGAACACCCAGTTTAAATGGTTCTATTTTAGTAAAATTTTGTATAAGTACTTAATGAAGCATAATAAGTAAATGATAAGAATTTCAAAATGATTGCACTGCTTTAAAGCCCTTTGACCTTTAATAATGTGTGGATGCACCCTGATTTGCTACGTATTCTCCAACGCGCCTAGGCATGCTTCTGATCAGGTGGTCAATGTCCTCCTGCGGTATCTCATTCCAGGCAACCACCAACTCCTCTCGAATCTTGGTGGCCATGGCAACAATGTGACATCATTATGTTGAAAGAAGTCTATTGTGACTCTTGCAACATGTGGTCGGCCATTATCTTGTTGGAAAGTTGGATCTGGCAGGGTGTCAAGATAGGGTAAAAGATGGGTTTCTAGAACTTCGTGGATATAACGCTGCGCGTTCATGTTACCTCTGATGAAGATTAAAGGTGACCTGGAACCATAAGCTATAGCACCCCAAACCATAACTCCAACAGTGTGATGAACAAAAAGCTGTGGATTCCTCCTTTCACAACGTCGCCTTCTAACCCTGGCACGACCATCGTGCATGCCTAAACAAAATCGAGACTCGTCACTAAAGACAATACTGTTCCATTCCTGATCCCAGAGTGACCGTTGTCTGCACCACTCAAGGCGATTACGTCGGTGTTCTCGAGTTAAGGGAGGACCCAGTGTGGCCGGTATGAAAATAAGCCAAAACTTCTCATTCGTCGGTAAACACTTCGCATGCCAATATGTCTTCCGTGTTCTGCAAAGCATTCATTTACAATGGACCTGGTAGTGGAGAAACGGTCCCTTAAGGCCAATAATCTTAGGCGGCGATCTTCGCGGTCTGTTGTTCTACGGCGGCGTCCAGTGCCCCTTGCTCTTTGCGTACGGCCATCTCGAAGTCATGCCTGACAACACCTAACCACAGTGTCTCCACTTCTTTGCACTCTAACTGCAATTGCCCGAAAAGAAAATCCACCTTCCTGAAGTCCCACTATACGGCCCCTATCAAACTCACTAAGTTGACGAAATCGTACACGTCTCCGTACTCCAGGCATCGTAACCGATCGTAAAGGATGTCAAGAACCAAAATCCGCCAACGTTGATTCTTTACTGCGGCTGAAATATTCATTTTTAGAGCGTTAGTGAATTAAAAAAAAGCAGTATAAAAACCGGAATGTCCAACTGATAAGGCTGAACATTTTTTCACTTGTTATTTACAGAAAGATAAATACATTCACCAACTTTTATTAAAATAAAACCATTTAAACTGGGTGTTCGGATTTATATGTCACTTAGTATAATAAAGCCATTCAGACAAAAATCTATTGACTTGGACCATGGCTCGTATGAACTTTTTGACCTGTTTTGACCCATTTCAATAATGACTACCATAACGTTCACACCCTGTATAGCACTCATGACCTGCATGAATACTCTAGCAGCTACATGCATATGCCCCAAATTGTACTGCTGATCATTCGTTTTCTTCCAGTTGTGAAATCAGAAATTCTTCAGTCATAGTGAAAACCCTGCGCATTAGACGCGCGTCTTACAAAGAATTGCTCATTTTTAAACAAAAACATTCTATCCTAAGTCCGTGAAGCTCATGACTATTAAACTTACCGCTTCCGGTAACACAACGAAATGGTTAGTCACTTTCTCTCAGTGCCCATCTGGATGTACTTCCCATTTAACAAAAGTCAGTCATTACAATGCTTTTAGTGTCAAATTACGGTATCTTGGAAGCGATTATTTATCCTGTTCTCTCTATGTCCACGTGAGCTCCGTATAGAATCTGGATTTCATTTATGTTCCTCCTGATTTATATGTTCAAACAGACTGGAATCGTGAAGCTGGGGTAACGTGAGCGGTAATCATTATCAAATTTATTTTGAAATAAGGAGCCTTTCTATTGCTCCTTTATGTTCGACATTTGTTGATTTAGTTTCATTTGAAGATGGGCTTCGCATACTGTTTTCCTCAAGCGGGGGATTTTACATGTTTAGCTTGTTGATATGTTGCCCATTTAGAATGTTTTATAAGTCCTTGTAGGACCATCTGTTTGGCGAAGCCGTTTTGATATTAGATTTTCGTTAAACAAAAAGGCTGAAATATTGATTTTAAACCCTTCAAGTCGGATTACTGCTGGAAATAATGGAACATGAGTTCGTTATACACTTAATGATGATAATAATAATAATATTTATTACCCTCATCAAACAGTAGATAAAAGTTTACAAAGAAAAAGCGTTAAGAGAATAAAGGGCTACATCAGCTTGCCTCTTAAAGAAGCAGCTGCTAGAGCAAAAAAAAAACAAATTTAAACAATTCTATAACAATGCAAATGGCTATTAAGACACTGATAATTAATTATGTTTTGATATTGCGAAATATAACGAAGTATAGTAAGTAGAGAGTGAGAAGAGAAAGTGAGGGGAAAGAGAAGAAGAGGAAAGGGGGAGCAGGAGATATGTTTTCTATGATACCTGAGACAGTAAATCACTTTTAAGGTTCCTCTTAAATTTATCTACCGAGAGAGAAAAATCTTTAACTAATTTTTAAGTGAGAGATTTTGTATTTTATAATCTTGTAAGTTTAGAGGCAACCACTATTATCCCCTAGCTTGAGCTTTATTTTCTAATATGTTTCTGTAGGAATCACTTCAAACCAATATAGCCGTCGATTTACTAGGGTTTATCTTTAACAAGTGACCTTCAGAGGTTTTGAGACGGCTATTCAAGTCGGTATTCAGTCGGTTTGTTATAAGTTCTGACAGATCAGGTTTAAAAGAGGCATAAATTTGAGTGTCGTCAGCATACAAATGATATTGGCAATAACTTAGCGACTTCATGAAATTGAAAGTATATAGGCGATACAATAATGGACCCAAAATACTGCCCTGGGGCACCCCTGATGTAATTGTAATTGTATCTGGTATGTTCCCGTCCAAAGTCACGCGCTGCATCCTTTCAGATAAAAAAGAATTTATTAATATATATAGTAGCCACTAGTATCTCAAGATTAATCATGTCAAATGCTTTCGTGTAGACAGTAGCATTTCCCGGATCCTGTTCTCTGATGACATCATCCACAAGATCTGTTAATGCTGTGGAACAACTGTACCCGTCTCTAAACCCTGACTGTCTAGGGGGATGACATTGTTGGCAAAAACGTAGTTAGCAACTTGTATAGCGATTGCCTTCTCCAAAAGTTTAGAGAGGGTCGGTAAAGGCGAGATTGAACGTAGTTGACCAAATTATGTCGGATTGTTAACCTTAGCCAATGGAAGAACATTGGCCAGCTTCCAGCTTTTACGAAAATAAGACCTTTTAATACAACTATTTATAATATGGGTAATATAAGGAACTATAAAAGGGCAACACAATGAAATCAGGGTAACGTTCAGGCTATCAGCGCCAAAAGCCATCGTCTTGATACTGAGGATACTATTTAAAACAAAATCTTCGTCGATTAGGTTAAATGAGAAAGTTTTATTAAGCAAGGAGTTGTTGTTATAGAAATGCAAAAGTTCTTGTTTTGGAGTATTATTTTGTGATATTTGGGCAAAGTAGGTAATAAGTTCATTAACATTCCTTAAATGGTCAGGGATGTATTTATTTTTATTTCTAAGTATATTTAGTTTTTTTGTTTCAGTCCATTTTTCCTTTTCTGAGGAATTCTGAAACTTTAAATTTAGATATGCCTTTTTATCGGCTCTAATAGCAGAAGTGGTCAGGTTCCTTAATTGTTTATAATAGTCTCGATGACCAGGTTGGTGCGTTCATTTAAAACGGGAAAGAGCGTAATTTCGAAGCTTTTTCATAAACTTAATGTTATCCATCGACTGTATGGTATGCTTTGGAATGTTCACAAAAAACATAAGGCCTTATGTTTTATAGGGCGTTTTCTAAACACTGAGTTGGAAATCAAGATGGTGTTTTACTGTTCCACGAATATCTTGTTCCATTATCTTGTTCAGAAGCCAATGGAGCTTACAAAGCGAATAGCTTTTCCCGTCAAAAAAATTGATATATGTATTATATCTTTTGTATACATTTGTTCACACAATAGTACATTACATACCTAGCTCTTATATTGTGAGAAGCATTGTGACGAAAGATATGTGTGAGGTTAAGTGGTAGAGTAGCCAGCTGGCTAAACTTCGCCTCGCAGTGTGGAGGGATTAATAAAGACATTATTATTATTATTATTATTATTATTATTATTATTATTATTATTATTATTATATAATGAGCGAGAGCAACTGACAGTTGCCTACTATTAGGTATCCCCGTTTCACTATTTGTATACACTGTTTGACGGATATAATCTTTTTTCATCGAAAATGGCTTTTTGTGCTACACATAGAGTAGAAATATATATGTTTTGTAGGTGGAACCCCAGGCTGTAATGTTGTATATTATATGAATGTTAACATTCTCTATTCAGTCGATACTAGGGAAAAAAGAAACTGGTATTTTAATTTAGCATTGACATCGCGGCATAACCGACGGCTGGTGGCAGGGTTTTTAAATCGCGGGTGCGCAAAACTTTGCCACTGATTGGGTAAACATAATTCCGGAAAACAAACACTCTGACGCGGCCTACGCGAAATCTGACACGTTGACATCGCTGGCCGAATCACTGACGCGATTATCGCATGTTTTTACACGTTCGATTCGATTATGCGGGAGCGAGCCTCCGGTGGATCCTTTTCATACCTCGCGGTTGTATCGCGAACACTCTCTATTATAGTACGGGTAATTTAGCATATACACTGCTTTTCTTTAATGTCCCGCTCCCCTTTGATTTTTTGAACCGATCAATTCAAAAAATTAAAACTTGAGGTAATGAAATTGATGCATGGATACTATATTTTAGAGTAAAATTGACAGATGATAATGTCAAGATGGCCGCTGGGCGCCATCATGGAAAACAATTATATGAAAACGGGGGCCTTGTGGCACATCATTTTGAAGCTCCTGACGAGTAGCGTTAGAACTCTAGAATATAAAGTCAAAACCTTTACCTACTACAAAATGGTGGTACATTTAATAACTACTTGGACACAAACCCACTAACATGCAGATCTCTACAAATAATTGTAATTCCCTGCTGTATCCACGGCAACAGCGATAAAAACTTGTTTTGTTATTTTTTGTTGACAGTGGCAAGAATATCAGTATGAAAACAAACATCATTGTACGGTTAGAATATTCTTATTTAGGTTTCGGTTTTAGTGGTAGATACTGTTTGAACTATTTTCAAAATGGTCAATTCTTGTCCATTGGAAGCAAAAATCGAAGCGGTTTTTATTTGTGGTGCGACGCGTAACTTTCACGAGACCGATAGGATTTTTAATGATCGTCCGAATCTGTAGAAAATATTTAAGGGAACTTGTATCTAAATTTACAGCTAATGGTAGTGTAAACAACAAAAAGCCCCTAGGTCATCCGACAATCCCGGAAGAAAAGCAAGTTTAAATAATTGGTGAGATCTTCTGAAAAAGAATAGGTATCACCCATAAAAAATTCAAATGGTACATCAGCTAACTAAAGATATTACCCTGATCGAAGAACAGAATTCTGCGAGACTATGACGGAAACCTTTGCACGGCATCCTACCTATATCCAAAATATTTTTTTTAGTGATGAATGTACATTTTTCTCAACGGTAATGTGCATAGACAAAATTGTCGTTATTGGAGTGACATCAATCCTCACGTCTTCCGGGAAACTCATACTCAATATCCACAAAAAATTAACGATTGGGTTGGGATATTGGGAAATCATATTGTGGGACCTCTATTTCCTTGATCCTGTAATCACCAAAATCGTCGAAGCGAATCCTAATCTTTCGATAGGTGTGTGGAGTATGTATCTCAAGTGTTTCATCTGTTGTCTTTGATAAGTTTATGATCTTGGAAAGGTGAACGTCTGGAATTCATAAAATAATAAATTAAGGGTGGATTTCACCAGGATTGTCAAATCAATAGTCCGTTATTCTCCGTCAAATACAGCGAATGAGCTTCAAGATCCAATCAACAAATTTTAGCAAGCAATAGCTATGGAATGTTAAGAAATTACATAATTGTTTTTTTCAATTGATTATTATTATTATTATGATAATTGAGATGAGCAGAGTACACAGTACTATAAGCTCATGCAGTAAATATAGTGTACGGACACGTAACACAAATACATCAAATAGAAAAAAATAAAAAAGACAGTTCATAGCTATAAAGTTTGTACACTCCTCCAGCTATCATACTGCACTTTGAAGCTATTAACTGAAGTAGCACCAACCACACTTTCAGGTAAACTATTCCAGGTGTTGAATATGCGGTTGGGAAAAAACCACTGTCGGACTGTTGTTTTAAATGGCTCCTTATGCAGTTTGAAGCTGTGTCCGCGTTGATTGCTGCGCGACAGACGGTATAGATGCATTAGGTTGGTTCCCATCAAACCATGAAGTATCCTGAACGTAACTATAAAAACGCCACGAAGTCTTCGCTCAGAGAATGAGGTCAGGTTGAATAATTCAAGGCGATCTTCACAGCTTGGTCTTCGTGATCCAAAAGGGATACGAGTAGCCCGACGCTGTACTGATTCGACGAGATTTCTATCGCGCAGAAGCACAGTGTCCCATACCGGGCCAGCGAATTCAAGAATTGGCCTCACGAATGCCTTGTAAATGTAGGCGCAAGTGTTGACATCGGATCCTTTGAAAGACCTCTCCAGCATGTATAGAAGTTTCTTGGCTTTTGATGTAACGTGGTGAATATGCTCTGACCAGGAAAGGCGATCGTTGACTACAACGCCCAGATCAGTGTGGCTGGAAACTGCTTCGATGTTGTGGTCAGAGATCTTGTATGTAAATCGCGGATTTGTCTTCCCGAGGTGAAGGACACAACACATAGTTAGATTTAAGGGTAAAAGCCAACTGACTGACCATTGACAAACAATATCAAGATCTCGTTGAAGCATAGCAGAATTTACGACAGTATTGTAAATCTTGGTGTCGTCGGCATAAGCTGAACATGTGGAGGAAATCAATGTGGGCAGGTCACTCGTATACAGAAGGAACAGCACTGGCCCCAAGACAGAGCCTTGAGGAACTCCACTTGCTACATGATGAAGGTGAGACTGGCTATCACTGACGCGCACAGAGAAAGTCCTCCCGGTGAGAAAAGTCTTAATCCACAGTAACAACTCGCCTCTTATTCGCATACATTCCAACTTAGACAGAAGCCTTCTATGTGGTACGCGATCGAAAGCCCTAGAAAAATCTAAGTAGATTATATCAACAGGAGTCTTTGTGTCCAGATACTGAGTCCAATCGTTGAGATAGTGTAGAAGGTTGGTCATTATTAATCGACCAAGGAGAAATCCATGCTGATTCTTAGGAATAAGGTCATTTTCGAAAGCAAATGACAGGGGCTTATCTAATATGATTCTTTCAGCTATTTTGGCGGCGATAGGAACGAGACTTATTGGTCGACAATTTTTAGCGGAGGATTTGTCGCCCTTTTTGAATACAGGGGTAACAGAAGCACTAAGCCAGCATGAGGGTAGGGTATGAGATCTAAAAGACGATGTGAATATCAAGCTCAATGGTAGGGCCAGTGCTGAAGCGTACTTTTTAAGTACAGCAGCCGTCATCCCATCTTTACCAGGGGAGGAAGAGGTCTTCAGATTTCGCAGGTGTATTAATACATCTTCAGGCAGGAACTCAACTTCGCAAAGGCTGTTGGGACACCTATGGCAGATAGTGGTCGGTAGAAGGTCTCCATTAGGCTCATCGACGAAGTCATCACTAAAGGACTCTGCCAGTAAGTTGGCAGATTCGGTTGCATCCATGTGGAGATGACCGTCAGCGTCGCGGATCTGAGGTGATGAAACTTTGGAATTCAGGTTGGTTCTTAGATACCGAAACAGCTTCTTCTTATTTTTGGAGGTAACGAGTTTTCGTTCATAAGCATGTTTGGCATTATGTAACGTTCTAGATAGGAGGTTAGAAAAGGATCGATGAGACACGTAATCTTGTGAATGGCCACTCCTCCTAAACCGTTGCCACAAAGATCTCTTGTGACGAAGCATCCTCGATATGTTAGAGTTGATCCAGGGCTTTGAGGGGTCACAGTATACCTTCTTTTCAACAGTATTGTCAGCCGTTTTGCTTAGGACTCGTTGAGCGAAAGTGTCCCACATATCTTGGGTGCTACGGTTGTTAAGCAAAGCAGGCCAGTTGACTTCAGACAGGGCTTGGTTAAGAGCATCGTGGTTTACAATTTTGATGGTTTTAAACTTATCGGTTGTAGAACGACTATTTATATTGAACTGGAGAGAAGATAAAAGTGAACAGTGGTCAGACTTGCCGAAAGGTGGCAAATAATCTAAATTAGAAACAAAGTCGGCGTCGTTAACGAATATCAAATCCAGATCCCTAGGCGTCTGTCCTTCCCTGAATCTCGTTGGACGATCAACAAGTTGAGATATGCTAGAGTTACGTAGCAAGTCGATGTAAGCAGCAGAAGAATTGCATTCAGGAATGGTTGACATAGGCCAGCTAATGTCACGTAGATTGAAGTCACCAGCTATGAAAAGGTTGGTGTTTTTATTTAAGAGATCTGAAATGAGACTGCACAGGTGTGTGTCTCCCAAACAGGGCCGTGGCCGATATATGCAGCCTATCGTGAAGCTGAAATTTGGGCACCTCAATTCCAAAAATAGATTGTCAGTGCCATCGAAAGGACTGAAAGAGGGAGATACCGAGAAAGCCGACGCGATTTCCGTGCGAACATAAATGCATACTCCACCAAAACCAGGAGTGCGTGGTGAATTCATTCTGGATAAGTAGTATCCAGGCAAATTGATGGAAGAGTCGGACACGTTGGAATGGAGCCATGTTTCAGTAAGGCAAACGAACGTTGGATTATTGTCTCGAACAAATGCTTGGAGTTCAAGTAGCTTAGAAAAGAGAGATTGTATATTAGTGTAACAAACCGTCCAGTTTGCCACAGAATTTATCAGTTTTTTCGAGGTGGGATCTCCTGGGTAGCTGTGTGTACTATGGAAGGTTTACCACGAACGTATTTTATAGTAATATTACTTTCTCCTGTTGTTTGACGACGTCTAAGCTCTTCGCGAAGGTGTTGTAGTTCTTGCATTTGACCTCTGGTTTTGTCGTCAGAGATTTTTACGTGACAAAGCGTGGGGCGGCTAAGGATGGAGTTTTTCTTCGGCAAAATATTGCTGACGATAATAGGTGAGGAAAACACAACTCTAATTAAACGATTGCTTGAAGTTGTTCTGCCAAGGCGAGTGATGCTGAGTCGGTGATTTTCGGCAGATGGTTCAATATGCCTAATTATCTCTGATACTATGTTTATGTCATCGTTCCCTTCAGCTATGCCCTTCAGAATGATATTGTGGGAACGTCTAAATAACTCCATTGTCTCAGCTTGGGAGCTTGGGGCAATAGGGGTAGAAGAAGCGCCGTTGCCTGAGTGCATCGTCTCCATAGATCTTGCAAGTCTCGATTCAATATTAGCTATGTTAGAAGACACCTCTGTTTGAGTAACCTGGATATTTTGTATGTTGGTTTCGCAGGCCGCTATTAAGTCATCATGCCGAGAGATCGAGTCCGAATGTTGCTGTAGCAAGTTTCTACAATAAGCAACATCAGTTCTAAGTTGAGATTGAGAGTTCTTAATATCCTTTATGTCACTGGCCATAGTTGATAATTGGTTAAGTATAGGGGTGAGAGTGTAGGTAGGGGTAGACTGATCTGGTTGTAAAGGAGCAGTGGTTTCTGAACGAGCACCGCATGTGGAAGAGGTGGATCCGCTTCGGGTAACTCGTCCCTGTTTACAACAGGCTGAGCAAGACCATCGTTCTTTTCCGTCCGACAGTTCATCGTTGTTATCACTGTATTTTTCTACATTATCCCCATCTTCAGGATCTTTCATGTTTTTGTTCTTCTTTCGTACAGTCTGACTCATGTTCCCTTATTCCAGCGGCTATTTCCGGATTACCCTATACACTCTGTAGACTAGCTTCTTAATTTGATTTGACACTATTGACGAAATGTCCAAATGACAAAATGGAATATATGGTAAAATGGCTGAAGATTACCCCCACGGCTCTGGAAACTATCGCCAACAGGTCCACGGATGTACCTCTTCCTGCTCTTAACTTGAACACCTCTGGTTTTAAATATTTTTGGCTTTTCTCCGATATTTTGAGGTATTTACAGTGAATACTAATTTAGTAGTCTACTTTTTACATACGTTACTATAATGTATGTAAATTATATAATTATATAATGATATGCGATTTTTCTGATTCAACATGTTGATGTGTGTTCTTTTCCTATAAACCTCTTGCAGATAGCCACTAAACACCTACTTGATGACAGGCTCTACCAAATATTTCATAGATATTGCTCGTTTCCAAACATTCATTCATTTACTTGCCGTTCATCAGTACCATTATAGCATCGTCGATTGATACTCCCACAAAACCATTAAGAATTTTTGATATCCATACACCCATAGTCAAATATTTTTATACATCTTGACATTAGGGATGCTCGATACGATATTTAGAAGTATCGGTACATTTGACGAGTATCGTCATCTTTCGATCCTGCCAGAAAGAGTGACTAACGTCAGATTACTTTTCTTCTTTGTTTCCTTCTGCTGGATATCGATAATTTTATTCCAATATTTTAGAGTATCGATACTTCCTAAAACGATAAGAATCGATACATAATGATACTTTTCGTGGGTCTAAACATCCGTAAACTTGACAGCTTGTCATTCTTGTCAACTGGGCTGCAGGGTGCGGTGTTGCCTTTACTATCTTATATTTTCCTAAAATCTTATGACAAATAAAAGCTTCAAATGAAATATTGACGAATATGAACGGATATGCATAGAATTTAGAATAGTCGGGTACATGAGAGGCGTAGATTTGGGTTGCCTATGATTACGAACGCACATCCTCATCCCTTACTCCGCTTGCCCTGAATTGATTTTTGTGCATTCAAAAGGTACAGACTGGAGGATTACCGTCATTACCTCATCACCGGATAAGCAATAAAGAAACCGAAATCTGTCTGTTTTCAAAATGAGTATTTAATTAAAACGAGAGGTGAGTTCATGAGTTCAGGGGTAAACCAGAAAAGTATTCACAATCCTATAAGCATGAATCGAAAAAGGAGTTTCCAGAATATTTGCAAAGTACTTTGAAAGAGCGACCAGTGTGCACAATGTAGAAGTTGTAATATAGAACTATGCCCTCAAAAAACATGTTGTGTGCGCGCACAAAACAATAACAGACGTTTTTCATGACTGATCTACCACTGATCTTGGGACGGCATTTACCTGATACCGAATTCAACGACACTATTTACCGATTCCGTTTTTTTTTGCCGGTTCGGCAACACTGCAGATGTGCAGATCACTTTAAAAGCAATTGATATATGTTATAATAATAGAAATAATAAGAAAATGTAACAATATTTGGAGATATGTTTTCATAAATAGGTATCTTTGATTTTGACTGATAATATCTAGGCGATGAATAATAGGTGGATGCGGATACTTTTCAAATGTCGATGGTTTACGACCCAGAAATGCAGAATGTGCTGTTTGTTTACATTTGGTGTGGATTTCTAGATCATAAATTGGCAGAAATTGTTTTTGATGTAAGAAAAGATGATGAGGCAGTTGGAATACGTTTTATATCCTTTTTTTTGCAAAATAACAAAAATCGGTACATTTCTACAGGTACGTATTATGTACAACACCCTGTACGTGATATACAGATAAAACTAGATTGCATGAACAGTCGTCAAAAACAGTGAAAACATCCTACCAAATATAATAGCTAGAAAATCGACCTATTATTTCTCTCATTTTCATTGGTCCATTTAAATAACTGATCATCTTTTCTGAAATGATAAAAATTTGAAATTCTATGAAAGTTATCCTAATTCTAAAGCACAAAGACATAATACGAGTATTACATCTATAATGTACCTTTATTTATAAGGCAACCGTTTTTTCACAACTTTATTCAACATTTCAATAGAAATCACTGATATTCAGAGAGCTTTTACAGCTTCCGTCAAATTGCATTTCGATAAGGTCTTTCCCTATTGGTCCAACTGACCGTCAAATATTAATGTTGGTGAAATTGGCCCTTAGAAACACAATGTCATTTAAAAGGTCGATAGCGATCCAAACCTTTTCTTGATATCTCATACCGTTGCGTGAAAAGCGCAATGTCAGCCATTTTTTATTACCTTTCGGCTCAGAATTTTTCCTCCAGAATTTATACGGTCGCGGAGCAAAAAGGACTAATTTACGACATCGGTCTGTCACAACATTTCACCCTTATATATGACCTTGTTGATAAAAAGAAATCACATGAACCAAATATCCTTTATCCCCAGTTGTCACGCATCTGGGCTGAAGCCAAAAGCTTTTTGCTCGGGGTGGAAAGCTTGTTACGCGAAAAAACACGTTTTTTGTGGGCGAGGACAAAGGCGGTGTTACCTGTTTATTTGCCGGTTACGGAAGAGAAATAATACGAACCGTTCATAGGGAAAATATACTTGGATAGCCCGCCACCTTACCAGCACGCAGAGACGTACGTACAAAACCAGAACGGTCGTAAAGTATTTCTTATACTGGCCGTGCGCCTAACTTTCCACTTCTCTCTCCAATTAGGGAGGAAGCGTCGTAGTTGTGGAAAACGGTATAACCGGGATACTGACGTGTGTTAGGCAATCCTTGGTTGCTGAAATACTCGGAGGGTAGTGCTTGAATTTGACACATAACTTCATGAGTGCGGTGGCAACAGAGTTATAAGTGAAAGCATTCCAAAGTCAAAACAAAAAGTTCTCTACATCAAGATATGCATTTGAGAGTGAGCCATAGCCTCACGTGTTAATAGCAAGAATATGTACAGTGTGAAACTGCTGTGGTAAACAACAATATTAGTGATCACTTTGCTCAATTATTATCATTGAACTGCCCTAAAGAAGAGCAACCACCGAAAATATCCTACCAATACCGAGACATACACAATAAAGCTAACATCGACGTCTTTCTAGCTCTTCTAAGTCAAGAGACATGGGATCATATTTACCATTCGACTGGAAATATAAATGAGAAATGTGATGCTTTGTTACAAACATATCAGTATTATATTGATATTGCATTTCCAGTAATTCAAAAAACTATTAGAACATGTACAGCCAGAAAACCATGGATAACTAAAGGTATATTGATATCAAGAGATAAGCTGCACTACCTGTATGATCTGTCTAGGTCTGGAGACATATTTATGAAGGACCATTATATGAAATATAAAAAAGTATATTCTATAGTTTTAAGAGCAGCAAAATGTTTACACTATAACGCATTGATATTAAATTCTAATAATCAAACGAGGACCGCTGGAATGTAATAAAACAGAATAAAAATGCATCTAGACATGAAGTAATTAAATTAAAAGTGAAAGACGAATTAATAACAAAACCAAAAGTGGTTGCCGATAAATTTATGCAACATTTTAATAGTATTAGAGAACTATACGTAGATAACAAAGTGGGAAATAATATTAATATAGACAGGAACATTCATTCATTTTATCTCAGACCTGCTGTAGCAAGTAACATATCAGCTATTATAAGAAATCTTAAAGTTTCTAATTCTTTTGGCGCAAACAGAATTAGCACTAACATGTTAACATTTTCATTTGACATCGTTTGCCATCCTCTTGCTTTTTTAATTAAGTGCTCAATCGAAGAAGGAATTTTTCCCGACAAACTTAAGATTGCAAAAATTAGGCCGCTGTTTAAGTCTGGAGATAGGTTTGATATGTGTAACTTCAGACCTATCTCACTTCTTAGTCCCTTCTCGAAGGTGTTTGAGAAATATGTCTCTCTGCAACTCATCAATTTCTTTGACAGATTCAAATTATTTAATAATAATCAGTTTGGATTTAAAAAAGGCATGTCAACCAAAAATGCCGTACTTCGTTTCCTAGATGATTTATATCTCAAGATGGATAAAGGAGAAAAATGCAAAAGTATACTTCTTGATTTAAGCAAAGCTTTTGACTTGGTTGACCATGGTATTCTGCTAGATAAAATGGGTAGATATGGAATCTGAGGGAAGCCATTTGACTGGTTCCATAGCTATCTGTCGGATAGAAAGCATCATGTCGAGGTACAAAATGCACAGTCCAGCCAACATTTCTATCATACTGGTGTTCCACAGGGTTCCATACTTGGTCCTCTCTTATACATAATGTACGTCAATGACTTCCCCTCCGATTGCTCGGTAATGTATGCTGACGACACTTCTTTACTTGTTAATGGTAAAAACCTAGAATCTGTTGTAGGAATTGCCAATTCAAGCTTGACTGGTGCAGGTAAGTGGTTCAGCAATAATGGGCTCGTCTTAAATAATCAGAAATCTGTTTTCCTTAGATTTAACCTTTCCACCTCACCGATGGATCACACTTTATTAATAAAATCGTTTGGCAAATCAATAAAACAAGTGGATGCGACTAAATTTTTAGGGATATATATATATATATATATATATATATACATATGTATATATATCTCAAAATTGTAGATGGAATACGCATATTGAGAAAAGTAGCCAAAAGATCGCCCCACTCTGTTACTGTCTGTACCAGTTAAGTTTTGTTGTGGAGAAGTGGATATTACTGATATTTTACCGTGCACACATCCATACACTCCTAATTTATGGAATAGAAGCATGGGGAGCATCGTCCCAGCTGAAAAGACTTTTTGTGTTGCAAAAAAGGCTGTTCGAGTAATAGCTAAAATTGGAAGGCTCACTAGCTGCAAGGATTCATTTAGAACATTAAAGATTTTAACCTTACCATCTGTATATATACTCAATATAAGTACTTATCCTCGCTAAAACCCAATTGAGCAAGTTCAATTCTGTAAGCACTGGTGCTTACTTTACAAGGAACAGTCAAGTATTGGAGGTGCCGTCGCATAGATTGGCGAGAACGGAGGAGAGCCCTAGATACATGGCTATTAAGTTTTTCAACAGACTCCCCAACAATTTGAAATCACAACCACTGAACACTCTTAAAAGAACAGTTTTTACTGGAGAAAGCTTTTTACTCTATTGAGGAATTTTTAATGTGTGAATGTCCTGTTTGATTTTGATCATTGTTGTTTGAATGCCATTTAATGGTTTGTCCTTTATTTCGCTATTTTATATATACGTATATGTTTTATATTTATACATTTTATTAATAAGCTAATTTGATTTATCTGTATCCATATTTGGAATATACCATATGTGGTACGAATATGTGTGCGTCCACACTAACATGATTTGTTATTAACTTTTGTAGTGCTCTGACTGACTTATCCTATATCACATATGTGATCATACCGGACTAATAAATTATTATTATTATTATTATTACTGTACATCAAAATTTATTGTGTTCACGTTAGTCCCAATTCCTAAACAGTATGAACAATCATAGTAGGTGGTAGATGGTCTCTGACTGTCGAACGCGGAGGTACCACCCGGCGGTTCTCGTAGGCGGAGCCAGAATGTGTGCATGTTGCATGCACACGTGTTCCCTCGCCAGAGTCCGTGTGGCGTCCCCCCTTTCCCATGTATCCCCCATAGCCCCACGGTACCCAATGGGTGCTTAGGCCTTAGGCCTTCGTGGTAGTTGGAGTATAAAAAAAAAAAAAAAGTGCGTGTGTGTGTAATATTTTAATTACTAGCTTTGGAATTCAAGAATTATGATTTTTAGATTTTGTAGTGTTAATAGTAATACTGCCCTGTTAATTCAAAGGGGCGCATCTGTCTAAAAGAAAGAACGGGGAAAATTGAATATTTATGTTTTCACTTATGCCGTCATGATGTTTTACAAAAATAAGCACTTTTATTGTACAGAATAAGTATGAATAGTGATAGTCATTCTATTTTATCCTTTGAATTCCAAATTTGATTTCCAAATAAGATATTTGATAGATACGCCCTTTTCGATTAACATAAAAAATGCGAATTCTATCATCAGATTAAATGAGTTATAATAATATTAAGTAATTAAAATAATTAAATAATAAGTAGAAAAGAAAACTTTATTACTGAAACATATTTAGACTAAATATAAATTCAAAACATATACCGTTGGTCTCAGTCAGTATCTTCAATAATTGCTCCCTCCTCTTTGTTTACTGTTGGTAGAGATTCCCAAAACTTTAGTCTATTGGGAGGAAAAATAGACCCTAGTCTTGAAATTATAGTCTGCTTTCGCTCAACAGTGATTCCTCTACGAACCTCTACAGAATTCGGCATTTTAACTCCAGTTTTTTGAAGCTCTTATGATTTAAAAAATTCAGTGTAATGAATGGTCCCTCAAAAGACTCTCGGTACTGAATGGTTCTTTCTCCCCTGGTAAAATGAACTTCAACCATGGACTTGAGATAAGGCTTCGGTGTTATTTTATTCAGCTTATTCTGGGATGTGTGGTCTTCCCAGGGATAAAATGACTGCTCGTTCATCACTGCTACGTTGATTCCTTTGAAAGACGTCTTCTCAGCATCCACATAATCACCAAAATCATACACCTTTCCCTTTTTTTCAACGACTTCTCTACTGCATGGTGGAAGGAGTCTGCTGCCATGAACGTATGACCTTATTCAAAGTATTTCACCTGCAAGTGCTTCAGAGCGACTTCGTTGGAATTAACTAAGTACACAAAGAAACTAAATATACACCCATTCTTATTCTGTGCTGAACAGTTGTCAGCCCATAAAGTTACCTGTTCTGTGTCACGAATTTGCAAGAAGTATATATAAAAAGCACTTGTAATATGTTGTTTGCCTCTTCCTGCAATTGCTTCGTGCCATAGAACCGCCACAGGTGGAACTATTGCTCTTTTTCCTCCAGTAATGAAACTCTCATTGAAGGCGGTCAGCCTCGGGACAAAAATTACTTCTTTGAAGGAATCACAACGGGGAAACATAATGACCTGAAATAGTTGATACATATAAATTTCAAAAGAGATCAATTCGGAAAAATATATACCTTTTGTAGATCCACCGGCTTCGAATTCAGCACAGTCTCTTTGATAGTTCTCTTTTGCAGATATATATCGGTTATGTTGGTCATACCAAGATCTGCATTCGTCACAATCGAAACATAGGCTGTCTTTTTGGTGACCACTACCTTTTGAATGTCGTGAAAATATCTCACAGGCCCAACACTCCTCATGGCCTAATTTCGAAAATGAAATATTAAGACTGCTCACAACTTTCCTGTAGGGATGGGTGTTTTTCTTCACACATGTCCTTGATTGTGATGTCAGATGGTAAGTATTTTCTTTGTGGAGCATGCTCACGTCGATAATGAGCTAGGCTAGGATTGAATGATTGAATATGTTCCACAATTAATTCTCCATCGAACTTTTTATTGTTTGGTCTCCCATGACCATCGTTTTTTGCCGTGACAGAATTTCTCTCTATTTTCGCGAACAACCTTCTAGTTAGTTTATCATTGGATTTTTTGAAACCGAGTTTTGTAAGGAAAAATGCCTTGCACACTTCGGCTCTAGAACCTTGGTGATCTTTGAGCGAGTAAATCATAGTATTGCTGCGTCGTGATGTTAAGGCTTTAGTAGCTTTCCTCTTTGGATACACAATGAAGAGTGAACATTCTTTGATCCTTCTTGGGCATTTCCCAGAAGCTGTGATTGATCATTGCACGTTGCCTTGAATTTATCTTGTACCCACATTTCTTTAAACAAGTGTCAGGATTGCAAGATTCCTTTATTGTGTGTTCTATTATCTTTTTTCTTTTCTTGATAACTTTTCTTTCCTCAACACTTTCAATAAACCTTTTTCGTCTTCTTGGTCTTCCATCTTTGGTCAGTGTTAACTGCTCCGCCTGTTCAACCACGTTTATAAACATATATTCTAATATTTTTATAACACAATAAAGAGCTTCATTATGGGTTTCTTCATTGGAAGTTAAGTTCGTCTGGGTAGTGGTGCCAGTGTTGCGGGGACGTATGCAAATATTGCTTACAATATTTATTTTTGTTGTGGATTGAAATGTGTTGGAATTCATCTCTAAACAGAGATAAAATAGTGTAAATATAAAAAAAAGAAGATTGTGAACTCTCAACGATTTACTTAACCGTGACATGGTATCAGACACTTCTTCAGAATCGCTAGAATTAGACGAACTAACAGGAACATAATCGGGATCTGGTAGAGGACCGCTGACAAAGGTCTTTCAACTGGGAAACCTTTTCGCTTGGAAGCTTATTCTAAGCAAGTAAAACAAGACGTTTCCCTCGCTCCATTTTATCAATTTTCACGAGACAATAAGACAAATATAAAAACGTCAAATAATCAAAATCCTTACCGCGATTTACTAATTTTGAGGTTAGAAAATATACCAATAATACGCAATACGCATGCGCATATAACATATGTTTATGAGAAAGGGCGTATCTGTAAATGAGTCTTGTAGATACGCTATTTATTTTTAACACACTGTGCATATATGACTTATTTTCGTAAAAATATCACTTACGCCTTTTTAAGTTAACAAAGTTGATGGAAATACAGATACGCCTTATTTTTTAAGGTGTTTCCTAGATATAGCAGAGTCGTATACGGCTTTTTATGCTAACATATGCGAAGATATCTTATAAAGTAACCTGTATACGCTTTTAACTCATTTTAAAAAAAGTGTGCAGATACGCCCCTTTGAATTAACAGGGCAGAATAATCATCACCATCATCATTATCATCATCATCATCATCATCATCATCATCATCATCAGTATCTTCATCATCATGATCATCAGCATCATCATATTGAAAGCAAATAGCAAAGATATGAATTGCTACCTAGAAAAGGCGACGTTCAGTTTTCATTCCTAGAGGAATAGCGGATCTTCCACTTAATCCCAGATAAAGCACTTTACTAACTTAGTTAAATTGAGTTTGAATTAAAAGCAGTAGTTTTGAAACAATGACGAAACTAATACATATAAAAGGAATTACAGGTTGGCAGAATCTAAACAGAGACAGAAAGAAAAACTGAAACAGTACAATGAGAGATAGATGTAATCATATACGTGTATGTGATTATGCAGATTGATTATACAAAGCGTAGAGAAAAGCTATTCAGATATATAACATGATTTGTTACTGTAGCGGGATCTCAAAAACCTGGAGCAGTATTTGCTAAAGGAAAAAAGCGATTTGGATTTTAACTCTTAACGGAGCAGATATGGTCAAGAAATTTTGACCCAGCTGGCGCAAACAGTTTTAACGCTTTTTTATATATAAAAAAAAGACTTAATTTGCATAAAAAAATTAAAAATATGTAACAAAAAATGTTTTTTCCGGTTTAAGTGTCCATATTTTAGAAAAAACTGGTGGTCTATTTTTTATACCACCGCGCCAGTTGAATAATATCAAATAAAATAACTTTCAACTCAAAATTATTTCTTTTCCTACCAAGAATACAAAAATCTCATTGACATCAAAGTTATCAAAAAGTTTAAGAAATATCTTAAAAAATGCCAAAAAAAAATTAGCAACGTAATGAAAAAACATAAAATTCATTTTGAACTAAGCCATATGGAAGCTTTGAAAGCAGCTTTCTTGCTTGCCTAAACACAGGGGTACCTTGCAAATTGTGCACATCCGGTCAGTTCGGACTGGTTTAGCTTTGCTACTGCATAATGCGCATCTTCTTCTGGATCCCCGTGCTGCTGAATTGAGAAGTACATCCTTGGGTACATGTGGTTTCGCCTTTTTGATTTGGATTATTGGACTAAATTCTGTTTGTCTTTTCGACGATGAAACTAATGTGTAGGCAACCAAACCATGAATGATTTCTCTCCTGAAATCTTTTGCCGTCAGTTTGTCAGTCAAAACTAATTTTGTATATAAACAATAAGCATTTATCACAGCAGCATCCAAAAAGTAAACAAATATGCGGCGCCACAACTTCTTGCTCTGGCGATCAATTTTATAACTTGATACGAGTTGATCAAATTTATTAACTGCGTTCATATTATTGTTATAGTCAACGACAGCTTCTGGACAAGGTATAGGCGTAATGGTTCCATTTTTCTCTCTGCGGTTGATATCCATATGATCTTCAGGACTATGATAATTTGACAACATATGCACTGATCTTTTATCCTTCCATTTGATGGCTAGCAATTTTGAATTGGAGCGGCGGTACAAAATATGGACGACACATTAAACCTATGTTCTTTACCAGTCTACAGAAATAAATTAAATAGTGTTTAATAGTACTTACAGATAACAAGGTATTAAACACTTTCCTTAATGGTTTGTAGCGTATTTAGTTATATTTCCGTTAATACAGGCACAAGATCCAGTACACAAAAACAAACACGTGTACCGGACCCTCCCATTGATCAGTTCTAAGGTACAATGTGGTCCGATTCCACACTACTAGGCTTTTCATAGTTGCCACATGCTGCTACACGTATTTTACGCGGTGGTACAATATCTGAGCCGCTGCTCCAGTCAGTAAAATATACTAAGTGACATATAAATCCGAACACCCAGTTTAAATGGTTTTATTTTAATATAATTTTGTATAAGTACTTAATGAAGCATAATAAGTAAATGATAAAAATTTCAAAATGATTGCACTGCTTTAAAGCCCTTTGACCTTTAATAATGTGTGGATGCACCCTGATGTGCTACGCATTCTCCAACGCGCCTAGGCATGCTTCTGATCAGGTGGTCAATGTCCTCCTGTGGTATCTCATTCCAGGCAACCACCAACTCCTCTCGAAGTGCTTCTAGAGTCTGAGGAGGACGTTGCAAATTGAGCAATCTCCTACCCATCATATCCCACACGTGCTCAATTGGGGATAAGTCGGGAGATCTTGGTGGCCATGGTAACAATGTGACATCATTATCTTGAAAGAAGTCTATTGTGACTCTTGCAACATGTGGTGGGACATTATCTTGTTGGAAAGTTGGATCTGCCAGGGTGTCAAGATAGGGTAAAAGATGGGGTTCTAGAACTTCGTGGATACAACGCTGCGCGTTCATGTTACCTCCGATGAAGATTAAAGGTGACCTGGAACCATAAGCTATAGCACCCCAAACCATAACTCCAACAGTGTGATGAACATGTCTTTCAACAAAAAACTGTGGATTCCTCCTTTCACCACGTCGCCTTCTAACCCTGGCACGACCATCGTGCATGCCTAAACAAAATCGAGACTCGTCACTAAAGACAATACTGTTCCAGTCCTGATCCCAGAGTGACCGTTGTCTGCACCACTCAAGGCGATTACGTCGGTGTTCTCGAGTTAAAGGGAGGACTCCAACAGTGTGATGAACATGTCTTTCAACAAAAAACTGTGGATTCCTCCTTTCACCACGTCGCCTTCTAACCCTGGCACGACCATCGTGCATGCCTAAACAAAATCGAGACTCGTCACTAAAGACAATACTGTTCCAGTCCTGATCCCAGAGTGACCGTTGTCTGCACCACTCAAGGCGATTACGTCGGTGTTCTCGAGTTAAAGGGAGGACCCAGTGTGGCCGGTATGAAAACAAGCCAAAACTTCTCATTCGTCGGTAAACACTTCGCATGCCAATGGGTCTTCCGTGTTCTGCAAACCATTCATTTGCAATGGACCTGGTAGTGGAGAAACGGTCCCTTAAGGCCAATAATCTTAGGCGGCGATCTTCACGGTCTGTTGTTCTACGGCGGCGTCCAGTGCCCCTTGCTCTTAGCGTACGGCCTTCTCGAAGCCATGCCTGACAACACCTAACCACAGTGTCTACACTTCTTTGCACTCTAACTGCAATTGCCCGAAAAGAAAGTCCAGCTTCCCGAAGTCCCACTATACGGCCCCTATCGAACTCACTAAGCTGACGAAATCGTACAGGTCTCCGTACTCTAGTTATCGTAACCAATCGTAAAGGATGTCAAGAACCAAAATCCGCCAACGTTGATGCGTTAGTGAATTAAAAAAAAAGCAGTATAAACACCGGAATGTCCAACTGACAAGGCTGAAAATTTTTTCACTTGTTATTTACAGTAAGATAAATACATTCACTAACTTTTTTTAAAATAAAACCATTTAAACTGGGTGTTCGGATTTATATGTCACTTAGTATAGTTTGAAAAGGTGGTCTGTTTTTTATACCGCTACTCCAGCTGGGACAAAAATTTTGTGGTTCATTTTTTCGACCACTGCTGCGATAAGAGTTAAGTATGGGAGATAGCATATAGCTGTACATTTAGATACAAGTTTCCTTAAATATTTTCTACCGATAGGACGATTCGTGAAACGATCATTAAATATCCTTTCGGTCTCCTGAAAGTTACGCGTCGCACCATAAATAAAAATCGCTTCGATTTTTTCGACCTATGGACGAGGATTGACCATTTTAAAAATAGTTCAAACAGTATCTAAACTGTATCCATCGAAGAAACAAAGTAAAATCAAACATATACACCCATATTGCACGTGATCAAGAACTTAACCGTAGGAGACGCTACAGGGCCGTATCAAGCTATTGTGACTGATCTATCAAAAAATGTCGTACAAGATATGTGTTGCTGTAAATTCTATCAAAAGCATAGTAAATTATAAGGAATATACCACGCCTTTCTAATCATATTTCGTCATTAGGAATCAGTGCAAAAAATTCTGTATTCACCATTTCAGCAAAACGTTACTAAAACGCACACGAAAAAAACTTGTGGACCATCTCAATTGAAATTGTTCATATTTTATTATTAACTTACATATATACCCAATAATATTTACAAATCAACCTTCTATTCACAATGCAGAGCAAATTTTTTTGAGCAAATAGAAACTACAGACGTAGTAGTAGTAGTACAAAAGTTTATTACAGACTCCATGAAGTTTGTTAGTTTGATTGCTATTAAAATTTACATGAGAAATAGGAAGAAGGTCAAAATGGCACTATTATGCTTTGGAACTCCTAAATTAACCCTAATTTTGTGTAATTATAAATTTGGAATTTCCACATTAATAACTAGAAACTTACACTTTGATTGCAATCTATAATGAACTTACCTGTCTTGCCAAAAAGCCCGTTAAACTGCCAGTCTTAATGATATCAATAGATTTATATGCTGTATTCCGAGGAGCTTGAATCATCAGAATTGTTGACGTCAATTATAGGGGGTTCAACTTGGGTGTCAATGGTATTGTCCATATCCCACATTTTGGTTTCAACCTTCTCTTGGACATGGTCAATACATGTTCTCCATTTTGCTGGCGTAATTCTATCGACAGCAACATCAAGCAGTTTTTTAAGGTCAGAAAACTTAAAAGTGCTGTTATTTGACGCCACGTATTGCTTGATGTCGGCCCAAATCAACTCGATAGGATTCAGTTCGCAGTGATAGGGAGGTAGCCTGAGAATCGTTTTATTTTGGTTTTTGGCCATTTCGTCAACAATTTTTAAATCATATTTATGTATACTTATGTCGCTTGACTATATTTATCAGCTCAGCTTTGACCATTGTTTGGTCGAAGTCGATCTTCTTTGAGACAAGCCACTGTTGAATGTCTGCCTTTTTGGTGGCCATTGTTGGAATTTTTTCCAATTTTTTTCACAATAATTGCGTTATCATCAAGTGTCGGCAAAATTTTTTTGAACCAATTTTCAAATGAGTTACCATCCATTTCTTCGTGATAGTCTCCAGTTTTTTTGGATTCAAATGCCCACAATGCTTCAGGAACAAATCCATCTACGCTACCTATGTGGCAAATGATCAGGCGTTTTCCCTTGCCTGAAAGTAATTAGTTATTTTACTTCTCAGCGAGCGCACTAAATGACGAAATTAAGCAACTTCCTCTTTTTAGGTTAGTGTAGGATAGGGTCTTAGATTAGTTTTTGGGTGAAGGAAATACTCAGAAACTTGGATGAGATAGCAAAACTGAGTTCGGAGCTTCCAAATCATTGATTCGATCAGAAAATGAATTATCTGCATCCAAAAAAATTCATATACTTCGAAACTTACCTGCAGGATTTTTCAATCCCGTCGAAAGACCATCTAAAAAAGCCTGCCTTGAGGACCTCACAGATCTGTCTACCCAAACCTTTCCCTGCGTATGCCCCGCGTTCACCCATGTTTCGTCTATATAATAAATTTTTCTTCCTTCAGCGCGGAATTGCCTAATTTTTCTAAGGTATTCTCTCCTCCAGATAACAATTTCCTCCTTTTCTATCAATAAACTATTCCTTCCTCTTTTCAAAAATCGAAAGTCTAGTTCTTTCAACAGCTTATGGAACGTAGATCTTTTAAAATTTGGCAGGTCCTCATCATCATTCACTTGCTTCAATATTTTATCTATTGTAGGTATTTCATTCCTGAAGAAAAAGTGATGTACTTTTCTTCTAATGGCACTTTTGTCAAAGTCATCTATTTTTTCGATGATTTTTTTTCTCGCTGGATATGTTTTTGGCTCAGATAGTGAGTGATTTTGTCTATATTCCTTCAAGATTTTGTAAACACTTGATCGACCTACTCCAGAAATTTCAGCAACCTTACATACGATATTTTCTATAGCCAATCCACTATTCTCTTGCATCTGGTTCTTGTAGATATTTAGAATAATTTGTTTTTCACCTGCGCTAAGATGAAGCTTTTTAGCCCTTTTTCTGGGTGGCGTTAAGCTGATTTCAACCACTTCATCAGCTGTATCTGTGTCAGACATTTTAGACTAATATTAAATTTGCGCAAGAAAAATCAAGTCAAGACGTGCATAAAACGTTCGCGCTCATAAACGGGTATCCGTAACTGATTACAATCCTGTGCGTGGTGACGAACCATCAACGTGACGCTGAGAGTTCCCTCTACTATGCAGCGTTGCCAGGCTTAATGTCACAGTGATCATGTTTTATTGGGAAAATTGTCAGAAATCGCCGAATGTTGAACAGAAACATTACAAGAAGTCTAACCTTGAAATGTGAGGCTACAAATTGATATTCTTATAGGGGGGAAGGGTAGGGAGCTGTTATGGTTCCTATTAACCTTGGTGAAAGTTGGAAACGGTAATATCATATATGGCATACATTCGGTTGAAGGTGTGTGCACGGAAAATAGATTGCGGATAGGATTTTAATAGATAAATCTGCACAAAAAAACACAAAAGGAGATTTTTGTATTTCCCTGAAGAATATCTCAAGGTTATTTCAGATGTACTCATCGAAACTTTATGGAAGGATTATCGAAACCTTATTTTCAATTGCGATAGGGCCACATACCTCGACATCGCATTAATGTGAAAAATAAGACAATAGAAAAAAATTCCCTCACTGATGCTATCTCTTAGGAAAAATTTAACTATAAAGATTGCACAAAAATTTTCTTCACCTTTTTGAGCTTGTTTTCGCATCTCCATATATGCCGTTCATAATTTGCTGCAGATCAGATTGGAATATACCTTTGTGATGCCATTTATTGTTATATAATGTCCTTTACAACGGTTATTGCACGTATTGCACCAACAGATTGATTTGTGATCCATGCGAATGTGATCAACCACTCTGGCGAAAACTCGCCGAGCGTGGCAACCGTGCGACTTTGTCTGGAGGCTCGTCACTACAAGCCAATCAGGAAGAGGCCGACAGAGCGTCATGGCTACCGATCACGCGTTGATCACGAATCAACCACTGTTTACGATTACTTTGTAGCTTCGTTAGATACACTTTAGCACTAAAACCGAAAACTAAATAAGAATATTTTAACTGTACAATGATGTTTGTTTTCGTACTGATGTTCTTGTCACTGTCAACTAAAAATAACAAAACAAGTTTTTATCGCTGTTGCTGTGGATACCGCAGGGAATTACAATATTATTTGTAGAGATATGCATGTTAGTGGGTTTGTGTTCAAGTAATTATTGAATGTACCACTATTTTGTAGTATGTAAAGGTATTGACTTTATATTCTAGGGTTATAAAGTACTCGCCACGAGCTTCAAAATGATGTGCCAGAAGATTTTCATTACCTCAGGTTTTAATTTTTTTAATTGATCCGCTCAAGAAATCAATGGGGGGATATTAAAGAAAAGCACTGTATGTGATGGAAATATAAGAAACTTAATTCGTGTGAAAAATATAAATAACAAACAAAAGCTCTTATAAACCATAATTGATGCAATCAATTATTACTCTGAAGTAGTTACAGCTACAGCTGCGAGAATTGCGCACCAAGGATTATAGACGGTTCTGGAGGTTCGTAATTCAGACTTACCACGATTTCGACCAGTGCTTCACTAATACTAATAGCCACTCAAATATCACTGATTCGAATATTTGAAATCAATTTCAATCACTTCTTTGCTGACATACGTATGATCTACTGTGGTAATTTCGTCACTCTCATGATCATTTGGACATAAACATTAGAATTACATCGAAACTGATTTCAAGGGTCGAAACTTAGAGTCAGGTTCCATTTTTTTAAAGGACCTGCTTGTATCATATTGCAGTTACGTTAATTACAGTGTAGTTGCTGACTTCAATCTAATACAATCTAATCAACCTCAACTGTCGAAGCTAGAAACACTGAAATGTTTACCCGTCCGGTACAGATGTCTGTTTGTTTCTAACAGTTATGTGTTCATTAAATGTGTGAACTTTTTTTGCTTAATTACTTTTAACAGTAACGTGTGCTCTGAAAAAGCAGTGGTACATGTTTATCATTTTAATCACCTGTGCTATGGGATAATCTTAATTTCAAGTGGAAGTTGTCTCGTAGTATATTTTCGGCTTATCTTGGCTTTTGAATTTGACTGCGGAAATTATTTGGAACAGGCGTGCTACGAGAATTCCTTATTGTGTTTTGGTGCCATCAAGGGTGCAAATCTGGTCCATTTAATTTTATCCTCTTTCGTGTGCTTTACATGTCAAAAAGTCTTCACAGCTGATGGAGATGAACGAAAGTGATGAAATCTGAGACCGTTAGCATATCTTATCACATCCTATAGTGATAGAGCACCTGGGAACATGAAAATGAAGACTGTACTAACCATGTAGTAGTGTTGACCTAAGTGTATTAAAATCTATAACTGTCCATCGATCATTGGCACTTTTTACATCAAAGCCACGAAATTGCGGCTAATGTTCTCCGTTAATAACCATCAGTGAAAGTAAATTGATAGTTAATTATAGCTTTACCAGGAATAATGACAGCATTTGATCATTTGTTCATGTCAGAGTAGATGTCATTTAGCTTGGTTATAATTTTGATGGTTCAGGACCCTTTACTTGCGGTAGTAGGTGATTTTCCGGTCATATTGTGTGAATAAACTTGAATACTCACAATAACTAATATTATTGTTATCGACTTGACAGCTGTGTTAGGTGTATGACAAAAAATATTTTGCAAAATTTGTATACCTATGCTTGTACTTATTGCATTCATGCATGGGAAGCTTCTAGTCAATCTGCTTCAGATCATGTAATCATTTTATTTTGGAACTTTTAGCCGTTTTGGTATAGGTTTCAGAAATGTGCTATAGAAGCTTTCGAAGTCTATGCAGTGATTTCAAAGTTCTTCAGTGGTTATGAGACCCAATAATAAAAATCTTTTAGAGTTAATGTCACTATCAACCTCAGATGCAAAAAGGAGGTATGCGTGTGTCTCTCTGTCATCCCATGGGGGCCTCCCAACAGGTTAATTGACTCTTGTGGTCTTTTTAATCTAAGGTCTTGTTTGTCGACTTGGCTCTTGGCTACGTTTGATGAAAACCGGCTATCTAAAAGTTATGGGAGGCGAACGTAGGGACGGTGATGGTAATGAAGATTGTTCAGAAGGTAGAACCATTTTCCCGGTATGATTGTTAGCTCCCGATGCAGAAGCTCCCAAAGGCATGCTCCGATTTGAAGGATAGTTGTTTTGTTTGTCAAGATGATTCTTAGTTATTTATTTAAAACGGGTTCATCTGTTTAAAATTGGAGAGAAGGAGGATGGAATGAACGTGGGGGTGAGCAGCCTACTGTTTGTGAGTGCATGTAGCTCGATGGGGTACTAAATGGGGGGTCTAATTATGGGGTAAGGGGGGTTTATTGAGACGGTCCTTTAATAAAAATTCAAAATTAGACCGGCTTTCCTTCTTTATGTTTTTTACATTTTCTACTTTAGGTAAATGAAGATAAAACTAGACGATTGTTGCTAAGACTTAGGCTGATTTATGCTACGACAAGGATGAAGAAACATTATAGCTCAAAAGTCTATGTCCTTATACAGGCTGTCCCGAAATTAGAGGATAATCCTGCAACTGTAAATAGGTCACTTGATGGCCTACTAGATGGTAATTTTTTTTCATTAAAAGAGACTTTCCGCATAACTTTTTTTTTGAAAAACTCGATTATATTCAGTTGATCCCACGGCATTTCTGCAAATATCAACTTTATTGAACCAGGTCTGTTCTGAAATTGGGCATTTTATCTCGTCCAGCACTATTTTTTTTTGAAGTGGCGAATAAATGTATAAAAGTCATGCCAAATACTGAATTTTTATTAAAGGCCCTCCTCACCAGACACTTTGTACAGTTAGAGGATCAAAAACGATCACTATGCCAATTTATCGAAAAAGTTGGCCAAGTACTGGCAAATTTGAATTGCTATTCTTGTTATTCTCGATGTGTTGTTTTTTTATTTTGTTGAAGTTATAATGGAGGAGCGCCAGTTTTCGTAGATATCAGAGAATAATATATGGCTTGGATTCAAAAAAATGATAATTCACTTTTAAGCTATGAACACCATTGACTGATATGCATGACCTACATTTTGTCAAAAATATTTTTTAACCTACAAAAAAAAAAACGCTCGAATGCTCGAGGTTGCCTCAATTTTGGAACTCAATTCTGTTACTGTAGCCAGCAGCTTGGTACACCAAATTTCTAGCAATCGCAATAAAAAGGTTAGTAGATTTAGGTCCAACGATCTTGATGGAAATGAAATAATGCCGCGCAACCTGATCAATGTGACATTCTTGTTATTGAGGTGAACTCAATCTGAAAACTATAAGACTTTCAATAAAACAAAATATTACCATCTGGTAGGCCTATTTACAAATGTAAGATTATTCTTCAATTTCGGGATATGTAACGTATAACTGAAATAGTCAATCATATATTGATCGTTTATGTAAAGCTGACTATAGGCTCTGCCGAAAAATACTCAAGAAACTAAATATGCTTTTCCCATATATAATTTCGATTGATTTCCATATCGGCCTAGCCAGTAGATTAAGTTATAGATGGTTATAAATTCCGTTTTGACTTCCGAAACAGTGAGATAATTAGATGACACGTTTCAGAAGCAACACGATCCGCAGCTGACAATGTCCTTATAACATTGCCTAGAACAAAAAGGATTTATAGATTTTGCTCAGTTGACAGCAAACAAACGAAATTTGTTTTCTCACTCCCCAATAATGGCATCCGTCTGTCCGATCATCTAGGAGGCCGCAACTACCATTAGCATCACCAGTTTGGAGGAAGGTGGACTAGCGGCTTTAACCAGGAGTATCATAAAAACTTTTGAAAATTTGTTTTTTATGTTGTTTTGCTAGTTGTCGAAAGTCAAGTTAGTATAACATCATACTGAACGAATTGTAATCGATCCGCGTTTGCTTTACAAATCGAAGATTGACATGTTATCTTCAAATAAACGTTAACGGCTCCATAACACCAGTGGAGTCAATCGCTAAGTATAATAAGTGACATATAAATCCGAACACCCAGTTTAAATGGTTTTATTTTAATAAAAGTTGGTGAATGTATTTATCTTACTGTAAGTAACAAGTGAAAAAATTTTCAGCCTTATCAGTTGGACATTCCGGTTTTTATACTGCTTTTTTTTAATTCACTAACGCTCTAAAAATGAATATTTCAGCCGCAGTAAAGAATCAACGTTGGCGGATTTTGGTTCTTGACATCCTTTACGATCGGTTACGATGCCTAGAGTACGGAGACCTGTACGATTTCGTCAACTTAGTGAGTTTGATAGGGGCCGTATAGTGGGACTTCGGGAAGCTGGACTTTCTTTTCGGGCAATTGCAGTTAGAGTGCAAAGAAGTGTAGACACTGTGGTTAGGTGTTGTCAGGCATGGCTTCGAGAAGGCTGTACGCAAAGAGCAAGGGGCACTGGACGCCGCCGTAGAACAACAGACAGTGAAGATCGCCGCCTAAGATTATTGGCCTTAAGGGACCGTTTCTCCACTACGGAAGACCTATTGGCATGCGAAGTGTTTACCGACGAATGAGAAGTTTTGGCTTGTTTTCATACCGGCCACACTGGGTCCTCCCATTAACTCGAGAACACCGACGTAATCGCTTTGAGTGGTGTAGACAACGGTCACTCTGGGATCAGGAATGGAACAGCATTGTCTTTAGTGACGAGTCTCGATTTTGTTTAGGCATGCACGATGGTCGTGCGAGGGTTAGAAGGCGACGTAGTGAAAGGAGGAATCCACAGTTTTTTGTTGAAAGACATGTTCATCACACTGTTGGAGTTATGGTTTGGGGTGCTATAGTTTATGGTTCCAGGTCACCTTTAATCTTCATCAGAGGTAACATGAACGCGCAGCGTTATATCCACGAAGTTCTAGAACCCCATCTTTTACCCTATCTTGACACCCTGGCAGATCCAACTTTCCAACAAGATAATACCCGACCACATGTTGCAAGAGTCACAATAGACTTCTTTCAACATAATGATGTTACATTGTTACCATGGCCACCAAAATCTCCCGACTTATCCCCAATTGAGCACGTGTGGGATATGATGGGTAGGAGATGGCTCAATTTGCAACCTCCTCCTTAGACTCTAGAAGCACTTCGAGAGGAGTTGGTGGTTGCCTGGAATGAGATACCACAGGAGGACATTGACCACCTGATCAAAAGCATGCCTAGGCGCGTTGGAGAATGCGTAGCACATCAGGGTGCATCCACACATTATTAAAGGTCAAAGGGCTTTAAAGCAGTGCAATCATTTTGAAATTTTTATCATTTACTTATTATGCTTCATTAAGTACTTATACAAAATTTCATTAAAATAAAACCACTTAAACTGGGTGTTCGGATTTATATGTCACTTAGTATATTTAGGTATGACCCTTGACACCAGACCCAAGTGGAAACACCATATCAAAATAAAAAATAAAAACTAAACCCCCGGTACAAACAATATGATTGTTTATTAGAGATCCTCACCGCTCCATAACAAAACCATGATCTATAATCTGATCTTAACACCACTATGCCTCTATGCCTCTATGGTCGTCAGCTCTAGGGCTGCTTCAAGAGTTGAAATATCGAAATTGCTCAAAGATTGAAAAATAATGTGAAACATGATAAATTACCCTTCGTATGCTCACAATAGGGACATTCATCGCGGTTTGAATATCTCTCTGATTATCAACTCATTGACGAGATCAAGAAAATAGCGACCTGGAATGAAGAAACGCAACATCAACACCCCAATAGAGGAGCTCTCAAGCTGCTCCAAAGCTATAATGATTGACGAGGTCCAGGCCGTGTGAACTCGTGTTGCTTTGCGTTAAGATTGTTTAAAGGGCAACAATGTATAAATATTTGTTGCAAGGTGACACAGGAACATCAATGGTTGATCAAAGCAATCAGTTTTCATATTCGGGCATGAAAGCCACTCCAAAAATCGAAAAAAATCAGAAATAATGCGAAGGAGCATGTGTTCTAGGTAACGGAATCTCAAAACCACAAAACTTTTTTTGCAACAAGTACGAACTCAAAATCTTATCCGCAAGATTGTTTACAAGTCACTAATGACGGCATCAGTATGTCTCATTATCCACGGGGCAGGAATTCAAACCAACAACTCTAACAAGAACTGTCGTCAACTCCATAGACTTTGGAAATAGAAGCAGTAACACTGAGTAGACAAAAAACAAATGAAATCTTGAAAATTGAATCTCTTAGATTTTGGGTTGATTTCAGAAAGAATGACAACAGGTGCACGAAATCAGAAAGTCAGTAACTCCTTTCCATGAAGTGGAAGCTTTTTATATATGCTTATCTCAGTTCAAAGAATCAGATACAGTAGGGTACCTACTTATCTTCTAAAAAGCTTGTACCAAGTGGTGATAACAAGTACCAAAAATATCAGGAATGACTCCGACTTCAACATACCTGGTTATAAAGCATTTTTCATCGTAGCTTCACCTACAATGCTGTAAAAGCGTATAATGGTCTTAATGATACTGACAAATGTAACGGCATGTAGAAAAGCCATTAAGAACCATCTTCTGGGATCGGCTAGCTAGGCTAGTGAATGAAGTTTCGATTTGATAACAACTCTAGACACCACATTACAGTCAGGTGATGTCTTACCTATAGCATATTGTTGGTTTTTTATTTGTAGAGCATATTGTATTATTTTTTCTTCTGTTAGTCTTATTTTCATTCACCTCATTTTATTGTTAAGACTTCCTTAAACCACCAAACTTTTTTTGCATATAACTTGGAAATTTGGAAATCTGTTTTTAAGTACGAACTCAACATCCTAGCCGTAAGATTTCTTACAACTCACTAATGATGGCATCAGTATGTCTTACTATCCACGCGGCAGGAAGAACTAGCGGCTCCAACAAGAATTGTCATCAACTTTATACACTTTGTAAATAGAAGCGCTAACACTGAGTTGACAAAAAAGAAATGGAATCTTGAACATTGGATCTCTTAGATTTTGTGTTGGTTTCAGGAAGAATGAAAACAGGTGGACGGTTATGCGAGTCACTAAATCCTTTTTGTAAAATCTAGCTTTTTGCATATTATCTGTTCATCTCAGTTCAAAGAATCAAATAGATCAGGATACCTACTCATCTTCTGAAGAACCTTGCAGGACATGCTGATTTTGATGGCCAAAGTCTCAGGCGTCACACCGACTTCAATATACTTGTACCTAGTTATCGAACTAACATTTTCCATCATAATTTAACTACAATGTTGTAAAAGCGTATAATCGTCTCAATGAGAATCACAAGATCAATGTCTAGTGCCATTTAAAAAAGCAATCAAGAATCATCTTCTGGGATCTGCTGGCCAAACTAGTGAATAAGGTTTTAATTTAACCACAACTCTGGATATCACATTACGGTGAGGCGATTTCTTACCTACAGCATATTGTTGGTCTGTCTTATTTATTTTCTTATTAGTAGAACGTATGGTATATTTTTTTTCTTGTGTAAGTCTTATTTTCATTCAGCTCATTTTATCGTTAATTTCTTTAAGTGTATGGTAATGGGTTGTTAGTGTTTCGTATGCATTTTTATACGCTTTAAGGTTGAATGGCAAAGTATCCAGCTGCCGAAACTTCGCCCTGCATTGTGGATGAGTCAATAAAGGCATTTTTATTATTCGGTACGAAGTCAACTTCCTGCCAACAATATTTTTTACCACTCACCAATGATGGCATGGGCCTGTCCAACCAACCACGCGGAAGCAATAACCAACAGCAGCACCACTTTGGAAGAAGTTGAACTAGCCGTTCCAACAAAAAGTGTCTTAAACTTTGCCGGCATCGCGGAAGCCTGGTGTCCACGTGGCGAGCCCATCGAGATGCGCGTCGGTACTCTGCCGCATGTCGACTGACGAGAAGCGCGCCAACTCCCGCGGAGTTGCCCATACCTGACGACGAAGCGTCGCGACGCGACGTCTCCTTCTGGCGTTGACGCCGCCAAGTGTGTTAGGGGCCGGGGACTGGGGTGCATGCACACACACGCATGGGGTTGCAGCTCAACATATCATTTTTAACTCTTAGGCCCGATTTCACTGTTGGGCGACGGGAATCAAAGTTTGCGCCTTGAGCAGCGTTCTCACGAGTCGATTTTAGTAGAACGATTTTTATTGATCAACAAAAATCGAATAAAACCATACTTGTGAACCGTGTTTTCGATTTTAGTTGATCAATTTTAGTTGAACCGAAAAAGTTTGATAAATTTAAACCTTGTCGATCAATTTAATGCGTTATAGGCGATTTTCAGACAAGTTGAAATGGATTTGAAACGTTTGAACTGTAGTTAGTCGAGTTTCGGATTGAATAAAGTTGATTTTGTGGCTCGTGTGCTTGTTGTGTTTGGAAAAAAAAGACAAAAAAGAAAGTATTGTGCTACATTTTTTGGATTTATATCAACAGAAAATGGAGAAAGTAGAACTTCTCATAATGGTATCTTGTTTTTTATTTTGCTTTTTATCTTTAGAAGAAGTCCTTGAAATTGTTCTTCGGACATTCTCAAATGATTTTTGTAGACATCCTTGTCCTCTAAAGCCAGCTCCTTGAGTAGGGTTCCTGAAACGCCCAATTTATTTCTTCGCAATACCCAAGTGATAACCCAAAACCGACGTTTTCCAGATTTTCTGTCAAATTTTGACAAAGTGTCTCTGATTTCTTCATTTAATAATTCGTAGATAGCTGCTATGCTTGCTTGGACAACTTCGTTGGCAACCATTGTAGAAACAACTAGCGCATCAATTTTTATTATGTGTGAACAAATATTCATTTCGATTTAAGTTGATCAAATAAAATCGACTCGTGAGAACGCAGCTTTAGGTACGAATTTGAAGACGTAAAGAAAATTGCAGAACGCCTATTCCCTAACGAACGTCGAGAAGATAATAGATTTACTTGACCGCCGCGTGTAAAAAATTGTTCCTCGAGCCAGTCATGTTGCTGTTAACAGGGAGATTTCGCACACTTTCCTGTACGAGGGCGGTTCAATATGTACTCGAGTTAGAAATGAAGACACCATTTTTTCCAAAAGATTTCTTTTTATTTCTCAACATACACCTTTCCCACCATTCCTGCAACTTTCTTAACCCTCTGAAAAAATAGGATGTCTCTCCAAAATACGCCTCTATCTCGACGATGACTTCCTCGTTTGAGCTAAATTTTTCTCCGCGAGCCATTTCTTCATGTCAGGGAACAAGAAAAACTCGCAGGGGTCAGAAAAGGTGAATACGGATGCTGTGGCAGCACTTCATAATGCAATTCTTGCAGTTTTGCGGCTTCAACTCCGGATGAATGCGCTGGTGCGTTATAGTGGTGAAACAGCACCTTCTTTTTGTCAAATGTGACCGTGTCTCCTTCAATTTTTTGTCGAATCGGTCCAATAACTCACTATAGTATTGTCCAGTTACCGTTCTTCCTTTTGCTAAAAAATGCAGGAGGATGACGCCGTTCGCATCTCAAAAAATCGTCGCCATGACCTTTCCGGCCGTTGGGAGTCTTCGCCTGCTTTGGAGCAGATCCACCGGAAGTAATCCATAGTTTCTATTGTTGCTTAGTTTCTGATGTGTAATGATGAATCCAGGTTTCATCGACGGTGACAACTCGATGCAAAAACTACTTCCGATTTCGCTAAACACTGCTTCGAAGTTAACAGCCGCATCCGCTTGTTGTGCACCATGAACAATCGCGGCACCCATCGAGCCGACCATTTTTTCATAGCCAACTTATCATGTAAAATATTGATTGCCATCCTGGTCGACACACCTACGGCCTCTGCTACTTCGCGCATTTTCGTTCGTCGATCAGCGAGAATCATATCGTGGACTTTTTGAATGGTTTCCTCGGTAACCACGTCTGACGGGCATCCTGGTCTATCCTCATCAAAAACGGATGTTCGTCCACGTTTAAATTCGTTTTACCAATATCTAACTGTGATAGATGGCGAAGTGCCTCCATAAACAGCATCTAACCTTGCTTTTATCTCCTCGCATTTTTTCCCGTCCAAAAACAAAAAGCGACCGAACGATACTGCTCTTTTTCCATCTCAGCGAAAATCACGAAACACGTGTTACTCGAACGGCTACCAAATCCAAACTAAACTATCAATCAGTGTAGAATTTGTTATGCCGCCGTCTGATAAATGACAGCACACGATGATAGCATTAACTTTCCTCAAGAACGCCCTCAAACACGGGTACATATTGAACCGCCCTCGTACAGCGTAGGACGACTATGCGACCACGCTGCGCCGCGATGACGGTGGAAATACTAGAGATAGTCGCCCTACTGCCCAGTAGATGGCGCGAGAGCTTCCTGTTAACAGGTCTGGTTTGAGGAGCACGGTTCTTCACATATATAAAAATTATCCCTTTTTAGAAGTACGTAATTATAAATATGCAAGCTTTGACATGTTCCAACGCAACTCGGCACGGCTTGCATCGTTTCTACGTGCATAAAACTTCATTTACAGTTGTTTTGACATTGTTCAAGCAAAATGAGAGGGTATGGGTTTGAAAAAATGAACATTCATTTTCTGGGACACCTCACTCTGTATGAACTTTAGTTCGTTGCCTTTCAAAAACGAACCTACCTACCCACAATAGAGGTGAATGAGCAACATACCAAAGTGGTCTAGAATCCTCTCTTTACTACTACTTGTCTTAAGTAATATGGTGGTGAGTTTTTCACGGTGCAATCAAATGTTTCTCATCAGCTTCAGGTGCACAGCACAAATGGCACCGTTCTTTGCTGCGAACTGCCTGACGGATAAAAATGAAACAAAATGTAAAGCTGCATTACGCCGACGCATATTTTACCTTCATGGCAGCGATGAATCACCGTCCGCGGCCTTCAGACGCGGCCTTATGGCGCGCCACCGGGAAAACTGTTTTCATTTTCCGCGCTTATTAAACCACCAGCCAAAAAACAAGCAACCAGTGCCGTGAAGCAAACAGGAATATGCATGGAAATCCATTGTTTCAAAAAGACAGACGAGCTTGCTGGAACAGATTAACTGATCTAGCTTGCCTGAACTGCAAGACTCTAGTAATAATAACCTTTATTACGCAACAGTCTCCCAATTACAGGACAATAATAAATAAGCATATATTAAAACCAAATTATATGAAAAGAAAAACAGTTATTGTATGTAACATAAAAACAGTAATTGGAAAAGTACGACAGTACAACAGATCACAGAAAAATATATAATACGCTTTTTGACATTGTCAGGCATCCATACGCTTGACCTCTAGAAAAAATATAAAACAGACATTCACATACATACAGGGTGTTTATTTGAAGACTTTATACGAGGGATTCATCGAAAATCACTGATTAAAAGAAAAGACTCCGAGACACCCCAAAATATTTGTAAAGGGGACAGCTTTTAACCAAAAACTATATTACCCCCTTTCACCCACTACCCCAGGGTCATCCCCTCAAAAATTTCAGGGGAGAAGGGGTATCGAGTAATAGCTCATTTAAATGTCTTTCAAAGTAATTTAATTTAACGTTTGATTTTTCAAAATCAGTCGATATGTTTTCGAGAAAATTAGAAAATTTTTAATTATCTTAATTTGTTCAGATGGGAAACAAAAACACACTTTTTATTTCAATAAGTGTTCAAAATGTTGCCCGTTATGGTTTGCCAAATTTACAATTCGCTTATAATTTAAAACGGAAACTATCAACATAAACAGCAATACGAAAGACTAGACGTGGCAACAACTAAATACCAACACGAATTTTTTTCCGCATTCTTTTCATAAACACAGAAATCCTGGGCGAACTATTGTTATACCTGTTTAGTTATTTGTTGCTAGGGGAGATAAATAATTTAATTTGTTGTCAGTTTCCTGGTGACAATCTTGGGATAGTGAAAATTAATTTATTGATTCAGATTTTAGTTCCAAAATGGTTTACACACTACCGGAAGGAGTGGAACTAATTCTAATTCATAGATACGTTTTGGACCTCGTTACTAAATTTACTCAAACTGGATCTGTTGCAAATAAAAAACGTGATCATCGGAGAATTTTAGGTTAAGACGCTCAAGTTGAAGCTTTGGGTGATTTTGGAATAAATCCTAATACTTCATTACGCAAAATTGTTGCTGCGATTGGTATTTCATTAGACTCTGTACACACAGTTACTGAACGCAATAAATTCCATTAATTCAGAAGGAAAATATTGCAACAGCTAACCAAAGATGATTTCGATAGGTGAACAAATGACTGCAGCGATAAGTGATAATACCACTCATGTAAAGAATATCTGCTTCAGTGATGAATGCATATTTTATCTAAATGGATTTGTTAATAAGTGTGTTTTTGTTTCTGAATAAATTAAGATAACACTGATCAACAGCCAAAAAATATCATAAATAAAATCAACAAAATATTACTATTTTTAATGTGCTAAAACCGGAATGAAACTTATTTTTCCAATATTACTTCAAGTGTTAGAGATACGGTAATTATATGTGTTCCTGCTGTGACAGTGTTAATATACTGTAATTCGCAAGAATGCACGTGCTTCATTTTTATATTCGGCAAGGAAAGATGATGTAATCGGCATGATTGTGTTACGTTATACATACGTGTACATTATATTGTTTTATATTAGCCATTTTTTCCTCAGTTGGCTGACAGCTTTCATGCAAGATGTCTCGAAAGTGTGTAAACAATCCAGATCAGTTTTGTTACGTGTGTGGTGATGTGACTTTTGCGTCTCAGAGACGGTCTATTACTCCACTAATAACAAAGGCATATCAGCTTTATTTCGGTTGTAAACTAGGTGATTAAGACAAACAGTGGGCACCCCACATCTGCTGTAATACATGTGCTTCAAGTCTGAGGAGCTGGTTAAATGGCAAAAAACGGTCTATGCGCTTTGTTGTCCCAATGGTTTGGAGAGAGCCTACAAATCATATTAATGATTGTTACTTTTGCATGGTACCTTGTGTTGGACAAGCCACAGGTATGTCCAAGAAAAAAAAATCGGTTATTAACTACCCAAACATACCATCTGCGATGAGACCTGTGCCTCACAGTGACGAAAATCCTATTCCAAAACCCCAGAATCCTACACTTGCGAATCAGAAAACGAATCAGATCATGGCGATCGAGTGATTCGTCAGGAAGAAGATATGCCATCAACGTCAAGAGATCCTGATTTTACACCGAGCACGTCATGCCACCAACCGCACAAAATAACACAGTCAGAATTAAATGATCTTGTAAGAGATTTAGAAGTTCCAAAATGTAAGGCAGAGTTACTTGGATCAAGACTGCAGCAGTGGAACTTGTTAGAAGACGATGTTTCGGTATGTGTTTTTCGTAAACGCCACAAAGACTTAGAACCATTTTTCAATATGGAGAATAACTTGGTTTTCTGCAGTAACATTAACGGCTTACTGGCGGCTTTAAATATAAACTATAACCCAGAAGAGTGGAGATTGTTTATAGACAGTTCAACATTGAGTTTAAAGGCAGTGTTATTGCATATTGGAAATATTTTACCATCTCTTCCTGTAGGGTATGCAGTTCACGTGAAAGAATCATATGACAATATGAAGTACCTATTGACATGCATAAAATATGATGAGCACCAATGGCATATTTGTGGCGATTTGAAAGTTGTTGTACTTTTACTTGGGCTGCAGCTAGGCTACACAAAGTTTTGCTGTTTTTTGTGTGAATGGGACAGTCGGGCAAAGGCACCTCATTACATCAGATAAAACTGGCCTGTTCGTCAATTCCTAGAGCCAGGTCAAAAAAATGTACAGCAATATGCCATTAGTAGATTCGAAAAAAATTTTATTACCACCACTGCATATCAAGTTGGGCCTAATGAAAAACTTTGTCAAGGCATTAGATAGAGATGGGTCAGCTTTTCAATACCTGCGTCAGAAATTTCCAAGACTAAGTGAGGCAAAGGTTAAAGAAGGTATTTTTGTTGGGCCACAGATTCGAAATATTTTGAAAGATACACAGTTTGAGAACACTTTAACAGGTATTGAAAAAACTGCTTGGAATGATTTCCGTCTGGTGGTCACTAATTTCTTGGAAAATAGAAAAGCTGACAACTATAAAACCCTTGTCAAAAATATGCTGTCATCGTATCAAAAGATGGGCTGTAATATGTCTCTTAAGATACATTTCCTACACTCACACCTGGACTTTTTTCCTGACAATTGCGGAGCCGTGATGAGCACGGCGAACGTTTTCATCAGGATATTTCAACAATGGAAAAAAGGTACCAGGGAAAGTGGAATCCTTCCATGCTTGCAGACTACTGTTGGACTCTTGGTAGAGATGCTCCAGAAACGATCCATAAAAGAACAGCAAAAAGATAGCGCATATAGTGATTCTTATAAGTATATGAATCTTGTTACTTTTTTTAATATATCCTTAAAAATAAAAAGTTTTTTTTCTAAACCGCAACTAATTTTTTTATTTCATTGTCATTTTTGGATTCAGCGCCCCAAAATTAATAAAGAAGTGCGCTTTTCCCACAAGATACAATTAAAAGACTAAAATTTGTTGTCCAGTGAATCGGAGATTTTTCTAATTTACTTCAAAACGGATCGACCGACTTAAAAAAATTAGACGTCATAAAAGGACTTTGAAAGACCTTTTAAACAAGCTACTAGGCGATACCCCTTGTGCAAATGAAGTAGTTTTTGATTAAAAAGTTGTGCCCTTGACAAATCTTTTGACATGCTACGGCGTTGTTTTTTTTAATCAGCAGTTTTTCATAAATATGGGATGGGAAGTTTTCAAATGAACATCCTGAATAATAAAAGTCAGTTGCTAGACATATTAAGGAAAGTACCCATTTATGTGACTTCTCGGTCCAAGTACAAATTACCACAATTCAGTATTTTTGAGATGTTGTCGAAATCTATATCACAAACATTAGAAATTGAATTAAAATGTTTAGATATTGTTGCAACTGGTGACTTTAGAAGCAAATTAGTTCTAGCTTTCTCACGTTTGGCAGGTTTTGGTATTTCTAGTGCTCAAACAATGTACAAAGAAATTCATACTAGAAATTGTTGAAGGAAGACATTGTCGTCTTAGATCCAGACTTTCTAACTCAAATGTAAAAGTAAGATGCTCATTAAGTATATTCCTAGAAGGATAAGTACCGTCATTATTGCAAGCGAGCTCTTCCAAAAGGCGTCTTTGCACTTTCTCAATTGCCATTTCATGTTTGTAGTAATGGGTATACCAAATAATTGACGCAATGATGTAAGCGCCTTAATATTAGTGATACCGACAGTTTCCCAATATGAATCCAATCGCCTTTGATGCGAAAAAAAAAGTTGAACCAAAAACAACTCCTGGGTGTTTATTTTTCTGAGAACGGGGAATTACCTCATCGGCTATAGTGTACTTGAAGACAAACGGACTTCTTCAGTTAAGACTTACTGACACCAAGTGTGAATATTTTCCAATTCCATTTGTACCATGACTGTCTAGATACCTGTAATAGGAGAAAGTAAAAGGCAGTGATGACGGTAGCTTGTTACCTAGTGACCCTTCGTTTTTCTCCCGTAATGATGAGCAGCATCGTGTTAGTAATGCAGAGCAAATCCACGGTGAACAAACATACTGTGCTTATAACCAAAGTATTTGAATAATGTCAAAAGCGGACCATTTTTTGAAGAGAACGTTCCATCCTTGATTGCGGATTTGGATAGACCTTTCCGAAAAGAGAATTGATATAACATAAGATGCATTGATTTCATCACATTCAGTTTCAGCTTGCGAAATTGATCCATTCAAAAATGAAGTAGAGGGAACCACAGAGACGGAAATGAATAACATATTTTTCGTGATATACCTCTCAAGCAACATCCCAAACAATCGCGATTACGTTGCTTTCCCGCCAACCGGCGTCAGCTTAACGCTTATCAATACTCACATTGTGCGTCACATCACTGAACTTATAACTATAAAAATGTAATTAGACACAATGTAGCTCAAAAATATGGAATAGATTTGACGTTAATGATCGCACATGTATCTGAAAAGCCATTCCCTGTGCTGTGGATATAATCAAAGGTGGCTAAAAATATTCCAAAGGTCACGCTAATGATTAGATAGCGTTGTCTGGAATTGGTTCAACTTTAAAAGTATACAAATGTAATTAGGCCTCTCTCTAATGGCATGCCCTTTCCCTTGCGTTCCTTGCCTTAATCCCCTGTACGCTTGGTATTCCCAGAAAGCTATTGCAACTATACATGAAAGCCTTCGTAATGGTTTCTGAGATACGGTGGTTTTTGTTTTTTATTCTGAAGCAGCCACGTACGCAGAATAGTATAAGTAGCTAAAATAAACTTTGTTTATCCGATTCGTGAACTGTCTGAGGTTAGTATAACCTCTTCAGGTAGATTGTTTCACAATCTCAATACGATAGAGACAAAGGACTGGTCGTACCTGAATATACGAAGTTAGACAAGGTAGAGTATTGTATTTTGGGGCATTACGCTGTACCAGATCACGCTCCTAAGCAGTAATAACCTCCAAGTCTCTCGTCATTTGATTACTGTATTTAAGGTTAGACCACCTGAATCATAAGTACATAAGGCAGATCAACACTATGAAAATATGACTATAAGAGGGATGTCTTTTAAGTTTTGCATATGGAAATAAAACAACACGGTAGGTAGTTTTAAATGACTTTATTGCTTTTCGAAGTATTCTCCACGAAGATGTGGAGGATGGTGCAATAATTCCACGTTTTCTTCCGATAAATACTGCCTTGTTTTTTGGGCTGTGTGCGAGCTTGCATTGTCTTGGTGGAGATCTTCAGATCTTCAAGGACGCCTCAATCTCGCGATATGTCACACGTCTATCTCCAATGATGAGTTTGCGCACAGCATCGACGTTTTCCTGGCCGACTGCCGTTTTTGGTGCACCCACCCTGGGATCGTCGTTAAGACTCACCCGTCCACGTATAAATTCTCCATACCAAAGAGAAATTGTCGACTGATGTGGCGCTTCGTTGTTGAAAACAGAAAGTAACTCATCAAGGCATTCTTGTTGCGATAATTGTCTCTGAAAGTTGTAATAAGTTATGGCGCGAAAATGTTCTCGGTTAAGTTCCATTTTTTTAATGACCTGGTGACTCTTAAAAAATCACTGTAGTGAGAACACTGCACGTATTGTTGTGAAACTTTGAATTTAAGTTTACTGAAGAGTGAGGTTAAGATTCAGTACTGACGTTCGGTCCGCGCGGCCTACTATGTTTCTATATGTAAAACTTAAATGACATCCCTCGTATAACTCATGTTTATAAGGAAAACGGAAAATTGAATCTAGAAAATCTAGAATCTATCATCCACTATCTTTAGTCCACAAGACCTCAATGAATAAAACACCAGAGTACCTTCGCAATAAGCTACAACAATTTGAAGACGATAGGAACTCAGCGACAAGAAATGGTGAATCTCTAGTTATACCCCACCATTCTATGTCGTTATACTCGTACAAGTACAGCTTTTCATACGCGGTCAAACACTACAACAATCTACCAACTGAGTATTGCAATTACAGTCTAATATATTTCAGGAGAAAAATAAAAGCAATGCTTCTATTCACATCTTCTACCTGATAATAATGAGATCAATTTTCAGGAATTCAGCTAAAGTAATACTGACGGTATGATTTTTTGAATCATTTTATCGTATGGGCACTATGATTTTATACTGAATGACTTAAAATCCAAACGTGAATCATTATTATTATTATTATTATGACAATTGAGACATAGTACTATAAGCTCATGCAGTAAATGTAGTGTACGGACACGTAACACAAATACATCAAATAGAAAAAGATAAAAAAAGACAGTTCATAGCTATAAAGTTTGTACACTCCTCCAGCTATCATACTGCACTTTGAAGCTATTAACTGAAGTAGCACCAACCACACTTTCAGGTAAACTATTCCAGGTGTTGAATATGCGGTTGGGAAGAAACCACTGTCGGTCTGTTGTTTTAAATGGCTCCTTATGCAGTTTGAAGCTGTGTCCGCGTAGATTGCTGCGCGACGGACGGTATAGATGCATGAGGTTGGTGCCCATCAAACCATGAAGTATCCTGACCGTAACTATAAGATCGCCACGAAGTCTTCGCTCAGAGAATGAGGTCAGGTTGAATAATTCAAGGCGATCTTCATAGCTTGGTCTTCGTGCTCCAAATGGGATACGAGTAGCCCGACGCTGTACTGATTCGACGAGATTTCTATCGCGCAGAAGCACAGTGTCCCATACCGGGCCAGCGAATTCAAGAATTGGCCTCACGAATGCCTTGTATATGTAGGCGCAAATGTTGACATCGGATCCTTTGAAAGACCTCTCCAGCATGTATAGAAGTTTCTTGGCTTTTGATGAAACGTGGTGAATATGCTCTAACCAGGAAAGACGATCGTTGACTACAACGCCCATATCAGTGTGACTGGAAGCTGCTTCGATGTTGTGGTCAGAGATCTTGTATGTAAATCGCGGATTTGTCTTCCCGAGGTGAAGGACACAACACTTAGTTAGATTTAAGGGTAAAAGCCAACTGACTGACCATTGACAAACAATATCAAGATCTCGTTGAAGCATAGCAGAATTTACGACAGTATTGTAAATCTTGGTGGCGTCGGCATAAGCTGAACATGTGGAGGAAATCAATGCGGACAGGTCACTTGTATACAGAAGGAACAGCACTGGCCCCAAGACAGAGCCTTGAGGAACTCCACTTGCTACATGATGAATGTGAGACTGGCTATCACTGACGCGCACAGAGAAAGTCCTCCCGGTGAGAAAAGGCTTAATCCACAGTAACAACTCGCCTATTATTCCCATACATTCCAACTTAAACAGAAGCCTTCTATGTGGTACGCGATCGAAAGCCCTAGAAAAATCTAAGTAGATTATATCAACAGGAGTCTTTGTGATACTGAGTCCAATCGTTGAGAGAGTGGAGAAGGTTGGTCATTATTGATCGACCAGGGAGAAATCCATGCTGATTCTTAGGGATAAGGTCATTTTCGAGAGCAAATGACAGGAGCTTATCTAATATGATTCTTTCAGCTATTTTGGCGGCGATAGGAACGAGACTTATTGGTCGATAATTTTTAGCGGAGGATTTGTCGCCCTTTTTGAATACAGGGGTAACAGAAGCACTAAGCCAGCATGAGGGTAGGGTATGAGATCTAAAAGACGATGTGAATATCAAGCTTAATGGTAGGGCCAGTGCTGAAGCGCAGTTTTTAAGTACAGCAGCCGTCATCCCATCTTTACCAGGGGAGGAAGAGGTCTTCAGATTTCGCAGGTGCATTAATACATCTTCAGTCAGGAACTCAACTTCGCAAAGGCTGTTGGGACACCTATGGCAGATAGTGGTCGGTAGAAGGTCTCCATTAGGCTCATCGACGAACTCATCACTAAAGGACTCTGCAAGTAAGTTGGCAGATTCGGTGGCATCCATGTGGAGATGACCGTCAGCGTCGCGGATCTGAGGTGATGAAACTTTGGAATTCAGGTTTGTTCTTAGATACCGAAACAGCTTCTTCGTATTTTTGGAGGTAACGAGTTTTCGTTCATAAGCATGTTTGGCATTATGTAACGTTCTAGATAGGAGGTTAGACAAGGATCGATGAGACACGTAATCTTGTGAATGGCCACTCCTCCTAAACCGTTGCCACAAAGATCCTTGTGATGAAGCATCCTCGACATGTTAGAGTTGATCCAGGGCTTTGAGGGGTCGCAGTATACCTTCTTTTCAACAGTATAGAATATAGAATACTCGCATAGATTCAGACGTTATTAGGCAATTGTCACAAATCACATGTATTTATTATATTACGACTCTATTCTTATTCATGTTGTTAATTTCTTTTTATAGCTGCATTTTATACCTTAGTTGAAAAGGTATGTTATTATACAGGGTGCAAATAAAAGGTGAATTTTGCCCTAAATTTTTGAACACCTTGTGGAAACAATGGATTACTGAATAATGTGCCTTCGTATGAGAATTTTAAGTCTTAACTTTCTCAACAGTTCTTTTTGATTCATGTCAATATCACCGTTATTGAAGAATATATGGTGTTATGAAGAAAATCATGCGAATCATAGCCATAACTAATTTAATTTAAAAAATTGCAGTGGTAAGAAAACTATGCGAATTATAACCATAAGCATTTTAACTTGAAAAATTAGAGTGACATCATAGGTGATTAGAAATTCTTATCGAAAACGAGTATTTCCTCCCCGGGCTAGACTAACAGCTCTCATCCTCTCTGGCATAGACTCAATTAAATCAGCTGATGTGTCTTGGGGCATTTGCATCCACTTTTATACCAGCGCCTGTTCCAACGTAGCCACAGTTTGAAGTTCTACCTAAGCCTTCTTCCTAATGTATCCCCCATGTGCTCAATGAGGTTGAGATCCGGACTCCTTGGCGGCCAGTCTAGTACTTGAATTTCAACATCGTTGAGGTATTGCCTAGTCATTCTGGCGATACGTCAGTCAAGCATCATATGGCATTAGGAGAAAATTTTCTCCCATAAAAAGCATATGAGGAGCCACATGTTCTTCCAAACACTTAACAACAACGATGTACCTGTTGGCAGTAAGGTGTCCTCCTCGTAGTGAAACAAGATCTGTGCGGGATTTCAACGGAATACCGCCCCATACATCACTCCTCCACCACCAAATTGCACTCTAGCAGCAAAACAGCATAGCGTTTTCCACGTCTTCTCCACACAGCCTACTTAGAACAATTTCTTACCCGGCAAAGTCTGCTTGAAATAATTTCTTGTTTATGGCTATGATTCGCATGATCTTCTTCAAAACAACATATATTCTCCAATAATTCATATATTGACATGAATCAAAAAAGGACTGTTGAGAAACGCTGAGGCTTAAAATTTGCATACTACGACAGATTATTCAGTAATCCAATGTTTACACAGAAATTTACGGCAAAATGCACCCTGTATAACAACAAACATTTTCAATTTTTTGCAGGATCGACAGTCGATAATGAGGAAAATGAAATTACCTACAAGTTGACGGAAAAATTAACGAAATTGATGCAAAGATTAAAAAAAATATTTAAAATCTAATTTGAATAAAATTTTGTTATTCCGGTTAACTTTGCGTCGCAGTGTATTATTATTATTATATGTACGGAGAGGTGCACAATAACAGCATAGTTGCCCCTCTTTTGTGAAAACCAACAGAACCTCCGCTCATCTTGTCCGACGAAGCAAGCTTCCCGATAGGGTGTCATTCCGATCAATCAAAAGCATGACGTTTGATGGCAGTGGACCGTCAATTATTCCGGTAGGCCCAACAGCAGCTGGCAGGCCCTGATAATTAATAACTTTTAATTAAATTGCCTTTTGGTATTCTGCTCGGTCAAGCATCGCCGGCAGTTTGGATAATGGCACGTGGAAGCTCTGTTGAGATAATCACTAATGATATATTGCTTCGACTTTGAGTTACCACCGGTTAAACAGAAAGTTGCATAATATTCGAATGACGAGTTTGTCAAATAATGCAGAACAGAAATTATTGCTATTCTGGCGCAAAGTTGGATTCAATAGAAGACAAACAATAATAGTCGAATGAGTTAGGGATTGCAATCCCGCAGTTCACTAAATCCCGCACACTGAAATAATAATAGTAACAATTGTAACTTTTATTTAAATTGCTTTGCTTATATGAAACGTCAGCAGGAAAAGGTCGGACTTGCATAAGCGAAGGAAAAATATACATGACTAAATAAAAATGAAATAGATGTTATAAAATAGGTATCAAAAATAGTATGTTTTAGAAGTATAAATATTTGATGTAGCATAAACGTAAATAATCAATAACATAGATAAATATTCAATTATTAGAGATTATAAAACAATTGCAGAGAGTGATGTCACATGCCAAAATCACGTAACCTTTTTTTACTGTTTATCACTTATCCGTAATTTGAATTTCTCTTCATTGATAATAGAGTGCCCATTCCTAGGCCAAACCCTTTTCAATGATTTTCTTTTGGCAAATTTAATAGTTTATTGATTGTATAATTTCACTCGTATTAAACCTTTCTTCCTCAGCGATTCAGTATGGTGTTGACGATCAGCAAAAAACTCTGTAGTTTTTCTCCGTTAGTTGAGTTCCTATAAAACATATCTTCTTCAAGGTCACTCAAGATACCTTCTTCTAGAACGTTACGTGTTCTGCGTGACTCGCTTTTCTGTTTCCTCCCGTAGATTGTTCCACAATCTAGACACCCTCGGGACAAAGGAGCGGTCGTATCGGCCAGTTCTGGATGTACGAAGTTTGACACGGTTAGGATGGGACGCCGAAGTCAGGCGGGTCTGTCTGGCAGGCACATCGCGCGGCGGCATCATGGAAGAGAGCTCTGAGTAGCAAAGCCCGTTGGTGTAGCGATAGAAAAGAGCTAGATCGCCGACGACCCGCCGGCGCGAAAGAGTCCCGAGACTGTCTGTTAGAGAAGAGTCATCGATCAGTCGGACCGCCCTCCTCTGGATAGCATCGAGCATGGACAATGTAGTCGGGGCGGCAGCACCCCAAATGTGTGAGCAATACTCGAGGCTAGGCCTTATCTGGGCCTTGTATAGAGTGAGAAGGTCATGCGGAGAAAAGTACTTCTTAGCCCTAAACAAATAGCCTAGCTTTTTCCCAGCAGCTGCAGCTATTGAAAAGATGTGTTCGTGCCAGATCAGGTCCTCGGTGATCTGGACTCCGACCAGCCGAAATGAATGGCTCTTTGGTAGAACTCGGCCGTCCATCGAAACTGTATGAGCGCTAGGACGCTTTTTGTTCGTCAAAGTACAGTACTGTGTTTTGGAAGCATTGAACTGTACAAGATTGTTGCGTCCCCAAGCAGTGATAGCCTCCAGGTCTCTTGTCAGAGAAAAAGTCGTCGCTAGTCTTCTTTTTTCCAGCTCAGCGGCAGAGATCGGCTTGTCACTCTGAATTCCTGCATGTAGAGTGCTGTCATCAGCGAAGCTGTGGATTGGGTTGATCGTGCAGGAAAGGAGGTCGTTGATATGTAAGAGGAACAGTGTTGGAGCCAAGACCGATCCCTGGGGAACACCCGCGTTGACGTTGTGGGATGAAGAGGAGAATCCGTCAATTACGACGGATATCTTGCGGCCAGAGATAAAGTCAGCCACCCATCTGCAAAGCTTTTCTGGGAGGCCATAGGATGGAAGTTTGCTTAAGAGGGCAGCGTGCCACAGCTGATCGAACGATTTCGTGATGTCAAGAGCAACGACATGAGCCTCACCATGAGATTGGATGAGTTTAGTCCACAATTGCGTGACGTAAGCTAGGAGGTCCCCTGTGGATCGTTGGTGCCGGAAACCGTACTGCCTGTCGCTAATCAAGCTGTGACGTTCGAGGTAGTCCAGAAGCTCGCGATTTATGCACCTCTCCATCACTTTACCTATAACAGAAAGCAGAGCTATAGGCCTGTAGTTGTAAGGGTCGGTCTTAGATCCTTTTTTTGGGATGGGCTGTACATGAGCAAATTTCCAGTTTTCTGGGAAGGTACCGGATTCATAAGATATCTGGAAGAGACGCGAAAGAACTGGAGCAAGCTCCGCTGCACATCTCTTCAGTACAATGGCAGGAATCAAGGCCAGACCAGAAGCTTTGTTGATGTCGAGCGACAAGAGCACTCGTCTTACGGTCTTATGCCTGAATGTTACCTCCCGCATAGTGTGGGGAACCCTTTGAATTGACGGCTCTTGGGCGTTGGTGGGGACGTCCATGGTTGAGTTGGCAGCAAAGATCTTGGCTAGCACTTCCGCCTTGGCCTTTGAGTCGAATACAATAGTTCCATCCTGACACGTAAGTGGTGGAAGGCTACTGTGTGAGAAGTTCTTTTCAATCTGCTTGGCCAGCGTCCAGAAAGACCGACTGACATTGCGCTGCGACATTACCCTGTGCCTAACTTTTATATCATGCTGGTTTTTGGCATTGCGAACCGCATCGTTATATTTGTTTCTGGACTCGACGTCGGCTTGTCTGTTCTCTACAGTGGGGTTTTGTAACTAGGTTCTGTGTGCCTTTATTTTCTGCTGGCGAGCAGTGTCACACGATTTGTTGAACCAGCCGCTGGACCCTGGTTTAGGAACTTTCGCTGTGTGAGGGATGTATTCCTCCATTCCGACGTGGATAATTTCGGTTATCGAAGAACAGACAGTCGACGCATCCACGTCAGTGAAACAGACATCTCTCCAAGGAAAGCTAGAGAAGAAGTCTCTGAGCCCCTCCCAGTCGGCATGTCCATAATGCCAAGTTTTGCGGCCTGTGCGAGTTTCTGCTGCCACAGCGGCTTCTGACCGAAACCTAACCTCCACAACACCGTGATCTGATTGACCCAGGGGGGACAGGACAGCAGTGCTGTAATGGACAGGATGCGTGGTCAGAAAGAGATCCAGCAGGCTACTGGCGTGTGACGAGACGCGGGGCAAAAAAAGTAGGGCTCGTCACCACCTGGGTCAGCCCTTGAGTAAGAGCGAACGCTTCGACTGCACGACCTGCTGCATCGGTCTTATTTGAGCCCAACCAAAGTTCATTATGGGCATTGAAATCACCGAGAAGAACTACCTCTGAAGCGGGGTGATTGATGTTCAAGAAGTCGATCTGGACGGCGAGGTATTCGAGTAGGTCATCCCAGTTATGGTTCGAGGGAGAGCGATAAAGGCAGCAAATAAATTTGGGTGATGTTTTGGAGTTGAGGCGAAGCCACAGAATGTCCTTCCGGTCTGATTCCAAAGAAAGATCCCTGGTGCAGGAAAGACTGCTGCGGACAAAAGCCACAACTCCCCCGTTCTTTCTCAGATTGGAGTGCACCTCGTAGTTTGGGAAGTTGAGATGGTTAATCGGTGCAGTCTCTGAGATTTTTGTCTCCGCCAAGAAAAACACGGCGGGACGATTGGATTGCAGGTAGTGATGAACAGCATCAATGTTGCTGTTGATCCCGCAGATGTTCGAAAAACAAATTTTATCTTCGATGTTGTTCCCTCGAGCCCACCCTCCACCCGGACATTCCGAGAGTGGAGTGAGTTTACGTCCGCAGTTCTTAGTGCTCGAGGGATCCATCATCATTAATTTCTTTGTTTTGGTAGATAACCGACTGCATAGCTTAGGTGTGGAAACATGCGGACATTTATAAGACACCCTGGGAAAAGCTAGCGGGTGGTACTGCCTCGGTCGACTGGTCCTTGTCTACCACCTTCTTTTTACGTGTTAGTGATGTTAAATAGACCTAAAGTGGCCCGTTGGCGGACTTGTACCGCCACCCGGCAATCGGTACTGAGGTATTCCTTAACGCGTGCACAATCACTTGGACGGGAAGAAGTTGTATACTGGATACAACTTCCGGAACAAACATTTGCCACGGCCCTCGCTCAGTAGGGGACATCATTTTCCGGACTCTGGGATATTAGGCCCCAAGCACCAATTCATGGACTAGCACCCTTTGTTTTGTGTACCTTAAGTTTTGGTTTGGGTGCTACGTCTTCCATTTTTTTATGGGGTTTTGACCCTCAGCGGTATGTTCTTTTTTATATACCTTCGGACCATGTTTATCAGTCTATCGGTGTGTCTGTACCCTAATTCTTGTACCTGGGCGAGGAAGAAAATGGCGGTGGCGTTTTAAAATGGTTGGGGACTAGAGAGAATCGACTAGTTGTATATGGACCTGTTTAGCTGGGCTGACTCATTCATTTTTTTTTTTGTTAAACATGTTTGCATATAGAAACATAGTAGGCCGTTCTCACTACAGAGAATTTTTAAGGGTCACCAAGTCATTAAAAAAATGGAACTCGACGGAGAACATTTTCAACTCTCAGAAACAATTATCTCAACAAGAATGCCTTGCTGAGTTACTGTCTGTGTCCGGCAACGAAGCGCGAGATCAGTCGACAATTTCCCGTTGGTATGAAAATTCAAACGTAGACGGGTGAGTCTTTGCGACGATCCCAGGGTGGGTGCACCAAAAACGCCAGTCACCCAGGAAAACGTCGATGCTGTGCACAAACTCATCATTGAAGATAGACATTGAGGCGTCCTTGAAGATCTCAAAGACCTCAATTCAAAAAAAAAATTTTTAAGAATTAGGAGTAAGAAAATTAGTTATCGTTGTTGACTGAAGAGCAGAAAGCAGCCAGGGTTAATTGATGTCAAAAAACACTTGGCCGTTTCAGTTCCGGAAACTCAAAAAATGTGTACTGCATTGTTAGTGGTGGTGAATCGTGGATTTACTGTTATGAACCAGAAAATAAACGACAGTAGGCTGTTTGGGTGTTCCAAGTTGAAGAAAAGCCAACAAAAGTCATCCGTTCTCGAAGTGTTTCGAAATAGATGGTCGCGACATTTGTGTCAAAAGCGGGACATATTGCAACAATTTCTCTTAATCAGCAAAGAACTGTTACTGCGGATTGGTATACCACCAAGTCATCACCGAGCTTCGAAAAATCAACCCCGAAAGAAGAATCATCCTCCACCAAGACAATGCAAGCTCGCACAAAGTCCAAAAAAGAAGGCAGTACTTAACGGAAGAAAACGTGGAATTACTGGACCATCCTTCATATAGTCCCGATCTAGGTCCTAGCGATTTCTTTACTTTCCCGAAAATTAAAAACAGACTGCGTGGTCAAAGGTTCCAGTCACGAGAAGAAGCAGTTGACGCATTCAATAACGCCGTTTTGGATCTGCCAGAAATCGAGTGGGATAAGTGCGTCGAAAATTGGTTCGAGCGCATGCAGATGTGTATTAATCTTCGTGGAGAATACTTCGAAAAACAATAAAGTCATTTAAAACTACCTACCGTGTTGTTTTTGTTTCCACATGCAATACTTAAAAGATACTAGCTCAAAGAGACTAACTATAACTATGAACTGATTACAGCGTTGCGAAGAAAGTGCAGAGCCAACCTACTTGAGCAGATTTTTTTTGTCTTGCAATTATTTTTCCACGACATGTATACTGTATTAGATCCAAAAAATGATGCCTAATTCTACGTTATTTTTTAAGAAATCGGTGCTTCATAGATTTCATCAAGCAGAATTAAAGTGTACTTGAGGATTTAGAACCTCTAGAAGATATAGGTTTTATTATTGAGTCGCAGTACTGAGAAGTTCATGTGTGTTCGACCACAGCATAATTATAATTAAGCTTTAACCGATGTCATTGAGATGTAAAATCGATACATTTGTTTACATCCAGGTTTGCGTTATTTGATGTGCAGCAAAGCACTAATAAGTGCAGCCTAGTAGAATCACTGACATGACAATAATAGCGTGTTCCTAGCAATGGTATGTCGCTTAGAACCGAGCAATTTGCGCCTCCATTTGAGCGAGAAAAGCTGATGATGTAAGTTGTGTACGGCTGTCCATTCATCTAGATCAAGTAGTCCAGTCGCCAGCACCTTCGTTAGTAGGAATATTATGCGCGTCACGGTACTGAATTTTTTATTATGTTTATCACTGGAGAAATAGGAATAGTGATTAGAAAAGGAGACAGCTAAGATAAATACCTTCCAGGGTAGGTGTTTTACGGAATTTATTTTAGCACCTTTGCTGAAAGTATGGACAGGTGAGCTTCAAGTGACTGAATAACTATTGCTGGTACTGCAAACTAGAGGAACTACAAACATGACCTTGCACCTGAATGCTGTCATCTTCATTTTCCCTGCATGCTTGGACTTGGGCAAAGCGACCCAGGTGACATAAATAGTGCTTTTGCTCTACATGTTGAGATATACAACATACTAAATGAAAAAAGATTCCGTAAGCCATTACTTGCAGACATAGAAAATGTGCTCAGCAACTGGCAAGTCTTGTAGATACTTCGAATACTCACATTACTTTAGTCACGTAGTCAGTTGCTATACACATTCTTCATGTCAGGCGGCCTCTCAGAGTGGTGAAGCTCTAATCTAGTCGATCAAAAATCAGTTTCACAAAATACAGCGGAGGTGGAACAACCCTATCGAATAGTGCATTAGAATAGTGGTGAATTCATGCTATGGCCATAGATCATTTCCCTGGTTGATCGGATTAGAGGAAAATAACAGTATGAACTTGGCTGTTGTACTACGTTCACTTTGTTTCGCATCGAAAGTAACTTTGTGAGTGCATAGTTCAGTGCTACCTGTATCAGAATTTTATCATACGAGTACCCCATTATGCATTATGAGAGACCAGGTATGTATCTCTGTTATAGTATAGTATAATTGATTAAAATTTAGGGCAATAAAAAATATGAAAGATGCCTTTTATTTTTCGCTACTTGTAATTGTGATTTGCAGCCTTCAATAAGGATAACTTTTTTAACACGATAGGTTGTTGTATGTAGTAAATAGATTTCAAAGGAATTACCGCCAATAACCGCCACCATGGAGAATATAATATTGATTTGATTTTCTTTACTGTAATCTAGGTAAATAAGCAGAAATTTAAATAGGAATTCTGAAGGAGGATTATATAAATATATAGCTGTTTTCATCACTTAAGGGCGAATGCTATTTTGGGGCCATATGGAGTAACAATCTCCCTGCAGACATTCGTCAGAAAATTTCTGACTAAAGAGCTGCAATTAAGCAAGCGAAGAGGTCTTGATACCCAGATGACATTCACAGAGCAACGATTCTTGTTCATGAAGTGAGAAATGCTCTTCATGAATTCCGTAATGAGCAATGGAGCGACTTTCTGTCGGGGATGCTTGACTCAAGTATTCCTCTCTGGAAAGTTGCAAAATGGCTCAGAAACGGAAAGCATAGTCTGTAGGACAGAGGAAAATGTCGAAGTTTTCGCTGATGCAATTGAAAATCAGTTATCTAGCAACTATGACCTTGATAATGACCTCGACGAGGAGCAACATATTGTAAGATCCGTCAGGAGAAATTTTAAGGCCAACGGCGTCAGTGGCAGTAGTGCTTCTCTTAGTGATTTTTCCTCAGAGGTATCTTCAGAAGATTCCTCAACTGAAGAGCTGCATGGCACATCAGCGGAATCTCCTGAGACTCCGCATTGCACAAAAGCAGAGCTCCAAGGTCATATTAAAGACCTTAAGGTGCGTAAAGCACCTGGAGTGGATCGAATCACTAATAAGGCGCTGAAGTTACCTTCGCGGAAGTCCTTAATTTATCTCGTGGCAATAATCAATGCCATGCTAAGGACCAAACACTTCCCAACGGCGTGGAAGACCGCTGATGTCATAGTGATTCCAAAGAAGGTGGGTTCGATATTCCTTCAGGATTATCGCCCCATTAGTCTACTGTCAGCTCCTTCTAAGCTCGCTGAAAAGTTGATTCTACGTCACCTTGAAAATTTCTCAGCAGACCACAATGTGATTCCTGACAGGCCTACAGGCCATAAGGCTTGTTGAACGAGTAACCAGGGGATTCACCCATATCGAAAGTACAGGCATCTTGCTTCTGGATGTCTCAAAGGCAAGGCAAGGTGTGGCACAAGGGCTTTCTCTAGAAATTGATCCATAAGGGCTTCCCCTTCTGGCTCCTAAAACTTGTGAAATCCTTCCTCGAGGGTAGGAAAGTTCGGATCAAAATTAATAATGTTCTGTAGACAACATGGCCCATCAAAGCCGGTGTCCCTCAGGGTTCGGTTCTTGGACCAGTCCTTTATTCACTTTTTATTCATGACGTCCCTTGCCCCAGCAACTGCGAAATCTATCTTTATGCTGATTACACTGCCCTGGTGGCCCAGTCGTGATCTGGGGATCTAGTCTCCGACAGGCTGCAAAGTGCAGTGGACAAGGTATTGGAATGGGTGAATCGGTGGCTGATCAATATTAATCATTCGAAAACGCAGGCAATCTACTGTACTAAAAAACGTAGCTGCGTGCCGTCTGAGGTTTCAGTGAATGGAGCTCGTGTACCATGGGAAAGCTCTGCTAAGTATCTCGGTGTCACTCTTGAGAAGGAAATGACCTGGCAGAAGCACACTGAAGCGTTAAAAACTAAATTTCAAATCTCGTTTCGGCAACTCTACCCTATGCTATGTAGAACATCAAAATTACGTTTGATCAACAAAGTTCGGCTATACAAGATGGTTATTAGACCAGCGATCACTTACGCAAGTGCGGCTTGGTGTTTTCTCGCCAAAACGCATTTGCGTAGCCTGCAGTCACTAACGCCCCATGGTATGTTTCCAACGAGACCCTTCACAGAGACCTTGACATCCCTTACCTAAGGGACTACATGAAACAAGCGCAGCTACGTTATAGTCAAGCGGACTCGCATAACAACCCTTTGTTGCGCGAGTCAGTAGACTACACAGTCGAGCAAGTTCGCAAGCACACAAGGCCGCGACTCGCACTGTGAACAAAATTAAATCGTGCGACTTTAGGTGCAACCAAAATTATAATTTTTCTTCAACAACCAATCCCAAAATTAATTTTAGGACCAGTTTAAAATTGCCGAATACTAATTAGTAATGCCAAGGTACCCCTCAAATTGACGCACTTCTTTTTTTCTTTGCTCTCCCTCCTTCCTTCCTTACTTTCTTCTTCCCTTCTTTCTCCCTGACCTTGTTTGGTATTTGGGCAGCCAGACCTGACAGACCTACTGACTTACAAGACTTCAACCAAGAGCAAAGGTCCTACGGACCGTTCTGATATACAATGACGAATAGATGGAGTAACAATTGTTATATTGGATATATGGACAGCCAGCAATTGCTCAGTTTCGACCATAAATTACAGTCTCCGAAAACTTACCTGGTAAATCAAGACAATTATTCTGAAGAGCTCCATGATATCAAATATAAATTTTCAAGGTATAAGTCAGAATATCAGCAAAAATGGCAGAGGCCGGGAAAAATTATTTCAAGCGATATCGAACAAATTTCGCTGGAGAGTTTTCAAGAGAATCTTGTAACATAGATATCTTGAATAGACTGCTTCTAAGTCTTGATCCCGTTCTATCTGGTATGAGGCCACTACCGAAGAAAAGAGGCAAGCCGTTTTTGAGAGAGACCTTAACCCAACCTTTTTCTCCTGAATAATCAAATCAAATAGCTCGCCAGAGACTTTTGGATTCTGAAAGCTGTCAAGGTTGGGAATCGTCAGAAGTGTATTGTAATTTGTCAAATTAAATGACTCACTTATAACACGAATCATTGTATCTGTTTTTATTTCTTAACTCAAAATATGGAAAACTGTGTCAATTGTTTACAAACTATTTAGAAACTTAAAGTATAGTAAACTTATTTAAATAACTCCTTTGCGCCGCAAAGCCCATACAAAGCTGATGAAATTACTTGGTTGCAAGATTAATACCGTACTTCAAAAACCAGATGTCCTAGATTTTGCAGAATATTCTTTTTAAATTAGTAGCCCAAAATTAATATTAAGTGGTGATAAATTAATATTGTTTGAAGACATGGCATTTACTTCTCTGCGGGCATTAAGAAACAACCTAAATTATTTATTAGGTGGAATCGGAACGGCAAGGAATACAATATTTAGAAGAATGTGAGAAGTTTTGTTCTCGAGTTTGATCGAATTTCTACATATTATTATTAAGAAACCGTTGAAAGACACTTTGTGCGGCCTCAAGAAACAATTGAGGTGCGGATGATCTCGAAAGTTGCAGTTTTTTTTTATTTTTTGGCTTAATAATCAGTATTGTTTTGAGTATAAAATGTATAAAACATCTAAAATGCTGTTTTAGTGCCCTATTTGTTGTTCTGTGATTGACATTTCCTAAAGAGGTGTACAGAGATCCGACAAAAAGTGTATAGAGGTACGACAATCTATGCAAGCTTTCTAGCATTAATGTGATAGGTTTGAATGTTTAGCTGTACCCTAAATGTCCAGATAAAAAATATGTAACTACGGGTAGCAGCTATCTTTTATTGTAAAATTTCCTCGCCTGCATTTGACGTGGGGCTGTGGAGTTCGAAGTTTTAACTGATTTTCATTATACACATCAATATATATATGAATTGATTTGTATAATAAGGCCATCAGTGTGTTTATCTGACACTATTACTTTTATAACGATGTCTAAGCGCTTACTACTTCCATCCAGGTCTGGTTTTGTTGATGATCTACAAGAATTCAAACGTTTGCGCCGCTTGATAAAAAACCAGATTAAATCAGCGTATGATCAATATATTGAAAATATCCAGAATTCTTTAACAATTAACCCCAATGCTTTTTGGTCATACGTTCACTCCAAAAACAACACATCACCAATCCCAGGGATAATGAAATTTCAAAATAATTCTATAGATCAGCCTCAGGATATAGTAAACGCATTCAGTGAGTTTTTCAGCAGCGTCTATGTCACTCATAAGCCCCATAATAATGCCTCACTAAATGATAGTCATTTATTTGTCCATTTTCATCCAATTGAGGAAGATGAAGTCAGGAAGGCCATTAAATGACTAAAGGATAAGATGGCATCTGGTCTAGATGGCATCCCGTCCTTTATAGTCAAAGATCGTGTGGAAGTGTTTGTTAGTGTTCTAACTAGGATTTTTAATATATATTTGTCTTATAACAAAAAGATTTCCAGATATTTGGAAGATCGCTAAGGTCTGTCCAGTGTTTAAGTGTGGGGATAAGTCAAATATTGAGAATTACAGGGTAATCTCTATATTATGCATGTTGTCGAAAGTCTTTGAAATAGTCTTGTACAGTCGCATTTACACTGCCATCCAGCGTTCAGCTGTCATTGCATCAACACGGATTTGTCGCTAATCGCTCAACAACCACAAATCTATTTATAATAACGCAGTACCTCTCGGAAGCCATTGATAGTAATGAGCAAGTTGACGTTATTTATACCGACTTTTCGAAGGCTTTCGATAAAATTAACCACAAAACTTTATTAAATAAGTTAGGTGCACTTGGTTTCACCGATGATGCTAGGGAGTTGATGAAATCTTATTTATCCGATCGTAGACAATTTGTTAGCTATAATGGCTTACAATCTGAGACCTACTTGGCACCTTCTGAAGTTCCTCTGGGGTCCAACCTGGGACCATTACTGTTTTTGATATTTATTAATGACCTCTGTGACTCAGTTGAATGTGAACGCCTATGCTTTGCTGACGACCTACAAATTTATTCGCAGATAAATACTCCTGATGATTGTATCAAGCTACAACACCAATTAAATTTTGTGCTGTCTTGGTGTTTAGAAAACAAGTTGGAGCTTAACGTGTAATATAGTCAGCTATACCAGGAAAATTAATGTTTGCGAATATCCGTACTCTATTGATGGGTCTGTGCTAGAAAGATGCTCTGATGTACGTGATTTAGGTATAATCTATGATCAAAAGTTAACTTTTAGTCAGCATATAAATAAAAAAGCATCAGAATCATTGGCGGCTTATGGTTTCATAGTAAGGAATTCCAGGAATTTTCATAACATAAAGTCTTTTAAGCTATTATATTATGCTTATGTTAGAACCAAAGTCGAATATTGTAGTATTATTTGGAGCCCTTACTATGAATGCTATAGCACAGCTATTGAAAGAGTACAACGGAAGTTTATGAAGTTTGTTCTGTTCACGATTGATGGGACATATCCAGAGATAGGTACAAGTAACGAGGAACTATGTAGTCGCCTAGACATGTAGACTTTGAAAAAACGTAGGTACTGTGCCTCAATAATATTTGGCTACAAAATGATCAACAATTTAATTGATTGCCCCTTGATCCTGGAACAGATCAAGTTTCGTACTCCAACGTTTGCATCTCGCAATCATAAAATATTCGGGCTTCCTAGAGCTAGGACAAACATTCTTTTCAAGTCACCGTTATATGTAATGTGCTCTAACTTAAACAGAATTGGGTGTTACTGTGATATATTTACGACAAATGTTAATTACCTGCTAAAGGCAGCTAAGGCTCATTCGGACCAATAGCTCATGTTACAAATTTATACCTGTGTTGCATTTGTTGTTTTCTGTTTTCGTTTTTTTTTTTGCTTTTGTATTATGTTTATAAATTGTCCTATAAATGGAAAACTGTTGGACAATAAAGCTATTATTGTTATTATTATCAAAACATTATTGTAACTATTAAAAAATAAAAATTTACGAATTTTGTAATCATCCGTACGTCAATTGATTTTTCATACACTACAAAGTTTGTTTCAATCACTTTTTTAATTTTTCTGGCAGGAATATACATTCCAATATTACGACTATTCCGTCAGGAGTTCCGCAAGGCTCAATATTGGGACCTGTGCTTTTTCTGATTTACACGTGTGACCTGCATAAAGCAGTTGACAATTCAGGGATACAAACATTTGCTGGCGATACTCAAATAATATTCCATTTCGACGCCTCAGATACGCAAAATTCATCAGACATTTTACAGCTTGATTTATATAAGGTACATCAGTTTTCTATGGAACATAATCTTGCTATTAATCCAGATAAGACACAAGTGTTATTGTTTTGTTCTGATCAGAAGAGGAAAACTGTCGAAAATTCTTTCCATCCGACTATTGAAGCCATAACATTACTGCATACTCAAACAGCTAAGGTACTAGGAGTGGAAATTGACACAAAATTAAGATTCCGCAGCCAAATAGCTAATTTGATGAAAAAAACTTACCTGTGTTCTAGGGCTCTTTATTCCAATCGCTACTTGCTTAACTTTTAGCTGAGAAAAAAAAACTGTGCGAATCTTAGGTGATGTCAATGGTCAGTTACTGTGATGTCGTTTATTATCCATGTTTGGATCAATTGACCAAAAATCGTCTTCAAATCATCCAAAATAACTGTGTTCGCTTTATTTATGGGTTGCGTAAATACGATCATGTAAGTGATAAATATAGGGAATTGAACTGTCTTATAATAATAATAATAATAATAATGATAATATTTATTTACTCTAAAATACAGGGAACATGAAACGAGTAAATAAATATAATATATCCATAGGAGGACAACTAAAATATAATAAAATAGAGAGAAAAAAGAAATTATTGGTAAGAATGGTAGAGCATTTATTGTGTAATATTTGAGATTATTTTATTAATTTGATTTCTCCCAATCGTGTTAATAATTTTTTTTAATTTTTTTTTTAAGCCTAATATATTGCGTAGTTGTTTTAAATTATTTGGTAAATGTTCGTACAATTTTGGAGCTATATACAGGTGACATCGTTTCATTAGGGATTTGTTTGGTTTAGGAACATTTTTTGCGCGTAATTTATATCTGGTTTTATGATTATGTTTAATTATGTCGTGTTCACTAATAGTTTTGTGATAATGAGTGATGGTATGTAAGAAGTAAAGTTGTTTAGTATCATATACTTGTGCATCATTATATAAGTCATTAGTTGGGTATAATTTTGATTTGCCTAACATTGATTTTAAAATTCTTCTTTGAAGTACACCTAAATCGTTAAAGTATGTCGTGCATGCAGCACCCCACACTACTATACCATATGTTATGTGTGGCTCGACTAAAGCTTGATATATTATTCGTAGATAATGTTCAGTTAATATACCGGTTAGAAATTTTATTTTATATGCTATGAATCTAATTTTCTTTAGTATGTGAGGAATATGTACATCCCATCTCAAGTGGAGATCTAGATAAATTCCCAAACATTTTGTATCATTAACTCTATTGATTTTTATATTTTTATCATTTACCTTAAACCGAAGATGGTTATATTTTGTTAGATGATTAGATAGTGATGAAAATGGTAAAAAATGAGTTCTGGTAAAGTTAATTGTTAATTTTCGGTTATTAAACCACTGAATAATTTTGCAAAAGTCATTTTGGATAATATCTTTTAAGTCGTTCCAATCCTTACCTTTATAGAGTATAGCAGTATCGTCTGCAAAATTGACTATTTTACCAGTACTGTTAATTTTGAATATATCGTTTAAATAAATACTGAATAACAGAGGACCCAAAATTGTACCTTGTGGAACACCACATTTAACAAACATTTCTTTACTATACGAGCTTAATAATTTTACTGATTGCGGTCTATTTGATAAATAATTTTCCATTAAAGTATACATCTTTCCACGAAAACCTATTCTTTTTAAGATTTCCAAAAGTATATTGTGGTTAACTGTGTCGAACGCTTTTTGTAAGTCCACAAATACGCATATCGATGGTACTTTTCCATCTATATTTTGGGTTATTTCATCTACTATACTTAATACCCCATCTGTTGTAGATTTGCCCGCTATTAAACCATATTGATTTGAATTTAGAATTTTGAATTTATTAAGAAAGTTAATCATTTTATTAAGGAGTAATTTCTCAAAAACTTTAGCTAAACTTGATATAAGTGAAATAGGTCGATAGTTAGTGACGTCGGTATTATCATTAGATTTATAGATAGGTATGATGATTGCTGTCTTGAAAGCTGACGGAAATACTCCAGATTGGAAGGATTTAATGATATAAGCAAGTGGTTCTGTTATTTGTTTGGCCAGTATCTTTAGATGTTCAGCTCTAATTTCGTCAACTCCAGGGCTTTTTTATTTTTTAGAGTCATAATGGCATTGAAAACATCCTGATAGTCTACTTCAGTTAATACAAATGAATTATTAAGTCTTGTTTCATGCAGATGAATATCAGCATTTTGTTTGATATTATTTGCTAAGTTTCCTCCTATATTCGTGAAAAATTCTATGAACTCATCACATATTTGCTGAATATTGTCTGTTTTCTTTCCTGTTTTTGTTTTTATTTCATTAATATTGTTTTTTGAATAGGATGACTTATTGAATATATCATTGACAGTGGACCATAGGTGTCTAGAGTCATGTGAATTATTATTCAATTGTTTTATATAGCAATTTTTTTTGCTTTTCTCAAAAGTTCTATAAATTTGTTTTTATATTGATTATGATGATCTATATTTTCTTTCGTGGGTAAATATTTCATGATTTTATACAGTCTTTCTTTTTCATTTGCAGATTTTATTAGTCCTTTGGTCATCCAATCATTTCTGCTTTTTTCCTTGTGACTTATTTTAACCTTATAAGTACTAACTTCAATTACTTTTTGAATTTTGTGTATTAATAAATTTGTAGCTTCGTCTAAAGAATTTGTTAAAAAAATTTCGTCCCACGATTCCGTTTGTGCGTTAAATATTAATTTTGAGTTGTCAGTGAAATATTTGTATTCAAGGTTTCTTTCATTTTTTGCCCTTGGGCAGTTCTGGTTTTTATTTTGTGAAGATATCAATAATACAGTGGAATAATGATCTGTAATATCGGTTTCATAGATAATAAGTATGTAAGAAAAAATATTGGAAATATCCTTTATAAAGCAGTGATCAATGCAGGTTTTACTGGTGGGTCGTGGTTAGGAAGTTTGGTTAAACATAAATTCTTAGTTTTAGTTCATAAAATAATATTGTCATCAAAGCCTGAATATCTAAGAGCTAAGTTAAGAATTAATTACGAAGTGCATGACAGGGCTGTTAGGAATCGCTATAGTATCAGAACCACCCCACACACTTCTGCATTATTCCAACGAGGATTTACATATAATGCAGCACTATTTTACAATCAGTTGAACAACAGTATTAAATTGATGTCTTTGGAAAGTTTTCGTAAACATACTAAAAGCATGTTGCTCGCTATTGATTAAATAAACATTTCTGCTACAGATATAGATTATGCCTATTTGTATTTTATACTTAGTTATATATGTGTTATTTTTTTCATTGTTCTTATATTTTTTTTTCATGTTTTGAACATCAGATGTAACCGACATAAACACTTAAGTGTAAGAGTAGCCTTGGCTAAACTTCGCTGTTTATGTCCCTCCGGGTTATACAATAAAGACGTTATTATTATTATAATTATTATTATTATTATTATTATTATTATTATTTGATTAAGGTTGACTTATTCCTTATTTGATAGCTGGTTGAATAAAAAATCAAAGTGAATTCGACTTATAACGATTCTATATTTTTTTGAAACAATGTCCACGGAGACTGGACCATATCCCGTCGTATAGTCCACCCAAAACACGGAATGCGTAAAGGCTCGGCTAAACGCTATTGCTTCGCCGCTAGCCGATTTTTTTTTGTCGCTGACGACCCACTTTTTGACGGCATTGTCTCTATTCGCCATTCAACTGTCCTATTCTGTACTCTTTTAAGAGCACTCCCATGTACGTTGCCAACAATTATTTAATATGCTGTCGTTTCTGAAATGATGTGGCCATTATCGGAGTGACCATCAGTGATTACACCGTTATGGAAGGGCTCATCGGCCTGGCTACGAAATGAATACAGGCTGTCAGTGATGAGCGTTTACGCGAATGTATACTTCAATTATGTGCATTTTCACGTAGATAATACGTTAACAACGTAATGTAGGCAATGCGTAACCAATAACATGCCTAAGTTTATTGAGAAACGACAGAGCTTAAATGGAAGAGCATTGAACTAGCTTGTATTTACAATTTAGATGTATTTGTATCAATTCCATTTTCCTGCACAATAAGGTTGGTACGAGGGATGTCTTTTAAGTTTTGCATATGGAAATAAAACAACACGGTAGGTAGTTTTAAATGACTTTATTGTTTTTCGAAGTATTCTCCGCGAAGATTAATACACATCTGCATGCGCTCGAACCACTTATTCCACTCCTTTGCTGGCAGATCCAAAACGGCATTTTTGAATGCGTAAACTGCTTCTTCTGGTGACTAGAACCTTTGACCACGCAGTCTGTTTTTAATTTTCGGGAAAGTAAAGAAATCGTTAGGACTTAGGCCCGTATCGTCAGTCGTCCCTACAATTGTAGGGCGCCTTTATGGCCTCCTTGATTGTCATAGTTTTCTACTTCACCGTGTCAGCGCTCTATTTTGAGGTTATGTCACAAACATATATTTGCATCAAATTGTGCTTGCTTTTGAGTTATATCATGTTTTATCAGCCTGAAATTTCCTACGATTTAAAAAGAAAACTTATCTTTACAATAGGAGAGCGCTGACGCTGACACGGGACAAGTGTAATCTAGAAATTTTTGAAGGAGAGAAAGGGGTATGACAATCAAGGAGGCCATAAACGCGCCCTACAATTCGCTCACCGGCTGCAACATTGGCACACATCAAAACTATATAATTTCGAGATATAGCTGGTTTAAGAATAGCCAAAACAAATTTAATTATTTTGACGTGTAACGTGACTCTTAGGTGATCTCGCTTTCATACGGCTTTTCTGGCATTGGCATTACAATACATAATATCAATCAGAATTTGAGTTCTCTTTTAAATATGACATTTTGTTTTTTTTTAAATTTTGACTTGTGCCGTTTTATGAACGTAATTGTTGTCATTTTTGGAGTTGGAGCATGGTAAATACTCAGTATCATACTTTTCAAAATTTTAATTATCGCTCAACAACAGAACCTGCACATTAAAATGCGATACAAAAAATCGTATAAAGAACTAAACAATGTACTTTTGAAACAAATGAACCTGTAACTTTTCTGGAAATGAAAGGTACGCGCAACTTAAATTCTAGCTAATAATTTTATGATACAGGAGTTTTAAAGAGAAACTAATCGACATCGTTAGATACTTTAAGGCTGTTATAGAATGGGCTATAACATTTCTTTATAGTATTCATGCGTAACAGGAACATCAGTCCATCGTACTTCTTTTTTGATATCGGAAGTATATCTCGATAAGCCGGTTCCAACTTCACATTATCGAAAGTTTGATTTGTTCGGGTAGTTCTTTGTTTAATCTCAACAACTCTATATTCAGGCTCACTATAAGAAGTTTTGTATAAAAATTTATCTAGATTTTCTTTTTCTATCCTTATGATGGCTGCATTAGCCAGCTTTACAACCTCACCGGAAGAGTCCTTCTTAAAGTTAAAAGATGTCTGTTCAGATAACTTTTTTAGATCTACAAAATCGGCGTAGCTCATTTCTTGGACTTTGTAAGGTAATCCAGTCTTTTTGGCTGTCTGAACCAGTGATACGTACTGGTCAGGTGTATATATTGGACCTGATTTCAGGGCACGTTTAACATGTTTTTCAATAACCGAATGAACGTTATCGCCTTCGTTCTGCGTATGTCCTGTTATAAGGTATTTATGTGTAATTGATTTTATGTTGTATTTTGATAATGCATAAAAATATGCAGCGAGAATAAATTTCTTTTTTTGCTGTCCAGCGCAGTTGTCAGAATAAAAAACTACTTCTACATTTTCTTGAGCAGAAGCCTTGTATTCAAGGTATTTTAGTAAGCATGAACCAATTTCATTAGACCCGCGTCTTCCTTGACCCTCATGCCACATGAAACACACCACTTGTCACTGTCCCGTTTTATTCAAATCACACATAGTGAAGTTATACGTCGACAGTTTTGATTTATAATAAAAGTCAGAAACATCTCCTTGAGGACATGGCAGAACAGCTTGTAAGTCGTAACAACAAACCTGGTATTTATCACTGACTTTTTCTTTGTCGGCTAGTTTTTCTGCTCTGCTTATTTTTTTTTCATTTTGGTGTTGCTCATATAGCTTTTCTAAATCTTTCTTTTCCCCTTCATTTGCGTTGCCATAGGCAACGCACGTGTGGCATTGATCTTTTTTAGGAATGAAAAATGCTAGGTTAAATTCATAATTGAATATGTTTCTATACATAGTCAGTGTTGCCGTTGCTTTACCTCTAGCAACGCAATCTTTTTTGTAATCTCTGTATAAATCAGTGATAGTTTTGCTACCTTCTATGTATTTTTTCTCACTGTGAGCTCTTGTATAGTGACTCTCTATTTGAGGTATTGATGCAATATGAGCACGAACATCATTTTTAATTTCATCAGATATTCGGGTTTGATTACCATGTTTCCCCCTTTTGTCTTCAAAATCACCTTCAGCTCTTTTCGATATGACACTCCGAATACAGCGATTGCTGATGCCAAAAGTTGATGTGAAGAATTTCTTGCAAACCCTAAGTTTCTCTTCTCCTTTTTCCAAATGAAACGAATTATTATTAGTTCGTTTTCGTTTGCCATTGATTAGAATGGGATACGTGTATTTTGGTGTGATTTCTTGCATCAGAGTAGCAATAAACACCCCCTGTTTGTTAATATTGGCTAAATTCCAGAACTTGGTGAACAGGAACTTCCTATCCTCTTCAGTGAATTTTGCTGTACATTTTAGCTTGCAAGTGCCGTCACAGGGTTGTGTCATTTGTCTACTAGATACTGGTTTATTCTTGTTTAAGGTGTGGTATTCTTGTCCACTGTTTCTTAATAGCTTAGTTTTATTTCTTTTCCATTCACAGGGCTCTGCTTTTCTCTTCCTACTCTTCTTTTTCTCTGTGCATGATTCCGTCGGGCATTGAGAATGGTGTGATACAACTGGTTCTTCATAGTCAGGATCCATTATTGAATCGTCAGATGAAAAAGGATCTTCTAAGTCCAACTGCTCTTGTCCAGTTCCAATTACGTCTCTGCTTTCTTCCGCCTCCGAGAGCTCTTGCGTAGTTGTAGCACATGACTCTCCATCTAAAACTGCTTCTCTTTCTTGAATTCTGCAATTATCTGATGGAAAAAGACTTCCTACGCCTAGTTCCTCTACAATTTGGTTTTCAACAAGCTTGCAATCACCATCTTTTTCAAATTTCTTACTCCTAACAGAAGCTTCCGGGACTTGTGGAGATGTGTTTTCTTTGTCCGCTTCACTTTCTGAAGCTCGTTCTATGTTTTTAGGCGTTACGCTGGTTGAGTCTGCATTAGTAGCTTGAGGTACTATCTTCCACTCTTCGCTGGTGGGTCCTTTCTTTAATTTGATCCCTACCATAGAGAGCATTTTTGCGCTCCTCGTTTTTTCCATTGTACCCGACAATAACTGAAACAATGTATACTACTAATACTTGAATGCTATAAATTTCTTTAAACTGGATCAATAAACATCATAAAGACACAAACAATTTTCAAAATTGCGAGAGCCATTTTTGTCATTACTTTTCAGCCACAAAAATAAGCTACATCATGCAAAACAGATTTCTGTTTGCGTAGGCTTTGGAAAATACTTATCAGTTTTGTAGCATAACATACAATGCAAGAATGGCACATATCGCAATATTACCGTATTCGCTTATATAATTTGACCACAGTTTGGGTGCAATAATGACATATTTCGAAATATGCCACTAGTGATAGCTTGCATAAATATGCTTTGACCACTACCCAGGTTCAAGAAAGGCACATTTCGAATTATGCTATTATTGCTTACCAGTGTAAATAAAATTTGACCACTACTTTGATGCAATGAAGGCACATCTTGAAATATGTCGCTATTGCTTACCTGCACAAAATAGGATTCAGGAAAATGACGGTTTTCAGCCTTAAGTGTCACTATTACGTGCGTCCCACACAACTTCCGCAAGGCTACTGGCACGCTACTGGGTAGATGTGTCGGTATTGCCCGTAGATGCAAGGAAGATCAACTAAAATTCGGAAACGGCACAAGTGCCATCTAGCGGTTTCTATCACAATATACGGTTGTGCCAGTATTGCAGGAGATGAAGTGAATATTGATGGATGATTCGCGATTGAAAGTACGATTTTGGTTTTTTTTTGATTTGTGCCGCTATTGCAGCCGGTGAGCGAATTGTAGGGACGACTGACGATACGGGCCTTAGATCGGGACTATATGGAGGATGGTCCAATAATACCACGTTTTCTTCCGTTTAATACTGCCTTGTCTTTTGGGTTGTGTGCGAGCTTGCATTGTCTTGGTGGAGGATGATTCTTCTTTCGGGGTTGATTTTTCGAAGCTCGGTGATGACTTTTGGCAGATAAATCGTGGTATACCAATCCGCAGTAACAGTTCTTTGCTCATTAAGAGGAATTGTTACAATATGACCCGCTTTTGACACAAATGTCGCGACCATCTTTTTCGAAACTCTTCGAGAACGGATGACTTTTGTTGGCTTTTCTTCACCTTGTAACACCCACACAGCCGACTGTCGTTTATTTTTTGGTTCATAACAGTAAATCCACAATTCATCACCACTAACAATGCTGTACACATTTTTTGAGTTTCCGGAATTGAAACGGTCAAGCGTTTTTTGACACCAATTAACCCTGGCTGCTTTCTGCTCTTCAGTCAACAGGTGGAGTATCCAACGAGAAACTCTTACTACTTACTCCTAATTCTTCATGTAAACTTAGCAAGGCATTCTTGTTGGGATAATTGTCTCTCAAACTTGTAATAAATTATGGCGCGAAAATGTTCTCGGTTGAGTTCCATTTTTATAAAGACTCGGTGACACTCCACTTCACTGTAGTGACAACACTGCACGTATTGTTGTGAAAATTTGGACAGAACTTCTTTTTATCGCAAACTAGTGCCCAAAACATGTTGATTTTTGTTCGAATGTGTCAATGCATTGTTTTATGGTAAAATTTGTATTGTTGTATTAGGTTTACGTTGTATTAAAACCTATTGATATGTATCACTAGATTTTAATAGGGGAGTTATGTGATGGTTCTGAGTGTTCCCAAAATGTGAATTTCCCGCGCGTGCAGTGACCGGTTTCGTGGATAGTTAGCTCACAACGGCAACATTGTAGGAGCTTGCGGAGGCAGTTCGCCCTAGACACTCTAGAAGAGGAGACGCTCTTGCGCCGCTGCGGCCAACGTCTTGTAAAACTCTGTTTGTTGTTGGTGAATTTATATAGTGGATTATTTAGTGAATTTTATTAAGCACGTCCATCGCACCGTTTAATTTAAAACAAATGATCTCTGTTGAATTGTTTTTCTTCGATGCGCCATTCTTGAGTAAAGAAATAAAAACCGTTCTATTGTCTAACTTGCAGAATTATTATTAATCTTATTGGAAAAATTAAACACATTACAGGTAACGAACAACAACAACTGACAACATAAACAACGAAAGGATTTCAAAAATTGTTGATAATGGACCCCTTTACTTAGTATGCATGCTTCCGCCCTACTTCTCATGGAATTGCGCTCTCGTTGAAATATCCCTGGAGTGTTTTTTATTCTACCACAAGCTGCAACTATTATTTCTCTTAATTTCTCTACAGTGATAATGGGACTTGTGTACACCAGTGTCTTAAGATAGCCCCACAGAAAGAAATTTAAACTATTGAGGTCTGGGGACCTTGGTGGCCATTCTTGGGGCCAACCGCGGCCAATCCAACGATTTGGATAAACAGTCTGTAAATAATCACGAACCGCTACACTGAAATGCGCTGGTGCACCATCATGCATGTACCACATATTGTTTCTTAATATTAACGGAACATCATCAAGCAGCAAAGGCAACTGTTGTTGAAGAAAATTGAGGTAAGTCTGTCCGTCAGGTCGTCCCGTCAAGAACAATGGGCCTGTAAAGTGGTTGACAATAATTCCTGCCCTTACGTTAACCGAAAATTGGTGTTGGAAATGGGTTTCGGTTACAGCATATGGATTTTCTTCTGCCCACAAATGATTATTGTAGAAATTCTGAATGGAATTTCGAGAAAAATTAGCTTCGTCCGTGAACAAAACCATTGATTCAAATTGCGGATTTTGAGTAATTTTTTGAAGATAACACTGACAAAAGGTCACACGCCTCGGAAAATCAATGGGATGAAATGCCTGTGCTCTTAAAATATGGTAAGGATATAACAAAAAATCCACTAAAATTCTCTAAACAATTTGATGGCAAATATTTAAGTGTCTAGCGATCTTCCTCTTGCTCGTTTCGTGATATTGTTAGATTCTATTTCAAATATCTAAACTTGGCTCTACCTATTAGCACTGTTTTGTCGCTCACGCATGTGCGCCCAAGAACGGCGCGGCAGAAGACGTACTGCCGCGCCGGGCAGACACTGCCTGACATTGACCGTGAGTAGTCGTAATTGTAAAAATCTAACAATATTCTTCGACTTCGTGCAGCACTGCTTCCTCAATTTCAGGAGTTCTTACACTTAGAGGTCTACCTTGAGATGTTCCTTTTCGGACAGAACCAGCTTCAACAAGACGACGATGAATATTAGAAAAAGTTCGACTATCTGGAAAAGCACGATCGGGATATCTCTGGTGATAAATCCATATGGCTTGCTGATAATTACCGTCGGCAAGGCCATATACGTAATGCATTACTGCATTTGAATAATTCGCCATTCTTAACAAGATTGTAAAAACTAAATAATGAAAAAGATGTCACAGCGAACAGATTTGAATAACAGAGACTTGTCAGATGTCAAAATCCAGTGACATATTCCAGAGCAACTAGATATTTATTGCTAAATTGCATTCTTCAATTATTACATTAATTTTCTCGGACAATAGAACGGTTTTTTTGTCTTTACTTAAAAGTGGCGCATCGAAGGAAAACTATTCAAGAGATATCATTTGTTTTAAATTGAACGGGGAATTGAAAAATAATTTTTATTTGGCAAAAAACTATTGGCGTACCATTTTTTTCTTAAAAAATATCGAAGTCAATACCCGTACGCATGCCACTGCTGAGGCTAAACATTATTTTTGCTTTGGAAAATATGCAACTTTATTAACTTCCACTACGTACTAAATATCAGTGAAATATCTGAAAATATTAATTAATTTCCATTTTCTTCCTAAAACTTCAACACCCCGAGTTTGGTAAGGAAATATTTTTGGACCGTAGTTTATCAAGCAAACTAACATTAATTGTTCATGTAGATTCACACCCTTAAATATTCACATATCATTAAGTAACACCCTGTATAATTCCGTGAGATCGGTCTATACAACTGGATCCGTTATTGGACAGATCCACAACCTTGGGTAGTTCAATGCTTTCGTCTGCTTTAGTATCAAAAAAGTAAGTGGCAACGCGAGTGGGAAGCACATAGCGAAACAGCGGCCTGGAAAAAAGAGTTAATCCCGAATGTAGTACAATGGGTAAATTGCAAACACCGCAATGTGAATTACTACGCAGTTCTTAACTGGACATGGCTATTCTGGTTCATACACCAAAAGATTAAAAAATAACAAAGGAAAGCACCTGCGGTAACGAAGACTCGGCTGAACATACAGTGCTAAATTGCGAGAGATGGCAGGTATGGACAGGTACTGTCGACAGGCAATTTGGAGAAAAGACAAATGCGGAAAGCATCATAAGCCTCATGATGGAGAACAGGCAAAACTGGAATGTCGCACAAAAGTTCATCAGAAACGTGATGACAACTAAAAGACTAGATGGAAAACTGGTATAAGAACGGAGATAGCAAGACGGAATAGACGCTGCGACTTACATGAAGACATGCCACTAAAGTGGTGTTACCACGTAGTCGCGAGCCAGAGGAGGTGGTTTAGTGGGTAGTCAGTCTACTAGAATGTAGCTGGAACCACGGCGTATGAGGTCCGTAAAATGGATTCCACCTCCCGGTCCCCCTAGGACCACTAAAAAAAAAAAAAGTATCAAAAAAGTGTTCCAGACTCAATAGTGAAATCGTTTCTCGAAGAATGAGTGTATCAATACACCCACAAAATGGACACGTCTATTCCCAACCTACCTTCAATACATCGAAACATAACATAAAGTTCCGTATTCGGCAAGGCAGGCGAAGCGGTTCGACAGATAGCAATTCCGTCAACAACAATAACAAAGTGTAGCAGCAATTAACCCTCGAAACGGGCGGCGGTGTTGGCGAGAAAGGCTTTCGTGCCCCCGCAATTAGCGCCGGTTACGAGAATTGCAAACATTCAGGTGATCCGCCGGCGATAAAAGAATTGTTATAACTTTAGCAATAAAACAAATGCCGTCGCCACGCCACAGCCCGCTCCCCGTGAAGCCATCTCATCCCACCGCCAACCAGTTTTCTTTGCACGAAATTGTTTCGCGTGTTTCAGAGACGGGGGTGCGCGATCGTTTCGAAGGGAGAGGGTTGTAATGAACTTTGGTATGCAGAAGAATGGTGTTTGGAATACAAGGGGTTGTACATAAACGAGGATAGTACACGGACGTGCAGTATTGCTCTTCTATAATAATGTCAAAATATAACCGTTTGTTTCAACTAGTAACAATAATAATAATAAGCAGCGATAAACGAAATACTGGATAACTCTGAGAGTATTCCAAGCTGGCTAACAGCTGGAACAACTTACTTTTTTTTTATACTCTAACTACCACGAAGGCCTAAGGCCTAAACACCCATTAGGTACCGTGGGGCCATAAGGGGATACAGGGGAAAGGGGGAACGCCACACGGACTCCGGCGAGGGAACACGTGTGCATGCAACATGCACACATTCTGGCTCCGCCTACGAAATCCGCCGGGTGGTACCTCCACGTTCGACAGTCAGAAATCGTCTACCACCTACGGACAATCACAACATCCATAGCCGAGAGAAAAATTTCTCCTGGGACGGGACTCGAACCCGCACAGCGCACGGCGACTGATCAGGAGACCGAAGAGTCTGCTACTGCGGCCACCGCTGCTGTCTATTTTACCGAAAGGAGCAGATACGCAGGACGCTAAGAATTATAGGCCTATTACATGTTTTCCAACGATGTATAAGCTTATAACATCTGCTTTAGCAGCTCGCATGTACACCCATTTCACTGGAAACAACATACTGCCAGAGGAACAAAAAGGGAAATCTAGTCTGCCTAGACTTGTTCTGTCCCATTCCATATTTGTCCTCTCAGTTTATTAAAATAGCGTCTTCCTTATATGAATTTATTCCTATTTACCTGGAGCATCGTTATTCTTCTTTAGCTAACTCAAGCTGGCGTTACGGAAGTCAAGTTCTTATCCCACTGCAAACAGCGCAACAAAAGCCTTTTCCAGGTCGCAAAATCTGGCATAACGGTGATGCTAGTTAAGGTGGTTTCCAGGAGTCGCTTTCTTTTTTATTCATAAGGACTTGGTTTCATGAAACAATTCAACCTATAATACTCATGTCTGCACCCTATATATATATATAGCCGTATATACAGGGTGTCCGCAAAGTTGGGGTTTTCCTTTACACGACGTGTAGATCATGAAAACATAAGCAATTTTTCTTAGTACCATATACACCAATGTCTTAAGGGAACCGAGATAAAGGGCTCTGCAACATCAAAAATATCTGAATACCGTCCTGTAGCCGCGACATCACCGACTGGTACAAGGTCACTGGCTCAACCCGATGACATAACTGGGTCGGGGTCAGTGTGTCAGGTCTGTATGCAACCTTCAACCGACGGTTACGGTCACGCGTGTAGAGGTATTCGCGTAGACGAGAATTCCTCAACAAGCACTAGAGACGTGGCTAGAGAAGTGCAAGTATCAAAAACTAAAGTGTGGCAAACGCTGCGTGAAGAGGGGCTGTATCCGTTTCACGTCCAACGTGTACAAGCCCTTCAACCTGACGATTTTACAGCAAGAGTGCGGTTTTGTTAGTGGTTGTTGCATCAACATGACAATAATCCGGACTTTTTGAAGTGCATATTGGTGACAGACGAATCTAAGTTCACGCGTAATGGGGTGAATAACTTTCGCAACACTCATGTTTGGTCAGTAGAAGAACCGCACGCTGTCCGTCGGGCACATTTTCAACAAACGTTTTCGGTGAACGTTTGGGCTGGCATGGTGAATGGTATGCTCATTGGACCATTTATTCTCCCAAATCGATTGGACGGGATGCAATACCTAGACTTTTTACGCAACATTTTGCCTTCCTTGTTAGAAGATGTGCCATTAAGTGTAAGACAATCAATGTGGTTTCTGCGTCTGCTTGGTAGCGCATCAGCTGATTTCATTTTCTGTTCGAGCGGTATAATTTGGGGCAGAGACGTACTGAGCCCTTCTTGTCAACTGGAGAGTGAGTACTTTTTCCTTTATTTTTTTTACTTGGTCGCCCTCGTTTCACTACACATTACCTTTGTTATTTCAAGGGTAGTTGTTTCTGAAAAGGAAAACCCCAACTTTGCGGACACGCTGTATACAGGGTGACCCGAAAAAAGTGAAATATTCTACCAGCGGTTTCTAGAGCCTAAAATAGGAAGAAAAGTTTATATAAACATAGGTCGACATACGTCCCCTATTTTTTGTCACATGACAGGAAATATGCTGCGAATTTAAATGAATTGTTGAATAATTGCCATGGCAATGATAAAACTAATTTGAAAATTGGTAAATATTACATAAATACATATTTCTATAGCAACATAGCTAACATTTAGGCAAAAACAAAAGAAATACATTTTTTCTACGAACGAAATTAAAATTTGTTTAAAAAAGAAGATATACTTAAAACTAGCTTTACAATAAGTGCTCAAATAAATTCCCATTTTGTTTGGTCGACGAACTAATGATTGCGTAGCCCGAAAAGTGGCAAACCTTTGAAGTAAATCTTCTTGAGTATTTACTTCAGTCGAGTAAACTAGGTCTTTTAATGACTCCCAAAAATAGAAATCCAATGGATTTAGGTCAGGTCAACGTGGCGGCCACGCTATAAGACCTCGGCCTAACCACTTGCTTGGAAAATTGACATTCAACCAATTTCGAACATTGCGTCCAAAATGTGTAGGGGCGCCATCATGATGAATAAACATATTTTCTTGAAACTGCTGTCGTACATCCAACAGTATTATATCCATGAGCTTATTCTGAAGAAAGTTCAGATTCACCTCTGAATTGAGACGATTGGGAAGTACAATAGGCCCAATCACTGACACCCAATTACTCCTGCCCATGTTGGAAATTTGTACGGCGAACAACTTTTGGATTTTCATCTGACCAGTTATGCATGTTATGGAAATTAAAAGCGCCATTCCTAGTAAATATTGACTCATCCGACCATAACATTCTAGGAATAGTGTTTTCATTTGCTGATATCCACTGGAAAAACTCGATTCGTGGTAAAAAAATCGGGCTCCGTTTAATGCATCCGTTTAAAATGATAAGGATGTAATTCTTGCATTCTTGTCATTCTTCCTATCTGAAATTATTATTTTTAGGATAACTATCAAATAGGTATTCATAAATTTTTCTTACTATTGATCTCGATATATCCATAATTTCTGAAACAATTATTGTACCTGTTTGTGTGATAACATGGAAAATAAATAATGATCAAATTACTACTGCTTTTTTCTGTTAAGACAAAAGTTTTGGCAGTTCTGCAGCTCTGCAGAACTTAAGGACCGGCCGCCCCTGAGTGACTGTCTTCCTTTTAGCGTGCTCGGTGTAAGTGACTGCATCCCTGATTACGTTTTCTAAGAAGACTTCACGCACTCCTCGAGTGTATTCGTAAATCATCCGGATATTAAAAACAGCAGCTCTTATCAATGTAGAAATTGCCTTATTTGTGACTTTTTTCGTACTTTTATCAAGGAGGAGCATTATGAAAGTCACGTTTCCTCACACACCCTGTTTCTTCATACTCTTCAGCTCAGGAATGACCTTCGACAATTCAGGATCCTTTGGTCTCAGCACCCTGATTTTCTCCTCTGCAGATCCAGCAGCAATTAGGATGGCTTGATTGAATCCTAAATTAGTAGCATCTGCCACTCCAATAGAGATGCAAAAGCTCCTCCTTGCCTTGTCAGGGAATGCTGGGGAAGAATATGCTGCCTTATAACAAGACAACATGCCTGTCAGGTCTGTGTATGAGTCGGTCTTCTTGTGGATTACGTTGTCATCAAGTATATGGCACAAGAAAAATAGTAAGGGTTAGGGTAAAGGCCAGACCATTCAGAAGGGATGCAGGAAGCAAAGAAAGGAGTCAAGAGCCCCCTGGACTGGTTCACATCTAAGCCCATTTCTTCAGGAGAAAACATGAATTTTCCAACTCCTTTATGGTAAGCCAATACATAGGCAGATGGGAAGCAACCAGTGAGTCTGGGAATAGTGATAACGTCAGGACCCAGAGACTTGCCTGCCTCGTTAACATTGTCATCGAAGTTATATTTTTCTTTCATAACTTCCATCAACTTGACGACTCCAGCATGTGACTTATTCGTGATTTTCTTCCAGGAATTCCCTATTATCGCAAAAATCAGAAGGATTAGCTGGACATCCTTTTTCATAAACTCCAGGTTGGTGTACTTGTATGTGTACGTCACCCCTATCTTAGTGTAGTTAAAAGACCGATCAGTAAACACATTATTAGCCATGTAGTTATTGTAACTCTGCCTCATGACCGTGATGATATGCCTGGGATCAAACCCTTGATATGCATTTTTTCACCTATCTGGTCTAGACGACAACATTATTCTCCAAGAAATAGCGAACTGTCAAGAGCTGACAAGATGGAGTGGTCATCATTGTATACTAAGTGACATATAAATCCGAACACCCAGTTTAAATGGTTTTATTTTAATAAAATTTTGTATAAGTACTTAATGAAGCATAATAAGTAAATGATAAAAATTTCAAAATGATGCTTTAAAGCCCTTTGACCTTTAATAATGTGTGGATGCACCCTGATGTGCTACGCATTCTCCAACGCGCCTAGGCATGCTTCTGATCAGGTGGTCAATGTCCTCCTGTGGTATCTTTTTTTTTTATATCTAAACAGCCGCGCAGGCAGAAGCCTAAATGCCGGAACACCGCGGCTGCTATGATGATCCCAAAGAAATTTTTGTTAATACGATTTTTGAACTGCCTAAGGTTAGTAGAACTGGGGAAAGCTTCCTCCCGTAGATTGTTCCACAATCTAGACACCCTCGGGACAAAGGAGCGGTCGTATCGGCCAGTTCTGGATATACGAAGTTTGACACGGTTAGGATGGGATGCCGACGTCAGGCGGGTCTGTCTGGCAGGCACATCGCGCGGCGGCATCATGGAAGAGAGCTCTGAGGAGCAAAGCCAGTTGGTGTAGCGATAGAAAAGAGCTAGATCGCCGACGGCCCGCCGGTGCGAAAGAGTCCCGAGACTGTCTGTTAGGGAAGAGTCATCGATCAGTCGGACCGCCCTCCTCTGGACAGCATCGAGCATGGACAATGTAGTCGGGGCGGCAGCACCCCAAATGTGTGAGCAATACTCGAGGCTAGGCCTTACCTGGGCCTTGTATAGAGTGAGAAGGTCATGCGGAGAAAAGTACTTCTTAGCCCTAAACAAATAGCCTAGCTTTTTCCCAGCAGCTGCAGCTATTGAAGAGATGTGTTCGTGCCAGATCAGGTCCTCGGTGATCTGGACTCCGACCAGCCGAAATGAATGGCTCTTTGGTAGAACTCGACCGTCCATCGAAACTGTATGAGCGCTAGGACGCTTTTTGTTCGTCAAAGTACAGTACTGTGTTTTGGAAGCATTGAACTGTACAATATTGTTGCGTCCCCAAGCAGTGATAGCCTCCAGGTCACTTGTCAGAGAAGAAGTCGTCGCTAGTCTTCTTTTTTCCAGCTCAGCGGCAGAGATCGGCTTGTCACTCTGAATTCCTGCATGTAGAGTGCTGTGATCAGCGAAGCTGTGGATTGGGTTGATCGTGCAGGAAAGGAGGTCGTTGATATGTAAGAGAAACAGTGTTGGAGCCAAGACCGATCCCTGGGGAACACCCGCGTTGACGTTGTGGGATGAAGAGGAGAATCCGTCAATTACGACGGATATCTTGCGGCCAGAGATAAAGTCAGCCACCCATCTGCAAAGCTTTTCTGGGAGGCCGTAGGATGGAAGTTTGCTTAAGAGGGCAGCGTGCCACAGCTGATCGAACGCTTTCGTGATGTCAAGAGCAACGACATGAGCCTCACCATGAGACTGGATGATCTTACTCCACAGTTGCGTGACGTAAGCTAGTAGGTCCCCTGTGGATCGTTGGTGCCGGAAACCGTACTGCCTGTCGCTAATCAAGCTGTGACGTTCGAAGTAGTCCAGAAGCTCGCGATTTATGCACCTCTCCATCACTTTACTTATAACGGAAAGCAGAGCTATAGGCCTGTAGTTGTAAGGGTCGGTTTTAGATCCTTTTTTTGGGATGGGCTGTACATGAGCAAATTTCCAGTTTTCTGGGAAGGTGCCGGATTCATAAGATATCTGGAAGAGACGCGAAAGAACTGGAGCAAGCTCCGCTGCACATCTCTTCAGTACAATGGCAGGAATCAAGTCCGGACCAGAAGCTTTGTTGATGTCGAGCGACAAGAGCACTCGTCTTACGGTCTTATGCCTGAATGTTACCTCCCGCATAGTGTGGGGAACCCTTTGAATTGACGGCACTTGGGCGTTGGTGGGGACGTCCATGGTGGAGTTGGCAGCAAAGATCTCGGCTAGCACTTCCGCCTTGGCCTTTGAGTCGAATACAATAGTTCCATCCTGACACGTAAGTGGTGGAAGGCTACTGTGTGAGAAGTTCTTTTCAATCTGCTTGGCCAGCGTCCAGAAAGACCGACTGCCATTGCGCTGCGACATTACCCTGTGCCTAACTTTTATATCATGCTGGTTTTTGGCATTGCGAACCGCTTCGTTATATTTGTTTCTGGACTCGACGTCGGCTTGTCTGTTCTCTACAGTGGGGTTTTGTAAGTAGGTTCTGTGGGCCTTGATCTTCTGCTGGCGAGCAGTGTCACACGATTTGTTGAACCAGCCGTTCGACCCTGGTTTAGGAGCTTTCACTGTGTGAGGGATGTATTCCTCCATTCCGACTTGGATAATTTCGGTTATTGAAGAACAGACAGTCGACGCATCCGCGTCAGTGAAACAGACATCTCTCCAAGGAAAGCTAGAGAAGAAGTCTCTGAGCCCCTCCCAGTCGGCATGTCCGTAATGCCAAGTTTTGCAGCCTGTGCGAGTTTCTGCTGCCACAGCGGCTTCTGACCGAAACGTAACCTCCACAACACCGTGATCTGAGTTACCCAGGGGGGACAGGACAGCAGTGCTGTAAGGGGCAGGATGCGTGGTCAGAAAGAGATCCAACAGGCTACTGGCGTGTGACGAGACGCGGGGGAAAAAAGTAGGGCTCGTCACCAGCTGGGTCAGCCCTTGAGTAAGAGCGAACGCTTCGACTGCACGACCTGCTGCATCGGTCTTATTTAAGCCCAACCAAAGCTCATTATGGGCATTGAAATCACCCAGAAGAACTACCTCTGAAGCGGGGTGATTGATGTTCAGGAAGTCGATCTGGACGGCGAGGTATTCGAGTAGGTCATCCCAGTTATGGTTCGATGGAGAGCGATAAAGGCAGCAAATAAATTTGGGTGATGTTTTGGAGTTGAGGCGAAGCCACAGAATGTCCTTCCGGTTTGATTCCAAAGAAAGATCCCTGGAGCAGGAAAGACTGCTGCGGACAAAAGCCACAACTCCCCCGTTCTTTCTCAGATTGGAGTGCACCTCGTAGTTTGGGAACTTGAGATGGTTAATCGGTGCAGTCTCTGAGATTTTTGTCCCCGCCAAGAAAAGCACGGCGGGACGATTGGATTGCAGGTAGTGATGAACAGCAGCAATGTTGCTGTTGATCCCGCAGATGTTCGAAAAACAAATTTTATCTTCGATGTTGTTCCCTCGAGCCCACCCTCCACCCGGACATTCCGAGAGTGGAGTGAGTTTACGTCCGGAGTTTTTAGTGCTCGAGGGATCCATCATCATTAATTTCTTTGTTTTGGTAGATAACCGACTGCATAGCTTAGGTGTGGAAACATGCGGACATTTATAAGACACCCTGGGAAAAGCTAGCGGGTGGTACTGCCTCGGTCGACTGGTCCTTGTCTACCACCTTCTTTTTACGTGTTAGTGATGTTAAATAGACCTAAAGTGGCCCGTTGGCGGACTTGTACCGCCACCCGGCAATCGGTACTGAGGTATTCCTTAACGCGTGCACAATCACTTGGACGGGAAGAAGTTGTATACTAGATACAAAAACTTCCGGAACAAGCATTTGCCACGGCCCTCGCTCAGTAGGGGGAGTATCTCACTCAAGGCAACAACCAACTACTCTCGAAGTGCTTCTAGAGTCTGAGGAGGACGTTGCAAATTGAGCAATCTCCTACCCATCATATCCCACACGTGCTCAATTGGGGATAAGTCGGGAGATCTTAGTGGCCATGGTAACAATGTGACATCATTATGTTGAAAGAAGTCTATTGAGACTCTTGCAATATGTGGTCGGGCATTATCTTGTTGGAAAGTTGGATCTGCCAGGGTGTCAAGATAGGGTAAAAGATGGGATTCTAGAACTTCGTGGATATAACGCTGCGCGTTCATGTTACCTCTGATGAAGATTAAAGGTGACCTGGAACCATAAGCTATAGCACCCCAAACCATAACTCCAACAGTGTGATGAACATGTCTTTCAACAAAAAACTGTTGATTCCTCCTTTCACCACGTCGCCTTCTAACCCTGGCACGACCATCGTGAATGCCTAAACAAAATCGAGACTCGTCACTAAAGACAATACTGTTCCATTCCTGATCCCAGAGTGACCGTTGTCTGCACCACTCAAGGCGAGTACGTCGGTGTTCTCGAGTTAAAGGGAGGACCCAGTGTGGCCGGTATGAAAACAAGCCAAAACTTCTCATTCGTCGGTAAACACTTCGCTTGCCAATAGGTCTTCCGTGTTCTGCAAACCATTCATTTGCAATGGACCTGATAGTGGAGAAACGATCCCTTAAGGCCAATAATCTTAGGCGGCGATCTTCACGGTCTGTTGTTCTACGGCGGCGTCCAGTGCTCCTTGCTCTTTGCGTACGGCCTTCTCGAAGCCATGCCTGACAACACCTAACCACAGTGTCTACACTTCCTTGCACTCTAACTGCAATTGCCCGAAAAGAAAGTCCAGCTTCCCGAACTCCCACTATACGGCCCCTATCAAACTCACTAAGTTGACGAAATCGTACAGGTCTCCGTACTCTAGGTATCGTAACCGATCGTAAAGGATGTCAAGAACCAAAATCCGCCAACGTTGATTCTTTACTGCATCTGAAATATTCATTTTTAGAGCGTTAGTGAATTAAAAAAAAGCAGTATAAAAACCGGAATGTCCAACTGATAAGGCTGAAAATTTTTTCACTTGTTATTTACAGTAAGATAAATACATTCACCAACTTTTATTAAAGTAAAACCATTTAAGCTAGGTGTTCGGATTTATATGTCACTTAGTATACATATATTTTTCTAAGCGATCTACTTTTATATCAGGACGACATTTTTGTATTGTTTTTTTTTTCAATTTGCTTTTGGTAATCATGCGTTACGCAGCATTGCATTGTTTTTAACTTGTTTCATTCATATTTGATGTACATTTTTCTAAGCGTTCTATTAGTATATATTGACTTGTGTAAACACTTTCTGTGTATTAACATCAATAAATTATTATTATTCATTTGATGGATTTTTGAATTTTTAATGTAATCCGATAGGCATCTTTGTATGACCATTTTGTGCATTAATTCGTAAGTTGTATATTTCTTCATTTCTTTAAAGAATTGCTTGATCTGACCTTTCCTATGCTTGTTCTGGTCTATCGGAATGAAGTTTTTACTTACTCCTCCCATTTAGAATGGGCTCCAAATGCATAAGCTCTTCTTGTTACAGTAAATAGCCTAGCCTAGCCTTCTTGTATAATTGATACCCTATATATTGTGCTGCACTGTGTTTCGCTTACCGACTCCGACTAATAAGGCCTATTCGGAAAGTTTACAGCAAGTTTTCCGACCGATTCGATCGAACGAGCTGCTGGCAAACGAACGTTTCGTGTGCCTTATGTCATTGCATGTTTCCAATTCGTAACCAGGGCCACACCGGGGCTTTTCCCCAGCTTATTGTGTGCCGCATACAGCGCTACCACAACTTTTATATTTCTTCTATTTCTCGACTATAAACGTCTATAAACGCGTGTGTTCGATAACTCGAAAAACATTGGGTATGTGTCGGAAACATACCACCGCCGCGGTGCTCCCTGCCGCAAAAAGACCATCCCGAGTTCGGAAGTGGAGCGTATCAGCGAAATAAAACTCAATTTGAACGTGCTACGGTATTTAGAGAAATAATTTTCCGAGGGAACTTTGCTGTGGCTGTTCCTTCTTTTACGATCATTTCCAGCCGGGTGATTAAATCGTTTTAATTAATTGCTTGTCTTACTTGAGTTTAGTAGAACTAATACCAGCTGAAGCAGCGCGAAAACCCGGAGTCTCCAAAAAGTGTAAAATACTATACAGATAAGCGGTACAGTAGTGGCTTATGTCCAAAGGTGAATGCACGGTTGAGATACCCGTTTTCATTGTTTCACTGAAATGCTTTTCTATGTCCCCCTGTACCACTTATCAGTCTGAGGTTTTACACTTTCTTGCGGCTCTAAATTTTTCGGTGTTTCAATTTAAAGGTAAACCCAGTACTATTCGTCATTTGTTTACCTGAGCGGTCCCTAGGACCTTTGCCCATTAGTCACTGTCTAATGTATGGTATATCTGAAGTCACTTGAAATAGCATAAAAACCTTTGGTCGGCGCGTCCTTTGTAATTTCATGACGTATCATAGGCGTGCGGTGATTTATTTAGAACGATAATAATAATGTTTTTATATCACAATAAATGGATTTTACTATCTTCTTATTTTTTTGACTTGGGATAAAAAATACTTATATTGGTAGTTTAATTTATGTTGACTGAAAGTTAAGAAATGGAAAAATTACAGAATTCCAACGTTTGACATCGGCAAATATTTACATAGCAGGTAGGTATATAAAAAGGTATATAAAGACTTACATTATAGGTATTTATATATCATCCTCGCCTTCGGAGCTGTCGCTAGAGTCATCTTGTAGAGGAATTACAACGGGATTTACAGGAGGCAAAACACAATATTCATTTTTTTTTCAATAATATGCCTAGAACACTGCTTCCATAGGTCTGTGGCAGCAATATGAGATACTGCATCTCTTATTGTGGCCAATAGCGATTCACTTAATTGAGGGGTCTGATTATGCTTTCTTACTTTTTTTTTTAAAGCAGCCCAGACCAACTCAATCGGGTTAAAAATGCAGTAATAGGGAGGTAGACGTAATACTTCATGGCCATTTTGCTGAAGCAGATTGTCAATAACATACTCTTTTTCAAATTTTTGTCTTTTAATAAGATCCAGTAATATGGCTTTGGTTGATTTTTGTGGTATTTCCATTCCCTTATCCTTCATAAAATCAATAATGTCTTGTTTTTTTGTGCCTGTATTCGGAATTTTGTTTTTCTGTCGGGAATGGTATGGCGCATTGTCCATAATAATCACTGAATTTGGGGAAGTGTTTGGTATTAACTGCTGCTCTATCCACTTTTCAAATAAGTCGGAGGTCATGTCCTCATGATAGTCGGCACATGATTCTTTGATATTTTTGGCAGATAACAGCAAGGCATTAGGTATAAATCCATTTTCACTGCCAGCATGTAGAATAATGATTCGTTTTCCACGGTTGCATGGTGCATTTAAAATGCACTTGTTGCTGTCGTCAACCCAGCCGTACTGCACAACATCATGGGTATCATACCACGTTTCATCCAGGTAAATCAGATTTCTTTTCTGCTCTCTATAGATTTTAACTTTGTGCAAAAATTCTTGGCGCAATTCAACGATTCGAGACGACTCCATAATCACCATTCTTTTATCTAATTTTTTGTATTGAAAACCACACAGTTTTACAATACAGTGCAGTGAGTCTAAGCATTTGTAATTATAAAAATCTTCAGGATAATCTTTTAGTTTATCCCGTATCATTTCCAACGTGGGCACCAAACTTTCTTTATAAAATCCGTATATTATACGACGAATATCTTCCTGAAAACCCACGTCTATTCTTTTTAATTTTTGCCCTATGCGCTTTCTGTGGAAGGAATGGTTGACTACATCTCCCCTTTTTATAACCCGATAAATGGTAGACCGACTGATTTTTGTCAGGATACAAATTCTGTTTAAAATTTGATTTTGTGAGGAATCTGGATTTTCGTTTTTCAAACAATCATACATGTTTAGGATTACTCTTTGGGTCTGTTCCTCTAAATCTTTATGAAAGAATTCTGCCTGCACAGGTTCATCAACCATCTCCACGTGGCTTGGAGCATTTTCCCAAGGTCTCCAAAGAGCCATATTTAGGACACACAAGAACAATCAACACAACAATTAAATCAACAAGTAAACTGAGTATTCAAAAGTCAAAAACACACAAACTAATGAAATCTATGAAAAAACACGGACAGACTAAAGAAAACACGTTTATTCACCGCTACACGGCACTGGCTAAACTGTTTCAATTTTCAGTAGCCACCTGCACTTTTTCGGATCTCTGAAATACACGCTTTCTCATTGGCTATGTCTACGCATAGGCGTGCTTTACTCCACGTGGACCGGTGAAACTGCCTTTGATCTTATATTTGCTGCGAAATTTGGCGATTTTTGCAGCAACAGAGCGTGTTAAATATAGATATATAAAACGCACCCGGTATTTCACAGTGTTTCAAGTGACTTCAGATAAACTATACGTTAGTCGAATCTGTCAGTACCGGTTGCCCAGAAAACCAGACAATGTCAAGGGAAAAGAGAAAGGTAACGAGGATAAAAATGGAGAAGAGAAAAGAAAAACAGAAGTGTTTAGTTTAAGAGGAGACACCTAGGCTTTTTGACTTAGTACACAGATTCATTTCGAGGTGAACTAAACAAATTTTGATTCGGTTTTGTTAGAGTGTAATTTTAAGTTTACTGTAGGTCACTGAGTCGCGCAACAGAGGGTTGCTGTGCGATTCCGCTTGACTATAACGTCGCTGCGCCTGAGGTTTGACATAATCCCTCAAGTAAGGAATATCAAGGTCTCTGTGTAGTGTCTCGTTTAAGACATACCATGGAGTGTTGCAAATTGTTCGCAAAGTTCTATTTTGCAGTACTTGAAGACTTTGCATATGTGTCTTGGCAAGAAAACATCAAGACGCACATGCATAAGTAATGGCTGGTCTAATAATCATTTTATATAGGTGAACTTTGTTTATCAAAATCAATTTGGAGGATCTGCATAACAAAGGATATAGTTGCCGAAACGCAATTTGGAATTTTGTTTTCAAGGCTGCTGTATGTTTCTGCCAGGGCATGCCTTTATCAAGGGTGACACCGAGGTACTTGGCAGAATTTGTCCATGGTACACGATTGCCGTCTACAGAAACGTTTTTTGGTACAATAAATAGCCTGCGTTTTCGAATGATTAATTTGAATCAGCCACCGTTCCGCCCACTCTAGTACTTCTTCCACCGAACTTTGCAATCCATGGTGAACCAGATCACCAGAACACGACTGAGCGACAAGTGCAGTGTCGTCAGCATAGAGGTAGACTTCACAGTTGCTGGGACAAGTGACATCATGGATAAAAAGCGAATAAAGGATTGGTCGTAGGACCGAACCCTGAGGAACATCGGCCCATACTGGCCGTGTTGTTGACAAAACAATATTAATTTTGATCCGAAACTTCCTTCCTTCAAGAAAGGATTTAAGTAATTTCAGAAGCCAAAAAGGAAAATCCTTTTGGAATAGTTTATAAAGGAGGCCCGCGTGCCACACCTTGTCAAAGGCTTTTGAGACATCCAAAAGCCAAAAGCAAGATGCCAGTACTCATGCTGAGGGTGAACTCTCTGGTTACATGAATTAAACGTCAGGAATTACATGGTGAGTTGACGAAAAATTCACAAGGTGACTATAACTCACCTTTTCGGCGAGCTTAGAAGGAGCGGACAGCAGACTTATCGGATGATAATCCTGAAGAAATATCGAACCCACCTTCTTTGGAATCATGATGACCTCAGCAGTCTTCCACCCAGCAGGGAAGTACTGGTTTATGAGCGTCGCATTGATTATTGCCACCAAATATGTCAGAGCTTTCGGCGAGAGCAGCTTCAACGCCTTGTTGGTGATTTGGTCCTCCCCAGGTGATTTACGCACCTTGAGGTCTTTGATATGACTTAGAAGCTCCGCTGGTATGCCATGTGGGTTCCGCTAATGAGCTATGTGGAGCCTCACACGAATCTTTTGAGGAAGGGTCATCTGAAGAGGATTCAGTGCGTCCGCTAACGCCGTTGGCCCTAAAATATCTCCTGACGGATCGTACGATGTACTGTTCCTCATCGAGGTCATTATCAAGATCATAGTTGGGAGAGAAATGTTTCCATGGCATCAACGAAAACCTCGACCTTATCCTCCGTTCTGAAGACAGCTAAACCCAGTGCTCTTATTAAAAGATTGATCGCAAAAATGGTGAATGTGATCTACATATTCTTATACAGGGAAACTAAACTTGTCTGAAGGCTTGAGTTTAATGTGTACCAGACATAAGAGCAAAGAATGTCAGACTCGCAATTTGATGATCGAAATTTTTCTATGCATCTTGGCTATAACTCAAATTGTCGAATATTAAAAAGTGTTGCATTTATCTCTAAAAAATTGACATTTTTATGTGAACCGTCCAAACACTTGAGAATCTACATTTAGGAATGAATTGTCAACATAAGGCCTGTTGACAGGAGCCTAAAGCAATGTATTTCTATGTGTAAACTTACATCAAAATATTCTTGTGGGTGGTATTGCTGTTTTCTCTGCCATTTAGGCTAATATTTTGCAGAAATCCTAGAGACGCATTTAAAATGTGACATCTAAGAGCACTGCATGGAATGTTTACTCAGCAACAATATTGAAAAGCGAAACAAAGGAAATAAAAAATAAAACTGTTAACGTAGGAAGCAGATAAGTTCAGGAGTATGAATTATAAGATGATTGAAACAGAAGCTCAGAAATCAAGACGCACTAAACATTTTTAAAAAGCTAAAAGTGGTGTAGATCTTGACAGTCACAGTAGGTAAAAATCATATTCTTAAAAATGCTCGTTTTCCTTCCACAAAGACGTGCAGATGACATCTAAGGATAGAAAATATCGATGTTGACAATCTACTTTTACTTTCAACAACATTGATAGAGAATTTATTACCCTCAGTTCCAGAGGTAAATAATTGTACAATGTTGGGCAAAGATATATCCTCGAACGCTAGCTACATCAAGGACTTTTCCGGCTTGGGTATGATATTGTGGAACGTTGCCTTCCGGGCACTGTCATACTTATGATCAATCTTATTGTGGTAACTTTTGTATTTATAATAAGGTATCATGATGTTGTGAACAAACAGTTTAGTATCTGAAAGCCCAGACTGCCAGGGGGATATAATCTACAGTTTTTGAGAGTGGTGTAGACGAAGTGTTTTTGAAGGGTATGCGTCGTGTTGTTGCTGCTCCTCCCCCAGCTGATAATACCATAAGACAAATGCTATTGTATAAAAGCATGATATATAGCTTTCATGATGTTTATATACAAAATACATGCTATTTTTTTTAAATTTCGGCACATATCCATGTTCAATTTGTGCATCCTACTTTAGATTGCCATCCAGATATCAAAGGGTATGAAACTTGTCTTATCAAAGTGGATGATAAGTACTTTGCTGTTAAAGTATGATATAACATTTTGATTGAATTTGTTTTCAATTTTGTCCTTTGAGAATCCCAAGAAGAATCATATATGACCTGAGGCCGTACCCCATAGATCCAAAACGTCTAGTTCGTTTATGTATAGGTTGAACAGTACGGGTCCAAGACTGTTCCCAGCGGCACTCCACACTGAACCGTCTTAAATTCGTTGACGGCATTATCAATCTTTGTACATTGTGTTCTGTTGTGTAGATAGCTAGTCATAAGCTTTAAGGAAGTTCCTTTAAAGTATCTAGAAGCTCGGCATGGCTAACTATGCCAAATGCTAGATATATACAAATAGATAGGTTTGGAAATTTTTTCATTAACTAGATGATATATTTGTGTTGCTATCGTATCATGAGTTGAGGATCGCTCTGTAAAGCCAAACTAATTGGAGTGTAAGCCATTAAGAAAACTTGTTGTTTTTTAAAATTTTTCCTATAATTTTACTAATGTTTGATATCAGGTTGGTAGGTGTTTTTGACCATGTCTAGTCAGCTTCAGTTTTTATATACCGGTAGTAATTTTTTTTATATTCAAAGCGATGTAAAACAAAACTGAGCATTCGCCTATATTATAGAAAGCAACTAAAATTGATTCATACAATCGTTTTTATTAGAATTTTGTCGAGTCCCGCCAAATAGTCAGTATATCGATTATTCTAAGCAAACAACTCGTTTGCTTAACCCATCTGTCATTCACTCGATAATTCTCAAACCGTCTGCTCATAGCTCTAAATCACAGGTATCCCATATAAGAGGCGCTATTGTTGCAAATCTGCGGCTACGATGTCGGTAATGGCGTCGTCTGTAGATAGGTGGGTAATTGAATCGGTCGCTTGTTTGCCGATCTGGCCGTTACCGCAGAAAAACCAACATAGCTTCGACGGCTGAATCTGTCCGAGGTGGATGATAGATTTTCAATCAACACACCCTATCCAGTGCTCCTCACTTCCGTTACTCCGATCAATCACAGTGCCAGCGGTGACGTTCTTTCACGGATCTGATTGCAATGGGTTCTTGACTGAGCAGCGTAAAATAATGGCTTTATCCACGGGTCGGCTGTTATGCATATCGTATTTAAAACAAAGGGTACTAGAGAAGTTTTGCAATACAGCTTTATTTATTGACTTCGACACCTCTCCGTCCGCCAAAACCAGTCCTTACACCAGCTATGCCAAGGTCCCCATCGCTAGAAAACCGTTTTCCCTTTAGCTTCATTTTCACATGCCGAAACAGTGCAACGTCGAAGGAAGAAAGATCTGGACTGTAAGGAGGCTGCTCAATAATTTTCAGTCTAGTATTGGTCACATACTCGGTTCAGGCTTTGAGGTGGAGGTACCAAGAGTTAATTCTTGACTTTGGCGGAAGGTTTGTTTTTCAAAGACTCTATGATTGATGAACAACTAAATCAACAGACGTGCTTCTGGAGGCTACTATGCACTTATGGACACATCTTAACATGCAGTAACATGCAGCCTCCTGCGTTTGTTTTTTAAGTCATATTGCAAAACTCTTATAATTTGTATAATCAGGTATGTGGGGAAAAATAGAAATAGTTAAAGAAGTTAAGAGTTTAGATTACGAGCCCATTCCCACTTCAGATGGCCCACTTCAAGATTTATACCAAAATATAAACTAAATATGACGAAACTATTTACCTCTAAAACAATCTATTTTCTCAAAAACATTTTAGATACACCCTAGTCGTAAAAAATATTTATTTGAAATCACTTAGACCTATAACTAATAGAACATCTGAACAAATAAATAATGTGGAAATAAATGCGCGAAGTTAACAAAGCAACAATTGAAAGATTACCATGGGGTAACATCACCTTTATTTTTTATTACGGCTGAAATTCTTTGGGGCGTAGTGTTAACCAAGTTTTGGCAAAAATTTGATGTAAAACAATCCCACATTTCTTGAAGCTTTTGTCTCAGTTCGGTGATTGTACGAGCAGGATGTTGTCGTAGAATCCTTTTCATCTCGTGCCACAAAGTTTCAATAGGTGACAGATCTGGACTGCTAGAAACCCATTTCAAAAGTGGTACATTATTTTTTTCCATCCATTTTATAGCCTTTTTTGAGGTATGGCACGCTGCACCATCTTGCTGAAACACAAAATCTTAGCCAGATGTCAAACATTCTTCCATCACTGGTAAAAAAGATTATTCTAAAATTGCCAAATATTTGTTTGTATTCACATTTCTATCAATAAAATGAAGTTTTCCTACTTGTTTTGATGACATACTGCCCCTGACCATAATGGATGCTGGAAATTTCACTATTCTCTTCAGACAGTCGTTTTTTTACAAATAACTCTACTGCGACTGTCACCAAGATAAACTTCGAATCGGGCCTCATCACTCCATTGTATTGCACACCATTGTTGAGGTGTCCATTGTCTATGTTATTTAACACATCTAAACCGATTTTTCTTTTGCAGTGGAGTTAATACTGGCTTTTCTTAGGCGTATAAATAAGTTGTGCAACTTTAGGGTTTTTACATCACTTTTTTTTATAAGAAAACTTACCTTGCAAGTGCTGAATCCCAGTTTGTGGGCCTCTTTATAAGTTGTGGACCTCGAAATTCTCCTTCCAGCAGCGTCACTCTACTGAGCACTTAATTGTAAATAATTGGCACGTCTGTTTTTCACGAGTATTCTTCTTAATGCTCTTCGGTCGGCATTTGTGATATTACGTTTTTTCACATATCGTGGCTTAATATTAACTGAACTGGTTACGTTATATCTTCTAACAATATTTCTCACACTGTACCGCGAGTCTAACAAAGTTGCAATTTCTGAGTTTGATTTCCCAGAATTAAAAAAATTAATTATCAGTAACCGAATTTTCTCACTAATAACCTTTCCACTACCCATTTTGAAAACCTTAACTACCCAAAACTATTTTAAACGTATTCTGACAGCTGTGATTAATAAAAACAATTGTCATGGCTTTTATTTTTCACAGCCACCTATGCGTTATAGACTTATCTTGCTTTGAAATGAAAATAGGTTGATATGCTGTAATTGCAAAATGTGTTATTTTTATGCTGCAAATTTGATTAGGGAGTGATAAGGTTCGTGTTTTCTACTATATATTATCAAAATATTCATTGTTAATATTTTAAACCTATAACACCCTTCTACATTTTTATTATTTGTGTTCGATAAGAAAAAAACTAAGATTTCAATAGTTGGGCCAACTGAGGTGGGAGGGGGCTCGTAGGCTTGTTTTGTCCATTGAACTGAAATGGCAAGTAATGAATTCTAATCTACAGAAACTGCAAAAGATTGGGTAATTTTTATAAGAATGGAGTCATGAATGGTGATAGATACTTCCCACGCCTTCTGACGAGGAAATTTCGAAAATGAGATGTAATGTTATTTGGACGTTATATGACATGAACATTCTATTTCCGTTGCTCTGTTGATTTGTCTAATTCTAGGCTACTACTTTGCCAAGGACGAAAGAGCTTTGTAGTCTTTGGAAATTGGTGAAGCAGCAGCAGCAGAGGAATATTCCAAACACGAAAAAAATCAAAATCATACTTCGTTTTTTGACGTTTTAGAGGGTTCTGATCACATTTGAAAATGAAGTAGTAAAAAATTGGGGCTGTAGTTTATGGAAGGCTGTAGGGGTGTGGAAGCATGTATTACAATTTTTTGATGTTCCAGCGCCGGTAATTAAACGTAACTATTAGATATATCTAACACATCATAGATTGCCTCATACATTCGCACTGAAAACAGAAAAGCATTGTCAGCCCATGGATCCCGTAGGTACCATAAGTTTCGGCAATCAGGCCAGTGCGGCGGAGAAAATGTCGAAAAATTTTCTGTGAGGGTTAAAAATTGTTGGTTAGGGGCTGCAGAGGGTGTGGGAGGATACAACTCCGTTTTTTGACGTTGACACATTTATACGCCTCCAACCCCAGTAATTCTCCGTAGCTATTAGACATATTTCAGTCATCATAGATGATTCCTTGTATTGTACTAAAAACTTAGAAATAACTCGAACAGTCGCGTGTCGATGCACATCACATGGTCCTGCTGATGGTCTTGTATCATGCGTCGCAGTCAGCAGTCGCTTTCGTGCTGCTGTGAGCGGTCTGCTGCTAGTCAATATCGGGATTAGTCTTAACCAAGCATCTGCGCCCGCAGGAATTTCTCTTAGGGGCAAAGGAATATCATTTATTTTTTTGTCAGGAGGGCTAACTTTTTCCGAACGTAGTCTTTCACAAACTGATGACAGCGTTGCACAGGAAGTACAAAGTCAACTTACTTGACGCTGTTTTTTAAGTTAGTAGTGGAAAAAGTAGCCTCAAGCAGGTTGACTGTACTTTCCAGGGCCGTCTATCAGTTAGATTATGTTTGTTTTTCTTCAATGTCAGACGAACTATGATCTTTCTAACTGATTAAGTATAATTTCTACGATTTTGTTGTTTATATATTTATAGTACTATCCCAATAACCAGGTCTGCTAAAGGGTAGTATTTTATGACCTTTGTTGTTTTCGCCGAATACGTCAGATTTGAAAGGTCAGATGGAGTTTTGTAGAACACATCAATATGCTGATGATACACAATTGTATTACTTGAGTCATTATCTAGATATGCAAGAGTCCACATCCTTGTATTAAATGAAAATAAAACTGAAATGCGAGCTTAACTAGAGCACCAAGATCTGTTATTACTGACTTACAAAGCATTTTTGTCCTTAGTACAGTAGTAGCTCTGTGTCAAAATTTTACCAAAGTCCGAGTCCGGAATGGCAACATCCAGAAAAAATGATATGAAAGTTCTTTGGATTACAATAATTTCGCGCAAATTAGCGTGGCTGTGTTCAAAACACTATTTGAAAAAGGAGGTGAGCTGATAAGAGCCGGTTTTCGCCCATCAGCGAATAGATATGACATATATATTTATGAAGAGTATACTCCATAACAAAGAAGAAAACATACTTATTTCAAATGAAAACTGAAATTCGCGGTACACATAAATTAAATAATTATCTGAGTGTTATATATGTTTACTAAACAATAATAAAAGATAATCAGATTTCATATACTTAATATATTTTTTACTAATCTTCTTCCTTGTCTTCTTCATTCGAATCACTATCAGACCATCCTTCAGTATTATCAGAGGTACTTGTTGAAGTAAGAACTCTTGCTGTTCTTACAGAAGATGAAGTGGGAGCCGTTTGAAATTCAACCACGCGAAATATGGTCTTAACTTAGGACATAACTTAGAACCTATCTGCAGACCACAGTTTTTAGATTTTCTAAGTATTGCTATAATGTTTTTGTTCGAGCAGCAACGGAAATCACCCCCGCAGCATATATTACGTACTTTTGGACTGACGCGTTCACTGAACCAAAATAAGTACATACTCATATACAAGCTTATAATAAGTAGACGCACTGACCATTAAAGCTAATGTGGTTCATGGAACGCTTCATAGGGAAAACATGATTCAAAGATCGAAAAACAACAAAATGCACACAAAGCGCTAAATACTATACAGGTATTTCTTGGCTATAACTTCTGAAGCATATTACAGTACTTATACCGCAAATATACAGGGTGTCCCGAAAAAGGGTGCAATATTCTACCAGCGGTTTCTAGAGCTTAAAATGGGAAGAAAAGTTTATATAAACATAGGTCGACAAACGTCTCCTAAGGGCGCTACGGTCTTTTAAAGGGGCTCCCCTGAAGATGGTTTTTATTATTATTATTATTATGATAATTGAGATGAGCAGAGTACACAGTACTATAAGCTCATGCAGTAAATATAGTGTACGGACACGTAACACAAATACATCAAATAGAAAAAAATAAAAAAAGACAGTTCATAGCTATAAAGTTTGTACACTCCTCCAGCTAGCATACTGCACTTTGAAGCTATTAACTGAAGTAGCACCAACCATACTTTCAGGTAAACTATTCCAGGTGTTGAAGATGCGGTTGGGAAGAAACCACTGTCGGACTGTTGTTTTAAATGACTCCTTATGCAGTTTGAAGCTGTGTCCGCGTAGATTGCTGCGCGACAGACGGTATAGATGCTTGAGGTTGGTGCCCATCAAACCATGAAGTATCCTGAACGTAACTATAAGATCGCCACGAAGTCTTCGCTCAGAGAATGAGGTCAGGTTGAATAATTCAAGGCGATCTTCATAGCTTGGTCTTCGTGCTCCAAAAGGGATACGAGTAGCCCGACGCTGTACTGATTCGACAAGATGTCTATCGCGCAGAAGCACAGTGTCCCATACCGGGCCAGCGAATTCAAGAATTGGCCTCACGAATGCCTTGTAAATGTAGGCGCAAGTGTTGACATCGGATCCTTTGAAAGACCTCTCCAGCATGTATAGAAGTTTCTTGGCTTTTGATGTAACGTGGTGAATATGCTCTGACCAGGAAAGACGATCGTTGACTACAACGCCCAGATCAGTGTGGCTGGAAACTGCTTCGATGTTGTGGTCAGAGATCTTGTATGTAAATCGCGGATTTGTCTTCCCGAGGTGAAGGATACAACACTTAGTTAGATTTAAGGGTAAAAGCCAACTGACTGACCATTGACAAACAATATCAAGATCTCGTTGAAGCATAGCAGAATTTACGTCAGTATTGTAAATCTTGGTGTCGTCGGCATAAGCTGAACATGTGGAGGAAATCAATGCGGGCAGGTCACTTGTATACAGAAGGAACAGCACTGGCCCCAAGACAGAGCCTTGAGGAACTCCACTTGCTACATGATGTAGGTGAGACTGGCTATCACTGACGCGCACAGAGAAAGTCCTCCCGGTGAGAAAAGCCTTAATCCACAGCAACAACTCGCCTTTTATTCCCATACATTCCAACTTAAACAGAAGCCTTCTATTTGGTACGCGATCGAAAGCCCTAGAAAAATCTAAGTAGATTATATCAACAGGAGTATTTGTGTCCAGATACTAAGTCCAATCGTTGAGAGAGTGGAGAAGGTTGGTCATTATTGATCGACCAGAGAGAAATCCATGCTGATTCTTAGGGATAAGGTCATTTTCGAAACCAAATGACAGGAGCTTATCTAATATGATTCTTTCAGCTATTTTGGCGGCGATAGGAACGAGACTTATTAGTCGATAATTTTTAGCGGAGGATTTGTCGCCCTTTTTGAATACAGGGGTAACAGAAGCACTAAGCCAGCATGAGGGTAGGGTATGAGATCTAAAAGACGATGTGAACATTTAATATTTCCGAAACGTGTTGAAATAAAGACATAAAATTTGGTATTGTACACTAGTTTTTTATGCTGGAATTAAAAATATTAATAAATTTAGACAGTTTGGTTTGGAAGCGTATGTAACAGGAACCGACTCAGGTTATTTTAGCCCCAAAATTTTTGTGTGATTCTATTTTTGAAATTCAATTTTAGAATTTGAAAATTTAGGGTTTTCTACAAAAAAAAGGTACTCTCATTGAATATCCATAAATTGTGCCATTTTAAATAAACTCAAACTGAAAGATTTGTCACATGATAGGAAACGTACTGCGAATTTAAATGAATTGTTGAATAATTAGCCATGGCAACGAAAAACCTAATTTAATAATTGGTAAATATTACATAAATACATATTTCTATTGCAAAATAGCTAACATTTAGGCAAAAACAAAAGAAATAAATTTATTCTACGAACGAAATTGAAATTTCTTTAAAAAAGAAGACATACAGTTGGATATACTTAAAACTAGCTTTACAATAAGTACTCAAATAAATTCCCATTTTGTTGGATACAAAGTCTCGCTCGACGAACTCATGATTGCGTAGCCCGAAAAGAGGAAAACCTTTTTTTTCTTATTTCATTTGCAGCTTGATGGATTCCTTGAAGTAAATCTTCTTGAGTATTTACTTGAGTCGAGTAAACTAGGTCTTTTAATGGCCCCCAAAAATAGAAAACCAATGGATTCAGGTCAGGTGAACGTGGCGGCCACGCTATTGGACCTTCTCGGCCTAACCACCTGTCTGGAAAATTTACGTTTAACCAATTTCGAACATTGCGTCCAAAATGTGCAGGGGCGCCATCATGTTGAAAAAACATATTTTCTTGAAACTGCTGACGCACATCCAATGGTATTATATCCATGAGCTCATTCTGAAGAAAGTTCAGATACACCTCTGAATTAAGACGATTGGGAAGTAAAATAGGCCCAATTACTTGATCCCCAATTACTCCTGCCCATAAGTTCAATGAAAATCTATGTTGGAAATTTGTACAGCTAACAACTTTTGGATTTTCATCTGACCAGTGATGCATGTTATGGAAATTAAAAGCACCATTCCTAGTAAATATTGACTCATCCGACCATAGTATTCTAGGAATAGTGTTTTCATTTGCTAATATCCACTGGCAAAACTCGATTCGTGGTGAAAAATCTGCCTTCGTTAAATGCTGCACCCGTTTAAAATGATAAGGATGTAATCCTTGCATTCTTGTCATTCTTCCTATCTAAAATTATTATTTTTAGGATAACTATCAAATAGGTATTCATAAATTTGTCTTGCTATTGATCGAGGTATATCCATAATTACTGAAACATTTCGTATGCTTATTTGCGGATTATTTTCAAACATATTTAAAGCAATGTCCATGCGATGATTTCCCAGTGGTCTTCCTGAGCCCTGCATCCGCTGAAAACTTCCATGGTTTGACAAATTCCGGTGAATATCAGTAAACATTCGACGTCCAGGTACTATGCAATTGGGTAATCTTCTTACGGCTGCCAATGAACTGCCATTGCACAACCCGTACACAAAAAGCATGTCAGTCAGTTCCCTGTCTGTAAATCTTGGTATTTTAAATCGATTTAATAAAAATAACTGGTTAACACTGGTTTTGCCACACGAACTTTGACAGCTAATTTTGTTTTATCAGTCTACCCTCATTATTACATGACAGCTGTCATATGTCTATTAGCCTCATATTTGTTGTGATACGGTAATACTCATAACTAGTACTACGGCAGTAAATTAACAGAAACGCTTACAAGTAAATCCTTATAAAAATATTTGTTGTTGAATTTGAACACTTTTTTGTGATTTATTAACCCTGTGAATATGTCGAGGAACTGTAATAATGATCCTAACTCTTTTTGTTATGTCTGCGGAGAACTAACATTCAAAAAACAACGACGAAATTTTACGAATCTTGTGTTGGAGTGTTATCACCAATGTTTTGGTTTTTCTGTCGCCCATCAAGACAAATCCTGGGCCCCTCATGTCTGTTGCATAACGTGTATGAAAAATTTAACTGACTGGTAGAAAGGTGCACGACCTATGCCGTTTGCTGTACCCATGATATGGACTGAACAGCGAGATCACGTTTCAGATTGCTATTTTTGTCTCACAGACATAAAAGGTATAAATTACAAGAAAAAAAACACAGTTATTTACCCTAACTTATCTTCGGCTATAAGACCAGTCTCTCATTGTAAAAAATTGCCAGAACTAATACCAGTTGCTACTACGTCTGTTGAGAACAATTCACGACCGTCCACTTCAGGTGAATGTGTTGACGAGGTCGATGACTTTGAGTTAAAAGGAATTGTAAACGAGCCACATTTGATAACTCAAGGAGACCTAAATGATTTGGTTCGGGATTTAAATTTGTCAAAAAAACAATCAGAACTATTAGGATCACGTCTAAAAGAATGGAATTTGCTACATCATAATACAAAAGTTAGCTATTTTCGAAACCGTGATCAACACTTCAGAACGTATTTTTCTCAGGATGGAGATTTGGTGTTTTGCAATAAGATAAATGAGATTATGAAAATGTTGGACATAGATTTTGATCGCTCTCAGTGGCGTTTATTCATTGATTCTTCGAAAGCAAGTCTAAAAGCAGTGTTATTGCATAATGGAAATAAGCTTCCGTCTGTACTCTGGCCCATGCTGCAAATATGAAAGAATCCTATGAAAATATGAAACTTTTACTTAATAAAAATAAATTACAGTACATATTCCTTCAAAATCTGCGGTGATCTTAAAGTTGTTGGACTATTACTTGGAGTTCAGCTGGGTTATACAAAGTTTTGCTGCTTTTTATGTGAATGGGATAGCCGAGACAGAACTAATCACTATATAAAAAAAACATGGCCTACGCGTGCATCGTTAGTTCCTGGGCAAAAAAACGTAAAGTATTTACCCCTTGTACAGTCAAATAATGTGGTTCTACCACCATTGCATATCAAATTAGGATTAATAAAAAATTTTGTGAAGGCAATGGATCGCAATGGGAGTGGATTTTTGTATCTAAAAGAAAAATTCCCTAAAATAAGTGATGCAAAGATAAAAGAGGGTATTTTTGTTGGCCCTCAAATTAGGGAGTTAATAAAAGATTCAAGATTTGAAGAAATATTAAGCGATTTAGAAACATCTGCATGGAAGGCTTTTAAAAATGTTGTTGCAAATTTTTTGGGTAACCACAAGAGTGACAGCTACAGAGAATTGGTTAGCGAGCTATTATTGTCATATCAAGCATTGGGTTGCAACATGTCACTTAAGATCCATTTTTTAGACTCGCACCTGGATTTTTTTCCTGTCAATTTAGGGGCTGTCAGCGACGAGCACGGTGAGAGGTTCCATCAGGACATTTCTAATATGGAAAAGCGGTACCAGGGCAAATGGAGCCCAAATATGTTAGCAGATTACTGCTGGACAATTAAAAGGGACCAACCAGAAGCTAAATATTCAAGAAAATCTTAGATTATTAAGTCATTTATGAAAAAAAATAACTTTTGATTTACGAGATCTGTCTTTTTTCTTAATATTTTAAATTACTCAATAGAATAAAATCCTTGTCTAGCAAATTTTTTTTAACTGTTTATTTTTATTACAATCACCAATTAAAGTAAAAAATATCAAAAAAGTCCGTGTGGCACTACAAAGTTAAAATTTTGTTGACCAGTGAAATTTTGATTTCAATCTAATAATTTTACACGGCTAACAATATCAGCTTAACGTCAAAATAAGTCATAACAAATCAAAACAACTTTTGTTTGCAGTCATGGCTAACTATGTATAATCAACAATTCATCTAAATTCGCAGTACATTTCCTATCATGTGACAAATTTTTTAGTTTGATTTTATTCAAAAATGGCACAATTTATCGATATTCAATGAGAGTACCTTTTTTATGTAGAAAATCCTAAATTTTAAAGTTCTAAAAATGAATTTCAAAAATAGAATCACAAAAATTTCCTGTTACATACGCTTCCAAACAAAGCTGTCTAAATTTATTAATATTTTTAAATCCAGCATAAAAAACTAGGCTAGAATACCAAACTTTATGTCTCTCATCTATCTCAACATGTTTGGGAAATATTAAGGAAAAACCATCTTCAGGGGAGCCCCTTTAACAGACCGTAGCGCCCTTAGGGGAGGTTTGTCAACTTATGTTTATATGAGCTTTTCTTAGTATTTTAAGCTCTAGAAACCGCTGGTAGAATATTGCACACTTTTTTCGGGACACCATGTATAATAAAAAATACGCGTTTTAAAGTTCACAATTAAATTCAATAATAGTCTGGAATCGAACTTTTTATTTTTGAGTTTGTTATGGGCGAAAAATGGCCCTTATCAGCTCGCCTCCTTTACGTTCACTTGTACTTTTCAGTATTGCTCTGTCCCAGACCAATAAACAAGCGACTCATTATATTTTATATATTTTTCATTTAGATGTATAAATGCTTCCATCTGTTAAGATTGTACTTGTCTCCATCGAACACTGACCCGGCTGCGAAGCGCTTTCCTCGCAGTACATCCTATTACGGCAGGCAATCTTCGGGAGCTCAAGCGTAAGGTGTCGTTCAATTTGCATTTATATTTTTACCCTCACTTTAATCTTTCTTTATTTTAATGCTGTACATTTTACGTCATTTTTGTGACTATATCCTTTAATATATCAGATCGCTATCTGGCACGCACTAAGAAAATATTATAAACATGTGACTCTCGGACAGTGGCGTCGTTATATATTATATATAAAATTCAACATTTATGAGGTAAATATTGTAGTTCAGTACAGAAGTTTTGTACTATAACTCAGTACTGGTGTACCAAGGTCACAATAACGATATTAGAATGAAAGGATCGCGCAAGGTGAAAGTAACCTCAGAATTAAATATTTCAATGGGGTTCCGAAGATTGTTACTTTAAACGCATAACTGAACCCAATAACAGACCAAATTGTCATGAGAGACTTAAGCTAAGGTGTTCCTACCAGAACGTTCGTGGTCTCAATTCTAAGACTGTGTCATTCTTCAATGCAGTCAGTGACTACGAATTTGATTTAATTTGCTTGACTGAGACGTGGCTGTCTGTGAACGTGAGTGATAGTGAATTATTTCCGGCTGAATACTGTGTGTTCAGGTGTGATCGTGACTTTATTCGATCTGGCCTAGTTTCCGCCGGAGGAGTCCTGATAGCCATTAAACGCGATTTCCATGCAATTAGAATTGACGCTAGTGCTTTGAGTCGAAACTTTCCGTCGATTGATACTGTATGTATTAGGCTTATTATTAACCATGAGCATTTTGTTATCTTTTCTATTTATATTCCACCTTCAATTAATTTGGACATGTTTAGTCAGTACCTTGAAGCTTTGGAAGTATTTAACAATGCATTCAGTAATTGTAAAATAATTGTTGCTGGTGACTTTAATGTCGCATCATTCGACAGTGACGTTAATGATCAGAAGTCTCAACTTTAATTATATTCCAAATATAAATGGTCGAATTCTGGATTTAATTTTAGGAAATATCGAAATAGAAGTCCTCAGAGATAATACACCTTCTGTTAAAGAGGACGTTCATCATCCTGCACTGATCATGGAATTCATTACATCCGGATCTCCAACGAAATTCCCATTTGCTAATTCTCCACGGTTTAACTTTCGCAAAGCTAACTTTCCTGAAATGTACACAGCCTTGCAAGATGTTAATTGGACGGAGGTGATCAGTGCAGTTAATGTTGGTGTCGCTTGTACCGCCTTGTATTCAGTTATCAATAACATCTTTGAGGTCCATGTCCCTAAATGTAAAAATAAAATGTTTTCGTATCCCCCATGGTTCACATGTGAAATTATACTTAATATCAAGAAGAAGGACATAGCAAGAAGGAACTGGACACGTGACGGTACTAAGTTTTCTTATGATCAGTTCAGTAATTTTAGGAAGCTCATTAAGAACCAGATCAGTGTTGCCTACTCCGCTTACGTCCAATCGGCTGAGGATGCCATTGTCAATGATCCTAGCAAATTCTGGTCATTTGCCCAGATCAAAAAACAGCAATCTAGAATCCCCCCCAGGATGACGCTTAACGGCAATGTCTGCGATACGCCTCAGGATATAGTGGACAGTTTTGCTACCTTCTTTTCAACAGTTTTTATCCCGTCTGGTCTACTAGGGGCATCTCCTCCAACAAATAATTCTACCGATATCATTTCTTTAAAAAATATAAGTGAAGAAAACGTAATTAGGGCTTCGAAAAGTTTAAAGAACAGAATGACGTCTGGATGTGATGGTATTCCAAGTTTTTTCGTTAAAGATTGCATTCATATACTAGCGAAACCGCTGGCTTCCATATTCAACCTAATTCTAAAATCAGAGACATATCCAAATATCTGGAAGACCTCTAAAATATGTCCTATTCACAAAAGTGGAGATATCTCTGATATTTCCAAGTATCGCCAAATAGCAATCCTGTGCAAGTTCAGCAAGTTGTTTGAGATCATCGCTTATGAAACGGTTTACTGCTCGGTCAGGGATGCAGTCTCTATTAATCAGCATGGGTTTATGAGAGGCAGATCTACGGTCACCAACTTGGCTCTAATTACTCAATACATTTCTGAAGTACTGGACGGTCAGGGACAAGTTGATGTCATCTACACAGATATTCAGAAGGCTTTTGATCAAGTTGATTATTATGCACTTCTGGATAAGCTTAAAACAGTGGGTATGTCTGATGCAATGCTGTCGCTCATGAATTCATATTTGAGGGCCACGTCTGGGGTACCTCAAGGGTCAAATCTAGGTCCATTATTGTTTTTAATACTTATTAATGACTTGTCCTTTGAACTGAAGTGTTTCCATTTGTTTTTCGCTGATGACCTTAACATCTGCACTTCAGTCAAGACAGTCGAGGATTGCGTCATGTTGCAAGATGACTTAGCTCTAATTTCGTCATGGTGTTCACGAAACTGTCTCAGTCTGAATGTTTCGAAATGTAAAGTTATGACTTATACAAGAAAAGTGAACTATTTAATTTATGATAATTATAACGTCAATGGTCAGGTTATAGACAGATGCACCTCTTATAGAGACCTTGGAGTCATTTTTGATACCAAGCTAACGTTTACTGAGCATATACTCAATATCTCGTCGGCTGCCACTCGACTACTTGGTTTCTGTATCAGAAACTGGAAGGGTTTCTCCAATGTTGATACATTAATGACTTTATTTTTTACTTTTGTCAGGAGCAAGTTGGAGTATGCGACTCTGATCTGGTCTCCTATATACCAAAATTCTGTCGTGATCCTTGAGGCCATTCAACGTAAAGCTTTAAAGTATTTTCACCTTAAATGCACAGGTTCTTATCCAGAAAGAGGTTGTGACCATAGTGCCCTATTAGAGTTTTTCAATTTGGATTCACTGTCAACAAGACGAAACATATTTGCTTTGTCGTTTTTGTATGGCTTCATTCACAATAAGATTGACTGTCAAAATTTACTTGAAAAAATATGTTTCCGCGTTCCAAGGCTAGGGAGTCGACAACAAATGACATTCTATTGTCAAGCTGGCCGTACAAATGTTAAACTAGCTGTCTTGTGGATCTACAGAAAGTTAGGAACACATCTTCGGGCTGATTTTTCCATATTGTGGTACTTGACGATCGTTCAAGCCACATTGAGAGTAACAGAGTATGAAAATATCATAGTGAGGAGTGGAAACCTGACGGATTCGTCCTGGCAGACCTAGAGTGTATCGAAATTAGGAAGAACAACTTGAAGAAGCAAAGATCGAATATCTGAACCAGTAGCTCTCCATGCATCTGAAAAGTACTTCGAGTTGGGTTCCCCTGGGCTTATACAGAGTGGATGAGTTGGATGCCTAATTTGAGACTTTTGGGAAAAGACCCAACATAATGTATATTGGCAGTATAGTAGGTTCCGGCTAGCGACTTGCGACTACGTAGAAGAAGATGCAAGTGCTTACTACAAGTTGATCCGCCAATTTGTTAGTTTGTATTCTTCTACGAATGAATATAAAACTGAATGGGCTCCAGTCCAAGTGTTCCAGACAACTGCGAAAAATAATGACGCCGCTTGTGTACTGCAAAAAGCAATTTATGCTGAATGATAGCATGTACGCTGTGAGATTGTCTTATTTTTTTATTTCAGTTTTGCTTTGAAAGCTCAATTGTGTTGTAAGGTTAGCTAACAAAGTTTCATACTTAACGCATCATTGAAAATCCAAAACATTGATGACAACAAACCAGAACTAAACATCAATACTGAAAAACTATTGGTCTTATCTAATAGCATTTTGAATATAAAAATTTGCATTATTTCGCGTTTATTTATTTTAGCGCCACGGGATTTTGTTAAGTTAACTAAAGATGCCCCAAACAATATGTCATAACAAATTAATTAAATCACTTTTAAATATTAGTATTGGATCAATATAGTGACAACGACATAACAGCAGCAATTAACGTTTAGGTATTTGTTTTTATACAAGAATTTATTGGGATCACGTACAACATAAGGAGGAATTTAGAAAGCCTGAATGGAGTTCAAGCAACATATCCTACTATCTTCAATATCAGCTACTCCGCCATTACAGCTGTTTGATTTAATTCTATTAAATTTCCGAACTGAGTTGAAATTATTCATATGCTGTTGATAAGCAGTTACTTGTTTATTCTGCCCTTCTGTGAGGAGGCACACGCAGTAGAAAGAAACAAATGTACTCCGATATATTGGCTTAACAATTTGGTAGCTAATGATATGCATATTTACCCAAATATATGCACTAAGCCTACATAACTTTGGCGAGAAACACTATCTTGTAAACACATGGGATTCCCTTCTTCTAACATATTCGTATTCGCTTTCACGCTGAATTCTCAAAATCTAGCATGTTCTCGGTGTCAGTATATAGAGCATATATATTTACGATGGGGTGAAAGTTCTTACACAGGCAGTTTCCGAGCTTCCAAGTTGGACTCATCGTATCCTATTGCAGCTATGCTTTCGACGGCTTGTACAGATATTTGACATAGATTCACCTTAACATTACCGATTATGCCACTTTTCACAAGCTTTGATTACATGTACTTATAAGAAGAGGTTGTTTGGGCCGGAATACTGTCGTCATCTAAAAAAATCCTGCCTTGAACTCCGAACTCATGCATCTCCTCCAATGCGCTATTCGAGGAATTATCTGGTGTTTACGTATGTGGTCTGGGCTAAGGTGGTTATTATGTAAAACTACCCGAAAAGCCGGAAATAGCATTCGATTTTTTCTATCATCCAAAAATATTTGGTATATCCCAGTTGCATTCCAAGAAGAAGGGCTATTACCTTTAAATCTGCACATATAGCCCATCCATATTCATTATAACAGAACTCGCATATTTTCATAAGTTTCTTTCATATGAACTGCATACGCTATAGGTACAGATGGATATTTATTACCGTTGTGTACCAATCCCGCTTTTAAACTAAGCTTAGAGGAATCAATGAACAGGCGGCAATCATTTGAGTCATGATTCTGTCCTAACGCGTCAAACAAATTGTTGATATCGTAGCAAAATATCAACTCCCTTTCTTGACGGAAACAGTGTGTGAGGTCTTGTTGCTGTTTTCGGTAAAAAGTAATGTCATTAAGTTCGGACTCTGTGATCAAATGCGGCGCTGTTGAACATCCTGGCAGGTCAAGCGAAGAATCGGAAATTTTTACCCTTTCTGTACCATCATTTTTAGAATTGATGGATTCGACTTTTTCATCCAAAGACCAAGATTTTGGTGGAACTGGAACAGAAAGTTCATCGCTATGCTTAACGGGCCGCAAAGCTGATGGTAAATTAAAATACTTCGATTTTGCTGGAATACCTATAATATTTGTGAGGCAAAAATAGCAGTCAGTAGAATGGTCTCTTGGTTCTCTCCAAACCATTGATACTGCAAAGAGCATTTTACGATTGTCACCTCTTAACCAACCTGCTAACAATGTTACACAAGTCTTACAACATATTTTAGAGGTCCATAGTCTATCTTGGTCGCCAACTTTAATTCCAAAATAAAGTTCGTATGCTTTCGACACAATGGGAGTAAAAGTACGTTTTTGGGATTTAAAAATTAGCTCTCCGCGCACATAACAAAAACTGTTCGCACTATTTACACAATTTCTAGGCATTGTTCATAAACCTAGTCTCGATCACAACAATAGACTAAAAACTACACCGTTTTACTGAAAATTAACAGTACCCAGAACATCTCCAGTACCCTTCAACACAGAAAACGTAACTGACTCGGCTACTATTAGTCTACTAATAAACGCAACATGCCCTTTAAACATAGAGTTCGCATATAATAAACAGGAATAGACAGGTCTTAACATTATATATGTGCGTCATCGCATACACGCCGAGAAATGCAGCAATATGAGATGTTACGTATCGTAATTCATAAAAGTAGATGTTAAGAATATCTGCGGGTGATAGACAAATTCTGTTTTTAGATTTGATTTAAGGGTTACAAAATACATAAGATACACCCAAATATTGTCATGTCAAAAATCCTGTGTTTAATGACGATTAAAAAGAAGCAAATACATGACTCCTATGAAACGTATAAGAAGTTATGGACTCGACAAAGCGCAAACAACAGCAAAAAATGAATCCAGAAAACACCAAGAAACGTAAAAAACACTAGTATGCACTTTTAAACCTATCTAACTTGCAAACTTTGACTAATTTCTCATGAACTGAAGCGCATTGAACGGGAATATTCGGGCAAATGAGTTTGAATGGAATTTTTTGGACGAAATCCGTGTTCCAATCCTAACCTCTCCTTCTTATTAGATCGATAAATATTTTCGTCATAAGAAAGTTAACTTGACATATGGAAAATACAAATGTGAAGACATATACTTTTGCTTGGTTTGAAAAACAGTTGTATGTGCGTAGTAAGGTGCGCTACTGCAGCCCACCTGAAGAATTTATGAATGCGGCACAGCATACAACACCATTTCCCTTAATAAGGTTCCCGCATTAAGTTTTCTCCATTCTATGCATTAAGTGCTCAACTGCAAATAACAAATTTACTACCAGGATAATAACCTTTTCGATGGTATCATTCGGTCGTTTCTATTTGTATTCCACTGCTAAATCTTTTCGTTTGCATACTAATTAAAGTATAGTTTAATTACCTTGAAGAAATAAAACTGTGTAGTAAAATATATCTGGAAATGCATTTTAGGTGAGATAAAAATCTCTATTATGCCGTTGAAAACCATCAGTTTCACGCCACATAACCTCGAAAACAAAATAACATTGTAAAGAAGGATATGAAAGTGTAGCTCTCTTGTAGCTTTACTGACAGCTCGTATTATTAATTCAAGCCAACAGTCATCAGGGACATACAGTTATAGAGGGAATTATTTTCCGTCCTCGACGAAGTAAATATTTAGAATACATATAGTAGTAACCTCGTTGTAGTACCCAACCGCCACGAGAACAAGGAATATAACAATATAAATATTTATTTTGACGAGGCTCGCGGCATGCTGGAGTGCATTTTCTGAGATACGTCACAAATCTGTTATGCCAAACAATAGCTTTGCTCAAGCGGCATTTGAGGTGAACCAAGTCTCCACACTTTAAACATGTTATTACGTAATTTGCTCGCTACCATAAAATATATGGTAATTTTTGAACCATTACCTGTTGCTAAAAGCCTTAACTTGAATTGTTACAATGGAAATGTACATTTAGCCGACACATACATTGCGTACAATTTGTGTAGTTGTGTACAACCTATGGTTTACTATTGCAGAGCGTTAGTAGTATGTTGTTGCAACTAGCTTTGAACATCTACGATATGTATTCTGACCATTTACTTCGACGCTACCTTGAAAACAAAATAACATTGCACAGAGCGATTTGAAAGTGTAGCTCTCTTGTACCTTTACTGACAGCTCGTATTATTAATTCAAGCCAACAGCCATCAGGGAGATACATACCGTTATAAAAACAATCATGTTCCGTCCTCGTCGAAGTAAATATTTCGAATACATATCGTAGTAACCTCGTAGTAGTACCCAACCGCCACGAGAACAAGGAATATAAATATTTACTTTGACGAGGCTTGCGGCATGCTGGAGTGCGTTTTCTGAGATACGTCACAAATCTCTTATGCCAAACAATAGCTTTACTCAAGCGGCATTTGAGGTGAACCAAGTCTCCACACCTTAAACATGTTATTACGTAATTTGCTCGCTACCATAAAATATATGGTAATTTTTGAACCAAGTGCGTCACATTACCTGTTGCTAAAAGCCTTAACTTGAATTATTACAATGGAAATGTACATTTAGTCGACACATACATTGCGTACAATTTGTGTAGTTGTGTACAACCTATAGTTTACTATTGCAGAGCGTTAGTAGTATGTTGTTGCAACTAGCTTTGAACATCTACGATATGTATTCTAACCATTTACTTCGACGCCACCTTGAAAACAAAATAACATTGTACAGAAGGATATGAAAGTGTAGCTCTCTTGTAGCTTTACTGACAGCTCGTATTATTAATTCAAGCCAACAGTCATCAGGGACATACAGTTATAAAGGCAATTATTTTCCGTCCTCGACGAAGTAAATATTTAGAATACATATCGTAGTAACCTCGTAGTAGTACCCAACCGCCACGAGAACAAGGAATATAAATATTTACTTTGACGAGGCTTGCGGCATGATGGAGTGCGTTTTCTGAGATACGTCACAAATCTCTTATGCCAAACAATAGCTTTACTCAAGCGGCATTTGAGGTGAACCAAGTCTCCACACCTTAAACATAACTATGTTATTACGTAATTTGCTCGTTACCATAAAATAGATGGTAATTTTTAGTTTACTATTGCAGAGCGTTAGCAGTATGTTGTTGCAACTAGCTTTGAACATCTACGATATGTATTCTAACTATTTACTTCGACGAGGACGGAACATACATGATCAAACGAACTTACCTGTAAATGATGTTCGATCTTAATTATGTGAAGTCCTCGTCTAAGTAAATAGCTCCCTAGCTCCCTAGGTATCGCCCAATTGTTGCAACAACGTGGCGTTGAAGTAAATGAAGGTTTATAGGCGGCCAGAAGGGAGAAATGTAGAGGGAAGGGGCGCGGTGCCGGTTTCCTTCTCTGCGTGCGCGTTCTGAAATCGTGGCGGTTGGGTACTACTACGTTACAACGATATCTATTCTAAATATTTACTTCGACGAGGACTTCACATAATTAAGATCGAACATCGCTTACAGGTAAGTTTGTTTGATCATGTAATTAATGATGTCTCGTTGCCTCAACTCGGCTGCTCCACTGTAAAGAGATCGTTCAAAATTTACCGAAATACTTATTGATCACGTCTACATTTTGAAACTGTTTACGGCAGAGAGTATGTACAGGGTTCGTTAGAAAGAACGCCTGTCTTTTAAACGAGTAGAACAGTCAAAATAAGTATGGAAAAAATATTTTATTATATCAAAATACTTAGAAGTACATGCCATTTTTTTAAGTAAAACAAAATTTACATTCTAAAAACGATGTCGGCGCCCTTGAGCCGAAAAGCAGGAATCAAGCATCTCCCGAAATGAGCCCATTGCCCAATTTGGGTTACTTCTCTTCTTAAAAACGTAACCTTTTTGTGACGCAGAGTGTAACGTAACCTTAAAACATAGGCAATACGAAAAAAATTGTAAAGGGGAGCTAAATGTAATTTGACTCCAGAATATTTGCGTACAATTTTGGGGATTTTCAGGATATGCCCCCTGAGCAAATTTGTTTTCGCGCAGGTACAGGTTTTTAGCGTCTCTTTCTCAATGAATAGAGTCATAAATGTTCAAAGTTGCATGTTGAGAACAAACTGTAGACTTGAAAATAGATGTAGAACAATTATCGTGAAACACTTTACATAAGAACAAAAATGCTACGAGGTAGTAGGTTTTGATACGTTTAGCTTCTTGGATATCTGTGTAAGAATAGCTAACAATTCTCAGCGAGGTAAGTAATTGTCAATATACAGGTATGATTTCCTCCTTCAAACTGACGAGGGTCCGAGGCTTGCCTTGATAAACTTTTGAGTTCAGGTAGTCCCATAAAAAATCACACGTTGACAGGTCCGGGGAGCGAGGGGCCATGGAATATCGCCAAGACGTGAAATGAGACGTCCTGGGAATTTTTGCCGAGGAAGTTCCATCGAGGTGCGATCAGATTATCAGATTTTGATGCTTTCACAACAATACTGAAAACTGAGAATTTTTATTTTTTAGCAGTAAGTGAGACATGGCTCTCTAGCGACATCCCTGATAACATTGTACGTGTCGATGGATACAATTTTTTCCGTTGTGATCGAGCCTCAGGAGGCGGTGTTGTTGGCATTTATATTAAATCGCATTTGAATGCAAAAGTTATTAATGTTGATATTCGTGTTGTATGTTTAGAGACAATTTTTGTGCAAGTGAATGTAGATAAACATAAATTCGCGGTTGGCGTTTTGTATCGTCCTTTTGGACTGTGCTAATGTCTTAGATAATTTGCTACCCGTCATCGTTAATGATTTTGACAATGTTATTGTTTTGGGTGATTTGAATCACGATTTTCGGAATTCAACTAATATCATATCCTCGAGTTTTGAGGTAACTGGCTTTTCACAGTTAATTACATCTCCTACACGGGTGACAAACGACACCGCTTCATTGCTTGATCCATTTTTCACTAATCAGCCGGAACTTGTCACTGGCTGTTTGGTACTTGATGCTCATGAAATATCTGACCATAAGCTTGTTATGTGTACTCTGAAACTTAGTGCTGGCAAGATGCATCAAAAATTCATATCCGTGAGAGACTTCCGTGAGTTTGATGAGGCAGCTTTCATTTCAGATCTGTGTACCTCTAATCTTGATGACTTATATTTTATGAATAACATAGATGCTAAAGTGGAACATCTGACGACAACCCTCACAAATATTTATAACAAACATGCTCCGATTAAGACACTACGTGTTAATAAACCGCCATCTCCTTGGTTGGATGAGGGAATGAAAAAGCTTATCAAAGAAAAAGATTCAGCTTTTACCAAGTATAAAGCTAGTAAATCACTTGAAGACCTTGATAAATTCAAATAGCTGAGGAATAAGGCACTACATGAAATTCGAATTAAAAAGAAAGAGTACATTCAGAATCTAACTGATCAAAATAATCTAAAAACTTTATGGTCTGGGCTGAATAGGCTTAACATAAAATCTCGTTCAAAACAAACAATACCAGATGAGCTAGCCGATGCAAATAGTATTAACAATTATTTTATGTCAGTTTATAGTTACGACAGTGTCTCAGAAAATGTATGTCGGTTTTATGACAGCAACAAATTGGACAATCGAAATCGTTTTTCTTTGCGAGTTGTCGAGCCGGTGGAAATATTGAAGGCAATCAAAGATATCAAATCAGATGCAAAAGGAATTGACACCCTCTCACTAACCATGGTCAAAGTAAGTCTTCCCGTAACTTTTTTCCATATCACCCTAAGCTGTGGAAGCTGGCTCTAATTATACCTGTCCCTAAAATATCTAAACCTACTGAACTTAAACATCCTAGACCCATTAGTTTGTTGCCGGTGCTATCGAAAATTTTGGAAAAAATTATACAGCAACAAGTTGTCCATTACATAGAGGAACTAAAAATAACATCGTCACGTCAATCGGGCTTCAGGAAGCACCATAGTACCACCTCGGCACTGTTAGATCTTTGTGATAATATTATTAGGGCAGTTGACGAAAAGTTAGCAACAGCAGTGGTATCAATTGACTATTCCAAAGCATTCGATCGAATAAATCATAAACTTTTGTGTGCCAAGCTGAGGTATATAGGCTTCGATGATGCTGCTGTCAGTTTTTTCCGTAGCTATTTGTCCGGTCGCACGCAATGTGTCGCAATCAATAACGATCAATCCAATATTACGACTATTCCGTCAGGAGTTCCGCAAGGCTCAATTTTGGGACCTGTGCTCTTTTTGATTTACACGTGTGACCTGCATAAAGCAGTTGACAATTCAGGGATACAAACATTTGCTGACGATACTCAAATAATATTCCATTTCGACGCCTCAGATACGCAAAATTCATCAGACATTTTACAGCTTGATTTAGATAAGGTACATCAGTTTTCTATGGAACATAATCTTACTATTATCCAGATAAGACACAAGTGTTATTGTTTTGTTCTGATCAGAAGAGGAAAACTGTCGAAAATTCTTTCCATCCTACTATTGATGGCATAACATTACAGGATACTCAAACAGCTAAGGTACTAGGAGTGGAAATTGACACAAAATTAAGATTCCGCAGCCAAATAGCTAATTTGATGAAAAAACTTACCTGTGTTCTAGGGCTCTTTATTCCAATCGCTACTTGCTTAACTTTAAGCTGAGAAATAAACTGTGCGAATCTTTGGTGATGTCAATGCTCATTTACTGTGATGTCGTTTATTATCCATGTTTGGATCAATTGACCAAAAATCTTCTCCAAATCAACCAAAATAACTGTGTTCGCTTTATTGATGGGTTGCGTAAATACGATCACGTAAGTGATAAATATAGGGAATTGAACTGGCTTAGGTTAGGAAGTTTGGTTCAACATAAGTTCTTAGTTTTAGTTCATAAAATAATATTGTCATCAAAGCCTGAATATCTAAGAGCTAAGTTAAGATTTAATTACGAAGTGCATGACAGGGCTGTTAGGAATCGTAATAGTATCAGAACCACTCCACACACTTTTGCATTATTCCAACGAGGATTTACATATAATGCAGCACTATTTTATAATCAGCTGGACAACAGTATTAAATTGATGTCTTTGGAAAGTTTTCGTAAACATACTAAAAGCATGTTGCTCGCTATTGATTAAATACGCATTTCTGCTACAGATATGGATTGTGTCTATTTGTATTTTATACTTAGGTATATATGTGTTCTTTTTCGACGTCGAAGTTCCGGAAAAAAAGTTTGTTCAGCATGTGGATGTCACGCTCTGAATTGACAGCAGTTGTTTCTCCATCATTCTCAAAAAAATAAAGGCCAATAATGATCGTTGGGCCTACTGAACACCAAACTGTAACTTTCGGGGTATGCAGGGGGTGCTCATGCAACTGTTGGGGGTTCATTGGATACCAATACCAACAATTTTGTTTATAGACGTATCCTTGTAAATGAAAATGTGCTTTATCACTGATAATCAACGTCATGTCATTGTTATCCAACTGTTCAATCATAATTCATAATTCCCTGGCAACAGTTGATCACAAACTTGGATTTTGTAAGGATGGAACACTAAATCCTTCTTCAAGATGCGTCGTACAGAAGACCTGTGGATCCCTAGGGAACTGGCGCGCATACGGACGGAACGATTTGGGCTTTGCAGCGTGTCAACTCTCACTCTGTCTGCGTTTTCGGGGGTTCTAACAATACGGTTTCGGCCTGGCGGTTTTTTCTTCATCACATTACTTGTTGCTTTGAATGCTTCCACCCATTTCAAAATGGTGTTGCGGATTGTACTGTTCCACGAAAGTGAACGCTAAACTCACGTTGGGTTCGAACGACAGACTCGCCATTTTGAAAGTATCGACAGTGACCACACGATGCTCATCGTTCCGGACCACCTTGCCAACTGAAACGGCACTTCTCCCATTATCCAACACGCCCTTCGCCACCGACGTGGGACCGGCCCACTCGATATAGTACCCATTCGTAAAACATCCGTTCTGTCTGACTGACCCTGTATAAACTTTATGTAGTTTAATCAATCTCTGTCATTATTACGACGGCATATCAAGCGAATGGCCAGAGCATAATGTGTTTTGAATACTATTCCATATTTTTCAACTACTTTGCGAATTTGATGTGTAAACGAGGAGCAGTTTGTTGTTCAAAGCGGCTCATATTATGAGCTTGCAGCCTTAGTATATTAATCTTTCTTCTCTCGCAAGCGCGCTGTAACCCTCAAAAATACTCCAACTTGAGATGAAGGAAATTGTGGGTGCTTTCAGACTTCTACATTATAAAGACGTATGTATTTTGTCGGTTTATTGTCGATATATTTTCTTTTGCACTGCGTCCCCTATGTTGTGACGAAGATTTCAATGGATGGAAATAGAAACAAGACGATGTTTGCTAATTATTTCCATCAGTTGTTTACAGTAACCGTCTGACCTTTATTTGTCTGTGCAGCTCATCTACTCCTCCTTAGCAAAACTTCTCCCATCAACGCGATTGTAATTTTGCTTCGTAACGCAAAGTCCTACAAACAAGAGTGGGTGTACAAGGTGCCAGGATTAGTTACCAGAGAGGTTTGCGGGGCTGTATAGGCTTTGTAAAAATAAACAGAAAATGGAATATTTTATGTAGCCCTTCATTATCTTCGGTACTGAAATTTAAACCACTAGGGAATAAAAAAATCGTCAAATGAGGGCGTCGGTGGTTCCAACCACGCTGTGGTCTTTATTTCTAATTAGTTTAGCTTTAAAATCGATTCAAAATATATCGATATTTTCGACAAGATCATTCCACAAACATCTAAATTAACATTTTAAATAATTCTGCATACACAAATCGTCTCAAAAATATAATTCATAGTTTTAACTTATCACAAAGGATCAGTGAGTCAACAAGATTCAATTTTGCCACAAGAGAGGCTAGCCTCATTGATATAATCTGTGCTAGCGAGGATCTTATCTCTATCGATTCTAAATCTTGGCAGTTTCTCAAAATCTCTCAGATCATAACTTAATTTACTCAGCCTTTCGAAAGTCAAAAATAAATAAATCACAAAAGACTATTAAATATAGAGACTACAATAATATAGATAGAGAATCCTTCTTAAATGAAGAGTTTCTACTATATAAACCAAATCGACCGAAAAATAGAAGTCTTTAATAAAAATATAGTAACTGTTCTGAATAAACATGCTCCAATAAAAACAAAACAAATAACCAAAAAACCTTATGTACCCTGGATAACTCAAAATATAAGAATTTTAATCAGACTAAGAGATAAAGCTCATAAAAAATTTCAAAAATCAAAATCACAGGCTCATTTTGAATATTATAAACAACTAAGGAACTATACAAAGCATGCAATTATCCGAGAAAAAAATACATTCTTTAACTTACTCTCAAAAAAGAAAGGTAAGGAATTCTGGGACACTACCAAAAAGCTCAACATAACATGCAAGAAAACTCACTCAACTATACCCGAACACTTAAAAAATGTAAATGACATACACAATTACTTCCAGCAGACCGACAATTTACCAGACACTGCTTCCCAAGAATTAATCAATTTTTACAAAAACAATGTAAACATTAACGATTCTCTTAGCTTCCAACTGTTAGACAGGGCCAGTCTAATCAAAATTGTAACTAATATCTCATCAAATGCCATTGGAGAGGATGGTTTCTCTATGAGAGACCTAAAGTTATGTATCCCATTTTGTAGGAATGCCTTGCTGAATATAATCAACACATGTATTTTGGGGGGATTATTTCCAAAAATATGGAAGAAAGCTATTGTTAAACCCTTACCAAAAATAGCAGAACCTAAAGAATTTACAGACTTGAGGCCTATTAGCACATTACCCGCTACATCCAAAATTTTAGAAAAGCATATTTATAATCAAATTAGATTTTTTTGTGACACAAACGATATCATACCTGATAGTCAATCCGGTTTTAGAAAAAACTTTAGCACAAATACATCATTAGTTAATATCTTGGATGATATCAGACATCATCAAGAACAAAAAAATAGTACGTGCATGGTTCTTCTCGACTTTAGTAAAGCGTTCGACACTCTGAATTATGAAATGTTACTAGCTAAGTTACATTACCAGGGGTTTTCGCAGAACTCCGTAAATCTAATAAAAACATACTTAAGCAACCGTTCAAATGATTTTGCTATTTATAAAACCGATTTTAAACCTATAAAAAGAGGAGTTCCTCAAGGTTCAATTTTATCTCCTTTGCTATTTTCAATCTACATATCCGACATGGTCAAATCGGTAAAATTCGCAAAGATAAAACAATATGCAGATGACTCACAAATATATCTCCCTGTCAATAAAACCACAATCCATATTGCACAACAACAACTAAATTCAGATCTCCAAAGAATTGACAGATTTGCAAAGCATCACAATCTTAAACTAAACCCCTCAAAATCGCAAGTAATGGTTATGAATAAAAACAGTACTGAAAGAGAACATTTTGAACAAAATTTAGTAATTTCTATTAACAATGACAGAATCCCCATAGTTCAGGAGACAAAAAATCTAGGCATTATTTTTGATAGCTCGCTTGTGTATGTATTCTTTTATCTATAGGGTTATAAAAACAGGTCAACCGCCCTATTTAAGAGAAAGATTTGTGCCTTTGCCTAGTGCCCAGAGAAGTAGAAATAATCTCAATTTTATCGTACCTAGGCATAGAACGCGTTGCTTCCGACAATCGTTTGCCTATGTGGCGGTTCACTTATGGTATAATTTACCAACTTCAGTTAAAAGCTCATCGTCAAAAACATTCTCAAAACTGACAAAAACGGTGTTACAGAATCACCAGCTACTTTAGCAGCGTTTGTGTGAGCAAAAATATCGTTTTTACATTCCTACTCGCTGACAGGTTGTATAGATTTGTTTTTCTCGTCCGTTGCCAGCTCCCGGGGGTTCTATCTTCGTTTTTGCCTTTTTTGTGTTTCACCGCCTCTTCATTTGCCTCTTTATTGTATTTTTTATTTTGTTTAAGAACTTTTAGGGTATTCAGGGCTTTCTCGCATGGACTCTTTGTATTAAAGGGTCCAATGTATCGGTTTTATGATCGAGAGACTGTGCTTTTTCGTCATTACTCTATATATAGAATTTCTTTTGTTTATGATGTTTATTCATGACGAAATAAATATTTCGAATATTTTGAATCTGTTTGCAGGTTTTGGGCATTGATGGCGGACACTTTCATTTACTCTCTTTGTTGAACTTTTTTAGTTACTACAGTTCCTCAGTAACGATCGACGATTAATCAGCTAGGAGTATGACTTGTTTACAATGACGTTGTCCTGAATTGGCATCGATGATATGTGAAAGAACATTTTGCCAGAACAACCTGTTGCATGTTCGGAAATCAGTTCTTATTTTTGAAATTATCAAACTCAGTATGGCATCATTAGACGAAGCTAGTCATTATTATATTCTTTATTCATATCATCGAAATGTAATACGGAATAATAAAGATCAATAAAAATTTAATAATTATAATTTAAAGAAAAAACGCTGAGACGCGTCAAAAGATTTGTTAAGGGGGACAACTTTTTAACCAAAAACTACTTCACAACATTTCACCCTCGGTCCCCCAGGGTCATTCCTTTGAAAATTTTAAAGCGTATCGATAAATAGCTTGTTTGAATGGTCGTTGGAAGTCCTTTATTTTGACGTTTGCTCTTTTGAAATCTCGAGACAATTAGGAAAATCTTTATGTATCTTAATTTGTTTAGATAGAAAACAAAAACACACAAAATGTCACTTTTTATTTCAATAACTGTACAAAACGTTGTCCGTTAGGGTTTGCCAAATCTACAATTTGTTTATAATTTAAAACTCAAACTACCAACCGAGAACAAATCGACTGATTTTAAAAAATCAAACCTCAAAATAAACGACTTTTCAAACAAGCTAACAAGCTATTACTCAAAACCCCTTGTCATTTCAAATTTTTAATGAAATGACCCGGGGGAGCCGAGGGTGAAAGGGATGAATATATTCAGTTCTATATCAATTATGCGATTGATGTTATGATTTGTTGCAATAATATTACTTGAATTTAGGATTATCCGATGTTTTTGGCACAAGGACAAAAATGTATCAAATATACGTTGAATCTTGGTACGAAGGTCATTCACATTTTTTTGCAGATAAAGTAACTGTAGTGTCCTGCAAACGTAGTTAAGCACCTTTAAGAGATATGATTGACAAATCACTTAGATATAAGTTGAATAGCAGTGATCCCAATACAGATTCCTGCCTAACAGGAAACTTAAATACTATACTTCTAAGGTTGACTTGTAGATTTCTGTCCTCTATGTATGAGATTAGCCAATTCAAAAAGAAGCCTCTCATACTCATAGTATATAATTTTTGCCTCAATATATTTTCATCAGTAGTGTTGAATGCCTTAGATAGATCGAAAAGCATAGACGTATTCACCATTATCAAGTTAGTTATACACGTACTCTAGTAAGTGACAGCTAGTAGCTTCAACAGATCTTTCAGCTCACCCATGTTGAGATGTATACTAAGTGACATATAAATCCGAACACCCAGTTTAAATGGTTTTATTTTAATAAAAGTTGGTGAATGTATTTATCTTACTGTAAATAACAAGTGAAAAAATTTTCAGCCCTATCAGTTGGACATTCCGGTTTTTATACTGCTTTTTTTAATTCACTAACGCTCTAAAAATGAGTATTATATAATCAACGTTGGCGGATTTTGGTTCTTGACATCCTTTACGATCGGTTACGATGCCTAGAGTACGGAGACCTGGACTTTCTTTTCGGGCAATTGCAGTTAGAGTGCAAAGAAGTGTAGACACTGTGGTTAGGTGTTGTCAGGCATGGCTTCGAGAAGGCCGTACGCAAAGAGCAAGGGGCACTGGACGCCGCCGTAGAACAACAGACCGTGAAGATCGCCGCCTAAGATTATTGGCCTTAAGGGACCGTTTCTCCACTACCAGGTCCATTGCAAATGAATGGTTTGCAGAACACGGAAGACCTATTGGCATGCAAAGTGTTTACCGACGAATGAGAAGTTTTGGCTTGTTTTCATACCGGCCACACTGGGTCCTCCCTTTAACTCGAGAACACCGACGTAATCGCCTTGAGTGGTGCAGACAACGGTCACTCTGGGATCAGGAATGGAACAGTATTGTCTTTAGTGACGAGTCTCGATTTTGTTTAGGCATGCACGATGGTCGTGCCAGGGTTAGAAGGCGACGTGGTGAAAGGAGGAATCCACAGTTTTTTGTTGAAAGACATGTTCATCACACTCTTGGAGTTATGGTTTGGGGTGCTATAGCTTATGGTTCCAGGTCACCTTTAATCTTCATCAGAGGTAACATGAACGCGCAGCGTTATATCCACGAAGTTCTAGAACCCCATCTTTTACCCTATCTTGACACCCTGGCAGATCCAACTTTCCAACAAGATAATGCCCGACCACATGTTGCAAGAGTCACAATAGACTTCTTTCAACATAGTGATGTCACATTGTTACCATGGCCACCAAGATCTCCCGACTTATCCCCAATTGAGCACGTGTGGGATATGATGGGTAGGAGATCGCTCAATTTGCAACGTCCTCCTCAGACTCTAGAAGCACTTCGAGAGGAGTTGGTGGTTGCCTGGAATGAGATACCACAGGAGGACATTGACCACCTGATCAGAAGCATGCCTAGGCACGTTGCTGAATGCGTAGCACATCAGGGTGCATCCACACATTATTAAAGGTCAAAGGGCTTTAAAGCAGTGCAATCATTTTGAAATGTTTATCATTTACCTACTATGCTTCATTAAGTACTTATACAAAATTTTATTAAAATAAAACCATTTAAACTGGGTGTTCGGATTTATATGTCACTTAGTATATTTAGGATACCCGATTTTTCAGCAAAATTATATGTCTATGATACACGATTTTCTCTAGCAATTTAGATATGTTACGAAATTTGGCGATAGTTGTCAACGATAACATGTTCACCTTTTTCAAATACAGGTTTTACCGTACCGAGGTTTGATATCTGAGGAAAATAACCACTCTTAACAGATTTATTCGATAAAAACACCACGCTCTGATCAATACAACTTAAAATTATGTTTGAGTCAACTTACAGAACACTCCAGGTGCCCAATTAGTAGACTAAGGGCCAACTTCACCAACATTCAGTCAGTTGGACCAATAGGAAAAGACCTTATCGAAATGTAATTCGACGAAAGCTGTCAAAGCAATGCGGTTCAAGTTATATTCTAAATTCTATACATATCTGTTCATATTTGTCAATATTTCGTTTGAAGCTTTTATTTGTCATAAGATTTTAGCAAAATGTAAGATAGTAAAGGCAACACCGCACCCTGCAGCCCAGTTGACAAGAGCGACAAGCTGTCAAGATTAGGGATGTTTAGATCCACGAAAAGTATCAATATGTATCGATTCTTATCATTTTAGGAAGTATCGCTATTCTAAAATATTGGAATAAAGTTATCGATATCTAGAGGAAGGAAACAAAGAAGAAAAGTAATCTGAAGTTAGTGTATCGATACACCCAGTGTCGTATATAAAAATATCGATCCGAAATATCGGGTATGGGAAGCAAAAGTATCGATACTTCTAAATATAGGATCGTATCGAACATCCCGACGGAGCTACTTTGCGGCGTTATGGAAATAATTTTAAATTTTCATTTGCATTTTTTCAAGTGTTGTGCAACGATTTTGGGAAAAATTCCACATATAGTCTTATAAAGCATAGTAGAGTATATTTCAACAGTTGGCGGAGCTTACTCCACTGGGACCAAGGGTTGACGGATCCCACATAATCAGCAGATATTCAAATAATTTCTAATATAAATGTAACCTGGAATGTGTACTCAGTGAAACAAGAAAGATATTGCAAATTCTATTTATTTTGCGGGTTTTATGTTTGCCGGTAGCTTTACGACATATATTTGACTATCTTTTAATCGCTGTAAATATAGTGTGTTTGTTTGTTCAGTTCCTGAACAACCAGATAATATTTGATTTTATGGATTTATCGATATAAAAAAGTTTGAATGGTTTTGTGGGAATATCAGTCGACGGTGCTATAATGGTACTGATGAACGGCAAGTAAAAGAATGAATGTTTGGAAACGAGCAATATCTAAGAAATTTTTGGTGGAGCCTGTCATCAAGTAGGTGCCTTATGGCTAGCTGCAAGAGGTTTATAGGAAAAAACACACGGTAGGTGATGTTGAATCAGAAAAATCGCATATCAATTGGAGAAAATAATATAAACATGAATAAACAATCGACAAAATTAAATAAAATCATGAATTTTATTCAAAAATCGAACTTTTTTAAATTTTGACTGAATCATATGTAATTTCTTAATACTCAACAAGCTGGTGATGTTTCGAGGACAAGCTGTCATCTCATAGTTTGACAATATTTTGTTTTTAACATTTCATAGCTATTGGATGCTAAAATTTGTTGATTGGATGTTGAAGCTCATTCGCTGTATTTGACGACTGTTACCCTACAGGTGGCGAATAACTGACTGTTAATTTGACAACCTTGTTGAAATCCACCCTAAGGATCAGTATTTTACTTTTTGATAAATACCTAAACACACACAGAACACAGATTCAGTATTTTTTGCGATTTGCAGTACAAGTGTGAAAACCGAACCAGGGGCTGATAAATGCATCTTGACGACCCGATTCAAGTCTTGAAACCTATGATAAATTGCCAAAAAATCCAGTATCGTTCAAATTGTGCTCTCCTCCATATACTGCCTGTTTTTTACTAATTCTACTACTACTACATTGTCTTAGCTTCACACATATAGCACTTTAGGTTTTGTCGGAACATTGCTCACATTGATAGTCTAAAATATACAGGGTGTCTCGAAAGTTGAAACTTTCCCCTTCCGAAACAACCACCTCCGTAATAAAAAAAAAGCTGAGGTATGTTGAAACAATTGCGAAAAAGTAAAAAAATATATGAAAAAGTACTCGCTGACAATCGGAAAGAAATTTCAACTTCAGCTCTGTAACTTAAAAGTATTGTTCAAAGTTGTCTGCGATAGATCAGGCAGCAGCGGTGGCCGCAGTGGTAGACTCTTCGGTCTCCTGATCAGGCGCCGTGCGCTGCGCGGATTCGGATCCCGTCCCAACAGAAAGTTTCTCTAGGCTATGGATGTTGTGATTGTCTGTGTCTGTCGAACGCGGAGGTACCACCCGGCGGATCTAGTAGGCGGGGCGAGAATGGTCGCATGCACACGTGATTCCTCCCAGTGCCTGTGTAGCGTCCCGCCATTTTCCCCCGCATCCCCCATAGCCTCACGGTACCTCATGGGTATTCAGGTCTTAGGTCTTCGAGGTAGTTGGAGTATAAAGAAAATACACATAATAATCACAGTTTTCTACACTAAACAGTTTAGTTTGTCCCACATAAAAAAAGAAATCTCGAAGGATCTTGAAAAACGAACTGCATGCTCTCGCGAAGCCTCGGTGCATTTCGAAGACACTCACCTTGAATTAAAATAATATAGACAACTTCGATGTTGCTGTATGGGTGTGTCATTTTCGTTTTGTTTTTATTTAGAACTGCTGTGCGAAGGTTTTGGTTACCAACGCGGTCAGTTCCTGCATTCTAAGTTTGAACTGACTGGGGTGCAAGAGCTGAGTAGGTTTTGCTTAGGTTTGATTTATTTTGCGGAGGAACTTCTGATTCTTCCAAGATCTATAGGCCGTGTAAAGGACACCTTGTAGAACTGACTAATTTTTTCCTTAATACCAAATACTTTGCTAACGTATCCTACTAGGACCATTTGTTTTACCATCAACATCTGCCACTTAACAATTTGCTGAGTATTCAAGACCGGAGCTTTACTACACGCACCGCTTTCCGCGAACGGAGCCGCTGAATAATTTCTTAGTTACGCATCGAGCATCGGTGTATCCGCGGGGGCGGAATGCTCGTCTTGCCGGTCGATAGAACGTTGTACATTATAAATTCACTGTACAGACATTTCTAATTAGAGGCATCATATGTACTGAGGAGCCAATTAGCCCGCTAGCGGCGCCCCTTCCTTAGACGGCTAAGGTCGAAGTGTTTGTGTAACAAACCGATATGTCACCGTGCCATGTTCGTTTCAGCTACACCAGTTAACAAGCACATTGTGTGGCCCATTATACCTGGTGCTGCGCAAACTGCTAGGTACCAGATATTTCGTAAGAACAAACAACGCAAGGCTACCAGTAGAAGGAGCACTAGCGGAAAAGCCTTTGATTATCTTACTTCTGAAGATGACATTCATCTACGTTACTCTTTTTAGGTGCCTCACCTTAAAATCTTCTTCTTCTTCATACTTTATTGATAGGCTCATGCCTGTTTTACTTCGGTTTTTAGCCTCAATTGATGTTGTGTGACCATCTTTTCCTCGGTCGTCCTATGGATCTTCTTACATTTGGCGATGTGTCTCTTCCTAGTCGTACTGTTCTATTTTCTCTCATTCTGTCTGAGTTGATTCCATTCTATTTTTCTTCTTTTCCAGATTATATTGTTGAGACATCCTGCTGCTCTGTTCGCCACGTTCACTTGTTTTTGTACTTCTTCTTCCACTTTTCCATAGCTTGACAGTTTGATTCCCAATGTTCCGTTTCCATCACTTGTTCTATTATTTTGTTATTTATGACCAGCTTACATCGTTTCGGTTCCGCTGATATCACTATCGATTTAGTTTTCTCTGCTGAAACCACCATGTTGTATATGAGGGCCGTATCTTCGAATTCTTTAATTAATCTTTGTAGGTCATCTTCATTTTTAGCTATACTAAGTGACATATAAATCGGAACACCCAGTTTAAATGGTTTTATTTTAATAAAATTTTGTATAAGTACTTAATGAAGCATAATAAGTAAATGATAAAAATTTCAAAATGATTGCACTGCTTTAAAGCCCTTTGACCTTTAATAATGTGTGGATACACCCTGATGTGCTACGCATTCTCCAACGCGCCTAGGCATGCTACTGATCAGGTGGTCAATGTCCTCCTGTGGTATCTCATTGCAGGCAACCACCAACTCCTCTCGAAGTGCTTCTAGAGTCTGAGGAGGACGTTGCAAATTGAGCAATCTCCTACCCATCATATCCCACACGTGCTCAATTGGGGATAAGTCGGGAGATCTTGGTGGCCATGGTAACAATGTGACATCATTATGTTGAAAGAAGTCTATTGTGACTCTTGCAACATGTGGTCGGGCATTATCTTGTTGGAAAGTCGGATCTGCCAGGGTGTCAAGATAGGGTAAAAGATGGGGCTCTAGAACTTCGTGGATATAACGCTGCGCGTTCATGTTACCTCTGATGAAGATTAAAGGTGACCTGGAACCATAAGCTATAGCACCCCAAACCATAACTCCAACAGTGTGATGAACATGTCTTTCAACAAAAAACTGTGGATTCCTCCTTTAACCACGTCGCCTTCTAACCCTGGCACAACCATCGTGCATGCCTAAACAAAATCGAGACTCGTCACTAAAGACAATACTGTTCCATTCCTGATCCCAGAGTGACCGTTGTCTGCACCACTCAAGGCGATTACGTCGGTGTTCTCGAGTTAAAGGGAGGACCCAGTGTGGCCGGTATGAAAACAAGCCAAAACTTCTCATTCGTCGGTAAACACTTCGCATGCCAATAGGTATTCCGTGTTCTGCAAACCATTCATTTGCGATGGACCTGGTAGTGGATAAACGGTCCCTTAAGGCCAATATTCTTAGGCGGCGATCTTCACGGTCTGTTGTTCTACGGCGGCATCCAGTGCCCCTTGTTCTTTGCGTACGGCCTTCTCGAAGCCGTGCCTGACAACACCTAACCACAGTGTCTACACTTCTTTGCACTGTAACTGCAATTGCCCGAAAAGAAAGTCCAGCTTCCCGAAGTCCCACTATACGGCCCCTATCAAACTCACTAAGTTGACGAAATCGTACAGGTCTCCGTACTCTAGGCATCGTAACCGATCGTAAAGGATGTCAAGAACCAAAATCCGCCATCGTTGATTCTTTACTGCGGCTGAAATATTCATTTTTATAGCGCTGGTGAATTAAAAACAAGCAGTATAAAAACCGGAATGTCCAACTGATAATTTTTTTTTTGTTATTTACAGTAAGATAAATACATTCACCAACTTTTATTAAAATAAAACCATTTAAACTGGGTGTTCGGATTTATATGTCACTTAGTATATTGTTATAGCGTCGTCGGCGTAGCATATTATCTGCATTTCCTTTTCTCCCATTCTATATCCTCTTGATAGGTTGCGAGAATTTTCCTTTACATCTGACCATAGGTATGTTATCTGCTGGTTTGTTGTATTCTAGCGACTTTTCTTTTACTTATCTTATTACAAAAACTGCATCCGTGCATGATCTCCCTATCCGGAATCCTTGCTGTTCCTCTTGCAGAGTTATTCGTTCGTTTATTTTTGTCGCTATTATTCTTGTTGTCAGTTTGAGTATTGTATTTAACAGATTCACTGCTCGATAATTATTGAGGTCTTTCTTATCTCCTTTCTTCAAGAACATCAGCATGATCTCTCTCCTCCATTCATCTGGTATTCTTTTCGTGGTGATTATTTTTTGAATAAGGAGCTGCAGTTGTTGTACAAGGTAATCACCTCCATATTTTTCGACTTCATTTGGTCTTTGATCTTCCCCTGGTGACTTTCTATTTTTTAATCTATTTACTCCTTGATTCACATCTTTTTGGGACATTTCGGTCTTTTCGTAAGTTATTATATTTGGCGTTTCAGGTAAAGATTCTTCGTTTTCTTTTTTAAACATTTTTAAAAATGAAGTGACTTATTTCTTTGTGATATACACGAGTACTTCCTGCTATGAAAGATTCTTTGAACATCTAGCATCGTTTGATTACCTCTTTGGCAAAAGAATTTATATTCTAGGTGACTTTAATGTTCCCGAATTTGTTAATGAAAATCACCTCCAATCTTCTCAAAAGCAGAAAACAATTCAGTCATTTATTGGTTTCTTTGATCTTTCTCAATTCAATGATGTTCGGAATGTAAATAACAGACTATTAGATTTAGTGTTATCAAATGAACAATGTAGTGTCGTTAAGGCTAATTTTGTAGCACTATATGAACAAATAATCTTGGTTAATTGGACGTTTCTTGACAATTTAACAGATGTAAACGTAGCTTTGGAAACATTTTATAATATTCTTCATAAAGTTTTAGGTCCTAAAATACATGATGATCTGCTGCCTAACTTATAACGCGCAAAAGTTATATGGATGTCGCTTAGTCTGCGAGTGCCCTATTCAAGGTAAAATCATCTTTGTTCAAAAAAGTATAGATAGCCGTATTGTAGAGAAACAGTTCAACGAGGAAAGTTTTTTGCTAGAGCTTCAATCAAAGGAATTAGATACAATTTTCTACTCACAAAGCATTGGAGACAAAAATGAATACTTAACTAAAGCAGTTATAGATGCATATGATGAACACGCTCCAATCAGAACATTCAGAGTTAACAAAAAACCTGCTCGTTGGTTGAACAGCAACCTTAAGAAACTACTAAAAGAAAAAGATGATGTTTTGGCTTTTTTTGGGTTTCACCCAAACAATAACTTTTCTCTAAGTATTGCCGAACCTTTTGAGTTACTTCAGGCAATAAAAAGCTTAACCATGGTTAAAGTCAGTTTGCCTATAACGCTTGCTCATATTGTACATCTAATCAATTCATATATTGAGAAAGGCTACTTTTCCACTCTATGGAAACATGCCTTAGTTATTCCTATCCCTAAGATTAACAAACCAACCCAGCTTTCAGATTTACGAACAATAAGTTTAATGCCGGTGTTATCAAAGATTTCAGAAAAGATCGTTCAGATTCAAATAACTGCTTACACTGAGGAATGCAAAATCTTATCCACTAATCAGTCTGATTTCAGAAAACACTATAGTACAATAGCTGCCTTATTAAATCTATGCGACAATGTGCTACGTGCGCTTGATAAAAAGATCACAGTAGCTTTGATATCGGTAGATTATTCTAAGGCATTTGATAGAATCAATCATCTCCTTCTTCTAACTAAATTGAAATATATTGGCTTTGATAATACCTCACTTAGATAATTCTGTGCGTATTTAACCGACCAAGTTCAGGAAGTTTCTCTATCTAGACAGAGCTCTGTCCCAAGCGTCATACCATCTGGAGTGCCTCAGGGATCTATCCTAGGTCGTCTCTTATTCCTCATCTACACCTTCGATCTATATGCAGTAATGGAAAATTCTGAAATGCAATCTTTTGCAGACGATACCCAAATAGTACATTATTTTAAAGCTAGTGAATTACCAACAGTTAATATAGTGCTAGAACATTATATTGACATATTCAGCCAATCATACTTTATTAGTTAATCCTGAGAAGTCAAAAATCATAGTTTTATGTTCTGATAATAAAAGAAACTACGTCAAAGGTAACCATAATATCTTTACTGACCGAAATCTTCTTCAGGTTGGTACTATTGCCAAGATTTTAGGTGTCGAGGTCGATGAGAAGTTAGGGTCTTATAATCATACCTCCGCCTACGCACTTTGTACTCTTGTAGGTACTTACTGAACTATAAGCTCAGGAGACAACTGTGTAAAACGCTAGTGATGTCTTGTTTGAACTACTGTAACATCCTTCATTTCCCATGCCTTGACAAAATAACGAAAAATAGAATTCAAATTATACAGAAAAATTGTGTCCGTTTTATATGTGGATTGAGAAAAATTGACCATGTATCACAGAAATACAGGACGCTGAAATGGCTCAAATTTGGTAAATTGGTCGAATGTCGCCATCTAGTATTTATTCACAAAGTAATAACCACTTCGAGGCTCGCCTACTTGAGAGAAAAAAGTTTATTTAACTTTGGTGTTCATGATCGGTTGGTTAGAGATAGGTTGAGTATCAGGATTCCGCCTCATCCTACAGTCTTATTCACCCGTAGTTTTTCTTATAATTCGGCAGTTCTGTATAATTCGTTGGAATATTCCTTTAAATGTATGAGCTTAGCAAGTTTTCGTAAGCATGTAAGGATCAGGCTGCTTGACTGATACTATCCTTTCCACATTCATCATCCCATCAGACTTTATATTTATTACCTTGAGAAGCTAATATTATTTTTAAGCGCATGATGTATATGTATGTGTATATATGTGTGTGTGTATGTGTGTATATACAGGGTGACTTCGAAGTTGAGTCATTTATTTTAACAGTGAGTAGATCTGATCAAAAGAGATGTTTTTTTCCTTTACCATTCTTCTGGTAAAATTAAAGTAACAAAGTTATAGCCCTTTGGAAGTTTGAGTACCGCCCTGTCTCAATAATAATATTATGTGCTCGTGTTTGGCAACAACGGATATAATCCGCCTTATCGGTTCATCGCATCGGTAACAAAAAAGCGAAATAATTTGGAACGATGTTTTTACAATTATTTTATTCAGTTGTATACAGTCAGTGTCAGTCGGTAACGCGTGAGTGAATAGTGGTGTCTGTTGCGTGGCTCAAACGAAATCAAAAATGGCACATGTTTACGAAAATGCTGAACTTGTGGACATGATTCTTATTTACGCGGCATCACGGATTTATGCGGATCGGTTTCCCAATCGAGTGCAACCAACCCCTCGTGCCTTTGTTAATGTAGTACAAAGGGCTCGTGAAACAGGTGACTTAAGACCTCACAGGAGAGGGCATGCCGGTGCTCCAAGACCGCACGATCAAATACAGGTCCGCACTGAAATTCTTGTCGGGAGGATACTTTATAAAACAAGGTAACATTTTTTTTATTTTTTTTTTATTTTTACACACATATTTTGGTTTATCTTCCTTCTACAATCATTATCTGAAAATTAATGACTCAACTTCAAAGTCACCCTGTATATGTATATATATATTTTTTTATTTAGCATCACTGTATTTATTGATTCAGCTGGTTAAGTGTAAGAGTAGCATTGCTAAACTTCGCCAGTTGAGTCCCACTTTCAGTAGGAACCATGTACATATTTTTTTTGTAATAAAGGCGTATATTATTATTACTATTATTAAAAAGCGAAGGCAGTGTCATTATTTCCATTTCTTGAACAATTATCTCCAACTATAAGTGCTGCTTACTCCCAGTATACACCTCACCAGCCGTTTTTGACTTAAGAACACCTTAGAACCGTTCACCGATGAACCCCAGAAGCACAAAGCATACAGCTGATCCTCTGTGAAAACAGATCTCGGGTTATTGAATAAATATGCTTGTGAATTCAGTTTTGATGACATATAGTCGCAATGTCCTTAAAAGTTGAGACATTGGTCTAAGTGGAGCAGTAAAAACTTAGTACTTTTATCACTATGCTATGCTGAATCGTTTAGAACAAGCTGAATCGTTGGTATCGACTTCTGAACATTATGGAACCTTATAACTGTGGTCTTCTCGCTATTAAGAAATAACTGATTTTCTTCAAACCAGCTATTGATGTTATACACTAAGGTGTTACATTTATTTATTAAATCAGCCCCGTCTTTGCTTGATATAATGATGGAGGCATCGCCTGCATATAACGTGAAATGTGCTTCAGGGAAATATTGCTTCAGGTGATTTATATAAAGGGAAAACAGCACTGGCCCTAATATTGAACCTTGTGGTACGCCTATATTTATGTTAACCATACCCGATTTGACCTGCTTCAGTTGAACAGCGTTGGTGTGTATTGTGTATTGTGACCTACTCTGTAAGTACAATTTTAACCTAGCTATATTTAGTAATCCTTTTCTCAAACCTACTTTTTATTGCCTGACTTCGCATTTTATGGTGAATGAATTTACCTGGCCCCTAAGCAGCAGCGCATCGTCGTCAATTCCTGTCCCTTCCACCATATCTGCAAAGCTATTCCACATTGTTGACATGGACGACCTTTCCGGACTTTCTCACCGACCGACTGGAACCCGGAGCGGACGGGAGAAAAACGACGATCCACGTCAAATCCGTCCCAAACATTAGTAGTGGCTTTTCTGCATCCCGTCCGTTCCTTTCTTAGTCCACGAGTCAGGGATTTGCGAATGTTCGGTCGCCGCCGTAGCCATTCTTTCCATAACAAAAGAACTTCCGAAGAACTCCGCTGCGCTCCCACCAGACAACTTTTATCTTCCGTATAAATCTTGTACGACTTCGAATCCAAAGGCAGGCATGGAAACAATTGAAGTGGCTTGTGCATGGATAGACTGCGGCGCAGAAGACAATTTTCATAATTATCTAGTTGCCTTCGTTGCTTTATTTGTTTTTTTAGTCAATATAAATAGGCATGAAGAAGGCAGCGTCTATCATTGTAGAAGAGGATAACAGAATTCTGGAGAATAGCGTGTCCTGCTATAGATTGACCCTATAGAGCTTTTATTAAGGACGTTTAAAGTTTTATTTATTTATTTATTTTTATTAATTAGTAGCTTTTATTGCCCAACAGATAATATTCCATTTATAGGCCAAAGTCTTAAATTAGAAACGTTACAAAAGCCTAACTTATAAAACTATCTAAGGCGCTCCCGCAGAACACATTTCAGCTCCGAAATAGAACATAAGAATGTGTCACAAAACTTACAAATACTATTATATTCGGCCCCGTCTCGAAAAATAGTAATACGTACGTAGTATCTCCATCTCTAGCGAATCGGTCATACATTTCAAAGCAATCATAACCCCTCCCGCCGCTCCCCGCTGCCGTCATCGTACTCAGTCTTCATTTGTATGCGAAAGGTTACGGGCGAACTGCCGCGCAGAAATCAACTCGTCGCCGTCGTACCGTTTAGTGGTGAATTTTTCGAAAAATTAAGCGATGCGGGACGCCTTTTGTCGGATGTCCACCATACACTCAGTGTATCTAGAAAGGAGCTTGCCATACTAAACTTGAATAAGGAATGGAAAGAGACTCTAATTGATTCTCCTGTTGATGAATGGCTCTTCGGGGAGGATTTGGAAGAAAGATTAAAAGCTGCAAAGAGTCTACAGTTTTCATCCAAGCAATTGAAAATAGTTAAAGCGCCACAGCCAAAGAAAACTATTTCAAAAAATACTTTAAACTACAGAAGTCCATCCAGTTATCAACGGGGAGCCAAACTAGGTGGACGATATCGCCAAGATCCCAGCAATCAGAATCCCAGCAATCCGGGTTCCAGCAAGCAGTACAACTCTCGGTACAATTGCCAGGGGGAATATCCTCGACTGGGTCAATACAAGAATACGAAGAAATACCGCAAGTATTAGAGGTAAATAAGATTGCAGGACGTTTAAAGTATTTTACAGCTCGCTGGTTACAGTTTACCAAAGATACATGTATTTTGTCTTGGTTAAAAGGTGTTAGGCTACCCTTTCTTAAATTACCTAAGCAAACAATAGTTCCAAAAGAACAAGAATGGTCTGTAAAAGAACAGGTTATAATTTCGAACTCTATTGAAAACTTATTGCAAATGCAAGCCATTTCACAGGTGGAACCTTATGAGGGTCAATTTATATCAACCATTTTTATAATTCCCAAGGCAGATAGTACTTTTCGTCTAATATTAAATTTAAAAAAGTTAAATGTTTTTTTAGAAACAAACCATTTTAGGTTAGAAGACCATAAAACGGTTTTCAAGTTGCTTACCCAGAATTGTTTCATGTCTAAATTAGATCTAAAGGATGCATATTACCTAGTTCCTGTGAGCAATAAGGATAGAAAATATTTAAGGTTCTATTTTAGGGGACAACTCTATCAATACAACTGCCTTTGCTTTGGTATAAATTTTGCCCCAATGTTATTTACAAAGTTAATGAAGCCTATTGTGTATTATCTCAGGATAAAAGGATTTACGTTAGTGGTATACTTGGATGATTTTTTATTAATTGGTAGGACCTATGATGATTGTTTGCTAAATGTCTCTAGCACTGTTTCTATTTTAGAACAGTTAGGATTCATTATTAATCATAAGAAGAGTGTCTTAGTCCCTTCAAAGACTTGTGTTTATTTAGGTTTTCAGTATAACTCCTTATATATGACTGTTTCAATACCAATAGAAAAGCGTCAGAAACTGATCGAAATATTGAAACACTTTAAGAACTGGAAACAGTGCAAGATTAGGGATTTCTCTAAAATAATAGGGAGATTAATATCTGTATGTCCAGCCATAAGGTATGGGTATTTATACACGAAATCAATGGAGCGAGAAAAATATTTAGCTCTTAGACAACATAATGGGTCTTATAATGCTGTAATGAAAATTTCTAATAGAATTGTTAGTGAAATTGACTGGTGGATAAATAAATTAGAAATTAATACTGCAAATTTTATTAGAAAGGACAAATTTGAAAAGGTAATTTTTTCAGATGCGTCTAATACTGGCTGGGGTATTTACTGCGATAATATTATTTCACACGGTTTTTGGTCTGAAGAAGAGAAAAATAATCATCATATAAATTATTTAGAATTACTATCGGTTTTCATTGGGTTAAAGTGTTTTGCTAAAGATCTATCTAATTGTTCAATTTTATGCAGGGTAGACAACACTACGGCTATGTCGTATATAAATCGCATGGGAAGTGTGCAATATCCAAAATTAAATGATCTTACCCGCAAAATTTGGCAATGGTGCGAACGTAAGAATATTTATTTGATGGCTTCATATATTAGGTCATCAGATAATGTGGAAGCTGATAGGGTTCACGTGAGTTGAAAATCGACACGGAATGGTCACTTCATAACTCGGCTTATAATAAATTGACCGCAGTGCTAGGTAACCCAGAAATTGATCTTTTTGCCAGTCGGATAAATAATAAATGTAGGAAATATGTTTCATGGCTTAGGGATCCTGATGCTATGGCAATAAATGCTTTTACCATACACTGGGGAAAATTTATTTTTTACGCTTTTCCCCCATTTTCAGTAATTTTAAGTACCCTACAGAAAATAATTAATGACCAAGCAGAAGGGATCATGGTTGTGCCCAATTGGCCAGCACAACCGTGGTATCCAGTTTTTACGTCTCTGTTAATATCTGAACCTATGATTCTTGAACCTAAACCAGACTTATTATCTCTTGGCAGAATTCCACATCCGCTATCGGAACACATTTCCCTGATGGCAGGTCGATTATCCGGGAAGCGCTTAAGCTAGGCAAAGTGCCAACCGACTCCTTGGAGATTTGCATCGCCTCAATCTCAGAGTCTACCTTAAAGCAATATAGTTCGGGTTTAAAACTATGGTGGGAGTATTGCTCTACCAAGAAAGCAGATCCCTATTCGGTTTCAGTAGTAACCGTCTTAGAGTTTCTAACCTATCATTTTAAGAAAGGAGCATCTTATAGTTCTTTAAATACTTATCGGTCTGCTATAGCTCAAGTAGCGGGGCGAGAGTTGGCACAGAATTACAGGATTCAGAAATTTTTCAAAGGAGTCTATATGCTTAGATCAAGTTTACCGAAATATCAAAATACTTGGGATCCAGCAGTAGTTTTAAATTTTCTAAGGGAATGGAAAAACAAAGATATCACTTTGAGGAAATTGAACCAAAAACTTGTAACCCTTTTAGCATTGGCCACAGGTCAACGTCTTCAAACTTTAGCCCTTATAGAAATCACGCACATTTATAAATCAGAGATCGAAATAAATATAGCGGTGCCCCAAAGAATTAAGACCTCTGGTAAAGATCGATCCCAGCCATTTTTCCACCTTCCTTTTTTAAACTCGGATCCGGAAGTTTGTGTGGCTAGGGTAATCCTTACCTATCTAGAAAAAACAGAAAATCTAAGGGGTTCTGAAACAAGTTTAATTCTAACCAGCAAAATGCCTTACCGTAAAGCATCTACGCAGACCTTAAGTCGCTGGATTAAGATTATTTTAGAAGAAAGTGGCATTGACGTACACAAATTTTCTGCGCACAGTACCAGGCATGCGGCGACGTCTGCTGCAAAAAGAAAAGGGCTAAATATGGACTCAATTCGTCTTTCCGCGGGTTGGTCTAGAGACTCTAGGATGTTTGCTCAAGTATATAATAGGCCACTATTGTCAGATCAAACATTTGCAGAAGCTGTACTTACATGTTAGATATTAAATTTTTTTTCTGAAAGATGATGTTACTTACAGGGTTATAATTACATATATTACTTACTTACTATTAACTAACACCATTATTACTATTACTATTATTATTGTTACTTATATTACTTATGTAATATGACATTGTGAACATAAATGACATACCTACCATAGGTAATATGTAATATTATATAGGTAGTTCATTTTCTGTTTGGAATAGAAAATTCGCAATGTATGCAGTCTCTAATTGTTGCAATAAACTCTAAATATCTACGTATTACTATTTTTCGAGACGGGGCCGAATATAATCAAAAGATCAAACGAACTTACCTGTGATGTTCGATCTTGATTATATAAAGGCCCCGTCGAAGAAAAATAGGGTCCCAACCCATCCCATTCCCCAAAAATATAATTGCAACAATTCATCAGCTTTAAAATGGACTGAGTACGATGACGGCAGCGGGGAGCGGCGGGAGGGGTTATGATTGCTTTGAAATGTATGACCGATTCGCTAGAGATGGAGATACTACGTACGTATTACTATTTTTCTTCGACGGGGCCTTTATATAATCAAGATCGAACATCACAGGTAAGTTCGTTTGATCTTTTGATTATAATTCAAACATATAACACTTTCAGGTGATTTCAAAATCAAATTTGTGTTGGCACGACTGCAAACAAAAGTAACATTACATCTTGAAACGGATCTTGGCGTTTAAAAACTGTAGTTGTGATAACAATTCCGAAGAAACTGTAGTTCCATGCAAGAGTTTAAACAAAAAAATTACAAAACTGTGCTTCCTTCTGACATTCAAAGACGTCATGTTAAATCTGTCTAACAGAAGTTGATAGTCCGACCCATGTTGAGGGTAGACTATATCGCACTTAAAAGCTAGATATTTAAGAAACTTTTTTTGAATGTGCGGGAGTTGTTCTCGATCTCCGTTTCTAGGCGACTTCGCCACTTTCCAGAAAGGAGTACTTGAGTCAAGCATCCCCGCCAGAGAGTCGTTCCATGTCCGCTTTCAGAAGCCCCGAAAACCTGGGCCCCCTTGATTACATTTTCCATCACTTTTTAGTAGGTTTCGGAAGGAATCCCGTCAATCACTTCCGTGATATTCTTCTTCATCTGCTCTACAGTATTTAGTTTGTTCGAGTAAGCCCAAATTTTCAATAATCCTCATAAAAAGAGACAGGAGCCGTTAAATCCGGTGACCTTGGTGGCCAGTTGACATCACCAAATCGAGAGATTAAACGTCCCAGAAATATTGTTCGCAAAAGATTCATTGTTTCCCTAGCTGTTGCTCCATCCTGCTGGAACCACATACTTTTGCAGGTTAAATTGTTGGACTTGAGGAGCCAGAAAATTTTGCACCAAATCGATGAGGATGTAGTGGTCGTTGATGGATGACACGAGGGTTCTCTAATGCCCAGATATGACAATTCTGCTTAATTACAAATCCGTTTTTATCGAAGTGCGCTTTATCGGTAAAAATCGTTATTTTGGGTATTAAGCAGCAATATTGCATGATTGTATTGTCGACGACTTTAATGGTCGCAAGGCTGTAGTTATTGGGTTAACTCAATTTTGTATGGCTGCAAATGCAAGTTTTTTTTTAAAATAGTGCATAATGACGTACTATGAATACCCACTGCTTGAGAACGATGTCTGGTAGACGTCTCCGGGCGCTGCACTACACTTTCACGAACTCTCTCGACATTCTCCGTACGAACAGTTCGAACACGGCCCGACCTTCTCAAGTCTTTAACTTCACCTGTTTGTTCAAATTTTGCACGCCAACTGATGAATGGTGTTGACACTGGGCACATTATTTTGACCGAAATCTTGTCGTAGCTTCCGAATCGACTCATTATTTAAGTAAAACGTCTCAACAATACGGACGCGTTATGGGATTGTGTAGCGTTCGATGATGAATTGAGCACATGTGCTTTAAGACGCCACCTACTGAAATGCGTGTATCAGAAATGGAACGCAATTTAAATCAATGAGTTATATATTGCTCAGCCTGTATAAATATATTTAGGCTTCACTAAAAATATAAAGAATACAACTTGCTTCGATAGCATTTTTCTGAATTCCCCAGTATACACAAAAGATATTGCATGGAATAAGATTTGGAGGGTGTGAATTAATCGCAGGACGACTACTGGACCATGTGAGTTTTAGAAATTTGGAAAAAAATTCGTGATGCCTGATCTCAAAACAGTCAGATTCGTTAGACAATCATTTTCCATATCTCCCCACGATATATCAACATCGAAAGATGTTTTATGTCCTTTGATTTTCTAGGATACACTCAACAAAAAAATTTCTCTAGAACTATAAGTTGACAGCATTCAAGATATACAGGGTGTCCGCAAAGTTGGGGTTTTCCTTTACACGACGCGTAGATCTTGAAAACATAAGCAATTTTTCTTAGTACCATATACACCAATGTCTTAAGCGAACCGAGATAAAGGGCTCTGCAACATCAAAAATATCTGAATACCGTCCTGTAGCCGCGACCCGCGACATCCCTGAGTGGTACTAGGACACTAGCTCAACCCGACGACAGAACTGGGTCGGGGTCAGTGTGTCAGGTCAGTATGCAACCTTCAACCGACGGTTACGGTCACGCGTGTAGAGGTAATCGCGTAGACGAGAATCCCTCAACAAGCACTAGAGACGTGGCTAGAGAAGTGCAAGTATCAAAAACTAAAGTGTGGCAAACGCTGCGTGAAGAAGGGCTGTATCCTTTTCACGTGCAACGTGTACAAGCCCTTCAACCTGACGATTTTCCAGCAAGAGTGCGGTTTTGTGAGTGGTTGTTGCATCAACATGACAATAGTCCGGACTTTTTGAAGTGCATATTGGTGACAGACGAATCTACGTTCACGCGTAATGGGGTGAATAACTTTCGCAACACTCATGTTTGGTCAGTAGAAAATCCGCACGCTGTCCGTCAGGCACATTTTCAACAAACATTTTCGGTGATTGTTTGGGCTGGCATGGTGAACGGTATGCTCATTGGACCATATATTCTCCCAAATCGATTGGACGGGATGCAATACCTAGACTTTTTACGCAACATTTTGCCTTCCTTGTTTGCCTGCGTCTGCTCGGTAGCGCATCAGCTGATTTCATTTTCTGTTGGAGCGGTATGATTTCGGGCAGAGACGTACTTAGCCCTTCTCGTCAACTGGAGAGTGAGTACTTTTTCCTTTATTTTTTTTACTTGGTTGCCCTCGTTTCACTACACATTACCTTTGTTATTTCAAGGGTAGTTGTTTCTGAAAAGAAAAACCCCAACGTTGCGTTAATATTTGAAATAGTGCAATACTTGTCATTTTCGACCACAGAAAGCAATATGAATGAACGAAGATTTTCACTTTCGCCATCTATAAATTAATCGACGTATAATGAGTAGTAGTACAATGATGATACAGTGTCAAAGCTGATAATAATGGGAACATACAACAGTACACTCGAGCGTGCTGTTTTGTAGAGATATAAACTTGGTTGATTCGAGATTTCAGGACTTATGTGTGGATTCGAGAGAGTTTTGGAACATAATAATGATTAAATCTTTTGAATCGATGTCATCTCTTGCTTTACGTATATTTAATTTTTCTATGTTTTTACCTACTATAGAAAACTGTATTCTTAATTAGAAGCGTCTGAAGTGTATTAGTCATGCAGGACTCCTCGAACGTCTTTGACACAAACAAAGTGTGCACGTGACGAGAATGTTCTTCAGGGAGGTGAAATACGGTGTCGCACTAACAATGGCAGGTGAAGAAACGTGGAAATATTTTAATTAAAGGGACTATTTCCTTTACGAAAACGACCTGGCCTCTGCCTGCGTGGGGCGCCGCGAGTTGGTCGTAAGACTGCAGGACTCGGCATAGGCGTAAAGTCATTATCTTTATTGGGGTAACTTTTCCTACCTAAGTGTAACAATTCACTAGGTAGGAAGATTAGGGCAGCATTTTCGTTTTCAAAGAAACACGCAACTTTTCTGTATGACATCATATGTTCTCAAGTCCAACAAAGGACGGAAGAAGGCATTGTCATTAGATGCGGAAACTGCGCAAAATGAAAACATCTTAACTCAGAATGACAGAATACTGTGAATAACGCTAGCGGAAAGGGAAGTTGATTGAGAAATTTTTCAAGACGAAAAACTTCTTATCAAAACACCCGTTGAAGTTTACTGCTTACTACAGCTGGAAGTACCCGTCATCGCAAGCGTTTATGTCTTAGTCATGGATCCCATGTACTATGGAATATCCACCATATGGTAATCGATGTAAATGAGGCCTGTTATAAAGGGTTACCCAAAATTCAGGCAACTTTTTTCCAACTGAATCAGGAAGTATACAGAATACGTTCATGTACTTATGTCATTCAGAGAAGGAGCCTAAAACACGCTTAAGTTGGTACATTATTTTGAGGAAAATACCTCAAACACCACTGTTAGGGCCGATTTCACCAACATTAATATTATGGACCAATGGGAGAATACCTTATCGAAATGCAATTTGACAGGAGCTGTCAAAGGTCTCTGAATATTAGTGATTTCTATTGAAATATTGAATAAAATCGTGAAAATTCGAAGAAAAAACAGGACAACTTTCATGTATTTTGATATATGTTGTAGGTTTACATTTAGCAATCCTTTATCCCCCTCAGCGAATGGGAATGCGGCAAATAATAGGTCGATTTTCTAGCTGTTAAATTTGGCAGCCTTATCAATACAAATTTAACATACAGGTCGCCTAGTCGTGGGGATGCAGTGGTCGGGATGAATATCACGTATGAACGTATGAAGTAAAACTAGCTAACTTCACAAATTTGAAGATTTTGTACAATTTCTTTGAAATTGATGAAAGGTATGTCTGATTCGTCAGGGTAATGTCGCAGCCAAATAGCAGTCACTCTTTCTGACACAGTCCGGATCGAAAGATGACGATACTCGTGAAATGTGTTGATGCTTCTAAATATAGGATCGTATCGAACATCCCTACTGTCAAGATGTATAACCCAAGGTACCGACGGAGCTGTTTTACGACGTCATGCAAATAATTTTAAATTTTCATTTGCATTTTTTTGTGCAATGATTTTGGGGAAAATGTCACGAATAGTCTTATAAAGTATAGTAGAGTATATTTCAATAGTTGGCGGAACTTACTCCACTGGGACCAGGAGGGTGAAACGGGATATTAATCCACAATCTGGCAACCCTGTCGCACCCTCACAAAGTGGCCGCTGACAACCGCACAAGTCACCGTGTTGTCATTGAATAGCATGGAGTTAAACCTTCAGAGTATATGTTTTGTGACTGGTACCAAGGGTTGACAGATCCCACACATGTGTCACTCCTTGAAATGCAATAATCAGCTGTATTCAAGTAATGTCTAACATAAATATAACCTAGAATGTGTACTCGAGAAAAAAGAGGAATATGGCAGGTTTTAGGTTTGCTGGTAGCTTTAAGGCATATATTTGGGAATTTCTTAATCGCTGTGAATATAGTGTGGATGTTTGTTCAGTTCCTGAACAACGAGAAATATTCAACTTTATGGATGTATGGATATCAAAGAACCTGAATGGTTTTGTGGGAATATCAATCTAAGGTGCCATAATGGTTCTGATGAACGGCAAATAAATGAATGAATGTTTGGAAGTGAGCAATATCTTTTGGTAGAGCCTGTTATCAAGTAGGTGCTTAATGGCTATCTGCAAGAGGTTTGTAGGAAAAAACACCCAGTATCGCATATCAATTGAAGAAAATAATATAAACATGAATAAAAAATCAACAATACTAACTAAAATATGAATTTTATTAAAAAATCCAACATTTCTTTAAATTTTCACCGAATTATATGTAATTTCTTGAAAGATGAATAATTGCACGCACTGCTCTTTTGGACATATGATTTCCACGATTATCTGCTTATCTCCCAGTCCACAAGAAACAGGAAAACATTGCAAACAAACACTTCCGAAAGTACATATTTTTTTGTGCGGATGCCGTGATCCCAAGTCCACCCTGTATGGATGTAAATTGGAAACAGCCAACTTTGTCGTCATTTACGCTGTTTTAAGGTTAATGTCACACAATTTGTATTTAAGTAATTCTTTATAAATTCTTATCCAGCATACTCGTTGGGTGGGAATTTACTAATACTCGTTTAGCCTTGTTCCTCAAAACTCATCGGATTCGCTATACTGTGGATAATTGGGATGCAATCATGGGTTCAACTCTTTTGCCTTCTGTTAGGTACAGTCAGTATTCTCCTCGTATATCTAATCTGCTTTTTGGTGAAGTACTGTTTAGTATTGTACCATTCTGTAACGATGAGATGCCCTAGCAATATAGACGCTTAGGCAACCACAGTTACGCCACCGTGCATTAGGCTTGAAGCATCGATGGACATCTCTGGATTGGCCAATATTTAAATATAGTTGACAGCGCAAAACGCAGTAGTCCAGTCGAAATAGTCTCAAATTTGCAATTAATCAGTTGCAACTGTAGTTATAAATTACTGCCAGAGAAATAAATTAAACTTCAAATAGTAGAAGCAACGTTTTCGTTATGGTATGCGAACGAACGAACGCCTCTGGACACAGAGATGAAAATAATTTACGCTCCCCTTTTCTGCCACCCGTGGCCAGCTTACTTAAGATAATTATTTCTTGATGCTGGCATTTTTTGATACGGATCTGCGTTGATTGTACGGAAAATTGCCCGGTGCCTTCTTGATTATATTACGCGGTCCTTTAGAGGTTCTGGGCTACAGATCCACTTCCTGAGCTTAGGAACAAAGCCATCCAATAATGGCGGTTCTTTATTTCTCAATACTTGGGTGTTTCGATGCACCCCAGTAAGAGTATCAAAAACAGATAACCTTCTGGTAGCATCAGTAGCTCATAACTTTTATAGGTACTGTCATATTGGAAACACGTATTTTTTTTTTGATTGAAAGATGACTCATCCAACTCCAAGATACAGAGTTCTAAAGCAGGAACATTTCTTTATCGATATATCAAACATCCAATTTTTTCGGCAGTTCTTAATCGCAATTAAATGAAGTTAGCACTAATTAGAAGTTAATTACGAATTCCAGTGACGTTCTGGGGCCCGTCTAGTGAGTAATATTAACAAAAGTGTGTATGCTAGTGTAAAAAGTTAAAAATCTATACACGCTTTGAACAGATGGAGATACAACTTTTTGTCTCTTATTATAGATACACTTATAACAACAAGCTTCTATTTGGCTGTTCATAAAATGCTATTTTTTCTGTTTGAATAATGAATCTCCGGAATTTCAAGTGTGTTACACGTTTTTTCCATCTTGCTGTCAAAACGTATTTTTTTCCACGAAAACGAAGTACGATATGAAGAAATACCAAAAGACGTGTATCATTAACGTCCAGATCCGAAAAAGGTATTTATTTTGAAAAAGTCAGTAGCGTGCACCTATTTGGTCGATTTTATTCATGAGACTGTCTCCGAGACGCCACTGATATTCTAAATTACTTTTTATGTGGCACTAACTTAGCATCTCATTGCAGGACCTTTGATATGTTAACAAAAAAAACTTTTTTTCCAAGCATTGACGCCCTGTATCTCGATAACCAGGCTTTTTAGGTCACATATTTATATGAACAATATTTTATAGCAATGACGTGTACACCTCCCCGATGTATTTTTAATTCACTCCTTACATTGCCGCTGAACATGTAATATTGGGAAATTCGGGTTCATATCGGCGAAACACGTGTACACTTTGTTACAACTAAAATACTTTTACAATCAGAAAGTTTGGATTTATTAGGGTATCCTTCGTGTTTCGCGTTTGCTTAGTGCATTTTTTATGAAGCACGGTATCACGCAGCATGGGAATACGGTTTTTCCGGTAGACGAATTTTACTGGTTGTTTCTGATGTTTGATCCGTTCAGTAGCTCAGTATGTCTTAACCCTCTACTGAGGTACCACGGGGTAGGACGATATTATAGTTCTTTTTAGGGTTACGTCAAAATACAATACGATATAGGCAAACTGATGTTGTTTACAATACGTTTCAGGAAAACGACGCAATATTGTTATGGTGAAAAGTCTGTCCAAAAATAAGGATACACTGTTATTGGTACATTTGTATTGATTTCCGATGAAAGGTAAAAGCTGCCAATGTGATTGTTCAAGGTTATGTAAAGAAAACATATATCAGATCATACCCTTATTTTAGGTACGATTTTTAAAAGTTCCATTACAAAACTATAATCGTGATTATTGACGATGATACTAGCCCTATAGACCAGAATTAATAATAATATTAATAAATCGTCTTTATTTAGGGGCGAAGTTTAGCATAATAATTCTACTCTGCCACTTAACCCCCCCCCCCCAAAAAAAAGAAAAACTGAAAGAGCAATACAAAAAAACATAAATACCTTTGATAAGTTAGAAGATGAAAAATGTAGGTGTATAAAAAATATGGTATATAACATATATTAGTGAAGGCTATTCAATATTTCATGATTTAAAAGTAACAGTCATACAAAACAAGGAAGGAATGCTATATGGGAAATATTTTATCATATTTTATCATATGATAGCAATTTTGTGGATCGAGGTAGAGCATTGTAAAAAATAATAGCGTTGTAGGTGACGCATTTACGAAAGAATGATGTGCTGTGGAGGGGCATTGTGAGTGTTTCAGTGAATCGAATGTCCCTAGAATGGATGTTGCTTCTAGATATCAGCTTATTTCTCAAAAACGGCGGAATGGATGACAATAAAAGCCTGTGGGTGTAAGTAACTAGGTGTAGCTCACACAGTTCATTTACTCTCAACCACTTCATGTCATTGAAAAAAGGGCTGATATGATCATATTTTTTCAAATTATCGATCAACCTACAACATGAGGTTTGGATTTTTAGGAGACGTTCTAGAGATATTGAGTCAAGAAATGGAAGATAAACTAAATCGCAATAACTAATTTTGGACATTACCAAAGATTCACACAAATTTGTTTTAGTTGTAAAGTCAAGAAATTGTTTATTAAGATATAATTGACGTAAAATTCAAAAACAACTCTTACTGATATTATTTACATGTGGTATAAAATTTAGACATTCATCTAAAGTTACGCCCAAGTTTTTCACTGACTCACTTACTTCTAAAATTTTAGTTTTACTTTAAAATTTCTTTTGGCATCACTTCTAAATAGTTTTGGTCAAAAATGATGACTTTCGATTTTAAAGGGTCCAACAGAAGGTTATGATTTTTTGCATACATACTAGTAGATGTTATCTCTTCATTTATCTCAGATTCAGCATTTCAAATGTCGTGATTATGGAAATGACTGTAGATCTGTGAATCATCGGCAAAGAATTGGATATTACAATATTTAACAACTGAGTGGAGAAATATACAAAATAAATAAGAGTGGCCCAAGTACAGACCCTTGAGGCACTCCGGACGAAATAAGGCACTTTGAAGATAAAACCACGTCAATGTGTACCCTTTGATATCGATCTCCTAAGAAGCTCTGAATCATTTCTGAGGCAGAGTTAGAAAAACCAAAATATTTGCACTTGGCTACTAGAAGATGATTTATAAATAATAATAATAATAATAATAATAAAATGTCTTTATTAGGCACATTATATAAACTACAACATAATGTGACCTCTACGTAGGCGAAGTCTAGCTCTTGGCTACTCTACTTAACCTACCCAAATAATAAATTCAAACACTTAATCAAAGGAAACTTTGACAAGCAGCAAAAGACGCTTCAAAACAACCAGCTTGATAGCTTCCTAACATATATATATACACACATATATTACGTAAAAATAAAATAAAATGTAAGAATTAAAAACTAACTTTTCCACAATTACTACAATGACAAATAAATCTGTTTCACATGCTTACCAAATCTGTTTACTGGCCAATCCTTTATATTGTCATCTAATTCATTATAAATCAGGATAGCATTGTAAGTTTATGAACTACGAAATAATGTTGTTTTATACATAGGGATCTCTAGTCTTTTTTTGTGTCTGAAATCAATGTCTGAATTATTTCGTCTGAAAACAAATTTCTCATAAAGATACAAGGGGGATCTAGAAGATATGATCTTATATGTAAACACTGCTATGTGGTACTTGCAAGCATTTTCTATACACATCCAACCAAGCTGAAATCTCTTTAAGGAAACATGATCATACTTCTTGAGATTAAATACAAATCGACAACAAGTAATTTGGAGTTTTTGGAGTCTTGCTTTTGTGATAGAATCAAGACAATGATAGAACACAGTGCTACAGTAAAATAAGCTTGGAAATATAATAGCCTCACATAACTTTTTTCTAACTTTAAAATTCAAAATAGAGCGATTGACATAAAAACACTTCAAAGTTGCATAACATTTTTTTAAGATAGACGAAACATGTTCCTTAAACCGTAAAGTATAATCAATAATCAACCCTAAATTTTTTGTAGTATTTACGACAGCTAGACGCTCCTTGTCGATTTTTACATCAAGAGAATACAATATAGTGTTACGTTTGACAGCAGGACAAAAAAGCATCACTGAGCACTTATCCTTATTGAGCTTAAGATTGTTACCATTTGAGTGTCCTACTATTGCCTCCAAATCATCATTAAGCTCATTGATTGAAGTATGCAAGGTGTTACTATTAAAGCTCTTATATATCTGTGTATCATCGGCATAGCACATCACAGAAGAGTTTTTGACACAGCTACCCAAGTCTATAGTATAAATTAAGTACAAAGGCCCTAAAACTGAACCCTGAGGGACACCTGATGTTATATCAATCGGACTAGATATAGTGTTGTCTATCTCTACTACTTGTTTACGATTTGAAAGATATGTTATAAAAAACATTAGAAGTATGTCTGAAAAACCAAAAAACTTCAATTTAGCACATAAAAGCTCATGATCTATTTTATCGAACGCCTTAGAATAATCTAATGATACAAGTGCTGAAGCATCTCCCTTATCAAGCGAAGCAATGCTGTCATCTAAAACCCTTGCTAAAGCTGTGCTTTATGGTATCAAATAACTTAGAGAGGTCAAGAAGAACTAATGATGTGATCATTTGTTGATCCCAGGCTCTAACAATGTTATCGGTTAAGTCTAATAGGGCACCTGCAGTGTTATATTCTTTTCGATAACCGCATTGCTTGCGAGGCAAAATTTTATGTTTTGGACAAAACAGGTAATGTTGGCTTACTTATTTTAGCTAGAGGTAACACTAATGCTTCTTTAAATGATACTGGCAAAAATCCCCTTTCTAAACAGGTATTTATGATGTGTAAAATGTGACCTGAAATCGCAAATAAGCATAGTTTTGGCATTCTGAGTGACACGCCATCGCTTCCTAAGGCATTCGATTTCAGAGACTGGAACATCGATTTTAAATCAGTCATATCGATTGGTTTAAACTTGAATCGATCGCTAGAATAGTGATTCTTTTCATAATGCTCAATCTTCTCTGTGCATGAACAAATGGCGTTATTAAAAATGGAACAGAAAAAATTATTAATGTCAGTAGGGTTTTTTAAATGTAGAGGAATATCGGTATTTTGTGACTGTTGGATTCGCATTGATTTTAAGGATCTTTAAAACATTTTTGAATCATTTTGTTGACTTTTTCATATCTAATTTGACAAGTTGAATTTCTGAGCTCTTTGTGGCGATTCCAGAAATCTTCTGTCGTATTAATTTTAAACTGATTTAAAGCTGTCCCTGTCTTTCATCATACGTTTAAGCTGGGATAATAGCCAGGGTGCATGCGGTTTATTTACACGTACAATTCTTGGAGGTGCATGCTTATCAAACATTAATTTTAGCCCATCTTTCAAATATGAAATTTTGTGATCAATACTCTCTACAGACTATATATAATGATCCAGGGAAAGCTTAAAATATCTACTAGAATTCGCAAGAACTTATTAGAGAGACGCAATTCGCCTATCTGAACTTCGTACTGTGGGTCCAAAGTAATAGTCGCGAAAGAGCGAATACTATAAATATAAAATATGGCTACTAAGGCTCCAATTCGTATCTGGTGTAACACTCAGGTTCCGAATATTGCTCACAGAATGAATATTGACATTCTCCGTTTGAAACACATGCTGGAGTAGGTTTCTTTTTTTCGTGAATGTGATTGAGAAGCATTCTTTAGTGTTAACTGGCAGGTCATTTTGCTGGCAAGAATCGTTAAGTTTGTTGATATCAGATTGCATTTTGACGCAAGGCTTTCAACTATATGATACATCTTTAAGTTATTTGCGTAAAGAAGAAATTGTAAAATAAAACCTTTTTTTTCTTATACTTTTAGTAGCAAATACATTTGTTTGTTTCTTCTCTTACTTTTTTTTATAAACCAATTTGGTAAACAAGCTCAACTAAAGGAATATTAAAGTTCAAAAATAGCAGTTTCTCTTTCAAGTATGTTTTGGTGTGATGTGTATAAAAGATAAAATGAATACTCATATTCGCATTCGTGAACATCGGCAGTAGATATTGTCACTTGCGAATGTCTTAAAATTGACATTTGTTAGATCACTAATCTGTACAATGCCTAGCTAAGACCTGACCCGGAGTACTGCTCACATGTTTGGGGTGCTACCTTCAACAACAGTTTCCATGGCTGATGATTTTTTTATACTCCAACTACCACGAAGGCCTAAGGCTTAAGCACCCATTGGGTACCGTGGGGCTATAGGGGGATACATGGGAAAGGGGGGGACGCCACACGGACTCTGGCGAGGGAACACGTGTGCATGCAACATGCACACATTCTGGCTCCGCCTACGAGAACCGCCGTGTGGTACCTCCGCATTCGATAGTCAGAGACCATCTACCACCTACGGACAATCACAACATCCATAGCCAAGAGAAAAATTTCTCCTAGGACGGGACTCGAACCCGCACAACGCACGGCGACTGATCAGGAGACCGAAGAGTCTACTACTGCGGCCACCGCCGTTGCCTATGTTCAGATTAGGACTATCCGACTAGCTTAAAGAAAAATAATCATATTGCATGTTATATAAGTGACCTGGGTTGATTTTGTATGGATGATGTTAACAAAAATCAAATGCTCATTCTTACCCATAAAATATTAATTACTCCCCTTCTTATCTTCATAAAAAGTTTGTAGATTTCTTTATATGGGAATTTTATAAGGGGATAATCTATACCTACATATGAATATACAAATGTCAACCAACTATTGATAGTTTTGTTGACGATTTAATATTCAATAACAATTTAGGTGTTAATTCAGATGATATAAAAATAATTAGTTGCTATAAGGTTAAAAATACAAAAAATGTTGTTATCGAGGTGGTTCCTTCTGTGTTTAATTTACTTAGTAGCAAAGGGTTTGTTTTTATTGGCTGGGTGAGATGTACTGTCAGGGAAAATTTATATTTGCTACGTTGTTACAAATGTTGTAAATTTGGTCATGGTAAGAAAGATTGCCGAAGCAATGATGTTGTCTGTTCTAAGTGCTCAGGTTTTCATGAATTTAGAGATTGTAAAGCTGATGATTCTTGTTGTCCTAACTGTAAGTTTCATAATGATAGATATAAAACTAACTGGTGTACAAAGCATGTTGCAAGTGATACCTCTTGCAGTTATTACAAAATGAAGATCGATAATTTGAAAATGCAGATTGCTTATGAATAATTGCACAAAAACTTATAACCATTTTGTTGTTGGACACCTGAATGTAAGATCTCTGTTTGCTGGCTTTGATTGCTTTGTAGATTTGTTGACTACTGATAACTATGATATTATGGGTATCTCCGAAACATGGATTAATAATGATTTTACAGCAGATATAGTAAATATTCCTGAGTACACTTTTTTCCATACTGATCGAGTAGGACGTGGAGGAGGAGTTGGTGTTTATTTAAGGGATTCACTGAGAGGTAAGCTGGTATTGCAAGATTTTTTATGTCCAGATGGTATGGAGCAGGTTTGTGCTGAAATAGTAAAAATTTTGGTTTGTGTTATCTACAGAGCTCCTTCGAGCAGATTATCAAGTTTTATTGATCATATAGACAACTTTCTCTCATTTGTGTCTCCTCAGTATGATAATATATGCTTGCTGGGTGATATAAACGTTGATCAAATTACTGACCATTCTTTTCTAGATTGCATTGCGTGCTACGATATGGTATCTCACATCACCCAACCAACTAGGATAACTTTAACCACGGCAACCTCCATAGATGTCATTTGTACAACAAATAACTTAGCTGAATCATTAATTTCAACTAGCTCTGTACCTGTTCCGAATTTGTCAGATCATAATGTAGTCAGATGTGACTTCAACATCACACGCCCTAAGAATTTTCAAAAGACTGTCAAATATAGAGATTTTAAACACTGTTGTAAAGATCAGTTTTTGGTGGATTTGTATAAAATCCCATGGGACGATATATATTACATCACTAACTTAGAGGATAAAGCTACGTTTTTTTCTAATCATATTTTGGATTTGTTTGATGTCCATGCTCCTGTTATTTCATCACGTATTACTAAACCTTATGCTCCATGGCTCACAGGTGGCATAAAATTTTTGATCTCCGAGAGAAATAAAGCCTTTAGGAAATATCAGATTTTAAAAAGTCCAGCTAGTCTCGAATATTACCAGAAATTAAGAAATGATGTCATTTCCGCTATTAGGCGGGAGAAAGCAGCATATCTAAGCTTCAATGAACAACTAAATAGTAACAAGCATCTCTGGAAAGCTGTACATTCATTGAAACTCAAAACTAATGTAGATAGATCTTTACCTACACAGTTGAAGAATGCCGATGAAGTAAACAATTATTTTTCTTCCGTTTTCACGCCTTCGGGCAATTGCAAGGATCTAGTTGATAATTTTAATAGTACCAAAATTAATGAAAGTGCTAGATTTGAATTTAGTTTTGCTACCCCACAAAATGTGCTAGACATTATTCTGTCCCTAAAATCTAATGCAGCAGGTTCGGATGGTATAACAGTCTCAATGCTGAAGCTATTACTACCCCTGACGCATTTATTGAACTGTTGCCTGGAGGCTGGGTATTTCCCTGATGCTTGGAAACTATCTCTTGTCAAACCCTTGCCTAAATGTAAAAATCCAAAATGTCTCTCAGACTTAAGACCTATAACTTTGATTCCTGTTATATCGAAGATATTGGAGAAATTGATTAAACATCAGGTTTATCATTATTTCTCTAATAATGATTTCTTTCCCAAGTGTCAATCTGGTTTCCGCAGTGGTTTTAGTACAACTTCAGCTTTAGCAAGGGTTTTAGATGACATCATTGCTTCGCTTGATAAGGGAGATGCTTCAGCACTTGTATCATTAGATTATTCTAAGGCGTTCGATAAAATAGATCATGAGCTTTTATGTGCTAAATTGAAGTTTTTTGGTTTTTCAGACATACCTCTAATGTTTTTTTTTTTAACATATCTTTCAAATCGTAAACAAGTAGTAGAGATAGACAACACTATATCTAGTCCGATTGATATAACATCAGGTGTCCCTCAGGGTTCAGTTTTAGGGCCCTTGTTGTACTTAATTTATACTATAGACTTGGGTAGCTCTGTGAAAAACTCTTCTGTGATGTGCTATGCCGATGATACACAGATATATAAAAGCTTTAATAGTAACACTTTGCATACTACAATCAATGAGCTTAATGATGATTTGGATGCAATAGTAGGATACTCAAATGGTAATAATCTTAAGCTCAATAAGGATAAGTGCTCAGTGATGCTTTTTTGTCCTGCTGTCAAACGTAACACTGTATTGAATTCTCTTAATGTAAAAATCGACAAGGAGCGTCTAGCTGTCGTAAATACTACAAAAAATGTAGGGTTGATTATTGATTATACTTTACGGTTTAAGGAGCATGTTTCGTCTATCTTAAAAAAATGTTATGCAACGTTGAAATGTTTTTATGTCAATCGCTCTATTTTGAATTTTAAAGTTAGAAAAAAGTTATGTGAGGCTATTATATTTCCAAGCTTATTTTACTGTAGCACTGTGTTCTACCATTGTCTTGATTCTATCACAAAAGCAAGACTCCAAAAACTCCAAAATACTTGTTGTCGATTTGTATTTAATCTCAAGAAGCATGATCATGTTTCCTTAAAGAGATTTCAGCTTGGTTGGATGTGTATAGAAAATGCTTGCAAGTACCATATAGCAGTGTTTACACATAAGATCATATCTTCTAGATGCCCCTTGTATCTTTATGAGAAATTTGTTTTCAGACGAAATAATTCAGACATTGATTTCAGACACAAAAAAAGACTAGAGATCCCTATGTATAAAACAACTTTATTTCGTAGTTCATACACTTACAATGCTATCCTGATTTATAACGAATTAGATGACAATATAAAGGATTGGCCAGTAAACAGATTTCGTAAGCATGTGAAACAGATTTATTTATCATTGTAGTAATTGTGGAAAAGTTAGTTTTTAATTCTTACATTTAATTTTATTTTACGTAATATATGTGTGTATATATGTATGCTAGGAAGCTATCAAGCTCGTTGTTTTGAAGCGTCTTTTGCTTGTCAAAGTTTCCTTTGATTGAGTGTTTCAATTTAGTATTTGGGTAGGTTAAGTAGAGTAGCCAAGAGCTAGACTTCGCCTACGTAGAGGTCACATTATGTTGTAGTGTATATAATGTGCCTAATAAAGACATTTTATTATTATTTATTATTATTATTAACTGCGCCCGAAAATTGATGAAGCAAAAATAAAAATTATGGAAAACCCAAATTGATTTCAAAGACTGAAGGACAATTTTATTAGAAAGTGTCGCTTGTGTATAGAAAACAATGGAGACCATTTCGAACATTTTCTTTAAAAGTTAGTTAAATTAAACTTCCACATTTGTCAGTAAATCGCCATAAAGAGCGGCTAAACATAATAGGTTCTGTACCTCTAGGTGGTAAGGATTCTATTGCGCTTCTGACATTTATCGCATCACGACAACGAATGTGACATGATACACTCATCGTACCAGCTGAAATTTTCAGGTTTTACTCTACATGGATTGAAATAGTTTTTACAATAAAATTAGTAATGAAATCAATGTTTCTTAACGCCCTCCAAAGTTGAAAGATGAAAGAGATTTTTCACAAAAAAAAATGAATTTAAGATGTTTTTATGTCTAATAAGCTTTGTTAAAAAGTGACATAACCATTGCTAAAACTAACCATTTAGCTCATCTCAGAAAAAAAAATCACAGCCCTAATGGTGTAGTGGACATTGCGATTGAAAAACCATTATCCAGTTTTTTTTAATTTTACAAAACTTCAAATATCTCCTGAACTATGCATACAATTTCGGGCCACACATACAGGGGTTCATTCGATAGGTCTTGAGGCGCTCTATCACCTGACTTCCGTTGATCCACTATTAACCTTACACCCTGTATACATAGACTCCATCAATCAGGAATGAGATGTTCATTTATATTCCAAAAAATTCCTTTTATTATTGTTATTGTTACTGTGATTATGGCAAGATTGTGGTGCAATGTACTCGAAGTTTTACTCAGTTGCTTCTCAGACCAGATTTTAGATAAACAATACCTTCTTAGCTTCGGTCTAGCAGTTACGGTTTCCCCCCATCCAGGCTCAATTTTTTTATCCAGTGTAAAAGGTCTGGACTGAACTTCAAGGACATGATACAAGAAACCGTAGCATGACCCATTTAGGGTTAATATTCGAAACGCTATAGGGGTTCAAAATATAATTTCGAAAACCTCGTGTTTACGGTTGCTTGCTGCTATTTTTATTCGCATGCGTTATCGTACTGACCCTAATGGTCTCATTTACATTTTTATTTCCTTGCGCCACAACCTGTTTTATTGTTGCAGAACAGTAAGCCTATTACATATATTCGCAGACTGCCTTTGACCAGGTTTCCGTTCTTGGTCGTAGATAATCTGACACGGAATCTGAAGGCAATCACTGGCATTATACTTATATACTTCATTCAAACACGCGGCGTCCCAAAATAAGGTAGTCTCGTTCTCGTATGCATATAGGACAGAAAAAATAATACAACAGACATATCGATGTTTCTCAAGCATAGTGACATCATTCAAAAAAAGCTTTTTTTCTGGAGAGGCATTTTTAATGAGAGAGTGCTGAAGCTGTATTATGACCTTGTCGAAATCCAGATTGTTTAGATGGAATAATTTTATTAGAATATAAGTAGGCGCAGAGCTGCTCGTAAACAACGCGTTACAATGTTTTAGAAAAAATGGGCAGTAGACTGATCGGTCTCAGTTGACTATAGTTAGTAGGATCAGAAAACCTAGGTAGCGGAACAACTATAGCGTGTTTCCACTGATTGGGGAAATATCCCCTCTCTAAACAGCAATTGATAATATGTGGTAAGTACACATCAATTTCAGGTATACATAGTAGTATCATATGCAAAGTTATTCCATCTGAGCCACTAGAATTTGATTTTATTCTATGTATAATTTTAACAACGGTGTCAGTAGTCACTTTACTAAATTGAAATTGGGATTTTGAGTTATTTTTGTTAGCTCGGTAATAAGCAATTGTCACAACTCATAAATTCATTTTTTAAGCTGAAATATTTCTTGTGCATGAAAAAAAAGTGGGTGTCTTATCTTTGAGACACCCCTCGTACTTATTACTTGAAGACCATTTCACGGAGTTTGGATATGACTACTACACTTAAAAGAAGTAAATCTGATTAAAAAGGTAATTGTTGCTACACTAATCTTTCGCGTGTTAGATCCTCATAAAATTTAGAAGCTTTCCCTTTATTTTAAAACTGCTAGCACAAGTACTAACAGTATGTTCCGTAACAAGATCCTAATACGTTCGGCAATCACCCTATGCAAACAATGCTAATGATCGTGCCCGTGTTAATAACATCCTTCTGATATCCGAACTTCATGTAAGGTCTACATTCGACCATCTTAAAGAACGCGATGTGTTGTTCAAAGCCATTACTATTCTACAGTATCTGCACGGCATACGGACATTTACTGAGCTCTAAAAATTGTTATTGCAAGCGGGCTGTTGGAAATGGGGTTATTAGCAAACACACGCGCGGATCCGTAAGACACTACTAGTTTATAGAGAAAAGCGTAGGTACTGAATTACAAATATATGTCGACATTGACCGAAAACGTGACCTATCGAGCTCACTTTGGTCAATGATTTGAACCGCTCACGTTGGGAAGTGAAACTAGTGTTTCGACTACAATGTACATGTTTGAAAATAGGTGTCAAGTAGGTTTAAGTGTCACCAAGTCATTAGAAAAATGGAACTCAACCGAGAACATTTTCGCGCCATAATTTATTAGAACTTTCAGAGACATTTATCGCAACAAGAATGCCTTGCTGAGTTACTGTCCGTTTTCGGTAACGAAGCGCCACATCAGTCGATAATGTTCCGTTGGTATGGAGAACTGAAACGTGGGTGAAGGGTGAGTCTTAGTGTCGATCCCAGGGTGGGTGCACCAAAAACGGCAGTCACCCAGGAAAACGTCGATGCTGTGCACAAACTCATCATTCAAGATAGACAAGTGACATATCGCGAGATTGAGGCGTCCTTGAAGATCTCAAAGACCTCAATTCAAAAAAATTTACATTAAGAGTTAGGAGTAAGAAAATTAGTTTCTCGTTGGATACCAAACCTGTTGACTGAAGAGCAGAAAGCAGCCAGGGTTAATTGTTGTTAAAAAACGCTGGTCCGTTTAAATTCCGGAAACTCAAAAAACGTGTACAGCATTGTTAGTGGTGATGAATCGTGGATTCACTGTTATGAACCAAAAAATAAACGACAGTCGGCTGTTTGGGTGTTCCAAGGTGAAGAAAAGCCAACAAAAGTCATCCGTTCTCGAAGAAGATGGTCGCGACATTTGTGTCAAAAGCGGGTCATATTGCAACATTTCCTCTTCATGAGCAAAGAACTGTTACTGCGGATTGGTATAACACCATTTGTTTGTCATTACAGAGCTTCGAAAAATCAACCCCGAAAGAAGAATCATCCTCCACCAAGGCAATGCAATCTCGTACACAGCCCATAATTGAACATAATACGCAACACGACTTTTCCTTCAATATTTGGATTGGAATCATTAGTGACCACTTGATTGGCCCTCATTTCGTTCCCCCCAGACTTAGCGGCGAAGAGTAGCGCGGTTTTTGGAAATTGACCTACGTGAATTAATGAAGGAAATTCCTTTTAGAGAACGATATCACATGTGGTACATGCGTGGCGGTGCTCCTCCACACTTCAGTGTCGTTGCGCGAGAATACCTAGATAAGAATTATCCAAATCGATGGATTGGAAGAGGCGGACCACAGCAATGGCCGCCTAGATCGCCTGACATGAATCCTATCGATTTCTTTTTATTGGGACATTTGAAATCACTAGTATACAAGGCTCCTGTTCAAAGCGTAGAGGACTTGAGAGTCAGAATTGCCGAGTCATGTCTGACTATACAAAATACTCCGGGTATCTTCAGCAGAATGCGTCAGACAATGTGTAACAGACTAGACGCCTGTATTGAAGTCGACGGTGGCCACTTTGAACATTTATTGTACAAAAAACTGTTCGATATTTTCTATTGTTATCGTTCTATTCGAATGTCACTGTCTAAAACTATTGACCTAAATATTTTTTTTACAAAAATACAGGATAATACTATTTTCATCCACGTTCATATTGAGACAACTTGTTAAACATGCAAAATTTATCATAGGTTATACCAACTGTTCATAATCAAAGTCAAGGAAAAACAATCACGGCTTTTCTGTATCCTTGAAAAGCTTGCTGTCCTATTGATGTTTCTGAATTCTCTAGCACTTCGTGCAGATCTATTTCAGCATAAACATATAAAAATAAATTTGTCTTGAAATCGACCTTGTAAGAATCATGGTCAACATGACACTTCCTAACAAGTCATCCAGAGCGTTTTAACGTAATGTTTATAATACTGACTCTCAGAGTTTTTGGCCTGAAGACTTCAGTCGACACATTCACCATTTTTGCAAGCCAGACAAACTTTGGCCGCCCATTTCTCAGAAACTATTCATAGGTTTGCTTTCGTCCCTTGGGCACATTTGTTCGGAAAAGCCTCAGGTACATCATACTGAATTTTTCTCCGATCAGGCAAGTAGGCGTGGGAAGAAAACCCCATTTCACATTTTGACGTTTATTGAGGTGAACAGCTCATCAGTTAGTGATATATTTGTATTAGTCTGCAACTTAACATAACTTAAATAAGCTTTTCTAAATAAAAGTACTGTGAGAAAATACAAAATAAATCTGTAGCAGACAAGGGAACAACTAAAAGCCCCAGTAGCCGATCAGAACTGTCCCAAATAGGACGATCCTATCCATCGATAGATTATCGGAAAGTTACTCTTCAAACGTTCGGGCTATTAGCGAACGATTTGGCAAGGTGCGCCGCGACAGCGAAGGCATCGCCGACCACGCCGGCGGCTCCAGTAATGCACTTTCACCTTAATTTCCGTTGTAAGGAATCGAATTTAGGAATGACACTACGATGAAAGGCTTTTTAGGAGTTGCGCCCTTTATTTCTTTCCTGGCTGCCGGCCGGCGAATCTTCGCACGCCACCCAGCGATCGATTCGTTATGAAACAGAACATATACAAGTAATAACGTTACGATAAAAGCCGCGGTCACACATATTTTTGCAGAATAGTAATAATAATAAAAATAGTAAAAACTTGGTCAAGGCAATTAACACCTACGTATAATAATAATAATAACAAAATGTCTTTATTAGGCACATTGTAAGAACTGCAATATAATGTGATCTCTACGTAGGCGAAGTCTAACGCTTGGCTACCCCCTTTCAATGATTTTCTGCAAATTTAATAGTTTATTGATTGTGTAATTTCACTCGTATTATATCTATATTGCTATAAACAAGGATAGTCAAACACTTATTGTCGGCGGCCGATCGTCATTCCCCCAGCTACCACAGAGCAGCAACTATACAGCAGTACCCGTTCGTGACCGGCAGCGGCTCGCCAAAATTTTTCGTTTCTTACACGGCCTTCCTGACGGCTGCGACGTTCTCGACGCCCTCTGCACCACAGGCCGAATCCGTGAATCAAAAGCATATGCAAAACACTCCGTGTACTTGCCACAACTATTATCTCACAAATATAATTCAAATCTGAATTAACCACTACCGGTACTAAGACCAAAATTCACAATTCGATTAAAGAATTGTACGTAAATTCAATTAAATAAACCTTTAACAGTGACGGCAACGACCGTCTCTTTAAAATAACAACTCTAAAACTTTAGTACTAGTAGCTCTACTACTAACAAGACAGAGACCAATCTTACAATATCCCAGGAGACCTTAGCCTTCAGCTGGCTCTGCTACTGACGAGACAGAGACCCTAATAACAGTATCCCTGAAGACCTCAGCCTTCAGCTGGCTCTGCTGCTGACGAGACAGAGACCAAACTAACAGTATCCCTGAAGACCTCAGCCTTCAGCTGGCTCTGCTGCTGACGAGACAGAGACCATAAAAACAGTATCCCTGAAGACCTCAGCCTTCAGCTGGCTCTGCTACAGACGAGACAGAGACCAAAATAACAGTATCCCTGAAGACCTCAGCCTTCAGCTGGCTGTGCTACTGACGAGACAGAGACCAAAATAACAGTATCCATGAAGACCTCAGCCTTCAGCTGGCACTGCTGCTGACGAGACAGAGACCATAATAACGGTATCCCTGAAGACCTCAGCCTTCTGCTGGCTCTGCTGCTGACGAGACAGAGACCATAATAACAGTATCCCTGAAGACCTCAGCCTTCAGCTGGCTCTGCTGCTGACGAGACAGAGACCAAACTGACAGAATCACTGAAGACCTCAGCCTTCAGCTGGCTCTGCTGCTCATGAGACAGAGACCATAATAACAGAATCCTTGAATACCTCAGCCTTCATCTGGCTCTGCTACTGACGAGACAGGGACCATAATAACAATATCTCTGAAGACCTCAACCTTCAGCTGGCTCTGCTACTGACGAGACAGAGACCAAAATAACAGTATCCCTGAAGACCTCAGCCTTCAGCTGGCTCTGCTACTGACGAGACAGAGACCAAAATAACAGTATCCCTGAGGACCTCAGCCTTCAGCTGGCACTGCTGCTGATCAGACAGAGACCATAATAACGGTATCCTTGAAGACCTCAGCCTTCAGCTGGCTCTGCTGCTGACGAGACAGAGACCGTAATAACAGTATCCCTGAAGACCTCAGCCTTCAGCTGGCTCTGCTGCTGACGAGACAGAGACCAAAATAACAGTATCTCTGAAGACCTCAGCCTTCAGCTAGCTCTGCTGCTGACGAGACAGAGACCAAGATAACAGTATCCCTGAAGACCTCAGCCTTCAGCTGGCTCTGCTGCTGACGAGACAGGGACCATAATAACAGTATCCCTGAAGACCTCAGCCTTCAGCTGGCTCTGCTGCTGACGAGACAGAGACCATAATAACAGTATCCCTGAAGACCTCAGCCTTCAGCTGGCTCTGCTGCTGACGAGACAGAGACCAAACTAACAGAATCGCTGAAGACCTCAGCCTTCAGCTGGCTCTGCTGCTGACGAGACAGAAACCATAATAACAGTATCCCTGAAGACCTCAGCCTTCAGCTGGCTCTGCTGCTGGCGAGATAGAGACCATAATAACAGTATCCCTGAAGGCCTCAGCCTTCAGCTGGCTGTGCTGCTGACGAGACAGAGACCATGTTACAACATCCCTAAAGACCGCAGCCTCCAGCTGGCTCTACTACCGACGAGACAGAGACCAGGTTGCAGTTTCCATGGAGATTTTGGCCTCCATTTGGCTCAACTTCTGACGAGATAGAGACCAACATAAAGCAAGACAGCACATCGCAGAATTTAACCAGATATTTGCTGACGTGGTTATTCCTCAGCTTCCAGAAACTCAAGTGTATCTCCCATATCAACATTGGAGGACCACTGTATAGGCCATGATCGTAGCTGTTCCTTACCTGCCTTTGTTATGATGGTTGTTCCAACCTTCTTAATCTCATAACGTCCATTTTTCAAGCACTTAACCACTTAATAAGGATCAAGAAACTCATAGTCGCTCTTGCTTATGTGCATCTGAGAGTTCCGGTGCATCAGTACAAAATCACTGACCGAAAACTGCACTTTGTCCCTTCTTTTTTTGTTCGCAGTGTTGTAATTTTATGCGACGAATAGCCTCTTCGCTAATCGCTGTCGATCCAAATCTTGGTCGTGCAAAGGAGTTAGATCCTTAGACACATCCTTCAACACAGCTTGTATCATCGGAGTCGGGCATCGGATACCCAAAAGCAGCTACAAAGGAGTTACATTTATGGATCTTTGCTTAGTCGAGTTGAGAACAAGTTGGATTTTCCATAGTCCGTTCGGCCATTCTGTCCTTATTTGGGTTTCAAATCTCATAAGACTCCTAATGGTTCGCATATAGCGTTCCACCTGCCTATTTCCCCTATGCACATCTGAAGTTACAAAATGGTATTCCATGCCCCATCGATCCAGGTACTTTCGAAACGTGGTGTTCATAAATGACGTGGCAGCGTCCATTATTATTCGTTTGGGAGTTCCAAACAGCGCTAGAACATCATGCAGCTTTTCAGGCGCCTCTGCAGTGTTGTCACAGACTTCATAGACGTCAAAATGCAGTACTTCGTAAAAGCATCCACCATTACCAAAACGTGCTTATAACCACCATTTGAAGCTGTTAAGGGACCCAAGCAGTCCATGTGCGTATGAAATGTCCACTGGTCGTATGAACCCCCGTAGAGGACCTGTTCTTGTCTTTTTCTTACTGCACAAATTACACAGTCCTTGATGTAGCATTTGATGAAGTTTCTCAACCTTGGAAACCAAAAATGTTGAGCGATAGACTCGTATGTCTTTTCAGGTCCCACGTGACACTGCTCATCATGGAAAATGCGCAGTAGGCCTAAACGATTGACGAACAGCATCCTTTTCATTGGCGAATTTTCAGGCTGACATTATTCACTGCACCAACTTTATTGCCTGTTGTAATCATGCCACTATAATCTTGCAGTATAACTTCAAGACCTACGCAATGTTCTGCAGGTACTTCAACTTCTGTGACTAAAGCACCAAAATCTTCTGAAACGCGATTTATGCCAGGCAGCTGACGTCGCACAACGCGTGATCCTTGATGATCTGTTATGGTGGCGAGACTTTCATCTTCAAAAATATTACGCCTCACAAAAACATCATACTCGAAACACTCGCCAAAATAAAAAATAAACACATCGGAATATCAACACCAGAAATTTTCGCGCAACCCGTATACTTCTTTGTACCCTTAATGGTAACGTTAGCTAGTCCTTTCAAAATAACATTGCAGCTAACAACCTTATTATCAAATAGGTAGAGGAACTTATTAGATGATAAATCAGGTCCAGTATCAACTAAACAGAAAAAATGATAACCATCAATTAATATTTCGGTGGACCCAACTGGTTCTCCACTAGAACAAAAGTTTATGTTGCGCGGTTTATCAATAGCTACTTTGGTAAAGCAATTCGATATGCTGTGACCTTTCTTAGCACAAAAACTACAAATCTCACAACTATGAGATGTGCTTGGTAAGTCTCGCTGACCTATGGAATTGTATCTGTCGTCTGATACCAATTTAGTTTTCTTCACACAATTCTCTTTAAACCGTGGAAACACTTCTTAGAGTTTTTAACAAAACCACCGTTTTGCTTGTCAACAGATTAATATTTCCTTTTGAGAGAAGAAGAATCACTTTCAGCTATATTTTGTCTGTCATTGCACGAAGGTTCAACAAAAGGTGACAAGAAAAACAATAATTCAGAAATAGTTCTGCAGCATTGCGCACCTCTAGTTCAGAGATTCTATAAACAATGAGTTCGATCAAATCACTTTCGCACCAATTTGCACGTAAATTTTTAAGCATAGATGATTTCTCATGCACATAACTTTCATACGTGTTGACAAAAGAACTGTTAAATTTTGCTGCCACCTCCAACAAACGACCCAAGCTTCTTTTAGGAGGAAACGCCTCAGCAAAGTGAACTCGAAAAGTAGCCCAATCCCTGTTGTCTGGGTTCCAACGTTCGAACCACCTCTTTGCACCGCTCAATAAAAATCCAACCATCCAACTTTGCGCTTAATGACTTCAATTTGACTTACCCATTTACTGCATTCGTTTATTTCGGGTCTAAGGTAGGGCAAATCTACCTGTTCTGCTGACCTTTGGGACTGCAACGCCTTTACCAATTCTGCTACCAGCGACTGGGTGGGGTCTTCGTCGTTTGAGGCCATCGTTAAATTGAGTTTCCTCATCAGGAACACCAAGACTTGATCCGAACACACAACGCAGCACCGACTTTTTTTAAAACTATGACACAGCAATCACAACGATGTACCGTTATCCTTTGTTCTCACAAGACGAAGAAAACGTCAATGTTTTTAAAACAAATCACAATCCACTGTGGTTGTCTGGGCACAATCCCACTTCTGATGTTAGAAACACGGATAGTCAAACACTAATTTTCCACCAAACAACTTGTGTTAGTAACAATAATAATAGCACAACTATTTAACGTAATTTCGGAGCGGCAGATTATCCGACCACGACGTGCACTGCTCGACTTTACAGCTCGCTCTGCCAGAGTCGGCGGCCGATCGTCGTTCCCTCAGCTACCACAGAGCAGCAGCTACACAGCAGTACCCCTTCGTCACCGGCAGCGGCTCGCCAAAATTTTTCGTTTCTTACAATATCTTTCTTTCTCAGCGATTCAGTATGGTGTTGACGATCAGCAAAAAACTCTGCAGTTTTTCTCCGTTAGTTGGCTTCCTATAAAACATATCTTCTTCAAGGCCACTCAAGATTTATTTCTCTAGAACGTTACGTATTCGGTGATCCGCTTTTCAGCGTCCGTTGAGGTCGTGGGCCAGGGGTCTCTTTGTCGTTTTCCAGACTCTGGGATATAAAGCCACAAGCACCCATTCATGGATTAGCACCCTTTTCTTTTTGTTGCGTAACTTAAGTTTAGTTATTTTTTTATGGGATTTTGTCCCTCAGCGGTAAGTTCTTTTTTGTATACCTTCGGACAGCGTGCCTTAATGTGTATCCTGATGACGTTCATTCAATATCTGCGTTCTTTTTGTAAAGGCATTTGTTTCCTTCTGATAATCTCCACTATAGAATCTCAAACTCACTACTCGTTACAGTTTGATTATAGTTGCTTTCTTTGACAATGAACCGATGACAATGTTCTTTGATGGAGTCCAGTTGCAGTTGGTCGGCATTTCTGAGTTCTACCAAGACGTTTTTCAAACAGATCGTCGCATTTAAGTATTAGACGCACAAATGCTCCAAACGGAGCATGTTGAACTGCACAGCCAGTCTGTACATATCCATCATCCTGAGAACAATTCTGTTAGAGATAGGATCCTCGCCATCCTTAGCTTTTTTGGTAGGATCAATACAATCCATATAAATGTAGTTTAGTACCATTACTACATTACACAACTATCTATAATCAACATTTTTGACCCATCAATATGTCCTTTTTTTAATTACAGCGTGCAAATGATTGGTAAACGCGCAACTACTTTTTCTAAAGTGGATGGGGTTGTTTTTTGCCATTCGTCTTGTGATATTCTTCATAAGATGAAGGACAACATTTCCGTACTTGTCTTTTTTTTATACTCCAACTACCACGAAGGCCTAAGGCCTAAGCACCCATTGGGTACCGTGAGGCTATAGGGGGATACATGGGAAAGGGAGGGACACCACACGGAGTCTGGCGAGGGAACACGTGTGCATGCAACATGCACAAATTCTGGCCCGCCTAGGAGAACCGCCTTGTGGTACCTCCGCGATCGACAGTCAGAGACCATCTACCACCTACGGACAATCACAACATCCATAACCAAGAGAAGAATTTCTCCTGGGACGGGACTCGGACCCGCACAGCGCACGGCGACTGATCAGGAGACCGAAGAGTCTACTACTGCGGCCACTCTATCGGATACAAATTCGGGAATTATGGAGGCCAATGCATGACTTTCAAAATATGTTGTTCTTCTTTTGCTTATAAAGCTTGGATGTGTTTGGGGTCACCAAAAGTGACTTTCAGTATGGCCTTCAAGGTTAAGTAAATATTTTAGTCCACAGATGGCTATAACCTATTCAAGGTCATCTCAAGCTTAATTGTTATTTGTAAGGCAGCATCCTGATTTGTATGCGAAAAATTTTAAAGAACAGGAGTATAAAGTATAAACTTTCAATGGAGTAAACTAGTAAAGTATCCATATTAAGAGAAGTAGGAGGCCTACCCTTGACAACAATCTTACTGGATGTGTATCGCGTGGAGGCTGTCGAATACACTACAAAAACTATTGACGCTGGAAAGGGCCGATGTGAGTTTTGGTCGTTAAAAGAGCTGATCAGAGGTTTTGCCCTAAAAAGGACAGATGAATAGTAAAGTGACCTTGATAGTTGTGGTCAAGGTCGATAAGACAAATAAAACCTCACATTTTTACGCCGAAATTGAAAACAGGGAGAAATGCTATGTCCAAATACTACATTGACCATGAGCATAACATTCAAGGTCACCATTGAGTGAGCCTCGTAAAACTCACAACTGTGCTGTAAAATATTTTAACTAGAGCAAATAGTTTTCAATATTTTCATTTGACCTCCAAATTTTATCTCGAAGATTTTAGAATCCAGCATACAATAATAATATTGCCTTAATTCGAATCTTTTACAAATAAATTTTAACGAGAAATAGTCGATCTCTCGTTATACTTACCACTTTGAAGTTGAGTCATTAATTTTCAGATAATGATTGTAGAAGAAAGATAAACCAAAATATGTGTGTAAAAATAAGAAAAAAATTAAAAAAAAAATTTCACCTTGTTTTATAAAGTATTCTCCCGACAAGTATTTCAGTGCGGACCTGTATTTGATCGTGAGGTCTTGGAGCACTGGCATGCCGTCCCCTGTGAGGTCTTAAGTCACCTGATTCACGAGCCCGTTGTACTACATTAACAAAGGCACGAGGGGTTGGTTGCACTCGATTGGGAAACCGATCCGCATAAACATGTGCCATTTTTCATTTCGTTTGAGCCACGCAACAGACACCACTATTCACTCACGCGTTACCGACTGACACTGACTTTATACAACTGAATAAAATAATTGTAAAAACATCGTTCCAAATTCTTTCGCTTTTTTGTTTCCGATGCGATGAACCGATAAGGCGGATTATATCCGTTGTTGCCAAACACGAGCACATAATATTATTATTGAGACAGGGCGGTACTCAAACTTCCAAAGGGCTATAACTTTGTTACTTTAATTTTACCAGAAAAATGGTGAAGGAAGAAAACATTTCTTTTGATCAGATCTACTCACTGTTAAAATAAATGACTCAACTTCGAAGTCACCCTGTATATACTTATACAAGAAGAGCTTTTTATACACTGCAGCCGAACATTACAACAATCTACTCAGTTAAAGCCTAATGAATTTTAAGGAAAAATTGGAAGCAATGCTTCTTCTATCTACCTTCTCTACCTGATCATAATGAGATCAATTTTCAAAAATTCAAAAAATAGAATTCTTCTGACTTTATATTGAATGAATTCAACCATGTATGTATGTGTACTTGAATAGACTTAAACACTGTCCGGCAAATCCCTGTATAGCTTTGTTATTGTACGACTCTGTTCTTATCCTTGATTGTCAATTTAACTCTTGACTGAGTTGAAAAATACCTCAAGGTAATACCCCGCTATTTCGATTCTTCAATTTCAAATGTTAGTACCTCACCTTACTCAAAATAAAAAGTTATTTGTGAAAAGATGGAACTAAGGCATTATTATTGTTATTATTACTAAATGGCATTGAAGGTCATGGCCATGATCAAGACCATACTTGAACGTAAAATTTTCTCCTCTTTACAAATCTAGTATAAAAAGTAAGGAGTTACATAAAATGAAAAATGAAGGTCAGTCGAGGTCACATCATTTTGCGTCCTCAAAATCCTACAACTTTTCTTCGAAGCTTTTTTCTAGGTTTCGTGATTTTCGAAATACTCACATGTGTATATATTAAAATGGGACAGGCTTTATATTTTGCATTCTCCAGGAAGTTAGTGCCTGTACTATAACAGCAAACAATTGTTGTCAGGAATTCTCGTTCTCGCGAAATCCGGCAGAAAAGTTGAAGCGAACTTGAGTTCTTGTTAGTTTTATGGAGCGTTTGCTGTTATTTCTGGCACGGTCAGGCTACTTTCGGTTCGGCTTCAACTGCATCTGGGCAGCTGCGGGCTGCGACGATAATTAGAGCGGAAAAATTGTGAGATTCAGCTGTAAAAGTTTTAATTTGGTGGCGAGCTGTAAATGTGTCTTTATGAGCGTGAGATTAAAGGCTAATTGTGGGAGCGACTCCCTGAAAAATATGTCTACTATCTAGTTGCTTATACCAACAGAAACATCGTTGATATATACTCTGTAAAATAACTGTGGCGTACATTTCTATTCAGTGTTACACTGTTTATCTCTTATTTTTAATGTGGTAATACAGATACCAATATCAGTAATAATAATATGATATCATTTAATGATCACTTTATATACATATATTGTTCATGTGAGTTCATAAGTACTATTTGATAGTACTCTAGTAGTTTGTTTGGGACCGTCACCAGGTCGCAATCTGAAGCTTGTGGGTCCCATGGACCGCCTCTTTCCCGGAACTTGGTGGACATATCTTCAAGTTGGGGGCTGTCTTTTCTTCTTTGTTCAGTCCATCCTTCGATCTTCGTGCCGATTCATCTCCCGTCTCCTATGTACATGGGGATTAGGAGTTCAGACATCTGGTACCCCTACAGTTTGGCATGAGTCTTAGCAGTGCCATCACAGTTTTGAATGCTTTTTGAACCCTTTTGTCTATATGGTCTGCATAAGTAAGCTTTTCTTTTTTTTTCCTTTTGGATGTCAGCATAACAGCCTCCGTTTTCTCTGGTGCAATTTGCAACGCGTGGTCTGCCAGCCAGTGAATTATCTCTTCGATAGCGTAGTTTGCCCTGCTTGTCAGTGCGTCTTTGGTCCTTGCTATCACGACTATTGCCAAATTGTCCGCATAGGCTACTATAGAAATCCCATCTGGCATTTGTAACCGCAGAACTCCATCGTACAGCAGATTATATACAGTAGGTCCCACAATTGATCCCTGCGGAATGCCGCTGTATACTGGTTTCTCAGCAATACCATTGTCCGTATCACTAACTCTTCTGCTCACCAGGGCATCGACTATCCCTTGACGTGGTAGTTCAGTAGTAGATGATCTACAGGTGGTGACTATTATACAGGGTGGCCCATAAGTCCTTTGAGTTGGAAAAAAAGGAATAAAACCAAACTGGTTACATTATGAAGAATTATTATATTTTGTTATCATCTTTATTGAATGGGAATTATGTTTTAAAAATCACATCGTCTAAATGCAATCCATTACGATCACGGCACTCATATAAACGACGTCTAAAATTGTCGATGACTGCGCGGCAAGTTAACACTGTAATGCTTGCCATTTCTCTTCGGATATTTTCTTTCAGGACATCAACTGATTGCGGAGTGGTGTCGTACACTTTACTCTTGAGGTAGCCCCATAAAAAGAAGCCCATTGGGGTCAAATCTGGACTACGTGGTGGCGAGGAAATGTCTCCTCTTCGAGAAATTACTTTGCTGGGAAAAAGTTGACAGACGACGGGCATAGAAGTGTTGGAGGTGTGGGCAGTTGCTCCGTCCTGTTGAAACCAGGTCTGCGTATTATAGCCTGGAAAATTCTGCAACGCTGGTGTCAAAAACTCTTCCATCATTGCTACATACCGCTCCGAAGTAACAGTTAATGCGCGACCTCTGTCGTCCTCAAAAAAATAAGGGCCTACGATGCCATGCGCTGACATAGCAGCCCAAACTGTAACTTTAGGGCTGTGTAAGGGCTTCTGATGCTTACGCCTTGGATTTTCGGGGCTCCAATAACGGCAATTTTGTTTATTTACATGCCCGTTTAAATGGAAGTGAGCCTCGTCCGAGAACAACACATTATTGAGCGAAGAAAATCGATTCAGCATTTCATTCGCAAAGTTTAGTCTCTGAATAGCGTCATTATCTTTTAATTCCTGCACTAACTGAATTCTGTAAGCGTGCAGACGTAAATCTTTCCTTAAAATCCGCTGTAAAGATGTTCTGGGTACGTTTAGTGCACTAGAACGCTTACGAGTAGACTGGGTAGGATTTTGACGAACAGACTGTGCCACAATGTTGATGTTTTCTTCAATACGAGTTGTCCTTGGTCGACCCCACCGCTGTTTATCTAACGTCAAACCAGTCTCTTCGAACTTAGCAACCCAGTTCTCAATCGTTTGAGCTGTTGGACACTTTGCAAAATTGTGTAGATTGTGGTATTCTCGATATTTACGCCGCGCAATGGTTGCCGAATCATTATTTTGATAAAACGCGCGCACACAAAAAGTACGATCCGCTCCAGTGAAACACTCCATGGCGACTGAATTCGCAGACACTGAAGATACTGCCCCACCTCGCCCGCGCCGCTCACGCTCACCCGTTAAATTTTATTCAAATTTGAAGTTTCAAAAGACTTATGGACCACCTATTGCAATTCCACATGCCATGTGGCCTATTCGGGCAGGAGTATGCGGATACTAGTGAGAAATTGTTGATTTTAGTTCATGCTTTAGTTTAGTTAGTGTTCGGAAATGCAAAGAAACTCGCATATTGGATCTTGTAAGAAGATATTTAATTCGTCAAGCTCAGCCATCCCTTGGATGTTTAAGTGAACAGTGCAGTATTTCGCACTACACAGAACGACACTACTTGGTGGTTGATTCTGTTTGTTGCTGCAGTTAGCTTGATGAAAAGAGCGATTAATTCTGTCCCCCCAAGGCCATATTTCTCATTTGAGAACTGCATCTGCCTCATTCTAAGCTACAATCACCATAAGTGAAGCATACTGTACATGATATTTCACATTTGGTTCTATCAAAGCTGATGGTGCAAAGTGCTTTAGATAGTCCGAAAGCTCAGCAGCGCTTGTCCATTCTAGACAAATGGTAAGTTCTGTTTCGGACTGGTGGGTTAGTTGCTTTAAAGGGACAAGCTGAGTCCGATGAACTGCCAACCAGTAGACTCTTCCTCTAAATCCTCCTGCGTTACATCTGAATGTCCTCATACTCCTGTGTAAGGTCAAGTTTAACCTTGACTCCTGAACTGTTATATCGGACGTGGAGTGAAACTGGTGATACTACGACTGATTCAACCGTTGACGTCGACGGTATGGCTTTGTTAGTTACCGGAGTTGCCGATGTAGTGATTGGAGCATTTGCTAGTGGCACGTTTCGTTCTAGGTTTTGAGCTGGACATAACCTACGCTTGACTGGACTGGAGATTCTACCCTAAGTGACGATGCAGTTTGCACTGTTGCTGCAGAATACGTCTTGCCAGGAGGAAGGAACTGTTTCAGAAACAATACATGATCGTTGAGTGTAGCTATGGTGGTGTTTTGTTACTGGATCAAAGCATTTTGCTGCTGAATGGTTAAGGATCGTTGTTCAATCAAAGTATCTTTGACCTTGATTATACATTGCATAAAAGTGAGTTTTTCACCTTCTGGATTAAGTGCGGCGGTATTATCTATGTCGTTCAGGTAGGAGCAGGCGTGGAATTACTTATTTTTGGTGCTTGAGATGCACAGCAGATGCAGGACTGTTATCAACTATCTCATTTGGATGATGACTTTTTATCAAAAGGTCCAAACGACTTTTGTGAGAGATCTTATCATAGATAGAACACTTAATACCTGTCGATTTGACCTCGTTTGAACATCGAATACAATTAATGCTGTCACCCATTACAAGGAACCAAATCTTTGTCAGAAATCTGCTCTGGTGATGATGCCTCCAATGGTTAACTTGAGAGGGATTGTCGTATTTACATTAAACAGATCTGAACATTTATATGCTCGATGAGTCACGAGAACTTGGCTTATAGATGGTCAGCCACATCACATTTGTATTCTATACTGGGTATACTATACATTATACATTATGATAACAATTAATTTTTGCCCAAAATACAGCCTTGCTATAATTTGTTGTCACTAGAGGTACAGCAATGACAAATTAAAGCACGGAAGAGATGCCTTGTGTGGTGCAATAATCCTATGTTTGTCACATCTGCCGGCATGGTCGTAATTTATGCGTTGAAAGCTTCTCGTTATTGCCCGCTCACGCACTCTATAGGGTCACTGGCGAAACAACTTATAATTGAGTACTGAAATGTCACAGGTTATTTGTTAGTTTGATATAGTATTAAGGTTAAAAATGCTTTCAAGCTATAACCATGAGTAGAGTATAAAGAATTCAAAATAAAAGGTGAAAGTTATAAATATTGAAATAATAATCAAAATAGTAAATTCACAAGGCATCAAGATGCACACATTAAAGAGTATTCAGACCTGACACTAATAAAAGTATGAGCGGTCGCGACATTTATATATTCAAAAATAAAAAATAAGTTTGAAGAGGCTATCGTATGTATAACCAGAAGAGTAAAATATAGTAAAAACTAGATGAATATAAAAAGTACACTACAAATATACGAAAATTATCATATCCTTACAGGCTGGTGACCATATATGGGCATACATACAACGTTTTGTCATCTATATACCCATGGATTTTGTTCCTAGGGATGTTTTTCATTCCCAGTAAAACTCATTGTTCAGTTTGGGGCATAGATAAACCCAACAGCATTATAATAGTATTTTTTCCGGCTTGCTAATTGTCATTTTTTAAGTAAAACACCATGGAAAAATCTGTCTTAAGCCCATAATTCCGATATCATCATATAATTCATCAGATGGATGAGTTTTCTTTTTCCCAAGATTATATCTGATATATATTTTTGAATTAGTTTTTTAAACATGTGAAAGCCGCTCATACTTAAGCAATCAATCCGTAGCAAAGATGTAACTGTACAGGTCCGTAGTTGACTCTCAAACAATCAAAGCTAAGCGTAAGATGCTTGGACTTTGGTACGAGGCATCTTATTTTCTTTCTTACATGTTCAATCTGTACGTCCCAGCTTAGATTTTAATCAATATACATTCCGAGGTCTTTAACGGTGATTTGACGTTTAATAGTGCACCATTTGCTGTTTCTCCTGTGGTTTCAAAGTCATCTGTAAGCATGGATGCCAACGTAATCGTGAGGTCGTTCTAGTGCCCATTAGAGTGTGCGACATATTCCTGTTAACAACAGTAAGTAAGTAAATTGGTTATTTACTCGATGTCAGTTAAAGAATAAGCAATCTGTAATTTCGTTTATGTCCCCAAATATTTATTTAAGCAGATTTTTTTATACGAAAAGTGACAAAGTATTATTTTCAATAAAACGCTCAGTATTGGGGTCAAGTCAATCGATTGTTTTAAGTTTGATCCATGTTTCGAGTGGGTCACAAATCCTTTTTATTTCATGGAATTTGGGTCAACCTTTTCTCTCGGACAGAAATGGAAATATAGGTTTTCTTAACTAAAACATGCACAAATCGACCAAATTCATTAGATCCAATACTTGGCAAATTTTGAATCCCGCCGGTCAAAAACAATTTTGGGCCTAAGAGACGTGTAAACAAAAATGTTGTAAAAAATTCATTACGTGTGGTGATATTTTGTGTATGTCACTATATTTTAAATCATGCCATATAGACAAAAAGTATGTTTTCGCTTACGTTCGTTTCTCCTTGACACTAATTAACTGCTTTCTTCTATTTCGGCATCGAAAAACGTAATAATTCTCCTGCTGCCGCTGCTTCTAAGCAAACGTCGTTGCCCAGCACGCCATCGCGATGTTATCGACGTTATCGACTGATTATAAAATTTTCTTTTTATGATGCCGTGCAGCGAATAGTGGCAAAAAGGGATGTTATGTGTTCATTCAGCGTATATTATGAACCTTGATGCATTTTAGATACCGGTAACTGCCTACAAAACTGACTCGTAGGAAAGCTTTTCTTACGGACCCGTATTTGAGCAGGAACATCGTAGTTTAGCCGGATTCATTAGCTACCGCATTTTGTATCACTATACACATGTCAGTTAGAGCCGCTTTCCAGTTATTCGGAGTGACCAACGCCTGGCAATACCGTTTTGAAGTCCCGTGCTCCTCATGCACTAGCTTTTTATTCGGTGTTATACTCTCTACTCTAACTGATAATGTATGACCCAGAGTCACAACATATACTAAGTGACATATAAATCCGAACACCCAGTTTAAATGGTTTTACTTTAATAAAAGTTGGTGAATGTATTTATCTTACTGTAAATAACAAGTGAAAAAATGTTCAGCATTATCAGTTGGACATTCCGGTTTTTATACTGCTTTTTTTTAATTCACTAACGCTCTAAAAATGAATATTTCAGCCGCAGTAAAGTATCAACCCAGGCGGATTTTTGTTCTTGACATCCTTTACGATCGGTTACGATGCCTAGAGTACGGAGACCTGTACGATTTCGTCAACTTAGTGAGTTTGATAGGGGCCGTATAGTGGAACTTCGGGAAGCTGGACTTTGTTTTCGGGCAATTGCAGTTAGAGTGCAAAGAAGTGTAGACACTGTGGTTAGGTGTTGTCAGGCATGGCTTCGAGAAGGCCGTACGCAAAGAGCAAGGGGCACTGGACGCCGCCGTAGAACAACAGACCGTGAAGATCGCCGCCTAAGATTATTGGCCTTAAGGGACCGTTTCTCCTCTACCAGGTCCATTGCAAATGAATGGTTTGCAGAACACGGAAGACCTATTGGCAGGCGAAGTGTTTACCGACGAATGAGAAGTTTTGGCTTGTTTACATACCGACCACACTGGGTACTCCCTTTAACTCGAGAACACCGACGTAATCGCCTTGAGTGGTGCAGACAACGGTCACTCTGGGATCAGGAATGGAACAGTATTGTCTTCAGTGACGAGTCTCGATTTTGTTTAGGCAAGCACGATGGTCGTGCCAGGGTTAGAATGCGACGTGGTGAAAGGAGGAATCCACAGTTTTTTGTTGAAAGACATGTTCATCACACTGTTGGAGTTATGGTTTGGGGTGCTATAGCTTATGGTTCCAGGTCACCTTTAATCTTCATCAGAGGTAATATGAACGCGCAGCGTTATATCCACGAAGTTCTAGAACCCCATCTTTTACCCTATCTTGAAACCCTGGCAGATTCAACTTTCCAACAAGATAATACCCGACCACATGTTGCAAGAGTCACAATAGACTTCTTTCAACATAATGATGTCACATTGTCACCATGGCCACCAAGATCTCCCGACTTATCCCCAATTGAGCACGTGTGGGATATGATGGGTAGGAGATTGCTCAATTTGCAACGTCCTCCTCAGACTCTAGAAGCACTTCCACACATTATTAGAGGTCAAAGGGCTTTAAAGCAGTGCAATCATTTTGAAATTTTTATCATTTACTTATTATGCTTCATTAAGTACTTATACAAAATTTTATTAAAATAAAACCATTTAAACTGGGTGTTCGGATTTATATGTCTCTTAGTATACATTTGAGATGTTTCTGAATGATGAAGATCACAAGAGAGCGCAAGAAGCGGCTTGTAGTTTGGTTCATCTATAGCTAGACACTTTGAAAATAATTTCGTATGTAATGTCTACACTAAAATATGAATTCTACACATTCACCCAGGCCTCAAATGAATAGTCTGACAATGTTCTGAGAATAAATGCAAAGTGTGATTCACATTTTCATTGTTAGTCTGGCAGTGTGATCACAAACTGGCGACGTCAAAGCAAAATCGAAAAATTCAATATATCGTATCAAAATATCGAAAAACCCACCCAAATTAAAATACCCACAAAAGCGGGTAAAACGCTTGACTGGCAACGTGACACCACTGACTCTCTAGAAAATGAGGTATGACGATATGACAAGTGACAAGTATATGTGCTTTGTGATATGACATGTGACATGTACACGTGTTGCACCTGGTGGTTGCTAATAAATTAATACTCAATTTTAATTTCAAAATATGAGGAGAAGTAGACTATGGTCATATTTAAAAAAAGCCGTTTTCACTATTTGTAACAAACGAGTTAAAACGTCTGGAAATTAAGCAATCTAGCATCACATATTAAACACAAAACATCAAGAAGAATGTGACGTTGAATATGAAACCAATTGTGGCAACAAGCGTTTCTTCCGAATATATTTTTTCAAAAGCAGGAGCCACTATAACTCAGAGCAGAAACCGGGTACAAGAAAGCAGACTCTCAAAGTTGCTATTTTTAAGTTCAATAGCTAGTACAAAATACTGGAATTAATTTTCCCAAATAAATGTATGGAAAGAAAAATACATTTTATATACCTATCCGAATTTTGTTTCACTTCACATACATAAGTATAAAAATTTATATGCATACATCATCGATAACTGTTTGATATAACTGAAACAACATTGGATTTCTAATTTCTGAAAGCTTCCAAAAAAATATGAAATATCGATATATCGGCTTAATAGACATCGGTCGACTTAATTCGATATATATCGATATCGATATATCGATATTTATAAAAAGTTTTGGAACATCCCCACTGCGGGTGCATACAGCTCTCAATCCGAAAGCACTGGAAAGCGGCTCTGGAATATAAAACAAAGTAAGATTGAATTCGAACGGGAGGAAGAAAAAAAAAGGCGTCAAGTAGGTTGATTCGGTACTTGCCACCCAGATCTAGACAACTGTACTTTGAGTATGCGTCACACCCTTGTACCCCAACATAAGGTGCGTAGAGTAGAATGAACATCAGTAAAAAAGTATTGTTAGTTTGGGAAATCAAGTAGATTGACTCTACAATTCCCATGCTTTCGAAGCAGCTAGTAGCGCGATGGCGCCAAAAATCGTCGATTTTGTCAGAACCATTAGTGCACTATTTGTGCTTTTCGTGAAAAAAAAATCCTCAACAGCGTTTCCAATTTTTTATGACTTTATCTTTGGTTGGATTTTAAAATTACATTAGCATTGCCACTTTTTTCCTCTATAAGATAGTATAATTAGAATTTCAATATGACGTTTCGTCTCCTGTTGACTCTATTTTCTCTTAACCGTCGCGCCGGTGTATTTTGCACACCATTTTTAAAATAGAAGGCACCATTTATTTAAAAAACGCTTTTTTGCCACCACCACTACACGTATCTTAGCAGACAGATGTCCTTGACTCGCTGCAATGCCGTTTCGCCGGTTTTAGTTGAACGCCGTACTTGAATTGATTAACATTTTGTGAGCGGTGCTTGAAATACACCACGCGACCAATTAACATGTAAGTATTATAAGACGAAGTTTTCGCCTGTTTTTTGCTTTTTGAATCGACTATATAAAATTATGTAAATAATTTTGAATTTGATGTAATAGGGTAATAAATATAATAAATTGTTTCAGGGACAAAATACGTGTGAGAGACCCCAATAGGTTGACTGATGAGGAACTTGCCCTTTTTTAGATATTGAAACTGAAGTCGATGCATTCATGAAATTTTTTTCCAACGATATAATCGATGAAATTGTAACTTGTATATACAAGTGTGTACATTGACAGTATAGGAGAAAATTTTACGCGAAACAGGGACGTGAAGCATATTTCAAAAAATGAACTTTTGGCTTTCATCGGGTTATTGATTTTATCAGGAATAAAAAAAGCCAACCACACCACATTTTTAGAACTATAGGTAACAGATGGTTCTGGGATAGAAATATTTAGAGCATGTATGAGTTACAAACGAGTTTTGTTTATACTTCGCGTCATAAGATTTGACAACATCCACACTAGGCTTCAAAGAAGGAAGTAGATAAATTAGTTCCTATAAGATTTATTTTTGACAAATTCGTAGAGCAATGCAAATCGTTGTACAATCTAGGAGAATTTCTAACAATTGATGAAATGCTGATTTCATTTAGAGGGCGTTGTGGGTCTATTCAATATATACCAAATAAACCTGCCAAATATGGAATAAAAGTTTTTGCGCTATGTGATTCTCGTACATTGTATACAGGAAACCTAGAAATATACTGTGGAAAACAACCCAACGGTCCCTTCTTTCAAAGTAATACACCGTTCGATATTGTCCGCAGACTCACTAGTCATGTAAAAGGAAAAAACAGAAACCTCACATGTGATAATTGGTATTCCAGTTACACGTTGGCACTGTCTCTACTAAAAGATAAAATTACATTTCTAGGGACATTACGAAAAAATAAAACAGAAGTACCCAACGAGTTTCTTGTAAACAAAAAACGAAATGCGAGTACTTCAGTTTTTGGATTTCAAAAAGATATAATGCTAACTTCCTATACCCCAAAAAAAAATCCAACAGGAACCAACAGCCAATTGTTGTTTCAAGGATTAAAAAACAAACGAGAAAAAAGAAGGTCATACCTAAAAAATCTTTCCTATATGCTGATGAGATCTCACTTTCCAGATCGTTTGTTAATTTCACAGTTACCTGTGGACATAAAAATCCTGCTAAAGAAATTAGTCGAAGAAGTTCAAAATCAACCCGAGGCTGACAACTCTGAAGAACCTCCTCAAAAAATAAGAGCAAGATGCCTTTTGTGTGGACGAGCCAAGAATAGAGTAACAACAATGAAGTGTGATTCTTGTAATAATTTTGTTTGTAAAGAACACAGCAAAAAATATATAAAATGTGTTACTTGTTGCAATGTAATGCTTGCAGATGAGTTTTTCGTTTGTTTAGTTTCTAGCTTATAAATGCCAAAGAATATTTTTTTTCAAATAGCAAATAATTGTTTGATATTTTTTCGAATTTTATTTTTCGTTTTTATATTATTTAGTTTATGTTAACATAACGTAAAATGTTCTTAATAAACGTATATTTAGTATTTATTTGAAACATCCTATTATTATGCCTACATATTATTACAAAAATACCATAAAAAGACTGATTTTCTTAGTGGTGTATAGAATACACCATGCGACCACTTATTAGAAATTCACCCACGCACGTAATTAAGGGTTAAGGACTCCATATTGGAATTTTGCTCAGGTGAATAGAGGTTTCAATTCGGATGTCAAAAATGTATAATATAAGTCATTGACATTGCCAAACATTAGTTATCTTAAAAAAAAGAATTGGTTGTAGGCCTTAAAATTATCAGATAGTCAGTTGTCAGATTTATCGCAGTCATTTTTAATTTTTCCTGATTTCATTGAGATGGGATTTCAATCTAAATAACATGTTGTTATTGCCATATTTTCTCATCTAAAAGATGGCGTAGTCAAATTTCCCATTAGAGGTTTCATCTTTCGACTTCCATTACCAGTTTTTTTTTCATATGGTATTGAAATTTTGCACATTTAAATGGATTTGTCGGTCTTAAAGTCAGTGACATAATTTTTAATTTGGGATGAACATTGTGAGGAAATAGAAATATATAATGAATGTATGCACAACGAATTTGAATCACCCCGTATATAGGTAATATCGCTCCAGCCTCGTAAGTTCATATCGCGTCAATGTGACGTCTGCTTTCAGAATTCTCTTGGGTCCAGTATCAAAGATGTACTATTTACAACTCCGTGGAGCACGGCAACTGCGACCGATAGGTATGCGATTCATCTGCTGAAAAGCAGTAAGTAGCAAGGTGTCACAAATTCCTCTATAATTTCAAGGATGCAACGTTTACAACCCGTACTTCATACAGCCCCAACCCATAAATTTCAACCACTCAAAAGGTGTTCTAAAAACAAAGTATAAGTATTTTATTGTTTTTTTTTGTTAGTGGCTGCGTTGCCACTTGATTGATTTGCAGTTTTGGTAGAGTTACCTCTTTTCAAAAATTTAGGGGTTACAGAGCCGTTGAAGATTAGCGGACAGACCGACAGATCCATCGATCGACCGTAATAAATAAAAACATTCTTGTTTTACAAATCAGTGAGACTCTAGATTATAGTGAAGCTTTTGGGCCTATATGGATTCTGAAACTTGACATCTATTTGGATGTCACCTTGCCAATACAGTTATGCTCTACTATGATAATTTAGATACTGCCATGATGATTCCAAGCGTGTTCATTTGAAAACTTCCTAACAGGGATTTAGCGCAAACCACTTATTAAAAGAAAAAACGCCGAGACACGTCAAAACATTTGTCAAGAAAGACAACTTTTAAACCAAAAACTACTTCACCCCTTTCACCCTCTGCTATCCAGAGTTATTCCCTTAAAAATTTTAAATAACAACTTCGCCTATATCATTGTTTGGCCAATAACGAGCAACATTTTGATCGCTTATTCAATTAAAAAGTGAAATTTTTGTGTGTTCTTGTTTTCTATCTTAACAAATTAATTTTAATTTTCAAACGTCAAAACAAAGAACTTCAAACAAGCTATTACTCGATACCCTTTGTCATTCGAAAGTTTTAAGAGGATGCCCCTGGGAGGCAGAGGGTGAAAGGGCGTGAAGTGGTTTTTGGTTAAAAGGTTGTATAAATGTATAACGGCGAGGTGACAAAACTATTTCAGTGATCTAAACGCACTTAGCATCAAACCTCTGGTTCACTAATACGACATGAAGTGTTCATCCTTTCCATCCACATTTTATTGATTCTTGAGATAAACTTAGAACTGCGCAAAGTAAGACGAAAGTTATGTTCAGTAAATTTTTAATGTCCTTCAAAGAGTTTCAGTGAAGGGGCATTAATTTTAAATTGAATACATTTTTACATAGCAACTTGATAACGTTTTATAAAACGCGCTGCATTTTGGTAAAACATAACTGTTCAGTTAGCCTGCTTACATTGATTGCAACTCCCAATTAAAAAAAAACAAATAGAACAGCATAATGACATAGATTCGACTCTAGATTACATTGATACATGAAATATACTGACATATAAATCCGAACACCCAGTTTAAATGGTTTTATTTTAATAAAATTTTGTATAAGTACTTAATGAAGCATAATGAGTAAATGATAAAAATTTCAAAATGATTGCACTGCTTTAAAGCCCTTTGACCTTTGATAATGTGTGGATGCACCCTGATGTGCTACGCATTCTCCAACGCCCCTAAGCATGCTTCTGATCAGGTGATCAATGTCCTCCTGTGGTATCTCATTCCAGGCAACCACCAACTCCTCTCGAAGTGCTTCTAGAGTCTGTGGAAGACGTTGCAAATTGAGCAATCTCCTACCCATCATATCCCACACGTGCTCAATTGGGGATAAGTCGAGAGATCTTGCTGGCCATGGTAACAATGTGACATCATTATGTTGAAAGAAGTCTATTGTGACTCTTACAACATGTGGTCGGGCATTATCTTGTTGGAAAGTTGGATCTGCCAGGGTGTCAAGATAGGGTAAAAGATGGGGTTCTAGAACTTCGTGGATATAACGCTGCGCGTGCATGTTACCTCTGATGAAGATTAAAGGTGACCTGGAACCATAAGCTATAGCACGCCAAACCATAACTCAAACAGTGTGATGAACATGTCTTTCAACAAAAAACTGTGGATTCCTCCTTTCACCACGTCGCCTTCTAACCCTGGCACGACCATCGTGCATGCCTAAACAAAATCGAGACTCGTCACTAAAGACAATGCTGTACCATTCCTGATCCCAGAGTGACCGTTGTTTGCACCACTCAAGGCGATTACGTCGGTGTTCTCGAGTTAAAGGGAGGACCCAGTGTGGCCGGTATGAAAACAAGCCAACACTTCTCATTCGTCGGTAAACACTTCGCATGCCAATAGGTCTTCCGTGTTCTGCAAACCATTCATTTGCAATGGACCTGGTAGTGGAGAAACGGACCCTTAAGGCCAATAATCTTAGGCGGCGATCTTCACGGTCTGTTGTTCTACGGCGGCGTCCAGTGCGCCTTGCTCTTTGCGTACGGCCTTCTCGAAGCCATGCCTGACAACACCTAACCACAGTGTCTACACTTCTTTGCACTCTAACTGCAATTGCCCGAAAAGAAATTCCAGCTTCCCGAAGTCCCACTATACGGCCCCTATCAAACTCACTAATTTGACGAAATCGTACAGGTCTCCGTACTCTAGGCATCGTAACCGATCGTAAAGGATGTCAAGAACCAAAATCCGCCAACGTTGATTCTTTACTGCGGCTGAAATATTCATTTTTAGAGCGTTAGTGAATTAAAAAAGCAGTATAAAAACCGGAATGTCCAACTGATAAGGCTGAAAATTTGTTCACTTGTTATTTACAGTAAGATAAATACATTCACCAACTTTTATTAAAATAAAACCAATTAAACTGGGTGTTCGGATTTATATGTCACTTAGTATATATTCCTCCGTTTATTCAGGATCCCCTGTATAACTTTGCACGACTGAAGGTGCAATAATACTTGCATATTTCACAGCACAGTATTGACGTGTGAGAATATGGATCATCTGTTCACGTTACACGTTACTGCAGCACTGGCGTAGCTAGTAATTTTCCAAAAGAGGGGATTTTTGAATCTTCCAAATTGATTACCTTTAGATAAAAGAGCTCTTTGTAGTAACAACTAACTAAATTTGTTATTTTTGTCCTACAAATTATTGTAGGACAAACATTGTGCTACATATCACACAGGCGATCGGAGGCTCGGGTAATGTTAAAAACACTCGCTCAAAATAATAACCTGATCTTGCTTTACAAGTTTTTATAGGAATTTTTAAGGTTTCCAGTGGGTCACAGTAAAACTACAGGAATTATTTTCATACATCCATCTCCCTCATACATACTATACATAACCAATCGACCTCTATTTGCAGACGTTTGTGTGAACCCAAAGTTTTTTCGTCAACGTATGGGTCTTCTAGATTTAAGTCTATCACTGTCAGTATGACAACTTGCTTGTCATGGGCGGGTGATATATCTCTGAAGATACTATTACAATGTCTGTATTCAGAGGCATTTTCAGAAATTGAATGAAAAGAACGTTTCCTCTATCACCCAACTCATGTGTGTGTACAAGACCGCGTAGCAGATGTGTTGCTGATAGGCTTGCGCGTATTTCCTTTAGGGAAGTTAAGCTCTGAAAACAATTCCATTGGTCTATCAAAAATATTCAACAAATATGCTATGAATTTGTATATTTACTTAGCAAGTATATACAAGAAAATGTGCCCAATACTCAGCTTGCAAAAAGATCTTTCAACAAACTTATTTTGGATAAAGTCGAGCAATGTGAAGTATACACCACCGTTATGTCCTTAAAAAATCGAAAAATCTTGCGTTCGCATTTGAAAATTATAGCCGACGACATAACAAAACCAATCAGTTACCTAATCAACAAATGCTTTGAACCTGGCATATATTCCTTAAGCTTAAAAGAAGGTAATATCTTCCGATACATAAACCAGGAAAATACACAGATGTTAATAATTATAAACCAATATCAATAATATCCAGTGTAGCAAAAGTTTTTAAAAAAGTTTTATCTACTAGAATGATTTAATACCGCACAAAATTTAAAGTTTTAATTGAAAAACAATATCGATTTACAGAAGGGAAGGCTACATCGGACGCAATAGTTAAAATTGTAAATCAAATACATCAAAATATTGATAACAAAATCCCTTCAATATGCATATTTGTTGACTTAAAAAAAGATTTCGACGAGGTTAATGACAAGTTATTATTAGAAGCATTGGAGAGAATTTGTTTCAGAGGAAACGCGTACTCACTGATCGAAAATTATCTATCAAATCGTCCTCATCTGTCTAGATATCAAGATCGTTTAGCAAGGAAATAAATGTCTATTGAGTTTGGTGTCCCACAAGGAACATTGGTCCACTGTTATTCAATGTATATTTATATTATATTTTACAAATTAATTATGTTGGCATAATTAACCAGTTCTGCAGATGATACTGCAATATTATATGAAGGAACTGACTAGTCTGGTCTAAAAAATGTAATTGATAATAATTTGGTCAAAATTATTCGGTGGTTTAATAGTAGAAAATTAAGCAGCAACTATGCTCAAACACATTTTTTACCATTTGGATCTTATGCTAGACATCTGCCAAATTTCACAAATTTCTCCTTCAACATTAAAGATCAAAAAATGCAAATTAATAGAGTGACAAACATAAAATACCTTGGAGTGTTCTTGGATCCTCACTAACGTTGCGACATCTATGTCAATTATATTTTAAAGAAAGTCAGATTCGCAACCTACAAAATTAAATACCTTGCGAGTATACTAAGAGAAAAATACAGGGTGTTTCAGAACTAAGGGATCAAACTTCTAGGGGTTATTCATTGCAACAGTAGAAAACATTTGAGATAGGGACCCATATCCGGAAAACTGTCACTACGTCACTACGGCTCTAAGACGCGTTAAAATTTAGAAAAACGATGAATTGCCTAAATAGGATTTAATGCATTTAATTTTTGCCTTTTGTACATGATCACAACAATTGTTCAAAATGTCTCCCTCCAACCTGAATATACCGATTTAAACGTCACACATGATTTCGGTGGACTTGACTAAAAATTTGATACTCGTTTTGAATGCTTTCAAATGCTGCTGTAATTCGTCCAATTAAGTCTTGCTCTGTTTCTACTGGAGTTTCGTAAACCAAAGACTTTACATGTACAATGTACAATGTATTCAAACACTGACCAAAAAATTAAACGTAATCATTACACAAGGTACAGAATTCGTGGCACACTAGTTCTTCAGCCGCATAAATCTATAATGCAGCGGTCATATCTCTATTTAGCGTCAAAATTTTATGAAATTATACCTAAAGATTTAAAAGAATTACATTTCGGAAATTGTTTCAAAAGAAATCTAAAAAAGTGCCTACATTCTATATCTAGGACTGAAATTCATACACTCATGTATACGAACATCAAGTAAATACATAATATACTGTGGCTAATTTTTGTCCTTGTTATTGACATTTGCATTCTACAGTTTCAACTTAAAAATATTGGTCCATGTACAGGCGATGCCTTCTATTGGGCCTGTTTTGATTTTATATTTATTTACTCATGTTGTCTGCTCTTTTTATACATTGAGTGAATAAATACTATTGTTATTATTATTATGACTTATTTCTTATGAAATTGTGTAACCGTATGGCTCCAAAGGTACTGTCTCTTAGGCCACATGGAATTTCTGGCTGAAAAGCGGTTTGTCTGTCTTCTGCCTCTGTGGTCATTACAATTTATATTTTAATTGATATTTAATGATCATTGAAGTTATTCGTTTTTATTTCCTTATTTCATAGTAATAGTGATCTTATACGTATATCCAGCTATATTATTTTCATAAATTGTATTCGTATGTATTCTTTAGGATTAAAAAAAGCAGAACAGGTCCCATTCAGATGATGTGGATCCTTTTAGTGGATCGGGGGGAGCCGGGTGAAAAGCTCCACATAATCGAATGGCCCAGTATTATCGATCCCTTCTAGAGCTATAACGTATTGTTGATAACACTGGACAACAAATTTTAGTTTTTTAATTGTATCTTGTGGGAAAAGTGCACTTCTTTGTTAATTTTGGTGCGCTGAATCCAAAAATGACAATGAAATAAAAAAATTAGTTGCGGTTTAGAAAAAAACTTTTTATTTTTAAGGATATATTAAAAAAAGTAACAAGATTCATATACTTATAAGAATCACTATATGCGCTGTCTTTTTGCTGTTCTTTTATGGATCGTTTCTGGAGCATCTCTATCAAGAGTCCAACAGTAGTCTGCAAGCATGGAAGGATTCCACTTTCCCTGGTACCTTTTTTCCATTGTTGAAATATCCTGATGAAAACGTTCGCTGTGCTCATCACTTACGGCTCCGCAATTGTCAGGAAAAAAGTCCAGGTGTGAGTGTAGGAAATGTATCTTAAGAGACATATCACAGCCCATCTTTTGATACGATGACAGCATATTTTTGACAAGGGTGTTATAGTTGTCAGCTTTTCTATTTCCCAAGAAATTAGTGACCACCAGACGGAAATCATTCCAAGCAGTTTTTTCAATACCTGTTAAAGTGTTTTCAAACTGTGTATCTTTCAAAATATTTCGAATCTGTGGCCCAACAAAAATACCTTCTTTAACCTTTGCCTCACTTAGTCTTGGAAATTTCTGACGCAGGTATTGAAAAGCTGACCCATCTCTATCTAATGCCTTGACAAAGTTTTTCATTAGGCCCAACTTGATATGCAGTGGTGGTAATAAAATTTTTTTCGAATCTACTAATGGCATATGCTGTACATTTTTTTGACCTGGCTCTAGGAATTGACAAACAGGCCAGTTTTGTCTGGTGTAATGAAGTGCCTTTGCCCGACTATCCCATTCACACAAAAAACAGCAAAACTTTGTGTAGCCTAGCTGCAGCCCAAGTAAAAGTGCAACAACTTTCAAATCGCCACAAATATGCCATTGGTGCTCATCGTATTTTATGCATGTCAATAGGTACTTCATATTGTCATATGATTCTTTCATGTGAACTGCATACCCTAAAGGAAGATATGGTAAAATATTTCCAATATGCAATAACACTGCCTTTAAACTCAATGTTGAACTGTCTATAAACAATCTCCATTCTTCTGGGTTATAGCTTGTATTTAAAGCCGCCAGTAAGCCGTTAATGTTACTGCAGAAAATCAAGTTATTATCCATATTTTGAAAAATGGTTCTAAGCCTTTGTGGCGTTTACGAAAAACATACCGAAACATCGTCTTCTAACAAGTACCACTGCTGCAGTCTTGATCCATGTAACTCTGCCTTACATTTTGGAAGTTCTAAATCTCTTACAAGATCATTTAATTCTGACTGTGTTATTTTGTGCGGTTGGTGGCATGACGAGCTCGGTATAAAATCAGAATCTCTTGACGTTGATGGCATATCTTTTTCCTGACGAATCACTCGATCGCCATGATCTGATTCGTTTTCTGATTCGCAAGTGTAGGATTCTGGGGGTTTTGGAATAGGATTTTCGTCACTGCGAGGCACAGGTCTCATCGCAGATGGTATGTTTGGGTAGTTAATAACCCATTTTTTTTTTCTTGGACATACCTGTGGCTTGTCCAACACAAGGTACCATGCAAAAGTAACAATCATTATTATGATTTGTAGGCTCTCTCCAAACCATTGGGACAGCAAAGCGCATAGACCGTTTTTTGCCATTTAACCAGCTCCTCAGACTTGAAGCACATGTATTACAGCAGATGTGGGGTGCCCACTGTTTGTCTTGATCACCAAGTTTACAACCGAAATAAGGCTGATATGCCTTTGTTATTAGTGGAGTAATAGACCGTCTCTGAGACGCAAAAGTCACATCACCACAGGCGTAACAAAACTGATCTGGATTGTTTACACACTTTCGAGACATCTTGCATGAACACTGTCAGCCAACTGAGGAAAAAATGGCTAATATAAAACAATATAATGTACACGTATGTATAACGTAACACAATCATGCCGATTACATCATTTTTCCTTGCCGAATATAAAAATGTAGCACGTGCATTCTTGTGAATTACAGTATATTAAAACTGTCACAGCAGGAACACATATAATTACCGTATCTCTAAAACTTGAACTAATATTGAAAAAATAAGTTTCATTCCGGTTTTAGCACATTAAAAATAGTAATATTTTGTTGATTTTATTTAGGATATTTTTTGACTGTTGATCAGTGTAATTGGTTTCAAGTCGTTTACATTTGGTGCGTGTTTTGTTTATTTTCAAGCAAAAGGCAGGTCATGGACACTTTCGGGACGTCGACGGGGTGAGGACCCTTGGCGTCGAGCGAAAAGGCGATATGCGTGGTTCGATCCGGTGGAGCTTCGAATTTTATAATGTTCCTGATAATTTTATTAATTCACGCATTTCAAAGGCTTATAATAAATAAATAAAAACGCCTTTATTTTAAACTCGGCGAAGGCTAGCTATGCTGTTAACTTAACCGAGCATGTAAAAAGTAACAACAAGCCAAAAAGAAAAGTAATATGACAACAAACAAGTTTTACATTACATTAATTTTAGAATATTACATAACAACAATGAACAATAATAGCTACAGATGTACGTATACAAAGAAAATAAGCAATAATAAACAAATTATACTTCACAGAAGCAGTTGCTTCAGTTTTCGTTTGAACATATTAGGAGACATATCTTCAAATTAACCTATATTGTATTGGGTTAGAAGTTTCACTGATGTATAGGAAAATGAGCTTTGAGTCATGGTTTTAGTTATTTTAGGTATTTGATCAAGTACGTTAAAGCGTGTTGCACGAGAGTGAATCAGATTTCTACGAGTTAATTTTTCAGTCAGATATGGAGGGCTTTTAGTTTTAATCAATTTATGAAGAAAGTAAGCAAAATGCAGCTTTTCTCGATTGGAAAGATTCAACCATTTCAGTTCGGAAAGTTTATGACTGACATGATCGTGACGTCTAAGCTGGTAAATAAGTCGTATGCAAGAATTCTGCACTTTTTGGAGTTTATACTTAGTAAATACATCTAAGCAAGGACCATACACAAAGTTGCAATAGTTAAGGTGACACAAGACCAGTGCTTCGCAGAGAACCTTTTTTAACTTGAAACTAAGAATATGTTTACTTTTGTAAATATTGCGAAGATTAAAATAGGCTTTTAGTAGAAGCCTAGACACATTACTTCAGAATCTAAGCTTGTTATCAAAGATAACGCCCAAGTTTTTATATTCCTCAACAACCGGTATTGCCACACCATCCAGTGCTATCGCGAAGTTTACAGACGCCTAAAGTAGATTATGGCTGATTTACTAGGATTCAATTTCAAGCCATGATTAAAAGTGTATTTAGAAACTGAATCCAAACACTCGTTTAGCCTCCTAGCCGCTTCAATTGCGTCCGACTTAGCAAAAGAGAGCTGAATCTGTGTATCGTCAGCGTATCTATGATTTTTTATATCACCAAAGCACTGCGACATATCAGCAGTAAAAATGATAAAAAATAAAGGACCCAAAAGTGATCCCTGAGGAACTCCTCTATCCACGTTCAAGGGTTTTGATTTAAGCCCATCAATTGAGACCGACTGCGATCTGTCATCCAAATAACTACGAATAAGTTGAATCGTTTTAAGTTTAAATCCATAGTAGAAAAGTTTTGCACACAGCAATGCATTGTTCAGGGTATCGAAGGCCTCGCTAAAGTCCAGCAACACCAATGCCGGAGTTTCACCCTTGTCCGCAGCCAAAAGAGAAACAGAGCCGTGGCAGTACCAAACCCTTTACGGAATCCAGACTGCAACTTGGGTAATAAATTATTATCTGTGAAATAAGTAATGATTTGCTTATACATAAGCTTTTCAAATACTTTAGACAGCACTTATATCACTACCCAACTAGCAAAGCAGTGGTATAAGCTTTTGGTAAAAGAACCGTTCAGCCACAAAAGCTCTCTATTGTTGTTGCCTGAACACAAAAATGCTGGCTTAATGTGGTGTGGAATGCAGATTTGCTTTCTGCAACATATTTGCTCTAAAATGAAGTGTTTAAAATATTCTTATAGCATAGTTATACAACACCTTATAGGGCAAATTTTTAATTGTGGCGTAAACGTTTATACAACTATTTTATACGGCATATTTGCACGTTAGTAAAAATGGTAACGTTTATAAAAAAAGGCCGAGCCTTGTTGTTTTGCTGTGCAATTTACTACTTTAGCCAACAAATTGCTCCAACGGAAGCACTTATACAACTGTTGTTTAGTAACTGTTAAAGGCTGTACATATGCTAAATATGTTGGTAATCAACTTCATCATAACCTAACTTTATGCTGACATATTTTTGTAAAATGCTAAAATGCCATAATCAATGTTTTACGACAAACAATGCATGCATATTGGTTCAAAAGGTTTTATCAACTGTTCAAACAGAAGATATAGAGCTGGTACAAATTCTGGGTGAATCATTCGACTCTGACGGTATTTCATTTCAGACATTTGTCAAATTGTTGTACAACAACTGCAGGCAAGACCAAAATATTCTAATAACCTAAAGACAACATGGACGATGCCATGATTGTACACAACCACCCGCCATATTGGGCAAACATTTATTCCTCTATTTAATATTAAATAATTATGTTTCAGTTCGAAATTACAGATATAAAGTGATAAACATTAGTGTAATTGTGTCTAAATATAGGATTTGCGGAAGATATAACGCAGATAAGTTCAGTTTTCCATCTTAAAAATCTAGACATACTTTTGATCATTGTCAAAATATGAATCAAATACGAAGCCCGTAGAAATTGGGTAAGTAATTTGCACTATAATCACAATAAAATTTGATGCGCAAGTAATTCAATAGCCCTATATCACAGTGTAGAAGTTTATCATATACCTGTGTATGAAATTCACAATGGGCGATATGTAAGTAAACAAGGTGACTGTAATGTGTTAGTTATATATTCTTCACTTCGTCTATACAATACATAAGAAATAGTTTGGTTGCAATAAAGTATAATCACGTAACAGAATAGTTGTATAGTTGACAAAAACTGAATCTTGCACTGACGCAAATGTCCTATAGTGGCTGCAAGAGGCTTACACTTTTGTTTTATAACTGTTACCTGCAGCCCTTATTAAACCTCGTAAATGACTGAAGTGTCCTATTAGGTGTGCCCATTCCGCTTGTATAGCTGTTCTTAGAGGGATTTGCCAATGTTCTTACAGTATACAATGCTGTTTAAGGAATACTGCATAATCATTCTTGCAACTCTAATAGGAGTGATAATTGTTAGTTGGGTACCTTTCAGTGAACTTGCCAACTACGGCACTCCGACAAATAAACCCTATTCCGCCACCTATGCCCGGCAAAATACAGAAACTGCAGTAAATTATCGCCTGGTAGCACTTGCATGTCGGATTTAGTTATAGCTTTCCAAAGAAAGATCTCGACGACGATAAAGTTCACTAAAAATATATTTAATCACGGTTCGGTCGGGTAGATTATGCATTGGAAATTACGGGTAGTTACCCCGACCGGTACCCCGGCAACTTTCCGATAAGTGTTGAATTTTAAATTCGCGCTGCGATTGTGTCGCAACCGCTTTGGATCTTTTCCACGATTATTAAGTGCGGCAACGCTAGTTCCAAGCTATAAATTATGACGATTGATAATAATTGCCTGTTATAATGCGAGAGCTGCTAACCGATTATTACTTCAAACGACGATAGGCCAAAAAGTGTTGTAATCGTGAAATGGTCTGTATCTGCTTTATACAGGGTGTCCCAGAAATAACATGCCATAGTCCCTCGAGAGGTAAGATAAAATCAACATGACCTTAGTTAAAGGTTTCTAGTTTTCGAGATATTGCCACTTTTGAGTTTTTTCAAAAAATCCCCACTCTTTGCTGCTTTTTTGCCTGTTATGGCTATATATAGTCAACGCCAAACAAAGTGGCGTGCACGTCATCAAGGTGGGTGTGTTGAAAAATTTACATTGTTGCCAAACTTTTTGTAAAATAATAAAATTTATTATTTACATATCTAGGTTTATAAGCAAATGAGAAAAAAAATAATAGTATAATAAAATTATAGATCTGTACTTGCATAATCATTAAGTATGACAATTATTGATCAGATGACACTATGAAACTACCATATTTAATTGATAGCTTAAAGGTACTGAATAAAAATCCAAATGGGGTCCTCCAAATTTTATGCATGGTATTTATTTTACAGAATTCATATAGAAAAATGCATTCTAAAATTAGGTAAGCTACTGGTGTAAGCTTTTTCTGTACAATAAAGTTAGTCGGAGTTTCTTTCTTCAGCGCTGTCTGAATCTGAATCTTCATCACTCTCAAAGTTGATTATTAAAGGTTCGATGTCTGGTCGATCAAAAATTCGTTCTCTTTCATACCATTTAAAAATTTCTTGCTCAGTATGTCGAACACTATTTTTCCACATGTCTGGGGTAACCGTTTCTAGAGCCTCGTTCCACATATCCAAACAGTCTTTTTCACTGTTACCATCTCTACCAATATGTCTGTTATAGTAACCTTTTGCTATGCCCCAAATTAACTCAATAGGGTTAAATATACAATGGTAAGGAGGCAGACGAAGAACTTTGTGCCCATGTTGTTCCGCCAATTCATTAATCACGTATATTTTAGGTGGTTTGTTTCTAAAAAAGCAGTTATTTTAAGAATAGGAATAAACAAAAGAAATATAAACTGTCGACCAAAATATATATAATTAAGAAGCATTATGTACCGAACAACAATACTCAATAGCTCTGTTTTAAACATTGTGTTTAAAAATGGTATGTTTTGATTTGTCAACCAGTCTTGGATATTTTTTTTTGTCCATGCATTGTTGGGCACTTTGTTCAATATCATGCTGTGATAAGGGGCGTTATCCAGTATAATCATAGATGGACTCCCCAATTTTTCTAATAACTGATGTTGAAACCATTTCAAAAAATTGTCCTGGTTCATCTCTCCATGGTAATCGCTCAATTTTGTTTTCGAAGAAAATATCGCTTCACTACCCTCAATAAACCCATTTTCATTTCCAGCATGTAATATGATGTATCTAAAATATATTAGTTTTAAATTTTATAGTGCAAATTGTGTAAAAGTACATACCTTTTACCATCTGTTTTAATAGCTTTCACGCTTTTTTGGTTTCCATTTTGCCAAGAGCGACCTATGGTCCCATTTTGAAATATCCAAGTTTCATCGAGGAAGACAAACTGGTATAAGGCCTCAACCTTGGCTTGATTGTATTGCCTTAGAAATTCCACCCTTTTCAAAGCTATACTTGGTAGTTCCATGAGCCCTCGTCGCGGATTGTCCTTAAGCCACTTAAATCCAAGATCTCTAAGCAACCGCCTTAAAGACGTGGCACTACCATCAAATAATACCCTATCTCTTAATCGAGACCATAAAGTTTGTATCGTAACTTGTTCTTCTGAAACCATGTGTAATATGACATTATAATTTAGTTAACAAATTAATGCAAATTTCTGATAAGTTATTATAATAAGATCTTACTTTTGTGATACATATTATAGATCACTTCTCGAATGGCACTTGTATCCAATGTCGCTGTGTTGGTTACACGTTTAATATAACTCCGCTTTTTCTTGGGCGATTCTAAATTTGCATCACTTTTCACACCCTCGGAAATACGACTAACTGTCCTTAAACTAATTTTTAAAGCAGCAGCAACACGCTACAAAAAATGAAATAAAATTTCACTATTATTAATATATACGTACATTACATATAATTATTAGTAACCTACCTCTTGAACAGCATTTAAAGGCAACAAAGGCCCGTTGTTGTCCCTTTCTTGCTCAAAGTAGTGCATTAACGAGGCCACGAGTTCCTTACACCGACTATTTAACTGTTTGGGCATCTTTATATACCAAAATTGCCTTTATCTACTCGCAAAATGAATAATTTTGTTTTGAAACAAACAGTTGTTGATTTACAGTATGCGGGGCCAAAGGATTTATAAAGATTTGAAATGCCACAAATTGATTCAGTGTCAAAATTAATACAAATGTCAGTTCCCAGTTTAAATAAGTTTCAAGGTGACAATGTGTCAACGCTGCGAAATCGGTTTAGTGCGTTTACATGTCGATAAGTGATTGGAGCGTTTGCAAAACATTTTATTTCGCATAATGCGTCTAAATTTATCAGAAAGCAACTTATGGGATATTTTAATAACAATGTTTATATGACTATTAACCATAATAAGAGAGTAATGACCATTTTACAATTGATATATCACATTAATATGAAACTGCAATAGAGCAATTGTTTGTGATAGAAACCTAGGCATTAGGTCGGGGAATTTTTATCGTGATGACGTGCACGCCACTTTGTTTGGCGTTGACTATAGAACTTTTTATTTAGGATTTTTTTTCTTGGGCTTTAATTAATAGTTCATGGAGACGACCGAGTTTTCATTTCGTTGAAAACTAGCACGGAATGCTAAAACAAACTAAGGGCCGATTTCACCGACATTAATATTATGGACCAATGGGAAAATACCTTATCGAAATGGAATTTGACAGAAGCTGTCAAAGGTCTCAGAATATCAGTGATTTCTATTAAAGTATTGAATGAAATCGTTAAAATTCGACTGTATTATAAACAAGACCACTTCTTGATTCCAACATGATGCTTCTGCACAGAGAAACCAGGTCAACTTTCTTGTATTTTGATTTGTGTTATAAATTTACATTTAACAATCAGTTATCCCCAAAAGCCAATGGGAATGCGGCAAATAATAGGTCCATTTTCTAGTTGTTAAGCAGATTTTGACGTTTGTTAATGCATGGCAATCTCGAATTTAAGTTCAATATACTGTTATCATTACATACCTGTTGAATAGTGTGGATTTGTCTGTATTTTGCAAGAAAGTAGAATATAAAATACATTCCATCCAATTCCTCATCTTCCTTTACATCTTAATAGTAATCATTTATTAATTTACGGGTTAATAAATGTCTTCAAAGCAATAAAAACATTGTCCTCTCCATCCTAAAACACAGACAATATGTGTAAGAATGTTTATTCACTGGTGGGGTTATCTATATGTCACTCGCAGGGTTGTCACGTCTAACGACGATCACGTCCCGTGGTGGAGGAGGCGAAATGAATCTTTTACATTTGCTGCTTTTGAATTTAAAGTAGGAATACAAACATAGTACTTATGATAGTTGGAGCTAGACTGATAACACTTATTGAAGAATATTTGAAAAATGTGGACACCTTCATGGTCTGTTATCAAATTGCAAATGAAGTATCTGAAAATTCTTACATACAGTGGACCTTCGTCATAGTTTACTATCCTGATTATGATCATTTTTAGCAGATGTGTTGTATCATCAAAGCTCTTATGTACCTACATGCAGAGGATTTTTCATGTAAATTTACTAGGTATCATGATTATGAGCACCTTTGGTGGATTGTTCGATCCGGATTATGAGAGATCTCCTATTTATGAAAATATTTTTGGTATCATCTAACCGTTGCAATCAGTGCACAAACACTGTGACATATGATTTATAGCATAACCCGCTACCCTATCAATACAAAATTTAACATAGGTACAGGTCGCCTAGCCGTGGGGATGCAGTGGTCGGGATGAGTATTACGGCAGCTACTGATGATTTGGGCATGTCTGGTAACAACGTATGAAGTGAAACTCGCTAGCTTCACAAATTTGAAGATTTTGTACAATTTCTTTGAAAATGATGAAAGATATGTCTGATTTGGCAGGGAATGTCGCAGCCAAATGGCAGTCACTCTTTCTGACACAGTCCGGATCAAAAGATGACGATACTCGTGAAATGTATTGATACTTCTAAATATAGGATCGTATCGAACATTCCTACTGTCAAGATGTATAACCCGAGGTACCGATGGAGCTATTTTGTGGCGTCATGGAAATAATTTTAAATTTTCATTTGCATTTTATCAATATCACGAATAGTCTTATAAAGCATAGTAGAGTATATTTCAACAGTTGGCGGAACTTACTCCACTGGGACCAGGAGGGTGAAACGGGATATTAATGCACAATCTGGCAACCCTGTCGCACCCTCACAAAATGGCCGCTGCAAACCCCACAAGTCACCGTGTTGTCATTAAGTAGCATGGAATTAAACCTTCAGAGTATGTTTTGTGACTGGTACCAAGAGTTGACAGATCCCACACATGTGTCACTCCTTGAAATGCAATAATGAGCTGTATTCAAATAATGTCTAATATAAATATAACCTAGAATGTGTACTCGTGAAAAAAGAAAAATATCGCAAATTTCTAGTTTTTTTTGCAGATTTTAGGTTTGCTGGTAGCTTTAAGGCATATATTTGGGAATTGCTTAATCGCTGTGAATATAGTGTGGATGTTTGTTTAGTTCCTGAACAACGAAAAATGTTCAACTTTATGGATGTATGGATATCAAAAAACCTGAACGGTTTTGTGGGAATATCAATCTAAGGTGCCATAATGGTTCTGATGAACGGCAAGTAAATGAATGAATATTTGGAAACGAGCAATATCTTTTGGTAGAGCCTGTCATCAAGTAGGCGCTTAATGGCTATCTGCAAGAGGTTTATAGGAAAAAACACCCAGTGTCGCATATCAACTGAAGATAATAATATAAACATGAATTAAAAATCCGCAATAGTAATTAAAACATGAATTTTATTCAAAAATCAAAAATTTCTTTAAATTTTGACTGAATTATATGTAATTTCTTAATATTCAATAAGCTGGTGATCTTTCAATGACAAGCTGTCATCTCATACTTTGACAGTATTTTGTTTTCAACATTTCATATCTATTGGTTGCTAAAATTTGTTGATTGAAACTTGAAGATCATTCGTTGTATTTGACGTTCTGTTACCCTATAGGTGGAGAATAACGGACTGTTCTTGGTGAAATTGGCCCTAAATCTACATTTGGTTTCAATGCGAAAACCTTTACTAAAGTTTGACTAATTACTGTGAAAGAAATGAATCGGACTGAATCGGCAAGTGACATTAAAAACTAGTTATTTAATGCTCTTTCAAAAGCAGCATAAGAACTGAATAATTCCAACTTTTGTCATCGAAGTAGAAATACTTGCGAAATACTACAAATGAAAAATAGTAACTCTCTTATACACAACCTGCATCTTCTTAAACGTTGTCCTTCTAAGCGTCTTAAACTTAAATCGGATATTATGATGCAGTTCATCGAATAATCGAGCTGGTTTTCCATCTCCAAAAAAACGTCCAGAGGGTTCAAGTCTGGAGAGCGTGGGGGCTCACAAAATAATTGGTCCTATACTCTAGGCGCTGAAGAAAGAAACTAAACCCAAACAAATACACGCATATTGCTCGTGAGTGAGTGTTTAGGCGCAGGAGACATTACAGGACCGCATCAAGATATTATGGGTAGTCATCAAGAATTTCATACAAGATAATTATTATCTTTTACAGTAAATTTCAGTTAGAGATTCACAAATGAGTTAACTACACTTTTTAGTTATTAGTAAGTAAGCTGCGCTCACTCATTCAGAAGAGGAACTTGAATCTTCTGAATCGTTTAAATGAATTATTAGGGGTTCAATTTGGGTATCGATGACATTGTCCAAATCCCACATTTTGACCTCAACCTTCTCCCGAACGTGGCGGATACAGTTTTTCCATTCCTCTGCCGTAACTCTATTGACTGCGATGTAAAAGAGATTTTTAACATCAGAAAATTTATAAGTATTATTATTCGACGCCACGTATTGCTTTATGTTGGCCCAAATCAGCTCAATAGGGTTCAGCTCACAATGGTAGGGTGGCAGTCTCAAGACAGTTTTATTTTGTTTTTTGGCCATTTCGTCGATCATTTTAAAATCGTATTTGTATTTATGTCTATTGACTATACTTATCAATTCACCCTTGACCATTGTTTCATCAAAATCGATCTGTTTTGAGGCCAGCCATTGTTGTATGTTTGCTTTTTTAGTTGCCATTGTGGGAATTTTTTCTATTTTTCTAGAATGGTACGGGGCATTATCCAGTACAATAACAGCGTTATTCTCCAGCTTTAGTAACATTTTGGAGAACCAATTTTCAAAGGAATTGCCGTCCATCTCCTCATGATAGTCCCCTGTCTTTTTTGATTTTTTGATTCAAAGGCCCACAGTGCTTCGGGAACAAAGCCGTCTTCACTACCTACGTGACAAATGATCAGCCGTTTGCCTTTTCCTGGAAATAAATTATTCCTTACACTATGGATTGATTAAATTTGAAGGAATGAGGCAATTGAGTTCATTTAGCTGAATTTAAGAGTCACGGAATGCTGATCAAAAACTGAAAAACGTAGAAAATTGAAGTTTGCAACTTGATGATGATCATAATAAATTTCAAAATAACGCTTAAAAGAGGGTCGAAGTTTTTTTCCTAATGACTACACTGCGAATGCACCATTTTTGGAGAATATCACACATTATCTGCTCACAGCATATTATTTGCCCGAATTTATCAAAATTAAATTGCCGGATAGATGAAGGAGCTTACCTGCAGGATTTTTCAATCCAGCCGAAAGACCGTCTAGAAAAGCCTGCCTTGATGATGTTACTGATTTGTCGACCCAAACTTTCGCTTGAGTATGTCCAGCATTCACCCACGTTTCGTCCAAATAGTAAATTTTTCTTTTTTCATCGCGAAACTTCCGAATCTTCCTAAGGTATTCCCTTCTCCACACAACAATTTCTTCTTTCTCTATTAACATACTGTTTCTTCCCCGTTTCAAGAATCGAAAATTAAGTTCCTTCAAAAGTTTTCGGAATGTGGCTCTTTTAAATGATGGAAGATCCTCATCAGCATTAACTAATCTTAATATCTTATCTACTGTAGGTATCTTATTTCGGAAGAAAAAATTATGCACTTTCCTCCTGATGGCAGTTCTGTCAAAGTCATCTACTCCGTCCGTTATCCTTTTTCTTGCAGGATACGGTTTTGGCTCAGAAAGTGAGTGAGTGCTCCTATATTCCTTAATGATCCTATAAACACTGGACCGACATACTCCAGAAATATGTGCTACCTTACATATAACTTCGTCCACGACCAAATCGGGTTTTTCTTGAATTTGGTTTTTGTATATATTTAATATTATTTGTTTTTCATTTGCACTTAAATGTAGCTTCTTAGCCGTTTTTTTTGGGTGGGGTTGCGCTGATGTCAACCACTTCGTCGGCTGTATCTGTGTCAGACATCGTATCTTAGGCAATATATAAACAAAACGTTCCACTCGCGAAAAACGAGTATACGCTACTGAATGCGTAATGCGTATGCAATGCAATCCTGTGCGTGAATTAACTGTTAGATGCCTGTCGTGTCATCTACAATCACGTTTACAAGTCCAAACCTGTGCAGATTCGTAGAGCGCCGACGACTGCTAGTGACCTTGAATTTGTCTGTAGATCGATGTTACTCCAGTCAATTTAGGTTCAAAGTGGATGTTTTCTAAACCAATTTGTTGTTCCTACATCAAAAATATATCGATGATGTTTTGTACTCATGAAAGATCAAGGTAACTTATTTTAACAGTCATCCTTTTTCTAGTCTCAAGATGACACGAAAAAGGGTCTGTGAATTCACTAGAAATACACTGCCGAGGATGTTTAGACCTAAAGTGACTGGAGTATATCCGTGGATGCTTTCGAGGGATCTGTTCACGTGCTGATCACTGTTTACGTTTAATGTCTTTCTTCAGCGCCCAGAGTTTAGGTAGCTAGTCCATCCTCTAGGGAATGCTTCATCAAGATACGCTCTTACTGCACTAGCATAGTGTGCAGGGAGGACACCCATCATTCTGCAAACATATCCTTCTTCTTGGTTCAAGAGGCACATCTTCCAAAAAAATGGGTAGATGATGTTGCGAAAAATCTAAGTAAATTTAACGATCGTTTGCAAATTCAGTCTGGTACATTTTTTTTCACAGTAACTAATCAAATTTTAGTAAAGGTTTTCACAATGAAACAAAATGCAATAACTTTTTTTTAGCGTACTGTTGCTAGTTTTCATTGAAATGAATACTAGGTTGTCTCAACCCGTGAAGTTATTTGTAGTTATAACAGGCAAAAAGGTGCAAAAAGTAGGGATTTTTTGAAAAAGCTTAAAAGTGACAATATCTCGGAAACTGGAAAACTTTTACTAATTTGATTTTGATTTCATCTCCCGTGTCACTCTTGCGTGTTATTTCTGGGACACCTTGTATTATATGCGTAATACCATAACAACTGCTCCATACCTGCCTGTCTATCCAGAACATTGTAAACAACACGCCCAATGCCCGATCACTATACTACAACTATTTAAAACTGTAATGACTCATACGCGTGATCAACGCGTGATCAGAGCTCGATCCCGGCTTAATTCCAGTACAGTCGTATAGCGTACGACATATGTCGTTTCTGTGGCTTTGCGGTGGTCAACAGCACAGACAGAGATGGAAATAATGGCTGATTGTTCTCCGCCGGTAGAACCAATGAAATCAAAGACGCGCCTCGACCGGCAGACTCATAGGCGTCGGCAACGCATTGGAACGTGTTTCGTTGAGCGATCGCATATTGTGTGTTTTTATAAGAATTGTTGTGTGATTGTTATTGTTGTGGTTTCTGTGGTTACTGTTTTGGTTATACTTAACCATGGAGAGTACAAATGGCACGAGTGGAAGTACTGAAAGCCAGGGAACAAGTAGACGGCTTCGTAAAGCACTGAAGAGGAACGCGAAAGAAATCGTGCTCAACGTGTTCAATTATCTGAACAGAACTATGTCACAGGGAGATGCACTCGCGCGTTGTGAAAGTATGACAGGCGTTCCAGAGTGGACCATTCGCAGGGTAGTGCATGAAAAGAAGAAAACTGGAGCTACTACTGATCCAAAGTTTAATTTGAAGGGACGAAAGGCCGTTAAATTGGATGACGATAGCAAAATGGCGTTAAGGCGAACCGTACATTCATTCTTCTTTAGGAATGAGATACCAACCCTCAAGGCTGTACATGCAGCGATCAAGAAAAATGAAATTATACCCCAAATGAGCGTCGAGGTAATGACGAAATCCCTGCACGAAATTAATTTTCGTTACGAAACGCGTAATCGGAAGTCAGTATTGATAGAGAGACCTGAAATAGTCGCCTGGCGTCGAAAATGCCTACGCGAAATGATTGAATATAGGCGACAAAGCAGAAAAATCTATTACTTGGACGAGACATGGGTAAATGCAGGTCACACAGTTAAAAAAACCTGGATAGACAAAAACGTAGTGAGTAACCGACAAGCAAGCATTGAAGGTTTGTCAACAGGTCTTCGTGGACCGTCAGGGAAAGGTCAAAGATTGATCGTAACTCATATTGGTAGCGATAGTGGCTTTTTAGAAGAGTGTGACTTGATTTTCGTCTCTAAGAAAGGAGGTGATTACCACGACGAAATGAATGCCAGCTGCTTCGAGAGCTGGTTTCAAGGGGTGCTTCAGCGAGTTGAGCCCAACTCTGTGATCGTCATGGATAATGCTTTCTACCATAGTCGTCGAGCCGAACGTGTACCGACTATGGGATCTCGAAAAAGTGGCATGCAGCAAAGGAATCCCGTTTGACGATTCATGTGTGACAGCGGAATTGTATGAAAAAATTAAACAGCACAAACCTGCGAACATTAGTTACGTGACTGATGTCAATGTGTCACTGTGCTGCGCTTACCGCCCTACCGCTGTGAACTGAACCCAATAGAGCTCATCTGGGCTCAAGTGAAGGGTTATATTGCGCGCCATAACACAACCTTCAAATTACCAGACGTTAAGGTTTTACTTGAGACTTCCATACAGCTAGTAACGCCCGAAGCTTGGCAGAATGCTATCCGTCATGTTGTGAAGGAAGAAGCAAAAATGTGGCAGCTTGACCACCACATCGACACCATCATAGAGCCAGTTACAGTCAATTTCAACGAGGAAAGCGATAGCGACAGTTTATTACTGTCAGATGTAAGTGGAAGCGACGATGAATAAAGGTAATTCCCAAATTTTTGACTTACAATATGTTTCAAACCACTCTTTATTGAGCATGGTAGTTAAGTGATGTTCACGTGAACATCGATGAGTCATTACAGTTTTAGATAGTTATAGTATAACCACTGTTACCGTTTGCGATCGATTGCTGGTTCGAAAAGAGTGATGATCACCGATGCGCTGTTGTCATGTGTGTTTTAAATATTCAATTCAATGAAACTTACCTACTGACTAAAAATTTTGGCTTAACTTAGAAAAACTTAATGCGATTTATTTGTTAATTACCCAAATTAAAAACGTTTAAGATTAGATTATAAAAATTAGTAAGATTGTGGTGATTGTGGTCGATATAAAGCATTTAAAGTTGTATACTATAAACCCGTTTAGACAAAAATCTATTGACTTTTGGAACATGGCTCATACGAACTTTTTGACTTGTTTTGAACCCCCTATTACCCATTTCAATAATGACTATCATAACGTTTACACCCTGTATAATAATAAAATAACAAGTACATGGACTGCTCGGACAAAGTTTTTGCTGTTGCACACTTGTTTGTAGCTTTACGTGTTGCTTAAACGTCCGAATGCTTCAGCTATCAATGTTTGGCGCTGATATGATGTAAAATCTGCTTCAGAGATGGCATTACTGGAGGTCTAAGCTGTATGTTGTATGCTAGAGCTGGAAGGGAACGGCCTTGCATAGGTGCATAGCGAGGATTTGTGTGCTAATAATCTGTGTTGAGGATCCCATAGGTTTATTGTCTCAAGTGCACACACATGCAAAATTGCTGATTTTAAAAAATGAGAGAGATGAGGAAAGAAAATCCATGATTGGTATGCTACAGACAGGAATATTAAACATAACAATGTTAGGCCTTTCCTTAGGCTCCCTCCCGAAAGGACAACATATAAATAACTCGTCGGGCACAGCTAACAGATATAATGGATATTTCGCTTATCGTGGAAAAATTGTACTGCTTAGGTATAAGGGATTTTATTCTCAGCTGGATCCAGTCTTTCCTTGAAAACGAAGGTCAATGGTCATACGTCAACTCAATATTCCGTAAATATAGGTGCGGCACAAGGCTCAGTACTTGCACCACTGCTCTTCATTGTATACATAAATGACTTGAAATTGTCTGGCTTCATGATTAATTATACGGATGACACATCTATCGTCGTCAGTGCCACGACACCGCAGGATCTTCTCGAATCTATTGAGAAAGTCAAAAGTGAAATGAGCAAGTGGTGCCAGTCAAACCGCCTCATTTTGAATGAAGATAAGACTATTGAAATTCATTTCTTCAACAAGAAACCACGCATGGATATTGATAGGTTTTCAGATCAAACTGTCTTCTTAGGAACTCATGTTGATAGTAAGTTAAGCTGGCAACCACAAATAAATCACATTTGCAACAAAATTAACAGTGCTTATTTTGCAATATTGAAATTAAAGCCTAACATCCATCTAAACTCACTCTTAGATATGTACTACGCGCTAGTTTATTCTCACCTCACTAACAATATAATCATATGGGGACAGGCAACAATGATTAACAGATTATTCATCCTGCAGAAAAGAGTACCTTGATTAATTTTTAATATTAATAAGAGGGACTCTTGTAAAGAAATATTTAGGCGCTATAATCTGCTTACATTAACTTCCATCTATATCTACAAATGTGCCATCTTCGCGTTTGAACATAGCAATAGATTTGTTCGTAACAACGCCATTAATAGCCAATACAACACTAGAATAGGGCATGATCTGAGTATACCGACACATAACTCTGCCCTATTCCAAAAATCTCCCACTCTAGCGTGTACTAAGGTATACAATAATCTGCCGAGTGAGTTGCGGAGAAGCACTAATATCCTTGCGCTGAAAAAACATCTCAGGAAATATCTGGTTGAAAAATGCTATTACTCTCTACATGAGTTTTACTAACACATGAAAGTATCTGTTTTTTAAATTCTTTTAAGCTGTTAATCATTTCGTGATCAGTGAATTATCTATTATCGTGGAGTAAATGTATTTTAATTTCACTTTTTATTCGAGTATTAACGAAAGTATGTATGTTTGTTTTCTTTTTAAGCTTTTAACCATTTGTCCTCACTGCTCGATGTTTATTGTGTTTATATATTATGTATTTCTAACAGATTCTCCTACCGCTTTTCTTTTCTTTGTATCAGCTTCAATGATTTTTACCGGCTAGACGAACATTTTTTGTGATAAAAAAAAGTCGCTGTATATGTATATAGTTTTACCATTACAGATTGAACCCATTACGATTCTTGCACTGTACCTGTTCCTATAATGTGATTTAACCTTTTAAAATGTTTTGTAATTGTAATGTCCTTATTTATTTTATAATTATAAGTATTTTTCTGGCATATTTGCTCAAACGCATATATGACCCTCAAATTGATATTGACAAGTCTTATATCATGTAACATGATCCAATAGGACAATAAACTATCATCTCTATCTAACTATATACTTCACCGGCAGCATATTCAATAATAATTTTTTCTGATTTTATAGACATGCAGACCAATACACATAATCGTTCAGATGCTATCTTGCTACTCAACCAACTTTCTTTCCTTCACATCCTCTCAAAGATAAACACTACAGATCATTCGGCTTTATGCAAACAACAATGCATGTCGTGTCGTTGAGTTATTCCTCCATAGATGGACGCTTTTGATGGCGCTCAAAGCCATCATAGTGAGCAAACGTGGAATGAACTATTTGCACATTAAAAATTACACTGGACAACAAATTTTAGTTTTTTAATTGTATCTTGTGGGAAAAGTGCATTTCTTTGTTAGTTTTGGGGCGCTGAATCCAAAAATGACAATGAAATAAAAAAATTAGTTGCGGTTTAGAAAAAAAACTTTTTATTTTTGAGGATATAGTAAAAAAAGTAACAAGATTCATATACTTATAAGAATCACTATATGCGCTGTCTTTTTGCTGTTCTTTCATGGATCGTTTCTGGAGCATCTCTACCAAGAGTCCAGCAGTAGTCTGCAAGCATGGAAGGATTCCACTTTCCCTGGTACCTTTTTTCCATTGTTGAAATATCCTGATGAAAACGTTCGCCGTGCTCATCACTTACGGCTCCGCAATTGCCAGGAAAAAAGTCCAGGTGTGAGTGTAGGAAATGTATCTTAAGAGACATATTATAGCCCATCTTTTGATATGATGACAGCATATTTTTGACAAGGGTTTTATAGTTGTCAGCTTTTCTATTTCCCAAGAAATTAGTGACCACCAGACGGAAATCATTCCAAGCAGTTTTTTCAATACCTGTTAAAGTCTTTTCAAATTGTGTATCTTTCAAAATATATCGAATCTGTGGCTCAACAAAAATACCTTCTTTAACCTTTGCCTCACTTAGTCTTGGAAATTTCTGACGCAGGTATTGAAAAGCTGACCCATCTCTATCTAATGCCTTGACAAAGTTTTTCATTAGGCCCAACTTGATATGCAGTGGTGGTAATAAAATTTTTTTCGAATCTACTAATGGCATATGCTGTACATTTTTTTGACCTGGCTCTAGGAATTGACGAACAGGCCAGTTTTGTCTGGTGTAATGAAGTGCCTTTGCCCGACTGTCCCATTCACACAAAAAACAGCAAAACTTTGTATAGCCTAGCTGCAGCCCAAGTAAAAGTGCAACAACTTTCAAATCGCCACAAATATGCCATTGGTGCTCATCGTATTTTATGCATGTCAATAGGTACTTCAGATTGTCATATGATTCTTTCATGTGAACTGCATACCCTACAGGAAGAGATGGTAAAATATTTCCAATATGCAATAACACTGCCTTTAAACTCAATGTTGAACTGTCTATAAACAATCTCCATTCTTCTGGGTTATAGTTTATATTTAAAGCCGCCAGTAAGCCGTTAATGTTACTGCAGAAAACCAAGTTATTCTCCATATTGAAAAGTGGTTATAAGTCTTTGTGGCGTTTAGGAAAAACACATACCGAAACATCGTCTTCTAACAAGTTCCACTGCTGCAATCTTGATCCAAGTAACTCTGCCTTACATTTTGGAAGTTCTAAATCTCTTACAAGATCATTTAATTCTGACTGTGTTATTTTGTGCGGTTGGTGGCATGACGTGCTCGGTATAAAATCAGGATCTCTTGACGTTGATGGCATATCTTCTTCCTGACGAATCACTCGATCGCCATGATCTGATTCGCAAGTGTAGGATTCTGGGGGATTTGGAATAGGATTTTCGTCACTGTGAGGCACAGGTCTCATCGCAGATGGTATGTTTGGGTAGTTAATAACCGATTTTTTTTTCTTGGACATACCTGTGGCTTGTCCAACACAAGGTACCATGCAAAAGTAACAATCATTAATATGATTTGTAGGCTCTCTCCAAACCATTGGGACAGCAAAGTGCATGGACCGTTTTTTGCCATTTAACCAGCTCATCAGACTTGAAGCACATGTATTACAGCAAATGTGGGGTGCTCACTGTTTGTCTTGATCACCTAGTTTACAACCGAAATAAAGCTGATATGCCTTTGTTATTAGTGGAGTAATAGACCGTCTCTGAGACGCAAAAGTCACATCAGCACACCCGTAACAAAACTGATCTGGATTGTTTACACACTTTCGCTACATCTTGCATGAACGCTGTCAGCCAACTGAGGAAAACATGGCTAATATAAAACAATATAATGTACACGTATGTATAACGTAACACAATCATGCCGATTACATCATATTTCCTTGCCGAATATAAAAATGTAGCACGTGCATTCTTGTGAATTACAGTATATTAACACTGTCACAGCAGGAACACATATAATTACCGTATCTCTACAACTTGAACTAATATTGAAAAAATAAGTGTCATTCCTGTTTTAGCACATTAAAAATAGTAATATTTTGTTGATTTTATTTAGGATATTTTTTGGCCGTTGATCAGTGTTACCAACTCTGACATTTTCTCTGTTATTTTTCATAATGCCCCTGCCGTTGTTATCTCAAAAATAGCCCCGCGTATTCATTCGAATAGAGCTGTCGTAACCAGCGGGTTGATAACAAAATGTAAATACAAAGTGTCTCCGTAACGACTCCCGTAGAAGCTCTAGTAGTTTCAATTAAGACACGAGCACATCCAAATCCGTTAGAGACCGTTTGAGCGCCAGGAGTTTCTTATTAAGAAAGGACACACGTTCAACATGAGCGCAATGATTGAGCCCCTTTCATGCCTCCGTATATATTGGCCTTCCTCGTCTGTATGCACCCGAAAGCTAGCAGGAATGGCCAGATTAAGGGTGAAACAATAAGGCGAGGGGTGGAAACGGCATGGATACAGCCAAGGGGTTGGAGGTCTCCTTTGTTGAATGGCTCAGTTGGCATCACAGAGGATACATTTGCAAATTGTCGGGTTTATATACGAGATATACAGGTATGTACGTGAGAACCCATTGACGAATAACAGCTTTATTGTAGGTGGAGAGCAAACAACATTTTTAGTAAATGACGTTAACTATCACTGGACAACAAATTTTAGTTTTTTAATTGTATCTTGTGGGAAAAGTGCACTTCTTTGTTAATTTTGGGGAGCTGAATCCAAAAATGACAATGAAATAAAAAAATAAGTTGTGGTTTAGAAAAAAAACTTTTTATTTTTAAGGATATATTACAAAAAGTAACAAGATTCATATACTTATAAGAATCACTATATGCGCTGTCTTTTTGCTGTTCTTTTATGGATCGTTTCTGGAGCATCTCTACCAAGAGTCCAACAGTAGTCTGCAAGCATGGAAGGATTCCAGTTTCCCTGGTACCTTTTTTCCATTGTTGAAATATCCTGATGAAAACGTTCGCCGTGCTCATCACTTACGGCTCCGCAATTGTCAGGAAAAAAGTCCAGGTGTGAGTGTAGGAAATGTATCTTAAGAGACATATTACAGCCCATCTTTTGATACGATGACAGCATATTTTTGACAAGGGTTTTATAGTTGTCGGCTTTTCTATTTCCCAAGAAATTAGTGACCACCAGACGGAAATCATTCCAAGCAGTTTTTTCAATACCTGTTAAAGTGTTGTCAAACTGTGTATCTTTCAAAATATTTCGAATCTGTGGCCCAACAAAAATACCTTCTTTAACCTTTGCCTCACTTAGTCTTGGAAATTTCTGACGCAGGTATTGGAAAGCTGACCCATCTCTATCTAATGCCTTGACAAAGTTTTTCATTAGGCCCAACTTGATATGCAGTGGTGGTAATAAAATTTTTTTCGAATCTACTAATGGCATATGCTGTACATTTATTTGACCTGGCTCTAGGAATTGACGAACAGGCCAGTTTTGTCTGGTGTAATGAAGTGCCTTTGCCAGACTGTCCCATTCATACAAAAAACTGCAAAACTTTGTGTAGCCTAGCTGCAGCCCAAGTAAAAGTGCAACAACATTCAAATCGCCACAGATATGCCATTGTTGCTCATCGTATTTTATGCATGTCAATAGGTACTTCATATTGTCATATGATTCTTTCATCTGAACTGCATACCCTACAGGAAGAGATGGTAAAATATTTCCAATATGCAATAACACTGCCTTTAAACTCAATGTTGAACTGTCTATAAACAATCTCCATTCTTCTGGGTTATAGTTTATATTTAAAGCCGCCAGTACACCGTTAATGTTACTGTAGAAGACCAAGTTATTCTCCATATTGAAAAATGGTTCTAAGTCTTTGTGGCGTTTACGAAAAACACATACCGAAACATCGTCTTCTAACAAGTTCCACTGCTGCAGTCTTGATCCAAGTAACTCTACCTTACATTTTCGAAGTTCTAAATCTCTTACAAGATAATTTAATTCTGACTGTGTTATTTTGTGCGGTTGGTGGCATGACGTGCTCGGTATAAAATCAGGATCTCTTGACGTTGATGGCATATCTTCTTCCTGACGAATCACTCGATCGCCATGATCTGATTCGTTTTCTGATTCGCAAGTGTAGGATTCTGGGGGTTTTGGAATAGGATTTTCGTCACTGTGAGGCACAGGTCTCATCGCAGATGGTATGTTTGGGTAGTTAATAACAGATTTTTTTTCTTGGACATACCTGTGGCTTGTCCAACACAAGGTACCATGCAAAAGTAATAATCATTAATATGATTTGTAGGCTCTCTCCAAACCATTGGGATAGCAAAGCGCATAGACCGTTTTTTGCCATTTAACCAGCTCCTCAGACTTGAAGCACATGTATTACAGCAGATGTGGGGTGCCCACTGTTTGTCTTGATCACCTAGTTTACAACCGAAATAAAGCTGATATGCCTTTGTTATTACCGGAGTAATAGACCGTCTCTGAGATGCAAATGTCACATCACCACACACGTAAGAAAACTGATCTGGATTGTTTACACACTTTCGAGACATCTTGCATGAACGCTGTCAGCCAACTGAGAAAAAAATGGCTAATATAAAACAATATAATGTACACGTATGTATAACGTAACACAATCATGCTGATTACATCATCTTTCCTTGCCGAATATAAAAATGTAGCACGTACATTCTTGTGAATTACAGTATATTAACACTGCCACAGCAGGAACACATATAATTACCGTATCTCTAAAACTTGAACTAATATTGAAAAAATAAGTTTCATTCCGGTTTTAGCACATTAAAAATAGTAATATTTTGTTGATTTTATTTAGGATATTTTTTGACTGTTGATCAGTGATTAGCAAGAATCATTTGACAAGCTGCCTAACTCACAAAAAATATTATAAATGATGATGAATTATTTATTGTAGCTGTTATCGTACATGTATCAAACACGCAGATTTCCCATGAATTACTTTTATATTCTATCGTTTTTCATTAGAGGCTGCGTAAAGCTCTTCTCAACTCCCTTGTTGACAATTTCTGATTCAATCCTACGTTCATCGGTTGTTCCTGATAAGTGGAAGGTTGCCAAAGTCTGCCCAATTTTCAAGTCGCAAGACAGAACCTTAGTCAATCATTATAGGGCGATCACTATACTGAATAATTTTGCAAAGCTCTTTGAAATAATATTGTATTCCAGAATTTACCTGGCAACTAAAGACCATCTGTCAGTGCATCAGCACTATTTCGAATTTGACCACGTTCAGTCAATATCTATGGGAGACGGTAGACAATAGGGGGCAAGTGGATGTCATATATACTAAGTGATATATAAATCCGAACACCCAGTTTAAATGGTTTTATTTTAATAAAATTTTGTATAAGTACTTAATGAAGCATAATAAGTAAATGATAAATATTTCAAAATGATTGCACTGCTTTAAAGCCCTTGGACCTTTAATAATGTGTGGATGCACCTTGATGTGCTACGCATTCTCCAACGCGCCTAGGCATGCTTCTGATCAGGTGGTCAATGTCCTCCTGTGGTATCTCATTCCAGGAAACCACCAACTCCTCTCGAAGTGATTCTAGAGTCTGAGGAGGACGTTGCAAATTGAGCAATCTCCTACCCATCATATCCCACACGTGCTCAATTGGGGATAAGTCGGGAGATCTTGGTGGCCATGGTAACAATGTGACATTATGTTGAAAGAAGTGTATTGTGACTCTTGCAACATGTGGTCGGGCATTATCTTGTTGGAAAGTTGGATCTACCAGGGTATCAAGATACGGTAAAAGATGGGGTTCTAGAACTTCGTGGATATAACGCTGCGCGTTCATGTTACCTCTGATGAAGATTAAAGGTGACCTGGAACCATAAGCTATAGCACCCCAAACCATAACTCCAACAGTGTGATGAACATGTCTTTCAACAAAAAACTGTGGATTCTTCCTTTCACCACGTCGCCTTCTAACCCTGGCACGACCATCGTGCATGCCTAACCAAAATCGAGACTCGTCACTAAAGACAATACTGTTCCATTCCTGATCCCAGAGTGACCGTTGTCTGCACCACTCAAGGCGATTACGTCGGTGTTCTCGAGTTAGAGGGAGGACTCAGTGTGGCCGGTATAAAAACAAGCCAAAACTTCTCATTCGTCGGTAAACACTTCGCATACCAATAGGTCTTCCGTGTTCTGCAAACCATTCATTTGCAATGGACCTGGTAGTGGAGAAACGGTCCCTTAAGGCCAATAATCTTAGGCGGCGATCTTCACGTTCTGGTGTTCTACGGCGGCGTCCAGTGCCCCTTGCTCTTTGCGTACGGCATTCTCGAAGCCATGCCTGACAACACCTAACCACAGTGTCTACACTTCTTTGCACTCTAACTGCAATTGCCCGAAAAGAAAGTCCAGCTTCCCGAAGTCCCACTATACGGCCCCTATCAAACTCACTAAGTTGACGAAATCGTACAGGTCTCCGTACTCTAGGCATCGTAACCGATCGTAAAGGATGTCAAGAACCAAAATCCGCCAACATTGGTTCTTTACTGCGGCTGAAATATTTATTTTTAGAGCGTTAGTGAATTAAAAAAAAGCAGTATAAAAACCGGAAAGTCCAACTGATAAGGCTGAAGATTTTTTCACTTGTTATTTACAGTAAGATAAATACATTCACCAACTTTTATTAAAATAAAACCATTTAAACTGGGTGTTCGGATTTATATGTCACTTAGGATATGTACTACGTTCAATTGTTGCTTTGCTGGAATTCTATTTACTTTACTGAATTTTTTTTTGATTGTATTTTCACATTCACAGGCAATCTTAATTTTATCCGTACACAAAGCACTCACCAATTTCTAAAAAAAAAAAAAAGATTTTAATTACCGAATTCCTAAGTATAGTTTTCTGGCTTCAGCGATAACAGTTGTGGTGTGGCTATTATTTTGCTTGTTGTTCTGTAATAATGTAGTTACGAAGTATAAAGGGTAGTCATTTTTTCTTACTATTCCTTTCATTGATGATATATTTTTATGATGCAATTCTAAGTCGGATGGATATAATCTTCAGAGAAAGTAGGATTCTGGTGCCAACCAAATTTGACTTTGTTGGATGAACCGTGGCTTATGTTATTTTCCTGTAGAGCCCTGAAAAAGGAAATACATTTTTCCGAAACGTCGGCGACTTTGAAGCAAGAAACTGTGTTTCTTTACAACCCATATCCAATTAAATATCAACGAATAAAAAACATTTAAATGTACCTCTTTCATAGAAAATACTGAAAAGTGTTTTAAATCCTGCTTGGGGCTTGCCGCTCGTGTTTGTGGAGTCAAGGTCATTAGGAGCCAGGATCATATTGAACATACAAGGTTCTCACATTTCTCAAATACATTAAAATAGCTTCGTGCAAGAAGCTCAGTAACAGCGTCTCTCTGAACATACCAGTTTCAATTTGATATACGTCAATTTCGGCAAATGAACAACTAATTCCGCGGAACGGTATCAAGGGAGCAGGAATCGTGCGCCAGATCATCCGGATGTATCTTGCCCATGAATAATAGTGAATCGTCTAGCAGCACCGCAGCGCAGAATTGCGCGATACCATGTAGCGTATGCTATCTAATTCGGTTCGATTGGTTATGTTGACATAAAGGAAATAATATGGTGATATAATGTATATCGAAAACTATGCTGAACGTATCATCCGAATATGTACGCACATTCGTTTTCCAATTGGATATCTCTCCATGTATATGGCAGAATAGGTTATCATTTCGCTTGCGATTAATTATCCCGATGAGATTCTTAATGAATTCTAAAAGAAAAAAAAATGTTTTTAGTAAGCAACCTGCGGCCAGGTTTCTGCCAACTCAGGGTCGCATGCAAGAAAAATATATTATGTTTTATTTTTGCTTGTTTTTTTCCCTCTTGTGGGTTTGATACCCGGTTAGCGTAGGGGACGAACTAAAATGCGGTGGGCAACGTAAAAAGAAGGTTGGGAGTGACTTAACCGAGCTTTATTCGACATTCCACGACCTCATTTGGAATTTCATCCAGTCCTGGTGCCTTACCAGTTTTCAAATGCGTTGCAGCTTCTTGCAGCTCACTAATGATGAACTCTGGTAGTTTCCTCAAATTTCCATTCGGTGACTGAGTACTATAGCGTCTGACACACCGGAAGAACTTGACTTGAAGGCCAACTCAATATTAGAAAATTTTCAGTCTTGGATAAGGAAAAGTCAGTCAATAGTTAATGAAATCAACATCATAAACGTAAACTACCAACTGCTATCACGTTGAAGTTAAATAATTTTTGACAGGGTTGAATAAAGTTTTTAGGGGTAATAGATGAGAGACTCAGCTGGAGAGATCATCTAGATTATGTCTTAAAAAAAATAAGATCAGCTTATTTTGCGTTGCATAACATGAAAAACATAATGTGTACCAAGGACTTACTAAATGTCTATTTTGCAACTGTATATCATCATTTGAAGTACCTTTTTCTCTGTGGGTGCTCAGCGCGCATTCATATTTCAAAAGAGGATTATACGGTTAATATTTTCGTTCAGCCGTCTAGAGACTTGTAGTACGACCTTTCAGTCAAATCATCTGTTGACATTTCCCAGTGTTTTTATACTTGAGGCTTGCTTATTCGTAAAAAATAATTATTATAAGTTTACATACATTGAGGACCAGCAAAAATACAACCTTCGCAACAATAAAGACATATGTATTGCAAATTACAATCTAACCGCTTATCGTAAAAGCCCTGATTATAATGGGTGATTTTTTTGCTAGTATCTTTTTGGCAACACCGTTTTTGACAGATGGCGCGTGAATCGTGTCTTGTTACGAACGAAAAACGCATGCTAATTATTGAATTTTACTATCAAAATTCATGCTCGGTTAAGAGACTGCATCGAGCACTGCTTCCAATTTATGTGCAATTTGGTCGGCCTACTGAGGGAGCTATTCGGAAGCTTGTGACTAAATTTCGAACCCAGTTTACATTATTGGACATTAAACCACCAACACGCAGGCGTAGAGTGAGGACTTAAGAAAATATTGCAGCTGTATCCGCCAGTGTTAGTGATGACCGTGAAATGTCGATTCGCCGCCGTTCGCAGCAATCGGGCCTCTGTTACTACGTGGACAGGATTTGGGTGTAAAACCTTATAAGATACAGCTGGTGCAAGAATTGAAGCCACACGACCTCCAACAACGTTTCCAATTTGGTGAATGGGCGCTGGCAAAGTTGGAAGAAGATCCACATTTTTATCGAAAAATTGTGTTCAGCGACGAAGCTCATTTCTGGTTAAATGGGTACGTTAACAAACAAAATTGCCACATCTGGAGTGAAGACCAGCCAGAAGCATTGCAAGAGCTACCAATGCATCCCGAAAAAATCACTGTTTGGTGTGGATTATGGGCCGGTGGCATCATCGGGCCGTACTTCTTCAAAGACGACAATGGCCGGAACGTAACTTTTTTTTGCTCACAATGGAAGAGCTGGAATTCGCTGACATGTGGTTTCAACAAGATGGTGCCACATGTCACACCGCACACGAAACAATGGCCCTATTGAGAGGCGAGTTCGGTGAACAGTTTATCTCACGTTTGGGGCCCGTCAATTGGCCGCCTAGATCGTGTGATTTAGCGCCGTTGTACTATTTCTTGTGGGGCCATGTTAAGGATAATGTCTACAGGGATAAACCAGCAACGATTGACGCACTGGAAGCCAATATTGAAGCATTTATTCGTGAGATACCGGCCGATATGTTGGAGAGAGTGTGCCAAAATTGGACCTTGCGCATGGGCCATCTAAAGCGGAGCCGCGGCCAACATTTACATGACATAATCTTTAAACATTAAATTATATCGACCGTTTATCGACTCAAATTTTTTCAAATTTTTTGTGTTTTTTTTGAAAATCAAATCCTATACCTCTTAAAAAATCACCTGTTATATACTAAGTGACATATAAATCCGAACACCCAGTTTAAATGGTTTTATTTTAATAAAATTTTGTATAAGTACTTAATGAAGCATAATAAGTAAATGATAAAAATTTCAAAATGATTGCACTGCTTTAAAGCCCTTTGACCTTTAATAATGTGTGGATGCACCCTGATGTGCTACGCATTCTCCAACGCGCCTAGGCATGCTTCTGATCAGGTAGTCAATGTCCTCCTGTGGTATCTCATTCCAGGCAACCACCAACTCCTCTCGAAGTGCTTCTAGAGTCTGAGGAGGACGTTGCAAATTGAGCAATCTCCTACCCGTTATATCCCACAAGTGCTCAATTGGGGATAAGTCGGGAGATCTTGGTGGCCATAGTAACAATGTGACATAATTATGTTGAAAGAAGTCTATTGTGACTCTTGCAACATGTGGTCGGGCATTATCTTGTTGGAAAGTTGGATCTGCCAGGGTGTCAAGATAGGGTAAAATATGGGGTTCTAGAACTTCGTGGATATAACGCTGCGCGTTCATGTTACCTCTGATGAAGATTAAAGGTGACCTGGAACCATAAGCTATAGCACCCCAAACCATAACTCCAACAGTGTGATGAACATGTCTTTCAACAAAAAACTGTGGATTCCTCCTTTCACCACGTCGCCTTCTAACCCTGGCACGACCATCGTGCATGCCTAAACAAAATCGAGACTCGTCACTAAAGACAATACTGTTCCATTCCTGATCCCAGAGTAACCGTTGTCTGCACCACTCAAGGCGATTACGTCGGTGTTCTCGAGTTAAAGGGAGGACCCAGTGTGGCCGGTATGAAAACAAGCCAAAACTCCTCATTCGTCGGTAAACACTTCGCATGCCAATAGGTCTTCCGTGTTCTGCAATTCCATTCATTTGCAATGGACCTGGTAGTGGAGAAACGGTCCCTTAAGGCCAATAACCTTAGGCGGCGATCTTCACGGTCTGTTGTTCTACGGCGGCGTCCAGGGCCCCTTGCTCTTTGCGTACGGCCTTCTCGAAGCCATGCCTGACAACACCTAACCACAGTGTCTACACTTCTTTGCACTCTAACTGCAATTGCCCGAAAAGAAAGTCTAGCTCCCGAAGTCCCACTATACGGCCCCTATCAAACTCACTAAGTTGACGAAATCGTACAGGTCTCCGTACTCTAGGCATCGTAACCGATCGTAAAGGATGTCAAGAACCAAAATCCGCCAACGTTGATTCTTTATTGCGGCTGAAATATTCATTTTTAGAGCGTTAGTGAATTAAAAAAAAGCAGTTTAAAAACCGGAATGTCCAACTGATAAGGCTGAAATTGTTATTTACACTAAGATAAATACATTCACCAACTTTTATTAAAATAAAACCATTTAAACTAGGTGTTCGGATTTATATGTCACTTAGTATATACGCCGCTGTATACAGTCATCTACCTAATCATATCAAAACCTTAGTTTCTACTAAATCTTTAAAAAAATGTGAGCAACCATTTTTGGTAGAAAAGTTCTATTATTCTGTTAATGACTTTGTATCGATTTTGTCGTAACTTTGTTTCATTGTATTCAATGTAATTTGACGTTTCATATCCGCTAGGCTGACATGAATAAAAGTTATTATTAGTATTATTATTATACTTCGGAAAAAATCACTCTGAAATTTCAATTTTTGTTTGCTCTTCTGTATCCAGGTACTGAGTTTTAGCTTTTCCATAGTTATATTGCATGCTTGACTCCAAACGTCATTTTCTAAGTCATCTAATGCGTCCATCCATATCCCCTGTTTGGAGTTTATTAGTACTTTTTTGGCATACTGATGTTCTTTCAAGTACCAGAACGTTGTTCCTTGTGACCAGGAGAAACTGTCCATATTAATTTCGTACTAGACAATGGCTTCAAAAATGTATGTATCTCGGATAAAATGAGGGTCGCTTCGCACTTCGTTCTCTATTTTCATACGTAGGCCATGAATGCTCCCTTAACTTTCCTCATGTACTGAATGACAAAAAAAACGGAAACACATACGTATGTTTATCCGATTTTAATATTTTTTGGCGTATATGTTCAGTGTCAATGACTAGTAAAATGATAATTTTCAGCTTGATTTGTCAACTGATTGCAGAAGCTGGTTCAATAACGTGTTGAGGATCCACGATTTCGTATACGTATACACTCATTGACACGCCTCGGCATCGTGCTGATAAGGTGGTCGATATCCTGTTGGGGGATCTCATTCTAGGCTATTGCAAATTTGTGAGTAAGAGCTGCTAAAGTCCCAGACATGTTCAATTGGAGATAATTCAGGCGATCGTGGTGGCCAAGGTAAACGGTTGATGCGATGTTGATCTATGAAGGCTAACGATGCTCTGGCAATATGGTGTCTGGCACTGTCTATGGAATAAGATGAGGCTCCACTACTAGATTGCCTCTGATGACAATTAGTGGTGATCTGGTACAATAAGCAATCAATCAAATTGTGGGTCACGTCTTTCACCACGTCCCCTTCTTACTCTTACCAACCATCGTGCATCCCCAGACAGATGCGGGATTCGTCACTAAAGACCACCAGATTCCATTCCCGGTTCTATTGTAACCCCTAGACAGATAAATAACTACTATTTGCCTTTTGTTTTTCCATCCTGTAATAATCGCTGGGAATGCCGCTTGTATCAGGGTATAACTATTGCCAAAATTCAATAATACAAACTAGCATATTGTCCGCATGATAAAGTGAGTTCGACCTTTTGCAAACAATGTTGGGCTGTTGTTAACTTCCAAACTAAGCCCATTAGAGAATATCCACAGCAGGCGCCTCTTATACGGTTGCTAATTCCATGAAATTTCTAATTGACATACCTTATCATGGGCGTACTTATGTGGGGTTTATTTGTGTATTTGGAGAGATAGGTCTTCCGAGGTCTTGAGAGTGTTAGAGACTTAGTAACTGTTTGGGTTTCGTTTTGCGGAAATTTGTACATAAATCGCTAATAAAATTATCACTTGAGCGGGCCATTTTCACCGCATTCAAGTGAGACTCGACATTCTAGACTCATTTAGCGTTATACTTTATATACAGGGTGACTTTGAAGTTGAGTCATTAATTTTCAGATAATGATTGTAGAAGGAAGATAAACCAAAATATGTGTGTAGAAATAAAAAAAAAATATTTTACCTTGTTTTATAAAATAGCCTCCCGACAAGTATTTCAGTGCGGACCTGTATTTGATCGTGAGGTCTTGGAGCACCGGCATGCCGTCCATATGTGAGGTCTTAAGTCAAATGATTCACGAACCCGTTGTACTACATTAACAAAGGCACGAGGGGTTGGTTGCACTCGATTGGGAAACCGATCCGCATAAACATGTGCCATTTTTTATTTCGTTTGAGCCACGCAACAGACACCACTATCCGCTACTGACTGACACTGACTGTATAAAACTGAATGAAATAATTGTAAAAACATCGTTCCAAATTCTTTCGCTTTTTTGTTTCCGATGCGATGAACCGATAAGGCGGATTATATCCGTTGTCGCTAAACACGAGCACATAATATTATTGTTGAGACAGGGCGGTACTCAAACTTCCAAAGGGCTATAACTTTGTTACTTTAATTTTACCAGAAAAATGGTAAAGGAAAAAAACATTTCTTTTGATCAGATCTACTCACTGTTAAAATAAATGACTCAACTTCGAAGTCACCCTGTATACCTTTCAGGCCAATAAGCAAGGGAAGCATTGTAATCGCAAGCAATTAGATCGTAGGGAATTTAGGCTTGACATGCTGCTCACATTACTTCCTTAGTCTCACTATTGCTGCTGGAGAGTCGCCAAATTCTTTTTCACCACATCACCAGTATTGGAAAGTAAGTAGTTAGAAATCCTGTCAAAATGTAACAAATGGTTTTGTGAGTCCATAGCAGAGATCGAAATTTAAGGTTAGCGTCTTTAAAATAGTGTTTTTAAATGGTCAATGTATTGTGACGAATAGTTCTGTTGGCGCCATCTGCTGGGCGAGTCTCCTAGTCGCCAGAGCTCAATGGCCGATCTCTGCTTTTACGCGAACCACGACCGCACAAGCCGCTTGGCGGCGTCCGTGAGGACCGTTACAGCGTAACGGCTTCTAGATCGACGCGAAATGACCTCCAATATTTTAGATGCCGCTTTATGGTTCACCCGGCCTTTCTCGAAGCAGCAATTGGGACTATATATAACTCGGCGGCCGGGAGATGGAAGCATATTACTGAATACGGTAGAATATCAGAGCGGAGTGCAGTATAGTCAATGATGACATAAGAACTAGCCAGACATAAATAGTGGTGTATATAAATGTTTCATCTAGTTAAATAAATTGGTGCATTTCTTTTTGTGGAATCCAATGTTTCAAACCACACCCAAAAGAACCCAGAAAATCGCTACAGAATTTTCTACGAGGCTTAATATATCCGCAGATATAATAATAGATGCAAGAATTGTTCTGCACCCAACATTTTTGAAATTTCTATTTTTTTATATCTGTTGTTTTCAATAACGCTTGATGTGTTCAGAACTTGCGTAGTGAAATATTGTTACGCCGCTTGACTACATTTTTATGCTTTCCACAAGTACCAATCAAAACTTCAGCTTTACAATGCCTGCTTCAGAAACGTATGAGCACGGCACCGCATTAAAAAAAGGAGTTTGACAAAAATACAAAATAATTCTTTCTTGTCTGTTAAAAACGCAATGTGAAAGTTAGCATTAAAATTATGAATTTTTATGGAATTTGACGATGTCAGCAGCTAGCGCATCGGCTTGAAGGCTCTGATGTTCGAATCCTAATACTTTGAGCCATGAATATTATGATTCTCTATACAGGGTGTTATTTATGTATGTACCATAAGTATACCAGTTTTGCATATGGAAATGAAACAACACGGTAGGTAGTTTTAAATGACTACACGTAGTGCACATCTCCATGAGCTCGAATCAATTTTCGAAGCACTTATTTCACTCGTTTGCTGGAAGATTCAAAACGGCATTTTTGAATGCGTCATCTGCTTCTTCTGGTTACTGGAACATTTGACCACGCCGTCTGTTTATAGTTTTCGGGAAAGTAAAGAAATCTTTAGGACTTAGATCGGGACTGTATGGAGGATGGTCCAATAATTCCACGTTTTCTTCCTTTAAATACTGCCTTGCTTTTTGGGCTGTTTGCGAGCTTGCATTGTCTTGGAGGAGGATGATTCTTCTTTCGGGGTTGATTTTTCGAAGCTAGGTGATGACTTTGGCAAACAAATGATGGTATACCAATCCGCAGTAACAGTTCTTTGCTCATTAAGAGGAATTGTTGCAATATGACCCACTTTTGACACAAATGTCGCGACCATCTTTTCCGAAACACTACGAGAATGGATGACCTTTGTTGGCTTTTCTTTACCTTGGGACACCCAAGCAACCGACTGTCGTTTATTTCCTGGTTCATAACAGTAAATCCACGATTCATCACCACTAACAATGCTGTAGACATTTTTTGAGTTTCCGGAATTGAAATGGTCAAGCGTTTTTTGACACCAATTAACCCTGGCTGCTTTCTTCTCTTCAGTCACCAGGTGGGGTATCCAACGAGAAACTAATTTCCTTACTCCTAATTCTTCATGTAAAATTTTGTGAATTGAGGTCTTTGAGATCTTCAAGGACGCCTCAATCTCGCGATATCATCGACGTTTTCCTGGGTGACTGCCGTTTTTGGTGCACCCACCCTGGGATCGTCGGTAAGACTCACCCGTCCACGTTTGAATTCTCCATACCAACGGAAAATTGTCGACTGATGTGGCGCTTCGTTGCCGAAAACAGACAGTAACTCAGCAAGGCATTCTTGTTGCGATAATTGTCTCTGAAAGTTGTAATAAATTATGGCGCGTAAATGTTCTCGGTTGAGTTCCATTTTCCTAATGACTTGGTGACACTTAAAAATTCACTGTATTGAGAACACTGCACGTATTGTTGTGAAACTTTGAATTTAAGTTTACTAAATAGTGAGGTTAAGATTCAGTACTGACGTTCGATCCGCGCGGCCTACTATGTTTCTATATGCAAAACTTAAAATACATCCCTCGTATTAATTATTTTTAGAACAAACTTTTCCTCATATTTTTTGTGTTCCAGCGATATGCAGTCAAGGGGAATGCGTTTTTCTCGAAAGCAAGACTCCAAAAAAATTTACTAATCAAAAAAGTTGTATTTATATTTGCTCAATTCAAATAACGTAATAAGGGTTGCACAAATATTCGTTCAGATCCCGCTCGAAGTGCCACTGGACTTAATAAATTTAAACAAGTTAGGGCTAAATTAGCTCCTTAATTTAAAGACCGAAGAATTTGCGGTCCATGTTTATCTGAATTTATTGTCTTAAAATGTATACGTAGCTCAAATTGGTACAGTGCGTTAGCGACTACTTTAGTAAATTATTTCCTATATTGCCGATTTATTATAAACAGATAAGTCCCTAAGTCCCTAAGTCATGACTTCCGTTTATTTTGACTTTAATAATAAGTCGGTGAACATTCTGTTTGTTATTCGTAAGAACATAACCGAGGTATGCAGTCATCGTCTCGTTAGTCATTCTTCGGAATACCTCTCACTTTGGTACCTTAACAGTCCATAGCATTTTTAGTATACAGTATCCACGTGTCAAATGAGTCGATCTTGCCTATGGCTACTCCAATGAGGTTCAAAACCATATAAAAGAATAGACAAATCTATTTCTAGCTTTTTCTATTGTGGCTCTAATTTTTCTGTCAGGACTCGTTCTGCTCTCAAACCAACCGTCTAAGTATTAGTACTAATTGTACAGTTATAGAAAGGGGTATATTGTGACTTTTCCTGTACTTGTTAGAACATACTTAAAACCAATCTAAGCTGCATCACCGTGGAAGCACCTTTGGAAGAACTGAACGTTTAATTAAAATTGAAATTTCGGTAGAGTAGATACAGCACGGTTGAACTCCGGGACAATATGCAACTAAAACTAAAAGTTAGATTAGGTAATTATCCCCATCCACAACCCAGTATGCTGCACCGAATTTCAGTTCTTTGTAATGTGCTCAGTTAAACTTGCATCGAACACAACAACAACATCGCCCAACTTTCTTGTTTCGTGCTTCTTTTTACTTTTGTGGTGTATGCGTCTTGTGTACAATGCAACACATGTTTTGGCTGTTAGTAGGTTGTATATATATATATATATATAGGTGAAAAATTAAAGCTTCCGCCTTTTGTTGGGTACTTCGACAAAATTTAAGCAAAGAGGACTCTTTATACTTTTTTTAATTCTTTCTAGCTTTCAATGGACTTTGCCATCATCATCAGGAGCTGCAATTACAATAATAACAGTAGCAACAAAAGTGCAAAATGAATTTAAATTAAATCAACTTACAGTAGTATGTAAGGATGTTGCTAATTGTTGTTTTCGTATAGGATGAGGGAAACGTCCAGTAACATGGTGAGAGCTGGATACATGGTACAATGGTTAAAATTATATAAAATATGACAAGACAAGTTAAAGACAGATTAAAAATTATTTAGAAAACATTAGAGCATTACGTCGTGAAGCCACTTGATGATTGCAAAAATGGTGGTCATGGAATAATGAGTGAGATGAACCTTTGACAGAAGGCCGAAGGTTGTCAATGTCTGTGTTGAAAGATGGAACGAATTGTGGGCGTGTGCCAAAACGTTGCCAAATCACTTCAGATGATGTGATTTTCATTTTCATCACAATTCCATCTTTCAACACAGACATTGACAACCTTCGGCCTTCTGTCAAAGGTTCATCTCACTCATTATTCCATGACCACCATTTTTGCAATCATCAAGTGGCTTCACGACGTAATGCTCTAATGTTTTCTAAATAAGTTTTAATCTGTCTTTAACTTGTCTTGTCATATTTTATATAATTTTAACCATTGTACCATGTATCCAGCTCTCACCATGTTACTGGACGTTTCCCTCATCCTATACGAAAACAACAATTAGCAACATCCTCACATACTACTGTAAGTTGATTCAATTTAAATTCATTTTACACTTTTGTTGCTACTGTTATCATTGTAATTGCAGCTCCTGATGATGATAGCAAAGTCCATTGAAAGCTAGAGAGAATTAAAAAAAGTATAAAGAGTCCTCTTTGCTTAAATTTTGTCGAAGTACCCAACAAAAGGCGGAAGCTTTAATTTTTCACCTAACTGGTTTAGACGACAATGACCACGTCTCTAGTTATATATATATATATATATATATATATATATAGTTAATTGGGATATTGTCAAATTTTTTAGGCTTAAGTTGACTCTTTTGACGATAAAATCAAGCTTTCGGCATTCTCTATGGAGCCTTCATCAGGATTCTGAAAACACAATTGTGATACTAGCAAATAAAACAGGACAGATTTAAATTGTCAGACAACTTACTCGTCGGTGAGGTTGCAGCCACAAGGTGTTTCAGAACGAACGTAGAGAAGATAGAACTTGTAATCAGTATAAAAACAAAAGGACATGTTAAAAATATCAATCCACCCGAACAAATTAAAAAGTATTACACGTGAGAAGACATTTTGGTGAAACAATCGGAATACAGTCTCTAACCTTCTACTTCCGCTACACGTGGAGAGGAGACGGCACGGAAAGATATAGCGTCGACAGATGACAAGTGACTGACGCGACGGACCGTGGAAATGTACACCTTCCTGTCCAACTTTGGGTATGAAGTATACGAGGGACGCTCGGTAAATCTCCACAAAAAATTACTAAAATGCTGGAATAACTTGTTTTGGAAAAGAGTGTGTGGTTCATATGAGTGCAAGAATGTGTGATATTGATACAACCTTGAAAAGATTTGTTATGTGAGTTTATATTAAGAAATGTGAGTGAGAAAATGTATTCTAATTTTGTGAAGATGTTGGATATGTAGCCGTTCTAGCTTTTCGCAATTCAACAGGTAGGAATAAATGACACTGAGCTCATTAACATCAGCCTTTTTATTCATGCAATGATCTGTCATGAAAATGTGGGACATTTCTAAAAATAAACGTTTTGAGAGTCTTTTTTTCTTTATCAAGAACCTCAATATTGCCATAATACATAGAGTGACCTGTGTTGTTAATATGAGATGCCAAAGCACATCTCTCTGGATGTAATCTGGCGTCACTTTTGTGTGAAGTGATCCTGTCTTTCAGCGACCTAGAAGTTTGGCCTATATAAACTAAATTACAGTTGTTGCAATTAATACGATAGACAGTGTTGGTTGAATCAAGCAACTGAACCTAGTCCTTCATTTTGGACAACAAACTGTTGACTGTGAGCACTGATTTACAAGCAAAAGTCAACAGCTTGTTGTCCAAGAGAAGGTGGTTGATGACCTAAGAAAATGAACTGTAAAAAATTGGAAAGTTAGGTCTTCAGACATGAAGGAGTGGAGAAAAATCCTAAACCAAGCCCACGGCCTTGCAAGGCCAGTAGTGCTGATTATATGTACGAGTATATAGAGCCATGGAATGGGAAATTTTGGAAAATATCCCAGAAAATAAATAACTTACCAGGAAAATTTTATTATTTTATTTTTATTAATTTTTTTAGACTGACACGCATAACAGCCGGGTAATGTTAACCTGATTTTGTTGATGTGTGAAGAAGGGAGCAGAGGTCACAAAGAGTAGCGAGTGCAATGAACAGGACAGCATTGAGCCAAACAAGAAGAGCAACATATTTTCAATCTACAAAAAACGATTCGAAAACATGCTGCCGAGATGTATTTTAAGATATTAATTTATCTTCAAGCTTCTGCTGGAGTGCTTGGTCTTGTTCATGCTTATAAAATAAATCTTTTCAAAACTGTCTGTTTAATTTTGACAGATATTTCACGTCGACGCCACATACTGTACTCTTAAACGCCTGTTCGAATATAATTTCGCTCAATAACTGCAGGCATATTCAAAGCATGCCTGTGGAGCCATACCAGCGAAACGTTTTAGATTAATTAAAGGTGAAACCACTGAAAAATTTCATTGTTGGGGTGTGCAGCACGAGCAGGAGCCGTAAAGTGGAGTTATTGTAAAATTTTCACTGTGGATATTGAATATTTTATGAGTGCATTCTGAGGCTCCGCGATATAACCGTAAAAAGTATAGGAGTTTTCAACCTGTACAGAAAAGTAACGTTGAAATATTTCCTGTATACGATTCTTGAACGTGTGCGGGATAAAGTGTACCTGTTGTTTCTTTATCGATGTTGGCCCTTGCAGATTCCAAACATGCTTATGAACGAAAACTCGTTACCTCCAAAAATAAGAAGAAGCTGTTTCGGTATCTAAGAACAAACCTGAATTCCAAAGTTTCATCACCTCAGATCCGCGACGCTGACGGTCATCTCCACATGGATGCCACCGAATCTGCCAACTTACTGGCAGAGTCCTTTAGTGATGACTTCGTCGATGAGCCTAATGGAGACCTTCTACCGACCACTATCTGCCATAGGTGTCCCAATAGCCTTTGCGAAGTTGAGTTCCTGCCTGAAGATGTAGTCAGGTCATATGCACCTGCGAAATCTGAAGACCTCTTCCTCCCCTGGTAAAGATGGGATGACGGCTGCTGTACTTAAAAACTGCGCTTCAGCACTGGCCCTACCATTAAGCTTGATATTCACATCGTCTTTTAGATCTCATACCCTACCCTCATGCTGGCTTAGTGCTTCTGTTACCCCTGTATTCAAAAAGAGCGACAAATCCTCCGCTAAAAATTATCGACCAATAAGTCTCGTTCCTATCGACGCCAAAATAGCTGAAAGAATCATATTAGATAAGCTCCTGTCATTTGCTTTCGAAAATGACCTTATCCCTAAGAATCAGCATGGATTTCTCCCTGGTCGATCAATAATGACCAACCTTCTCCACTCTCTCAACGATTGGACTCAGTATCTGGACACAAAGACTCCTGTTGATATAATCTACTTAGGTTTTTCTAGGGCTTTCGATCGCGTACCACATAGAAGGCTTCTGTTTGTTGGAATGTATGGGAATAAGAGGCGAGTTGTTACTGTGGATTAAGGCTTTTCTCACCGGGAGGACTTTCTCTGTGCGCGTCAGTGATAGCCAGTCTCACCTTCATCATGTAGCAAGTGGAGTTCCTCGAAGCTCTGTCTTGGGGCCAGTGCTGTTCCTGACACCAAGATTTACAATACTGTCGTAAATTCTGCTATGCTTCAACGAGATCTTGATATTGTTTGTCAATGGTCAGTCAGTTGGCTTTTACCCTTAAATCTAACTAAGTGTTGTGTCCTTCACCTCGGGAAGACAAATCCGCGATTTACATACAAGATCTCTGACCACAAAATCGAAGCAGTTTCCAGCCACACTAATCTGGGCGTTGTAGTCAACGATCGTCTTTCCTGGTCAGAGCATATTCACCACGTTACATCAAAAGCCAAGAAACTTCTATACATGCTGGAGAGGTCTTTCAAAGGATCCGATGTCAACACCTGCGCCTACATTTACAAGGCATTCTTGAGGCCAATTCTTGAATTCGCTGGCCCGGTATGGGACACTGTGCTTCTGCGCGATAGAAATCTCGTCGAATCAGGACAGCGTCGGGCTACTCGTATCCCTTTTGGAGCACGAAGACCAAGCTATGAAGATCGCCTTGAATTATTCAACCTGACCTCATTCTCTGAGCGAAGACTTCGTGGCGATCTTATAGTTACGTTCAGGATACTTCATGGTTTGATGGGCACCAACCTCATGCATCTATACCATCTGTCGCGCAGCAATCTACGCGGACACAGCTTCAAACTGCATAAGGAGCCATTTAAAACAACAGTCCGACAGTGGTTTCTTCCCAACCGCATATTCAACACCTGGAACAGTTTACCTGAAAGTGTGGTTGGTGCTACTTCAGTTAATAGCTTCAAAGTGCAGTATGATAGCTGGAGGAGTGTACAAACTTTATAGCTATGAACTGTCTTTTTTTATTTTTTTCTATTTGATGTATTTGTGTTACGTGTCCGTACACTATATTTACTGCATGAGCTTATAGTACTGTGTACTCTGCTCATCTCAATCAGAATAATAATAATACATATTTATAGCTAAAGAAGAATTTTCTGTATTTATATTTAGATAGAGTATATTTTTAATATTAACTAATATTTATTAATATTTTTACCCAAGAGAAAGCCACCTTCAATATATGTACAAGATGTTTCAAATTCAAGTTAAGGAAAAGCGGAAAAAGATGGAAAATTTTATCAAAACAGTTTTAATTTTTTCCTGGCCTTAATTGTAGTGGGATTTCTAAATCGATTACACATTGACATCGCTACTTTTTCTCCTCTACAGTATGGCATAATTAGAATTGCAATATGACGTTTCGTCTCTTGTCCTCTTGTATCAACTTTATTTTTTCTTATGGACGTTATATTGGATTATTGCGCAGTCTAATAGGGTTTTTAATTCTGATTCAAAAAATTTATGGTATGTTGTTATACACTGTCGTTGTCCACCTTTAGTTATTCAACAAAAACACAAGTTCCTAGGTAGGCCTCGGAATTATCAGATTTCATTTGTTTCGTATACCAAATTGAACACAGCAACACACAAAGTTCAGGAGCGTGCAGCCATGGTCACGAGAAATTTTCTGAGACGGATGAAAGAATATAGAGGAAACAATCGTCCTATAATTTATATGGACGAAACATACATCCATACATCACATACGCATGAAAAGTGTTGGGGCGACAATACTAATAAAGGCCTGTTCTAAAAGGACAAAGATTTATTATTGTGCATGCTGGTACCAAAAATGGTCTCGTGGAAAATGCATATATGAAATTTAAATCCAATAGTAAGCCGGGTGATTATTATTACAGACCCGTGATTTAAGGAATATTGATGAGTCTCTTTTGAATGAGGTAGCGTCTAATATGCACTGGCTAGTTGTTATCGACTATGATGACATTGAATCAAAACTGCAACATTTTTACAGCCTGATTGATGATCTGCTAAATATATGCGCACCAAGATATCAAAAGCACGTTGTCCCTGGATTACACACAATATTAAATTCATGATGCGGTTACGCAATAACGCCTATTCTAAGTATAAGAAAACTGTTAAGAACAATTTTTCTGACGAGATACAAACTGCCAAATGGAACTACTATAAGCAATTAAGGAATCTAGTCACAGCATCTATTAGGCGCGAAAATAAAGCATATATTGAATACCAGCTAAGAAAAAGCAACAGTTCTCGGAGCTGGTGGAAAGCTATAAAGGAGCTAGGGATTCATGGTTCTAAAGGGTAAAAATAATCAGTGTACTTTGGAACCCAACATATTAAATAACTATTTTGTGGATTCAGTTCCCGATAACTCAATAAATGAAACACTCTTAGAGTACTACAACACCAACATGCTACCAAATATCAATGACCTATTTCAGTTTAAGTTTGTTACCGAGGAAAAAGTCTTGAAGACCTTTCAAAAAATAAACTCGCGTGCTACCGGACTAGATGGATTAAATATAGATACATTTTCCTATATTCTTCCTTTTTGCCTCAAGGCTCTTACTCATATTATAAACTTTCCTTTGGAAAATGGTATCGTACCACTCATATGGAAAGCCGCAACTGTTATTCCCGTTGGTAAAATCGATAATCCCCAATTGCCTTGCGATTTCAGGCCTATAAGCATACTTTCACTCTTGTCAAAAATTCTAGAAAAGATCGTTTACGAGCAAATGCTAACACACATCAATAAATACAGCTTAATTCCAAATACACAGTCGGGATTTAGAAAAAATCATAGTACTGTGACTGCATTAGTTGACATTTGTGATGACTACTTGAGAGCTATAGATAATTCCTGCGTAACTACAACTGTTCTGCTGGATTTAAGAAAGGCATTTGACTATTTAAACCACAAAATGTTATTGGCTAAGCTGCACTTTCTTGGTTTTTCTGAGAATTCGATTACATGGTTTGACAATTACCTATCAGATCGACTTCAACAAGTTAAAATAGGCAGTGACTATTCTGACAATCGGGTCATTGTAAAGGGGGTGCCGCAAGGTTCCATTTTAGGACCAATCTTATTTACTTTATACGTGTCGGACTTGGATCGGTCGGTCAAACATTGCGCTTTACATTCTTATGCTGATGATACCCAGCTTTATCTATCCTATGATCCCTCCTCATGTGTTGATGCTAATGAAAAACTAGCAGTAGATTTAAGCGGCGTTTGTGATTGGTTTAGATACCACGGGTTACACATAAACTGTAGCAAATCGGCCATAATTACCTTCCGCTCTAAGAAGAACGAGTTCAGTGGAGATGCTATAAAGCTATGCCTCAATAGTGAAGAGCTCACACACAAAATATCGGTATTAAACTTAGGAATAATCTTTGATGAGCACTTAGCTTTTCATGATCATATTTCTAATGTTGTACAGAGCTCTTTTGCTAAACTAAAAAGCATCTACAGCTTTAAGCACGTGTTGGCTCAAGATACTAAAATTAAGCTTTGCGATTCACTCATTTTAAGTAAGTTAGAATATGGAAGTTCCGTGTTTGGTCCTTGTTTGACTGAAGCCGAACCTTACAGACTTCAAAAAGTGCAGAACAGCTGTATTAGATATTCTGTTGGAATCCGAAGAAGGGAGCGAGTGTCTCCATTTATTCAAGAAGTGAATTGGTTGACGATGAGGCAGAGGTGGTTGGTTCACATTTTATGTTTGGTTCATAGCATTTTATTGACCAAATGCCCTATATACTTAAATAATAAGTTATCCTTGAGAAGTCAGCATCATGCAGCCAACCTCCGTTTCGTTGGTTACACCCTTAACACGCCCCATCATAGAACCACCCTATTTACTAAGAGTTTCTCTTTTGTTGCACCCAATCGCTATAATATGCTCCCTGTCAGCTTTAAAGTTTTATCTGTTCCACTTTTTAGGTCAAAAGTAAAAAAATTTGTTTTTGAAAATATGTCATAATACCTTATATTATTTAGTTTTTAACTTATGTAATGGTGTAACTGTTAACTGTGAATATATATGATTTTTTCTTTAAATTAAAAAAATGCCTATTTTTGGCATAATAGATTTTTCATTATTGTTACTCAACTATGTTTATGTCTCCCAGATTTTGTATTATAATTTTGTTTGGCCCTGGTTGGTATGAAAAACAGCTTTTAGCTGACACCCGCCAGGTTAAATAAAGGCTATTATTATTATTATTATTATTATTATTATTATTATTATTATTATTATCATAGTGAGATGAACTACAGTAACTATAAAAAAATGGCTTCAGGATAAACTGATTCCCAACCTAACACCAAATAGTGTTTTGGTTATAGGCAACGCTCCTAACCATAAGTTACAGATAGACAAATCTCCTACTATGTGCTTCAAGAAGTATCATATGGAAGAATGGATAAGGCAAAAAAACATACATTTCATTGACGACATGTTGAAAATTGATTTATATAGCCTTATAAAAACGCATGACCGGCATATATAACTTTTGAAATAGACAGAATAAATTCTGTTTTGAGATTGCCACTATATCACCCCGACTTGAACCTCATTGAGTTGGTATGGGTAACTTTTAAACAATATGTGGCTGAGAGAAATGTAGATTTTAATCTCAAGACTTTGCGACGACTTTTTCTCGTCTTATCCCACAGAAGAATGGAAAAAGCAATGCGAGCATGCCAAAAGTTTTGAGAAGCAGTATATGGAAATGGAACCAGCACTTGACTTAGTTGTGGATCAAATAATAATAAACCTAGACGAAGATAGTGATAGCGAAACAGAAGATTCAAGTTTAAGTAGTAGCTCAGGTTCCAATTCCCAACTTTCAGGTTTTGATCCTCTGTGAAACTTCATAAGTCTTTAAAATATTGCAAACTGTATCTATAATGATGTTAGTTTTCTGACCTTACTTTCCATTTGATTGTTTATTAACTCAAATTAGTAACAATTGAAAATAGAATGAGTACCAATCAATTTCACTCTTGTAGCTACATAGCGTGCAATACTTATTCTTTACTAATAAATTGTTTTGGTTTCCTTTTGACACATGCCAACAATTTCGATTAAAAAAAGCAGGCTTCCCAAAATATATACGTGCCATCTCTTTTGCTCCAAATGCATTCTCCCTTTCTCGTGTGCGCAGCAAATCTACATATCTCTTCCTACCCTTGAAGAGCTTTACATGGCGGCGTCTCACTCTTCTACGACCATCGTGCGTACCTAGTCACAATCGCGGTTTGTCCCTGAAGATGGCATTATGCCAGTCTGCCCTCCAATGTTGCCGTTCTCTGCTGCAGTTCAAGCGATGACGACAGTGGTCCGCATTCACAGGATGCACTAACAGTGGATGGTAGGAAAAAAGTCGAAAAGCTCGAATGCGGCGATAGAGTATACGCATAATAACAGGTCTACCATTGGTCAGCGATCTTACACGTAGTATCATCAAAAAGGTTTCGTGGGGCTAGTTGTCCGAAGCGCCTGTCTTGACGCTCTGTGGTACGCCCCGGCGGACCCTTCGGCCTTCCTCGTGTTCCTCTTTTATCCATACACAACACACACGCGTTACCGTCATTGAAGTACAATTAACATGGTGGCCAATTCGCTAGACACTTAAATACTTGCCATCAAATTGTTTGGAGATTTTAATGTAATTTTTGTTATATCCTTACCATATTTTAAGAGTACAGGCATTACTTTCCACTGATTTTACAAGACGTGTGACCTTTTGTCAGTGGCATCTTCAAAAAATTACACAAAATCCGCAATTTGAATCAATGATTCTGTTCACGGACGAAGCTAATTTTTCTCGAAATGCCATTCAGAATTTCCACAACAGTAAGAAGAAGAAAATCCCTATGCCGTAACCGAAACCCAGTACCAACACCAATTTTCAGTTAACGTATGGGCAGGAATTATTGGCAACCACTTTATTGGCCCATTCTTCTTGCCGGGACGACTTGACGGACAGACTCACCTCAATTTTCTTCAACAACAGTTGCCTTTGCTGTTTGGTGATGTTCCGTTAGTAATAAGAGACAATATGTGGTACATGCATGATGGCGCACCAGAGCATTTCAGTCTAGCGGTTCGTAATTATTTACAAACTGTTTATCCAAATCGATGGATTGGCCGCGGTGTGCCCCAAGAATGGCCACCAAGGACCCCAGACTCAGTTTTCTTTTTGTGGGGCTATCTCAAGATACTAGTGTACCCATGTCCCATTAACACTGTAGAGAAATTAAGAGAAAGAATAGTTACATAGTAGTTTGTGAGCATGGCATGATGAATTAAACTTATACAGCTTTGCAAAATTCCACCAGTTCCGCTGTTCGATACTTTTTATATTTTAAGTTGAAACTCAATCTGCAACATGAATTTTGATTTTTTTGTCGACGTTCAGCTGAAACTGAATCTAGAAATAGATAGTATACTAAATCACAATACGTAATATTTGATATAATTAAAGATTCGTATAAACTTTTTTTGAATCTCAAATCAAGTATTCCTTTATTTAAGTACAGATGCCGTAACGCTGTAAAACAATTTTCAGTTACATTATTAACATGATACATTTGAGATTTTCAGCTATAAATAAACCTAAGCTTTTAACGGATTCTTTTCTCTGAATAGCATGGCCGTGAAGAGTAATAAAAATATTAACTTTGGATTTAGAGGGATTCAACCGAAGATGTTCTGATTCATAATTTTCAATAAAATTTAAGTCCTCTATTATTGGTGCCTCCGATATTTCTAAACTTTCATGATTGAAGCAATGATAAAACTGTGAGTCGTCAGCAAAAAATTAAATACTACAAAATTTCACAACCCTGTTTATATTACCTGCTAGTCCAGACCAGAAGTCGACGTCAAGCCGAAACCGGGTGATAGGTAAAGTCATAACAGCTATCAGAAAAATATTGAAAAAAATTTTATGTATGTGTTTTGAAAATTATAGGTCTTTGAAAAAGATATAAAAATTTCACACCCTACGGCAGTCTGTCAACTCCTGTTACTACAAATATTAACTTTTTTTGGATTTTATTTTTACAATGTAATGATGAATAATGCATCTTCCAACTGGTGTCTCAATCTTACTGCCAACTTTTCTCGTTCAGGAAAAATTGCCGCTTATTTCCCAACCAAGTATTCCAAAGTAAAACTTTGCTCAAGTTTAACTGGCTGTGCTGGAAAAAAATGTACTACGAGAGTTTGGCAAGTAACCTTAAAAGTTGAGACATTCAATAAGGATTCCAAAATGGTATAACACTTAGAAGATTACTCGTTAACTTATGCACAATTTTTATTTGAAAAAAAACTGATGAAAATTTTTAAAAATTTCCTAATTAAACAGCGATTATGAAAACGCACAAGGACCCTTAAGGATAACTGTTTGCACAACAGTGGGCGTCAAAATGCTGCTGATGATGATTTACTTTTACAGCAAATGCTCAAACTGTTTTCCTTCAGCCGCAATACACGCTCGACATCTTCTTAAAAAAGATCGGGTTATTAAACGAGCGAATCCACGGTTATTAACAAACTCAGCTGCTTCCAATGGTCTTTGCCGTAGCTCAGCTACATTTTGAATCGGCTTGAAATACACGTTTTCTTTTACAGTTCCCCAGTAAAAAAATCTAAAGGATTCAAATCTGGTGATCGGGCTGGCCACGGTATTGTATCAGACCGCCTTATCCATCTGGCTGGATGTGGTATGGATGAAGCACATCACTTACTTGCTATTGCACACTTTGATACCGATCAGTACTCGTTCGTTTACTGTGCATCTTTACATGTTCGTGCTTGTTGATTTCGTACTGTTACTAATTTTGGATTCGTGAACTGGACTGTTGATTGCTTGTGATTTGGAGTTGGACTGTTTAATTGCTCTTCAAAACAACATTTGCTTTCCTTAGACTATCTTTGACAGTGTGATTGTGCAGTGCCGCTATGTCCGTGTACACCGTACAAGAATATGCTAACATGCACCTCATTTATGGGGAATGCAGATGCAACGCTAGTGCTGCAGCGAGACATTACTGTGAGAGATACCCGAATGCAGCTCGTCATCCAGATCATCGAGTGTTCACAAATGTGCACCGCTTGCTGTTCTCAGAGAGCCAACTACCAAACCAATCACACGGTGAGGGAAGATCTTTCCTTCCTTACGGAGACGTGGTGCTAGGAGCTGACGAAGAAGACCCGAGTACTTCAGTGCGTGCAATAGAACTAAAAACAGGTGTGCCCAAAAGTACAGCCCATAGAATCTTGCAAAAAAACGTGCTCCATCCATACCACGTACAGCGTGTTCAAGCTCTTCTGCCCCGGGATTATGAGCCCGAGTTGCTTTTTGTCGCACAATGTTAGAAAGACACAGGAAATATCCGCAGTTCTTTGAAAAATTTTTATGATCGGATGAGACCACATTTAAGAAAGATGGGTACATGAACCTGCCTAACTTGCACGAGTGGCACGTAGCAAACCCACATTTGATGAGAGAAGATAAATCTCGATATCGCTTCAAGATAAACCATTGGACAGGAATTTTAAATGGTAAAATAATCGGTCTGTTTGAGTTCCCAGAGACTTTGACTACTGAGGTTTATTTAGGTTTTTTGCAAAATCATTTAGAAAATTTATTGGGGGACGTGCCACTGAGTATTTACAGGGACATGTGGTTTCAGCATGATATCTGCCCAGCGCACTATGCACTCTCAGTGAGAGAGTATCTCGATCAAAACTTTCCAGGCAGATGGATAGGGCGGTCTGGTACAATACCGTGGCCAGCCCGGTCACCAGATTTGAATCCGTTAGATTTTTTTACTGGGGAACTGTAAAAGAAAAAGTGTATTTCAAGCCGATTCAAAATGTAGCTGAGCTACGGCAAAGACTATTGGAAGCAGCTGAGTTTGTTAATAACCGTGGATTCGCTCGTTTAATAACCCGATCTTTTTTAGGAAGATGTCGAGCGTGTATTGCTTCTGAAGGAAAAGAGTTTGAGCATTTACTGTAAAGGTAAATCATCATCAGCAGCATTTTGACACCCACTGTTTTGCAAACAGTTATCCTTAAGGGTCCTTGTGCGTTTTCATAATCGCTGTTTAATTACTAAATTTTGAAAAATTTTCATCAGTTTTTCTTGAAATAAAAATTGTGCATAAGTTAACGAGTAATCTTCTAAGTGTTATACCATTTTGGAATCCTTATTAAATGCGTCAACTTTTAAGGTTACTTGCCAAACTCTCGTAGTACATTTTTTTCCAGTACAGCCAGTTAAAGTTGAGCAAAGTTTTACTTTGGAATACCTGGTTGGGAAATAAGCGGCAATTTTTCCTGAACGAGAAAAGTTGGCAGTAAGGTTGAGACACCAGTTGGAAGATGCATTATTCATCATTACATTGTAAAAATAAAATCCAAAAAAAGTTAATATTTGTAGTAACAGGAGTTGACAGACTGCCGTAGGGTGTGAAATTTTTATATCTTTTTCAAAGACCTATGATTTTCAAAACACATACATAAAAATTTTTTAAATATTTTTCTGATAGCTGTTATGACTTTGCCTATTACCCGGTTTCGGCTTGACGTCGACTTCTGGGACACCCTGTATACAAAATAAACAGAAGTAGTCCAAGAACTGATCCTTGAGGTATGCCTGAGGAAACAGTAGAAAATTCTGAATCAACGACGACCTTTCGAGATCTATTTGTTCTGAACATTAATTTTTTTGAACATCAGGCAATTGGAACTTCTTGAAAGCTGTTTGCTCTATACGTATACTCGTAGAGCAATATGTTTGATAAGGCAATATTGGACAAGCATGCTTTTATGGATCTAACATCTATTACAACGTGTCATATATAGGATAAGCCCGTTCTTCTCTTACTTGCCAATTTACTTTCCGACATAAAACGATGCAATAAAACGCTGATAGGCGATTTATTCTTGTTCAATTAGTTTTATAAAAGGCTTCCTGAGACTATTTGCTGCCGATTCGAACCATGCCTGTTGAAATGGAGAAAGGAACTGATTTAGATTCTTTGTTCGTTAGTCAGCTCGTGATCTAATAAAGCGACTCATCAAAATCTTACCTCGTTATGATAGCGAAAAGAGAAAAACATGAGTCTAGCTGTAACTGTTCCGTTTTTGATTCGTCCATATCAGAAAAATAGGTAGAAATGAAAATGAAGACGGTTTTCTCTTTAAATGGTGAATATGGAGCACCGTCGTCGTCTTGGAGCTTTCAACTGTCACTGATAGAACTAAAAATAAACTATACCGTGAAATTAATAAATGGATAATGGAAAATTAAGTGAGAGGGTCTTTTGACAGTCACTGTACATGTATAAGAGTGAGGATCATGAAACGGCACCTCCCTTTAATTCTTCAATGGCGCATTCTCCTCCTTCGTAACGGGTGATTTTTTAAGAGGTATAGGATTATTGTTATTATTATCATGATAATTGAGATGAGCAAAGTACACAGTACTATAAGCTCATGCAGTAAATATAGTGTACGGACACGTAACACAAATACATCAAATAGAAAAAATAAAAAAAGTCAGTTCATAGCTATAAAGTTTGTACACTCCTCCAGCTATCATACTGCACTTTGAAGCTATTAACTGAAGTAGCACCAACCACACTTTCAGGTAAACTATTCCAGGTGTTGAATATGCGGTTGGGAATAAACCACTATCGGACTGTTGTTTTAAATGGCTCCTTATGCAGTTTGAAGCTGTGTCCGCGTAGATTGCTGCGCGACAGACGGTATAGATGCATGAGGTTGGTGCCCATCAAACCATGAAGTATCCTGGACGTAACTATAAGATCGCCACGAAGTCTTCGCTCAGAAAGTGAGGTCAGGTTGAATAATTAAAGGCGATCTTCATAGCTTGGTCTTCGTGCTCCAAAAGGGATACGAGTAGCCCGACGCTGTACTGATTCGACGAGATTTCTATCGCGCAGAAGCACAGTGTCCCATACCGGGCCAGCGAATTCAAGAATTGGCCTCACGAATGTCTTGTAAATGTAGGCGCAAGTGTTGACATCGGATCCTTTGAAAGACCTCTCCAGCATGTATAGAAGTTTCTTGGCTTTTGATGTAACGTGGTGAATATGCTCTGACCAGGAAAGACGATCGTTGACTACAACGCCCAGATCAGTGTGGCTGGAAACTGCTTCGATGTTGTGGTCAGAGATCTTGTATGTAAATCGCGGATTTGTCTTACCGAGGTGAAGGACACAACACTTAGTTAGATTTAAGGGTAAAAGCCAACTGACTGACCATTGAAAAACAATATTAAGATCTCGTTGAAGCATAGCAGAATTTACGACAGTATTGTAAATCTTGGTGTCGTCGGCATAAGCTGAACAGGTGGAGGAAATCAATGCGGGCAGGTCACTTGTATACAGAAGGAACAGCACTGGCCCCAAGACAGAGCCTTGAGGAACTCCACTTGCTACATGATGAAGGTGAGACTGGCTATCACTGACGCGCACAGAGAAAGTCCTCCCGGTGAGAAAAGCCTTAGTCCACAGTAACAACTCGCCTCTTATTCCCATACATTGCAACTTAAACAGAAGCCTTCTACGTGGTACGCGATCGAAAGCCCTAGAGAAATCTAAGTAGATTATATCAACAGGAGTCTTTGTGTCCAGATACTGAGTCCAATCGTTGAGAGAGTGGAGAAGGTTGGTCATTATTGATCGATCAGGGAGAAATCCATGCTGATTCTTAGGGATAAGGTCATTTTCGAAAGCAAATGACAGGAGCTTATCTAATATGATTCTTTCAGCTATTTTGGCGGCGATAGGAACGAGACTTATTGGTCGATAATTTTTAGCGGAGGATTTGTCGCCCTTTTTGAATACAGGGGTAACAGAAGCACTAAGCCAGCATGAGGGTAGGGTATGAGATCTAGAAGACGATGTGAATATCAAGCTTAATGGTAGGACCAGTGCTGAAGCGCAGTTTTTAAGTACAGCAGCCGTCATCCCATCTTTACCAGGGGAGGAAGAGGTCTTCAGATTTCGCAGGTGCATTAATACATCTTCAAGCAGGAACTCAACTTCGCAAAGGTCGTTGGGACACCTATGGCAGATAGTGGTCGGTAGAAGGTCTCCATTAGGCTCATCGACGAAGTCATCACTAAAGGAGTAAGTTGGCAGATTCGGTGGCATCCATGTGGAGATGACCGTCAGCGTCGCGGATCTGAGGTGATGAAACTTTGGAATTCAGGTTTGTTCTTAGATACCGAAACAGCTTCGTCTTATTTTTGGAGGTAACGAGTTTTCGTTCGTAAGCATGTTTGGCATTATATAACGTTCTAGATAGGGGGTTAGAAAAGGATCGATGAGACACGTAATCTTGTGAATGGCCACTCCTCCTAAACCGTTGCCACGAAGATCTCTTATGACGAAGCATCCTCGATATGTTAGAGTTGATCCAGGGCTTTGAGGGGTCACAGTATACCTTCTTTTCAACAGTATTGTCAGCCGTTTCGCTTAGGACTCGTTGAGCGAAAGTGTCCCACATATCTTGGGTGCTACGGTTGTTAAGCAAAGCAGGCCAGTTGACTTCAGACAGGGCTTGGTTAAGAGCATCGTGGTTTACAATTTTGATGGTTTTAAACTTATCGGTTGTAGAACGACTATTTATATTGAACTGGAGAGAAGATAAAAGTGAACAGTGGTCAGACTTGCCAAAAGGTGGCAAATAATCTAAATTAGAAACAAAGTCGGCGTCGTTAACGAATATCAAATCCAGAGTCCTAGGCGTCTGTCCTTCCCTGAATCTCGTTGGACGATCAACAAGTTGAGATATGCTAGAGTTGCGTAGCAAGTCGATGTAAGCAGCAGAAGAAGAATTGCATTCAGGAATGGTTGACATAGGCCAGCTAATGTCACGTAGATTGAAGTCACCAGCTATGAAAAGGTTGGTGTTTTTATTTAAGAGATCTGAAATGAGACTGCACAGGTGTGTGTCTCCCAAACAGGGCCGTGGCCGATATATGCAGCCTATCGTGAAGCTGAAATTTGGGCACCTCAATTCCAAAAATAGATTCTCAATGCCATCGAAAGGACTGAAAGAGGGAGATACCGAGAAAGCCGACGCGATTTCCGTGCGAACATAAATGCATACTCCACCAAAACCAGGAGTGCGTGGTGAATCCATTCTGTATAAATAGTATCCAGGCAAATTGATGGAAGAGTCGGACACGTTGGAATGGAGCCATGTTTCAGTAAGGCAAACGAACGTTGGATTATTGTCTCGAACAAATGCTTGGAGTTCAAGTAGCTTAGAAAAGAGAGATTGTATATTAGTGTAACAAACCGTCCAGTTTGCCACAGAATTTATAAGTTTTTTGAAGGTGTGATCTCCTGGGTAGCTGTGTGTTCTATAGAAGGTTTACCACGAACGTATTTTATAGTAATATTACTTTCGCCTGTTGTTTGACGACGTCTAAGCTCTTCGCGAAGGTGTTGTAGTTCTTGCATTTGACCTCTGGTTTTGTTGTCAGAGATTTTTACGTGACGAAGCGTGGGGTGGCTAAGGATGGAGTTTTTCTTCCGCAAAATATTGCTGACGATAATAGGTGAGGAAAACACAACTCTAATTAAACGATTGCTTGAAGGTGTTCTGCCAAGGCGAGTGATGCTGAGTCGGTGATTTTCGGCAGATGGTTCAATATGCCTAATTATCTCTGATACTATGTTTATGTCATCGTTCCCTTCAGCTATGCCCCTCAGAATGATATTGTGGGAACGTCTAAATAACTCCATTGTCTCAGCTTGGGAGCTTGGGGCAATAGGGGTAGAAGAAGCGCCGTTGCCTGAGTGCATCGTCTCCATAGATCTTGCAAGTCTCGATTCAATATTAGCAATGTTAGAAGACAGCTCTGTTTAAGTAACCTGGATATTTTGTATGTTGGTTTCGCAGTCCGCTATTAAGTCTTCATGCCGAGAGATCGAGTCCGAATGTTGCTGTAGCGAGTTTCTACAATAAGCAACATCAGTTCTGAGTTGAGATTGAGAGTTCTTAATATCCTTTATGTCACAGGCCTTAGTTGATAATTGGTTAAGTATAAGGGTGAGAGTGTCGGTAGAGGCAGACTGATCTGGTTGTAAAGGAGCAGTGGTTTCTGAACGAGCACCGCATGTGGAAGAGGTGGATCCGCTTCGGGTAACTCGTCCCTGTTTACAACAGGCTGGGCAAGACCATCGTTCTTTTCCGTCCGTCAGAAAGTTGATCTCATTGACGGTTAAGTTGACACAGCTCGAGTGATAAACTTTTTGACATTTAAAGCAAGAAATGTTAGCATGGGAGGTAGCAATACTCCTGCTACAAGTTGCGCATATCACTGGCATTGTGAGTGCAAAAAAAAACGTAAATATATACAGGGTGTTCCATAATTATTGCGACAAAATGATAGGGGTTGTAGAGGGCATCAAAATGAACAATTTTTCCTTATAAACCCCTGTTCGGAAACATGCCGTTTGGGCTGCAGCAAAAAAAAAGATCAGTTTCTTGAAACAGCTTACCTACAGTAATTGCTCAAAGTGTCCTCCACCTTGCTCAATACACACCTGTGCACGATTGTTCAATGATCGGCGAACTCTGTGGCATACCCCCGGTATGTCCTGAACATGTGCGGACGCGGCCATCACTCTTCCCAGTAGCTCTTGTTGGTTGGGAACAGGAGTTTCGTACACTAAAGCTTTCAGATAGCTCCAGATAAAATAATCCAGTGGAGTCAGGTCAAGTGACCGCGCAGGCCAAGGCACAGGGCCACCTCGGCCTATCCACCTATTTGGAAATTTGTCGTCCAAATACTGCCGCACTTGTAAAGAAAAGTGGGCTGGACCGCCATGGTGTTGAAACCACATGTTGGCTCTTATATTCAGTGGCACATTTTCTAATAGTTCCGGTAGCACATGCTGTAAGGATCGACCATAAGCATGCCCATCCAAACGTGGTGGAAGCAGATATGGCCCGATGATATGCTCGTCCACAATGCCGCACCAGATGTTAATTGAAAACTGATGTTGGTCTCTATGGATGGCTATGGCATGAGGGTTTTCTTCATCCCAAATGTGACTGTTACGGCTATTAAAATAACCGTCCTTTGTAAAACAGGACTCGTCAGTGAACAAAACGTAGCGACCAAAGTTTGGTTGCCTCAACTCCTGCTGCAGCCACCAACGACAAAAAGCGTCGACGCGGCAGATAGTCTGCTGGACCCATGGCTTGGACTTTTAAAAGGTGGTACGGGTGTACGATAACAAAAATGTAAACACAGCAGGCTTTTTCTACAAACCGGCGAGACCATGAAATGTGCTAGACGAACATTTTGCAGCTGGTGAATTTTTTGTTTCTCCTATGAGCTCTTAAGGTAAAATTAACTGTAGTGCTCAAACGGCATATTTACGAACAGGGGTTTATAAGGCAAAATTGCATATTTTTATGCCCTCTACAACCCCTATCATTTTGTCGCAATAATTATGGAACACCCTGTATAATGGTGAGGAAAGGATATGGGAAAACACGCTTCACTCTATTGGGTCGGTAATAGAGACTTAAAACAGATAGGTAGACCACGGAGAGGAAGAAGGAGAGAAAGAGAGAAAGGATAGAATCCGCGGCGCAAAACAAATGTCGAAGACGAACGAGATATCGCACAGTCGACTCACAATAGCTGTTAGAAAAATTTGAGGACGACGAACGGGACGCACGGCGTGTGGCAGAATAATATGTTTGTGATAGCCAGGTGAGAAGAAAAAAGAAAAAAAAGAAAAAAGTGAACGTCAGCACAGGTCTGGTGTTGATTACGCTCTGGTGTACGGCTGATCACAATAGAAATACATAAATAAACTGATATCGCCTAGAATATACTGATTAAATCTCAAATAGCGTACTCACAAAGGATTCCTGGTACTTAGGTATCACTCACGACAAAAATTGATAGTGATATATAGGATCTATATAGCGTGACATCAAATTACACAGAGAGAACGGTCGATATAATTTAATGCTTAAAGATTATTTCATGTAAATGTTGGCCGCGGCTCCGCTTTAGATGGCCCATGCGCAAGGTCCAATTTTGGCACACTCTCTCCAACATATCGGCCGGTATCTCACGAATAAGTGCTTCAATATTGGCTTCCAGTGCGTCAGTCGTTGCTGGTTTATCCCTGTAGACATTAGCCTTAACATGGCCCCACAAGAAATAGTCCAACGGCGTTAAATCATACGATCTAGGCGGCCAATTGACGGCCCCAAACGTGAGATAAACTGTTCACCGAACTCGCCTCTCAATAGGGCCATTGTTTCGTGTGCGGTGTGGCATGTGGCACCGTTTTGTTGAAGCCACATGTCAGACAAGTCTAGCTCTTCCATTTTGGGCAAAAAAAAGTTTGTTATCATCGCACGGTAGCGCTCGCCATTCACAGTTACGTTCCGGCCATTGTCGCCTTTGAAGATGTACGGCCCGATGATGCCACCGGCCCATAATCCACACCAAACAGTGATTTTTTCGGGATGCCTTGGTAGCTCTTGCAATGCTTCTGGCTGGTCTTCACTCCAGATGCGGCAATTTTGCTTGTTAACGTACCCATTCAACCAGAAATGAGCATCGTCGCTGAACACAATTTTTCGATAAAAATGTGGATCTTCCTCCAACTTTGCCAGCACCCATTCACCAAATTGGAAACGTCGTGGGAGGTCGTGTGGCTTCAATTCTTGCACCAGCTGTATCTTATATGGTTTTACACCCAAATCCTAACGCAAAATTTTTTTCACGTAGTGGAGTAACAGAGCCCCAATTGCTGCGAACGGCGGCGAATCGACATTTCACGGTCATCACTAACACTGGCGGATACAGCCGCAATATTTTCTTCAGTCCTCACTTTACGTCTGCGTGTTGGTAGTTTAATGTCCAATAATGTAAACTGGGTTCGAAATTTAGTCACAAGCTTCCGAATAGCTCCCTCAATAGGCCGACCAAATTGCCCATAAATTGGAAGCAGTGCTCGATGCACTCTCTTAACCGAGCATGAATTTTGATAGTAAAATTCAATAATTTGCAAGCGTTGCTCGTTCGTCAGTCGATTCATGGTTAAATTATAGACCAAACTGAGCACGTTTGACAATGACACAAGACACGATTCACGCGTCATCTGTCAAAACAGTGTTGCCGAAAAGATACTAGCAAAAAATCACCCTATATAATGTATTTTTGTGTTGCAGGCGTTATGTGAAAGTACTGACCACTGCGCATCTAAGCAATGTACCTTTAAAACAGTCAAATGTATAGAAATGCAGCGAACACTCGCTAGTGTAGTTGTCGCTGTCCAGTGTGTCATAAAATCCGGGATTCTTTTGTTCTCATTGCAGCCCCATCTGCCTGATGCTGGGCCGCCTCAGCCTGAAAGCCGGGATTTTAACGTCATGCCAAAAAAATAAGCGCTGCATTCAGTCCGCGATTAGCGCCATTTTTAATTATTTTCCCATTGAAGTTAATTTTTGTTCTAAAGCATTCACCTCACGATATTGGAGTCAAATCTATCTCTATGAGGAAGACACGAACGGCTGGATTTTTTTATACGAGATGACTTTTCATCTAAATTGAATAAAGTTGAAAAAAAATCACGCCCTAAATTTCTGTTTTACGCAGAAATATACTTATGCATCAATTCCATCACCTTGAATTTCAGCTTGTTAACGTGACACGTTCAAAAAGTGTGGGAGGGATCTTTTTGAAATGTCCGGTATATGATGACACAGTGGTTAAGAGGGTACCATTTCCGCGAAAATAGTGACCAAACATAAATATTATAGTTCCCTCGACTTTTTCTGCTAAAGTACTTCTTTAAACCCAAAATTACCTGTTTTCAACAATTTCGTTTTTCTCGCATTAATTCATCTCACATTTATTAAACTTCAAAGCAAAAAAATCTTTTATCTATTTTCATCATAAATTTTGTTAAAATTTAGGCGTGCCCTATGACGTTACTGTAATCATAGAAGGCTGTGAGCCATTAAGTTCAATATAGTTGGCGTTTGGAAAAACAACGGAATTTGAAAGGAATGAAGTCTGAGCATTTTTTTCAGAAGTTTGACACTAGTGGGTTACGGTAAAAAAAGTGCAGGTATTTCCATATTTTGAAAACAAGTTTAAATGTGCGTGATACCTCAATGCATAAAAAAAACTAGCTGCAAATATTTGCAACTTTTGTAGACAAATTTTTAGAGTTCAGTGCGCGACAGAAAAAAAGCAAAGCGAAAAATATAGACATATTTAACGAGTGGTATTTGAACAGAACCAAAAACAGAGTTGAAGAGTTCAAAACGCTTAAGTTATATTTTTTACAACACGAAAACCTTAATGTAGAAACATTAGACGACCATTTGTCGAATTTTATAAAAAAATGTGGAAATTAAATGTAAACCTTGTCATAGAGATAAGAAGCTTTTTATAAAGAAAAATGAGGCTTTGTTGAATTAAGAATTTCCACCTTCCAAGGAAACCATTGTTACTTCAGAGCAAGAACCAACAAGAACTTTTGTAAGGCCAGTGAAGAATTTTCAGAGCCTTGGTAGAAGGGGTAAACAATTGAGGATTCGTTCATTAGTTTCTAGCCATTCAACAAGCGAAATAGATAGATCTATCACATACTTAGTTTTTGTAAAGTTCTGAGCATTTTGATGTAAGGTCCTCGCAACCTGCATTGGTGCAGAAATTTGCGAATTTCTCGAAAACTGCTCACCATACCCTACTGTAACAGGAGTACCTTTTTCGCTTAAAAGTTTCTAAGAAATTGTTTTTTCTTTTAAACAAAAAAAAAGTAAAAAAGCACACTGAAAAAAGTCCAAATTTGGGTTTTGCATCCCAAAAAAACCCTGGATACCAATTTTACCAAGTATTACGTCAAGAAATTTTCATGAATTAAAAAAAATGATTTTTATTTTCTAACTTTACCACCCTGTATCTCGGAATCGGAGCAATTTAGGACTAAGGTCAAATCGGCTTATTTTGAACTCAAGAATATGTGCTTATATTTTGCAAAGACCTTCTAGGGATAGTGCCGCCATCTTCAATTTTTGACATGTCAATTTTTTATACAATTTGTATAGAATTTCTTTAGCTTTCTAAGGAGGTATGGTTCATAAAAATCGGTTTACCAGCAACAAAAAGAAATGTTGATTATTTTTTCGCGGAAATGGTGCCCTCTGAACCACTGTGCGCCGCTTAAATTAGTTTCAGGGCCTATGACTTTCGTCGGAGAGGTAGACTTCTCTCCAATTCATTCGCACGCTTTTATAGTAAGCTCATCCGGTCTTAGCTCGATTAGCTGTGGCTGTGCCCCCTTCTTACCCAAACTTCCATCCTATGGAGTCCCAGAGAAGCTTTGCAGATGGATGACCGCAATATATCCGTCATAATGGACGTTCCCTCTTCATCCAACAACGTCAAAGCGGGTGTTCCCCAGTAATCTTTGTTCCGACATTGTTCCTTTTACATATCAGCGACTTCCTTTCCTGTATGCTCAATCCGATCCACAGCTTTGCTGATGACAGCACTCTACATGCAGGAATTGAGAGTGACAGGCCGATGCTTGCCGGGGAACCAGAGAAAATAAGACCAGCAGTGACTTCCTTTCTGAGCTCTCCTCCATCATGCTGCCTTGCGATGTGCCAACCAGACAGACCCGACTGACTTCGACGTCTCACCCTAACCGTCTCGTACCTCCAGAACTGGCCGATACGGCCGCTTTCTTGTCTGTAGGGTAACGAAATTTGTGGAACAATCTACATGAGGAGGTTCTTCCAGTTCCCATGACATGAGGCAGTTCAAAAATCGGATTAAAAAAGTTTCTGTAAGCTCCTCGTAGCAGCCGCGGTACCCTGGCATTTAGGCTTCTGCCTGCGCGGCTGCTCCCGTGCAAAGAAAAGAGATTAACGCCCACAATTAGATATTAAGTTGACCTCAATTCCTACGAATGTTCTCTGCTTTGCAACCTTTATTTGATTACCGAAGGGAAGTGTTGCTCTATCAATGCCCTACAGCAATGCTTAATGCTTCATTACGCTATATATTGCTATGTGTAGCTTGAAAACAAGTACTTATATGACTTTTCCAACTTGTGCAAGAGTTGAAACAAAATGACCATCCGCTACGATATCGTTTCTCTGTGTGGGCTTTAAGGCCCGTATCATCAGTCGTCCCTACAACTGTAGGGCGCCTTTATGGCCTCCTTGATTATCATAGTTTTCCGCTTCTCCGTGTCAGAACTCTATTTTGAGGTTATGTCACAAACATCTATTTGCATCAAGTTGTGCTTGCTTTTGAGTTCTATCATGCTTTATCAGCCTGAAATTTCCTGTAATTTAAAAAGAAAACATATCTTCACAATAGGAGAGCGCTGACGCTGACACGGGACAAGTGTCATCTAGAACTTTTTGAAGGAGAGAAAGGAGGATGATGACAATCAAGGAGGCCATAAACGCGTCCTACAATTGTAGGGACGACTGACGATATGGGCCTAAGTCAATTGGAAACGGATTTCAATTTTGGTCACCCAATCATGTTTTTGGGCCAAGCCCATTTCCACCTGGGAGGTTACGTTTATAAGCAGAACTGTAGGATTTGGGGTTCTGAAAATACACATGTCATAAAAAAACCAAGGCATCCAAGAAGAGTTACTGTTTGGTGTGGCTTTTGGAGTGGTGGGATTATTGGTCCCTACCTTTTTCAAGATGAAGATGTTAACAGCGTGACGGTAAACGGGCAACGCTATACACATGTTGGGAAGTTTTTTGTGGCCACTATTAGACGACACGCACTTGCACAATCTCTGATTCCAGCAGTATTGCGCAACATGCCACACCAGCAGTGAAACAATCGATCTTTTACACACTAAGTTCGGTCATCATGTTATCAGCCGTTTTGGAGGCGTTCATTGGCAGCAGTAATTTGACGCCCATGGATTACTTCTTATGGGGTACTGTGAAGGACCGCTGCTACACTAACGATCCTCAAACATGTGATGTAAGGAAAATATCCGTCGAGCCATTGATGAAATAGACCCACAAACTATCAAAAACGTACTTCAAAATTGGTTAAGAGAATGGACTACTGCCAAGAAAGCCGCGGAAGCCATTTAACTCAAATTGTTTTTCAAAAAATAATCGGAAGGTGCATACTTTTGAATAAAGTATCGAGTCTTACATACTATTGAAGAGTGTAGTTTTAATACCAATTCAAAAAAGAAACCAACGGATGGCCCACCCTTCAGATCTATCTTCTTCCGGTGCAATGTGCAATGCTGCACGTTAACGATGAATTGCCAATTTTTCTTCAATGGCTACAAAATGACCAACCGCGGATGTTGTTTTCTGCCAGGATCGTGGTTCTCCTTTATTTTCCTTTGTAGAACCAACTTAGGTTTGAGGTACCGGGATCCTCTTAATATATGCTACAAGAAGGCAACTTTACGTTGTTTTATAGTTTCCAGCAGCTGTCACTCTACACCATATCTTCATATGTGATGTAAGCTATTTAGGGGATACGAAGTGTCCATAATTCAAAAGCCTCGGTCCTATTTATACTTTTTGCTTTGGACGCCCCGGTTTCAACACCATGTAATAATAAGGTACGTTGGCACAGAATTCATTGGTTTAATTTTAACAAACAAGTTTGTTTACTTGCTCTGCTGTCAGTTGACACTTGTTTATTTTGAAGTTTTCGCTTTAAGATGTCATATAAATAAGAAATAAGAAAAAGTATCTACAAGTTGGTTGGGCAGGTACGCAAAGCTGAAATCTGTCGAATATTCCAGAATGAAAACATTTTACGTTGAACGATTCATCGAACAATAGCGGACTGCGAGCAGGGAATGTCAGAAAATTTCTGAATCTCCCAAAAAGTGGAAGCCCACGTACATTTACTGCAGAAGTCAATGAGATTGGTGCGAAGAGCAAAAAATCAGGTTGGAATGTCAACAAGTGGACTGACTCGTCGATAAAGATCTTCTAAGGAAAGAATGATTTTAATAATTATTTTTGATGAAAAATATGTCATTTTGAGTAATTCTGAAATGAAAGGATACGATGGGTTTTATACGGACAACGTGACAGTGTTAGATAAAAGCATAAAGCGAAATTTGCAGATAAAATCCTTGTCTGGTGCGTAATTTCTAACAGGGACGTGTCCCAATCTTTTTTCGGGAAGAGTGAAGGGTTACGTTTTGAATAGTCAGAGCTATACAGGGTGACTTTGAAGTTGAGTCATTAATTTTCAGATAATGGTTGTAGAAGGAAGATAAACCAAAATATTTGTGTAAAAATAAAAATGTTACCTTGTTTTATAAAGTATTTCAGTGCGGACCTGTATTTGATTGTGCGGTCTTGGATCACCGGCATATCTCCCCTGTCAGGTCTTAAGTCACCTGATTCACGAGCCCTTTGTACTACATTAACAGAGGCACAAGGGGTTGGTTGCACTAGATTGGGAAACCGATCCGCATAAATCCGTGATGCCGCGGCAGCATTTTGTAAAGACTCCCCGTAAAGAAGAATCATGTCCACAAGTTCAGAATTTTCGTAAACATGTGCCATTTTTTATTTCGTTTGAGCCACGCAACAAACACCACTATTCACTCACGCGTTACCGACTGACACATTGACTAAATACAACTGAATAAAATTGTAGTAAAAACATCGTGATAAGCGTTTCAAATTCTTTCGGTTTTTTGTTTCCGATGCGATGAACCGATAAGTCGGATTATATTCGTTGTTGCCAAACACGAGCACATAATATTATTATTGAGACAGGGCGGTACTCAAACCTCTAAAGGACTATAACTTTGTTACTTTAATTTTACCACAAAAATGTTAAAGGAAAAAACATTTCTTTTGATCACTGTTAAAATAAATGACTCAACTTCGAAGTCACCCTGTATAGTTTTTCAAAATTGCTTCACTTTGTATACAAACATAATACTAACGACCATATGATGCTTTTGCTAGATCTAGCATCATGCCATTACTCAAGAGATACCCAAACACAAAATACCTTTTGTTAGAGGATAGAGGATTTTGGACTTTACTGTCTAGGAAGGTTTATCATGGAGGCTGGGAAGCCCAAAATAAACAATTAAGACGGCGAATTTACGAAAAACTGAGAGAAATTGATCTGAATTCCGTCTAGGGCCTCATGAGAGACATTCGACAAAGGTTGCGTCTGGTAGAGCAGAATGGGCCACTCCACATAATTCGGTAGCATAGTTTATTCAAGTATTAGTTGTAATTCATGATAACTAGCTAGAGTTTAAATAAATTTCTTCATTAAAAAAAATTGTGCCAAAACCTTTAGGAAATAGGTTATACGTATATAAGCTATATGGAACATTGTATTTTGGTGTTCAGTGGGAAATGTCAGCAAGGAAGTAATTTCTTCAGTTTGAAAAATGTTGTCTTTGTTTGGCCTATTCACCCTCTCTCTCCTTCGTCGCATTCTCACTTTTCATTTAAGGCAGCGCCAATGTATATAATATTTGACGCGTTAAATTTGTTTCGCCGTTAATTGTGAGAGAGCATTTTTTTGGCGTCTACTGATCACCATCATTTTTATTTTTGCTTTATTGATTCGTAGTTGATGCTGTTAACCGGTTTCGATGATTCCTTGCAGATCTAAACTGTAGTTGAGAAACAGATCCTGTGTAATTGCGAAGACGGAAGATCGATCTACAGCGCGCGTGCACGACAAGAAAAACGGAAACGTTGTTATGCCGTCGAACCGTTAACGAACCAATCACAGCCGCCGTTTGTGTCAGTATCAAAATAAACTATACATCCGTGCAATCGTTGGCATAATCATCGTGCCCGGCCCGTTTGCGGCCGCTGCTACCATGGACGCGTCGCGTGACTACTCAACGCCATCGTCGATCGATTTTCCCTTCGTTACGTGTCAATTCGGAGGAAAGGTACCGCTCTGTACACGACATCACCTAAATTATGTCAGGGATCACGTACTTAAGGCTCTTAGGGGGACCACATATCGCTGAAATGACGACAGGCAATATATACAAGCTCAAAATCGGAACACTCAAGAAGAGACCATAACATTCTACTCAATAAGTTATCTAGAATTGGTCTTTCAGATGCATTGTTGCTATTTTTCAGATCTTATTTATGTCATAGGAAACAATATGTTATGTGCAATGGACATAAGTCAAGCGAATACCCTGTAATGTTCGGTGTTCCTCAAGGATCTAATTTGGGACCTCTGTTATTTATTATGTTCATAAATGATATTTCTGAAGTTATCGATGTCGATTTTCTTATATATGCTGACGATATGAAACTTTTCTGTAGAGTCTCCAACATTGACGATTGTCATCGCTTGCAGCGCAACATTGTAAGGGTTGACAACTGGTGTCGTGAAAACAGACTTGTTTTGAATGCTGCTAAGTGTCACGTTTTGTCGTTTACTTTAAAAACAGGGGTAATGATGTATGAATATAGTATTGGTGACAGGAAACTTGACAGACCTAGTACAATTAATGTGTTGGGAGTCACATTTGACAGAAAACTTTCCTTCTCCTATCACATTCAAAATGCTGTTGTGGCGGCATCAAAGGCGTATGGTTTTATTGTAAGAAATACCGGTGATTTCCACAACTCCTTTACACTGAAAAAACTGTACTATGCTTATGTAAGATCTAAGCTTGAGTATGCGTCCCTGGTATGGTATCCTCATCATCAAATATATATTGACCGCTTAGAGTCCGTTCAAAGAAAGTTTTTAAAATACCTCTCATACAAAGCTGACGGGATATATCCCGCTATTGGCTTTCCTCATAGTGAGTTGATGGCGAGACACAAAATCTATAATTTAGAGAGCAGACGCAAACTGAATTCACTTAAGTTCATTCACAAGCACATCCACGGCATTATTGACTCCAGTGTCATCTTAGAACAACTTAACTTCTTAATTCCTGGATTAGCGTCACGAACTAGTTTAACTTTTTACTTAGCCAGGCCTAGGACTGACATACTTAAGTTTTCCCCTATATATATAATGTGCCGTAATTATAATTCAGTTAATAGCGTTTTAGATATATTTTCGTTTTGTGCGACTTTGGGAGACATTAATCCTTATTTTCGTTGATGCTTGCCGGTGTGATTGTTGAGTGCTGGGTAGGTAAAGTTGGATGCTTTTTTTTTTCTTCCCAGTTCTGTTTTGAGGTTTTTTTGCAGCGTTTTAGCTTTCTCTACATACTTCCACAACATGCATTTGTTTATATTTTCATGTTTATCCATCCTGTAATTGGCTATGGCTGTTGGATGTTGCTAAAATAAATAAATAAATAAATAAAAGAGATTTTTAGAAGTAATTACTTATATTGAAATCAAATGCTCATACTTCCAAAGTACTGTCTCGCCATTGAGCTACACTAGCTCAATTTTGTTCATCAATTTTTCTCCTGGCTGGAGCTGCTGTGGTTCTCCGATCTCGGACTGTCGAGTGTGCAGGTACTACCTAGTGGATTTTTAAGACGGCTTCAGGATGTGGACAGATCTCATGCATGCGTGTTTCTTGGCTGGAGTCCATGTGATGTTCCCCCTTTCCCCTGTATCCTATAACCACACTGTATCGCCGGATATTCAGGCCTTAGGCCTTCATTGTATAGTAATTAAAAATAAAATGAACTTGAAAGGAGTTCATCAGGGAGATCCACTGTTATAGCTGCTATTCAAAATTGTGCTCGAGAAAAGTATGCATAAACACGGCTGGTCTAGTATATTACAGAGAGCATTATGTCTAGCATTTGCTGACGACCTGGTTGTTCCGGACACAGTAAACTCAAACTTATAGACTAGACGAAGAAACAAAGGACTCTACATTAATATAGAAAAGGCAAAATACATGGAATGTCCATATATATAAGGAGCTTAATAGAGGACCGCACCTAATAATGACTACAGAACAAGGAGAAATCGATAAATGAGGAAAGATACAGATATTCGAATACTTAGGTACAGTATTCACATCAAAACTGGATAACAAGGAGGAAATGAACGAATGAATCGCGAAATTAGAGGCATTCCGGCCACCACAAGGAGCCAGTGCCTAGGCCGCTTAAGCGGGCCCTTATGCCTCTACATTCCTTAGACCACAAGCCTCGCCCTTTCAGCGAAGTTGAGAATCGCCTTGAGTCCAAGCTCCTTGACATCCTGAGGGTCCAAAGTAATGGACCCCAGTATAGTCTGCCTATAGTAGCTCGGAGCTTCACAGCGACACAAAACGTGCGCCGAGGTATCTTCCTCTACCCCGCAGCGCCCACGCAAGGGATCCTCAGCCACCCCCATCACGTGCAGGTGGCGCCTAACGTGTTATGGCCAGATAACATTCCCACCAGCAACTTTAGGTTGGCTCTATAGAGATAAGCAGAAACGTCTATCCTTAGCACTGCGCCCTTCAATGAGTTCCCGTGCTTGGCGGAGATGTCTGGAGGTACTTCTCCATTTCTGAGAGTGTTGTCTTGCAACTCACGTCTCCATTTTCCTCATAGCTCTGTGCGCGGTCACTCCTAGAGCTGGCAAGGAGGAAATACGAAACAGAATAATGTCCGGAAATCGTGCCATATATGCGCTAAAACGAGTACTAAGAGGCAAGATGATATCCAGGGAGCTGAAATGGGGATTTACAAAACGCCAATAAGACCCACTACGATGACAGGTACAGCAAGCAAAGCGGACGGTGTTAAGGAGGCTCTTTGGTGGCAGAATGTCAGATGAATTTACGAGAGCACTAACAACAAATGATGAGTTGAAATAACTGTTCAAAGAGCCTAACATAGCGGGGGTAATGAAAGCTCAGAGTTTGAGATGGTTGAGACACGTACCAAGAATTGCAGAATATAGAGTACCAAAAGCACCGCTTATAATGTATAAAAGGAAAGCAAACGAGAGGACAGAATACGACAGGGTAGAAAACAGATCTTAGAAACTACCTGAGGTAATTAAGCAGACACGAATGGGAATGAAGGGCAGTGGATAGAACAGAATAAAAAAAGTAATTAGTACCTATATTGAAGTCAAATGCCCATAGTTACAAAGCTCCAGGAACACCTTTGAAGGTATTGAAACAGCCATTACCGTTGCTTTAGGATGTGTTCTACGATCAGATTCTTTAACTGCAAATGTTGCTGACACTTTGCTTGATCGCGTATGCTGACGGCTTGGCAAAGGTTGTGACTAGCAAGGAGAAAGATACACCACAAAGCCTCTTAGTAGATGGAATCAGGACGACTACCGTATAATGGTTGGAAGGAAATGAATTGAAATCAGTTCCTGACAAGTCAGAAGTGACTATATTTTCTGTTCTACATAAGCTAAATTTATTGGCTGTTGGAATTGAAAATGCCGAGATCTTTACTTACTTACTTATTTAATCCGTCCCTCTCCTACCAGATCTAGTCACTGTAGAGGTTGATATCTTTCTACACTTCTTCGGTTTTTTCTAATTTTTTTTCTCCATTTTGTTCTGACTTTAGATAGTCGTACTGCTGCCTTCCAGTCCAGATGCATTTGTCTTAAGTAAAACTCTATTTCGTCGTCCCACTTCCTCCTTGGTCTTTCTTTTGTCTTTTCCTTGTATTTTTCCATTCTTTAGATCCTTCTTGCTGATCGTGTATTTGGCATTCTAGTCATATGTCCGAACCACCTTAGCACATTCACTGTTATTCTTTTTTCTACAAATATGACACCTAATCTTCTTCTCATTTCTACATTTCTGACTTTGTTCAGAATCTTCAGACCTGCAATTCTTCGTAGCAGGTTCATTTCACTTGCTTGTATTTTGTATCTGTCTTTCACTCAATATCCACAGTTCTGAACCATATGTTAGAGTAGGGATATACAATGAGTTGAACATTCTTATTTTTGTTATTGTGGATATTTCTTTTTTTTGTTAAATAGGTGTTTATTTAGTTGGAAGTATAATCTTGTACTTGCTTTTATTCTATCTTCTATTTCTGCCTTAACCTTTATATCCTCTGTTACCATTATTCCTAAGTATTCAGACTGTGTTATTCGTTGAATAATTTGTTGTTCTAATCGGATGTCTATATTTCATGGATCTTTAGAAGTACTCATACATTTTGTTTTTTTCATATTTATTTTCAGTTTATATTTTCTCAGTTCGTCATTCCATCCCGCAAGGTTATGATGTAGGTCTTCTTTTTTGTTTGCTAGCAGTACTAGGTCATCTGCGAACACCAGTTGGTTAATAACGGGTGATTTTTTAAGAGTTCTAGGATTTGATTTTCAAAAAAAAAACACAAAAAATTGGAAAAACGATTAAAACTTTATTTGAGTCGATAGAACGGTCGATATGATTAAATTTATGAAGATTATTTCATGTAAATGTTGGCCGCGGCTCCGCTTTAGATGGCCCATGCGCAAGGTCCAATTTTAGCACACTCTCTCCAACATATCGGCCGGTATCTCACGAATAAATGCTTCAATATTGGCTTCCAGTACGTCAATCGTTGCTGGTTTATCCCTCTAGACATTAGCCTTAACATGGCTCCACAAGAAATAGTCCAACGGCGTTAAATCACACGATCTAGGCGGCCAATTGACGGGCCCCAAACGTAAGATAAACTGTTCACCGAACGCGCCTCTCAATAGGGCCATTGTTTCGTGTGCGGTGTGGCATGTGGCACCGTCTTGTTGAAACCACATGTCAGCCAAGTCCAGCTCTTCCATTTGGGGCAAAAAAAGTTTGTTATCATCGCACGGTAGCGCTCGCCATTGACAGTTACGTTCCGGCCATTGACGTCTTTGAAGAAGTACGGCCCGATGATGCCACCGGCCCATAATCCACACCAAACAGTGCTTTTTTCGGGATGCATTGGTCGCGCTTGCAATGATTCTGGCTGGTCTTCACTCCAGATGCGGCAATTTTGCTTGTTAACGTACCCATTCAACCAGAAATGAGCTTCGTCGCTGAACACAATTTTTCGATAAAAATGTGGATCTTCCTCCAACTTTGCCAGCGCCCATTCACCAAATTGGAAACGCTGTGGGAAGTCGTGTGGCTTCAATTCTTGCACCAGCTGTATCTTATAAGGCTTTACACTCAAATCCTGTCGCAAAATTTTCCACGTAGTGGAGTAACAGAGGCCCAATTGCTGCGAACGGCGGCGAATCGACATTTCACGGTCATCACTAACACTGGCAGATACAGCCGCAATATTTTCTTCAGTCCTCACTCTACGTCTGCGTGTTGGTGGTTTAAAGTCCAATAATGTAAACTGGGTTCGAAATTTAGTCACAAGCTTCCAAATGGCTCCCTCAGTAGGCCGACCAAATTGCCCATAAATTGGAAGCAGTGCTCGATGCACTCTCTTAACCGAGCATGAATTTTGATAGTAAAATTCAATAATTTGCAAGCGTTATTCGTTCGTAAGTCGATTCATGGTTAAATTATAGACCAAACTGAACAAGTTTGACAATGACACAAGACACGACCCACGCGTGATCTGTCAAAAACAGTGTTGCCAAAAAGATACTAGCAAAAAAATCACCCATTACTTACCCTCTCCATAATTATAGTATCCCCACGTTGTTTTCTTGATTCTATTTTTTCCATATTCCTTTATAATTTTACCATTGGTACTGTAAACAGACATGGGACCAACGATTTCTTATTTTTTGTTATTACATAGTTGTCGGAATTCTTACATAGGCTTCTATTGTCTTCTATTAAATTTTTGTTCATATTACAGTTGTTCAGTATACTCCAAAGGTCCATATATCTATGAAGCACAGATACATTGTTTTGTTATTATCTACTACTCTTTCTAAGAGTTGCTCTATTATAAATATTGCATCCGTTGTTCCTCTCCCTTCCCTGAATCCATATTGCACTCCGTTCAGGTTGAGCTCTATTTCCCCCTTTACCCTTTCAGTTAGTATGCTCTCATAAACTTTTTTCGGTATACTTAATAGAGAGATGTCTCTGTAGTTCTCACTTAGAGAATGCCGAGATATCATTACCGAAGACATTGGAGTACCACTGATAAGGCATTCCTGATACGGCTGATGTTATCTGAAGGGGTACCAACAGTGAGAGGTGCAGGATTGGGAAATTCGCGTCTCAGATCCGTAAACAATGCAATTGTCACATTTTAGTCAAATATTGCATAGCAGTTAACCGGTATGTTACGACAACAGTTCTGGGTGTTTTTCCGCATTTTTTGGGGTGCTTTTTTTAATTTTCGGAACGATTGACGAGGGTAACGTATCTGGTACATTGACAAACCGGCAGATAATCTCATTTTTGGGAGCTAGACGTTCTTTTGGTCTATGCTGGTTAGGCGTGATTCCATCTTAAAATTTAGAAAGATGGCTATGCGCAATTTCGGCAAGTTACGGACCTTTCAGAAAAGAACGAAAGAACGATCATGATGGTGATATAAATAAAACATCGTCAAAACTGTCATGTACTGAAGAAAGTCACTGTTGTGACCGGAGCGTATTGTACACTATGAATTTCAAATACATGTGGTTTCATCGACCAGAAAAACTTGGATTATGATTATCGACATGGAAACCATGGGATAAGTTTCAAATGTTACATTAACTAAAAGAGTATGAGAAAACTGTTAACATATACTAAGTGACATATAAATCCGAACACCCAGTTTAAATGGTTTTATTTTAATAAAATTTTGTATAAGTACTTAATGAAGCATAATAAGTACCTAAATGATAAAAATTTCAAAATGATTGCACTGCTTTAAAGCCCTTTGACCTTTAATAATGTGTGGATGCACCCTGATGTGCTACGCATTCTCCAACGCGCCTAGACATGCTTCTGATCAGGTGGTCAATGTCCTCCTGTGGTATCTCATTCCTGGCAACCACCAACTCCTCTCGAAGTGCTTCTAGAGTCTGAGGAGGACGATGCAAATTGAGCAATCTCCTACCCATCATATCCCACACGTGCTCAATTGGGGATAAGTCGGGAGATCTTGGTGGCCATGGTAACAATGTGACATCATTATGATGAAAGAAGTCTATTGTGACTCTTGCAACATGTGGTCGGGCATTATCTTGTTGGAGAGTTGGATCTGCCAGGGTGTCAAGATAGGGTAAAAGATGTGGTTCTAGAACTTCGTGGATATAACACTGCGCGTTCATGTGACCTCTGATGAAGATTAAAGGTGACCTGGAACCATAAGCTATAGCACCCCAAACCATAACTCCAACAGTGTGATGAACATGTCTTTCAACAAAAAACTGTGGATTCCTCCTTTCACCACGTCGCCTTCTAACCCTGGCACGACCATCGTGCATGCCTAAACAAAATCGAGACTCGTCACTAAAGACAATACTGTTCCATTCCTGATCCCAGAGTGACCGTTGTCTGCACCACTCAAGGCGATTACATCGGTGTTCTCGAGTTAAAGGGAGGACCCTGTGTGGCCGGTATGAAAACAAGCCAAAACTTCTCATTCGTCGGTAAACACTTCGCCTGCCAATAGGTCTTCCGTGTTCTGCAAACGATTCATTTGCAATGGACCTGGTAGTGGAGAAACGGTCCCTTAAGGCCAATAATCTTAGGCGGCGATCTTCACGGTCTGTTGTTCTACGGCGGCGTCCAGTGCCCCTTGCTCTTTGCGAACGGCCTTCTCGAAGCCATGCCTGATAACACCTAACCACAGTGTCTACACTTCTTTGCACTCTAACTGCAATTGCCCGAAAAAAAAGTCCAGCTTCCCGAAGTCCCACTATACGGCCCCTATCAAACTCATTAAGTTGACGAAATCGTACAGGTCTCCGTACTCTAGGCATCGTAACCGATCGTAAAGGATGTCAAGAATCAAAATCCGCCAACGTTGATTCTCTACTGCGGCTGAAATATTCATTTTTAGAGCGTTAGTGAATTAAAAAAAGCAGTATAAAAACCGGAATGTCCAACTGATACGGCTGAACATTTTTTCACTTGTTATTTACAGTAAGATAAATACATTCACCAACTTTTATTAAAATAAAACCATTTAAACTGGGTGTTCGTATTTATATGTCACTTAGTATATAAGTTTATTCCACTAAAAGTACAGACTACTAAGCAGGACTTTCCTTTTTTAAGAATATTATTTCTTCTGAGTAAATTTCAGTATCGAAAATCGCGATAAGTGTCTCGTAGGATTATGTCGTAAAGATGAAAGTTTTCCGCAATTTATCTGCATTATCAATCAGCAGGCATTATGCGGACATTTTTTAAAATTAAAAAACGTTATGAAATTGGTAGTAAAAATTGTGAGCAAGATTAGAGCTCAAGCGTTACAAAGAAGATTATTCAAAACCTTGGCCAATGAAATTGACTGTCAATACGGGGAACTACTTCTTCACTCTGAAGTCCAACGGTTAAGTAGGCGACGAGTGCTCAAATGTTTTAATCATATCATATCTGCCATAGTTCAATTTTTCAAACAACGTGATGAATCTATTCCGGAATTGGAAAATTCAATTTGTCTTATAGATTTTGTTTTTCTTGTGGATATTACAGAAAAATTAAATGAACTTAATTCGCAGCTTCAGGGAATATACAAAGAAATAGCAGAAACTATTTCTGATATAAAAGAGTTTATGAAAAAGCTTGAGTTATAGAAACAAAACTTTATCGATGCCAATGCCAGGCATGTTCCCGCCCAACTAGCAAAGTAGTGCTATAAGCTTTTAGTAAAAGAACCGTTCAGCCATAAAAGCTCTCTATTGTTGTTGCCTAAATACCAAAATGCGGTCTTAATGTTGTGTGGAATGCAAATTTGCTTTCTGCAACATATTTGCTCTAAAGTGAAGTGTTTAAAATATTCTTATAGCATAGTTATCAACACCTTATAGGACAAATTTTTAACTGTTGCATAAACGTTTGTACAACTATTTTATACGGCATATTTGCACGTTAGTCAAAATGGTTGTGTTGTGGCATCCATGGTAACGTTTAGAAAACAAACCCGATCATTGTTATTTTGCTGTGCATATTACTAGTTTAGCCAACAGATTGCTCCCAACGGAAGCACTTATACAACTGTTGTTTAGTAACTGTTAAAGGCTGTACATATGCTAAATATGTTGGTATACAACTTCACCATAACCTTACTTTCTGCTGTCATATTTTTGTTATGTATATTGGTTCAAAAGGTTTTATCAACTGTTCAAACAGAAGATATAGATCTGGTACAAATTCTGGGTAAATCATTCGATTCTGTCGATATTTCATTTGAGACATTTGTCAAATTGTTGTATAACACCTGCAGGCAACACAAAAATATTCTAATAAACTAAAGACAACATGGACGATGCCATGATTATACCCAACCACCCGCCATATTGGACAAACATTTATTCCTGTATTTAATATTAATTAATAATGTTTCTGTTCGAAATTACAGATATAAAGTTATAAACATTAGTGTAATTGTGTCTAAATATAGGATTTGTGCAAGATTTGACGCAGATAGGTTCAGTTTTCCATCTTAAAAATCTAGACATACTTTTGATCATTATCAAAATATGCATCAAATACAAAGCCCGTAGAAATTGCGTAACTAATTTGCACTATAATCACAATAAAATTTACTGCGCAAGTAATTCAATAGCCCTATATCACAGTGTAGAAGTTTATCATATACCTGTGTATGAAATTCACAAGGCCGATATGTAAGTAATCTTGTTTACTACTGTAATGTGTTAGTTATATATTCTTCACTTCGCCTATGCAATACATAAGAAATAGTTTGGTTGCAATAAAGTAGAATCACGTAACAGAGTAGTTGTATAGCTGACAAAAACTGAATCTTGCACTGACGCAAATGTTCTATAGCGGCTGCAAGAGGCTTACACTTTTGTTGTATAACTGTTACTTGCAGCCCTTATACAACCTCTTAAATGACAGAAGTGTCCTATTAGGTGTGCCCATTCCGCTTGTATAGCTGTTCTAAGAGGATTTTGCCAATGTTCTTACAGTATACAATGCTGTGTAAGGAATACTGTATAATAGGAGTGATAACTGCTAGTTGGGCGTTCTTTCAGAAGAGTTATCTCAAAGTCCATTAGAACCATATAGAACCATGTAGAAGTAGTGTCTAACTTGAAGGGTAAGTTCAAAAATCGTTTCAAGGATTTCAACGAAATTCCTACAGTGGCGCAATTTGTCGTTTCACCCTTCATGGAAATTGATATCCAACAGTTTGAAACTTCTGTTACGCAGAATTATAGCGAAGACATCGCTGCGACAGAAATGGAAGTGATTGCGTTTCAAAATGATTTAACCTTAAAATCATTAGTCTCGAATACAAAATGTATCTGGCCTTCAGTAAGTGAAGATAAATATTCAGTTTTATGTCGAGTTGTTTCAACCTTTGTCTGACTTTCTGTTTCAAATATGAAGTTTATTAATAACAAATACCGTAATCGACTTACTCCAAACATTGAAAAAATGTCAGTGAGTCTGAGTGTCAGGTTATTCATTGACTACGGATTTTTTACCCGGACATGTTTTTGTTTAAAATAGTGCCTTGCTTTCTTTATTTTTAGTTACCTTTATTAAGTCGTATAGGACATGCCATTGTAGCTGACGAAAAACTTTATTTATTTTTCAAACTCATACGATTGGATTGGATGGATGCAGTTGTGTAGTATGTATTAGTTATTAGTTTATTTAATTTAATTAGTATGTATTAGTGTTAGTAAAATAAAGGCATGTATGTCGCATACAACTGTGTATAATTTCAATTAAGTTCGCTTACATTGCTTACGACTAGGTAGCTTACTTTTTATTTCAAAATCATCAAAGTAGGAAAGTCCACGTAGTCTGCGGCCACCTTTAACCGATAGCGCATTTCACTATCGTTTTATAGTTAATATAATATACCTAATTGATAAGGACCCTTGCGGCGTGCGTATATACAGGTACCTGTAGACGTTATCTTAATCCATGTAATGCTTCGACGGGAAAATACCACAAAATATATGCTGCCGTGTAGAATTATGGCATTATTCATATCCAAACGGTCATACTGCGATTTGGCATGGAATATACGTGTAAGTCAATAACACTATCGAGCCTGATGAAGGAAAGAAACTATAAGACGGTGGTAGCAAAGATTGACTCGTAGTCTGGATTAACCAGAACTCCATACGTTTTGATTTATATCAGAGATAACAGTTGAGCGTTAGATAGAAGACTGATGACAAGCTAACACTCGTGAAAAATGTTGTTGCCTAGGTAAGCAACCACTTGGTACTCCTATAGTATAACTATCTAAAACTGTAATGACTCATCGATGTTCACGTGAACATCATTTAACTACCAGTAGTCGGCTGTTCATAGGCGGGGTATGAATGTTTAACATGGATGAACTAGATTTGTCACATGCTTGTTTGAAACATATTGTAAGTCAAAAATTTGGGAATTACCTTTATTCATCGTCGCTTCCACTTACATCTGACAGTAATAAACTGTCGCTATCGCTTTCCTCGTTGAAATTGTTTATAACTGGCTCTATGATGGTGTCGATGTGGTGGTCAAGCTGCCACATTTTTGTTTCTTCCTTCACAACATGACGGATAGCATTCTGCCAAGCTTCGGGCGTTACTAGCTGTATGGAAGTCTCAAGTAAAACCTTAACGTCTGGTAATTTGAAGGTTGTGTTATGGCGCGCAATATAACCCTTCACTTGAGCCCAGATGAGCTCTATTGGGTTCAGTTCATCGGGCGGTAACCGCAGCACAGTGACAACACATTGACGGACCATCTCATCAGTCACGTAACTAATGTTCGCAGGTTTGTGCTGTTTAATTTTTTCATAAAATTCCGCTTTCACACATGAATCGTCAAACGGGATTCCTTTTTCGCGTAACCATTGCTGCGTGTCACTTTTTCGAGATCCCATAGTCGGTACACGTTCCGCTCGACGACTATGGTAGGAAGCATTATCCATGACGATCACAGAGTTGGGCTCAACTCGCTGAAGCACCCCTTGAAACCAGCTCTCGAAGCAGCTGGCATTCATTTCGTCATGGTAATCACCTCCTTTCTTAGAGACGAAAATCAATTCACACTCTTCTAAAAAGCCACTATCGCTACCAATATGAGTTACGATCAATCTTTGACCTTTCCCTGACGGTCCACGAAGACCTGTTGACAAACCTTCAATGCTTGCTTGTCGGTTACTCACTACGTTTTTGTCTATCCAGGTTTTTTAACCGTGTGACCTGCATTTACCCGTGTCTCGTCCAAATAATAGATTTTTCTGCTGTCGCCTATATTCAATCATTTCGCGTAGGTATTTTCGACGCCAGGCGACTATTTCAGGTCTCTCTATCAATACTGACTTCCGATTACGCGTTTCGTAACGAAAATTAATTTCATGCAGGGATTTCCTCATTACCTCGACGCTCATTTGGGGTATAATTTCATTTTCCTTGATCGCTGCATGTACAGCCTTGAGGGTTGGTATCTCATTCCTAAAGAAGAATGAATGTACGGTTCGCCTTAACGCCGTTTTGCTATCGTCATCCAATTTAACGGCCTTTCGTCCCTTCAAATTAAACTTTGGATCAGTAGAAGCTCCAGTTTTCTTCTTTTCATGCACCACCCTGCGAATGGTCCACTCTGGAAAGCCTGTCATACTTTCACAACGCGCGAGTGCATCTCCCTGCGACATAGTTCTGTTCAGATAATTGAACACGTTGAGCACGATTTCTTTCGCGTCCCTCTTCAGTGCTTTACGAAGCCGTCTACTTGTTCCCTGGCTTTCAGTACTTCCACTCGTGCCATTTGTACTCTCCATGGTTAAGTATAACCAAAACAGTAACCACAGAAACCACAACAATAACAATCACACAACAATTCTTATAAAAAGACACAATATGCGATCGCTCAACGAAACACGTTCCAATGCGTTGCCGACGCCTATGAGTCTGCCGGTCGAGGCGCGTCTTTGATTTCATTGGTTCTACCGGCGGAGAACAATCAGCCATTATTTCCATCTCTGTCTGTGCTGTTGACCACCGCAAAGCCACAGAAACGACATATGTCGTACGCTATACGGCTGTACTGGAAGGAAGCCGGGATCGAGCTCTGATCACGTGTTGATCACGCGTATGAGTCATTACAGTTTTAAATAGTTGTAGTATAGACACGATCGCTTACAAACAGCTTCAAAGTGTACATCCGGTTTTAATCGATGACCAACCTTTGCCAGAAAGCCGTGAAATCCAGACAGCAATTAGGACACACCTCCGCAATTTGTTTAGAGTAAGGAATTCCTTTTCTCCGTATAGCTCAGCTCTGATAATCCATATAGACCAACGCTGTTTAGATAAGGGCTATCCTACTGATCGGAGACACTTTCATTGTAAACCGTCAAACTCGTTTGAGCTCCAAGAACTGTCCTGTACGACCGCTTCTCTGTGCCTGGGGTTCCAAAAATGTGAAAGAGTCTGGTAAAGGAGGCTATTCTTAGTTCTAAGTTCTAATTTCAAGCAGTTCAAGGATGCTACATTTGTTTTTTTTTTTCTTCCGTATTTTGGGTGCTCTCATTATAGTCATAGCTGACGACTGAGGAGTCAACCTGATCTGAGAAATCCTTGCAGGGTCGCCATGTAAAGAATTTGTAGTCTTGGGCGGTATGTGTAATAATAGTAAGTGGAACATTTCATTTAATCGTTCTACTTAGTTACAAAAAATACATGATACCTGATTATATTTAGAGCCAAAATACAGATTTTCTGTTTCTTTCGTATATGAATTTTGTAACAAACCTGCAATTACTAGTAATAGCCTTCGTAATGCTGTAGCGATGACGCAAATACCACAGCGTTCGCTAGCCCGGTTTGCGCAGAGTATAGGGTTTCGTTAACTACCTCTGTTCTGGCCGATTAATCACAACAACGATATTGGATATCAGTTTACACTCGTTTCGGATAGGCTTTCTCTCTCCACAATCACCAGGCAGTAATCTAATAATAATTAATAACCTTTGATCAAATTTGAGGTTCATCAGCATCACTCGACTTTCAAGCGCCGAACAATGCAGCTCCAACGGTTAAAAGAAACATTATGTTTGATTTGCCGCTATAAAAATAGTCCTCGCCCTTAGACTTGATTTTACTCTTCGTCTGCGCGGGCCCCTGGGAAGTAAATCCCACCTATCAGAAGGCGGTTTTGAAGTAAGGAATCTAACAAATACTGTCGATTCTAAAACATCTTCAAGGTAGCGAAAAATTCTACGATTACGATACGATAATCACTTAGTTTATCTATAAAAGCCTACTTTTTCATTCGATTCCATTAGGAGAAATTGCTCCTGAGAACAAATTCTGCCAGTTTGAAACCAGTACTAAGTCTACGTTGTAAATAGTAAAATCAAATTAAAGATAAACGTGAATACCTGAGAAATTATAAAAGGGCATATCGAACCTTAATTTCAAATATTCAACAACCTCCTAATAACATGCCAGCTAACAATTATGAACTAAACCCTGGATGTTTGCCATTGCAGTACAAGATATTATTTAAAAAATTCTGAGACATAAACTAAATCACATAATGACCGTTCCTTAACAAATGTTCAATTAATTCACTTGACTATCCCGCAAAATAATCTTTTTTTCCAACATTTTATATCCTCAACACGTATTAAGAGCTAGTTGATGCCAGATAAGTTCCAGCTCATTCCAGATCATCAAGATCCTGTAATACCAGTTGTTCGTAGTGAACGAGTGAAGGAATGATGAACTAACGGGTGATTTTTTTGCTAGTATCTTTTTGGCAACACTGTTTTTAACTGATGACGCGTGAATCGTGTCTTGTGTCATTGTCAAACTTGTTCAGTTTGGTCCATAATTTAACCATGAATCGATTTATGGGCAATTTGATCGGCCTACTGAGGGAGCTATTCGGAAGCTTGTGACTAAATTTTGAACCCAGTTTACATTATTGGACATTAAACTACCAACGCGCAGACGTAGAGTGAGGACTCAAGAAAATATTGCGGCTGTATCCGCCAGTGTTAGTGATGACCGTGAAATGTCGATTCGCCGCCGTTCGCAGCAATTGGGCCTCTGTTACTCCACTACGTGGAAAATTTTGCGACAGGATTTGGGTGTAAAACCTTATAAGATACAGCTGGTGCAAGAATTGAAGCCACACGACCTCCCACAACGTTTCCAATTTGGTGAATGGGCGCTGGCAAAGTTGGAGGAAGATCCACATTTTTATCGAAAAATTGTGTTCAGCGACGAAGCTCATTTCTGGTTGGATGGGTACGTTAACAAGCAAAATTGCCGCATCTGGGGTAAAGACCAGTCAGAAGCATGGCAAGAGCTACCAATGCATCCCGAAAAACTCACTGTTTGGTGTGGATTATGGGCCGGTGGCATCATCGGGCCGTACTTCTTCAAAGACGACAATGGCCGGAACGTAACTGTGAATGGCGAGCGCTACCGTGCGATGATAACACACTTTTTTTCACAAAATGGAAGAGCTGGACTTGGCTGACATGTGGTGTCAACAAGACGGTGCCACATGCCACACCGCACACGAAACAATGGCCCTACCGAGAGGCGAGTTCGGTGCACAGTTTATCTCACGTTTGGGGCCCGTTAATTGGCCGCCTAGATCGTGTGATTTAACGCCGTTGGACTATTTCTTGTGGGGCCATGTTAAGGCTAATGTCTACAGGGATAAACCAGCAACGATTGACGCACTGGAAGCCAATATTGAAGCATTTATTCGTGAGATACCGGCCGATATGTTGGAGAGAGTGTTCCAAAATTGGACCTTGCGCTTGGGCCATCTAAAGCGGAGCCGCGGCCAACATTTACATGAAATAATCTTCAAACATTAAATTATATCGACCGTTCTATCGACTCAAATAAAGATTTAATCGTTTTTTCAAATTTTTTGTGTTTTTTTTGAAAATCCAATCCTATACCTCTTAAAAAATCACCCGTTAGTTCTCTTAGCTCAGTCATAAGGATCGTTCGATTGGAATAGTTTGTTTGAGATCTACACACCACTACACATCATGCATATAGTCTAATCGTATTAGACGAAAATACCCCTGGTTTGAGAAATAATTGTAAAGTCTGGTTTTATTGGAGCAAGTTGTTCAAGGGAGTATTCAAAACACGGACGCATAAAATGGGTACACCAATTTATGTGGGAAAACTTTTTATTCGACAACTAAGAATGATAATTCCTAATTGCTTATCCAAAAGCACCTGTTTTCCAGCCATCACTACTAGTTTATTGAGCAATATACAGGGTTAGTTCAAAGGGAATTTTATAGAAAAATACACTAGTTTACCTTGCCGATATGAATCGCAAACCATTCCGGAAGATAAATGTTATTTTTATGCAAAAAAGGATGGGTTACGTTCTTTCTTCTAAACAAATTCAAACATTTCATATTTGTGAGTAATTCGCAACAAAAGATGATAGACACATCCGCATCCACAAATACGAAATGTTTGAATTTGTTTAGAAGAAAAAAACGTAACCTTTGTTCTTCGCATAAAAATAACATTTATCTTTCGGAATTCATATCGGCAAGGTAAACACGTGCATTTTGATATTGAACGCTCTATGAACGAACACTGTTATTGCTAAATAAACTAGTAGTGATGGCCGGAAAACAGGTGTTCTGGGATAAACAACTAGAAATTCCCAAAAAATTACTTGACCAATATAGGCCAATTTTGTTATTGTTATTTAGAAGTATGAATCCTACGGATTTAAGAAATTTAAAGTAGTTTTGTCGTCGCATCACCAACAAGTGCCAAAACCTGCATTTGCCTCGTTTTCCGGCCATTACATTTGTTTTACTTGTGGTGTCATTTGTTAGGTCTCATAAGTACCTAAAAATCTTATATGAACAGTTTTTTCGTTCCTGTTAACACTTTCGATTGAATCCCAAAAAACACGTTTTCTCATTCTTTGTTGTCAAATAAAAAGTTTTCCCACAAAAATTGGTATACCTATTTTATGCGTCCATGTTTTAAATACACCCTTGAACAATTTGCACCAATAAAACCAGACTTTACAATTATTTCGGGGAAATTTGCTAATATGATTAGACACATACAGTCAGATTTGGCGGTAGACTGCTCTTACATTATACGGCAATTCAATGGAGATGTTGATGACTTTTTAAAATCATTTTGGGTAAGTAGTGACACTACTATTTTCAATAAAATACTCGGTAACTGCTTACATATCAGCCTGAGTATTGTACCAAGTTTGATTCATGGTGTGAGCAGGGTCGAACTTGCTATCCTAGTAGCAAATTTTGCTCTCTCGATCAAAGGAAAAACATAGCGGCAAGTAGACTGACTCTGTAGTTTCAATGCAACGCCGTCATCAGTTTATAAATGATAAAGTAAAACCCTCTGGAAAAAATAGTTGAGAACATGTACAACAGAGAAATTAATCCGATCAATACATTCAAACAGACCCATACCGCGGCACGAGCAGGACAATCAAACAGATCGTTACGCCGCGCTCTGAGACCAGATAGCAGAAGAGGACGCATATCGAAAACATTTCTCTACCGTAATATTTAACGACAAGTGAATGCGGGAACCTAAGCCACGCCATATTCCACGTATGGCCAACAGATTCGTAGAATACCGGAGCGGGGAGCATATAAATATACTAACAAAAAAATTGATATATATGTATATATATGTACCTTCTCCCACCCCCTACCAAAATGATCGGGATTCTCTGAAGCGTCAAAAAGAAGATTTCAGCGTTATTTAATTTCTGCCTGTTCTTCCGCCACCGATCTTCAAAAACTACAAAGCTTTTTCATCCTTGGCATAGTAGAAAGCTTGTGTAAAAGTTTCATTGATAAATGAAGGTTGGTTTATGCCATTTGTGTATGAAAAATAGCATCAGTCATGTGACCACCGCGGATTCGTTTATAGGCCAACATCGAAACATCAAAATTTTCAATGACTTTTCCCAGAATAATCGGGTCTATGGCCGCAATTTCAGGCCGAATATTGCGCTTTAGGTCTTGAATTGTCCGGGGACCATTCGCATACACTTTTCCTTTCAAAAATCCCCATAGAAAATAGTCAAGAGGTGTTAAATCGTACGACCTCTGGAGCCAACTGACATCTGAATTTCGTGTAATTATGCGGTCTTGAAATTTCGTCTGCAATAAGGCGATTGATTGGCGAGATGTGTGAGCCGTTGCTCCATCTTGATGAACCAAAGATCGTCGGCACCAATACGATCCAATTGTGGCCACAAAAAGTCTGTTTACATGCCGCGATAATGTTCCCCGTTGACGGTAATGGCCTGTTCTTCGGCATCTTCAAAGAACGATGCCACCAGCCCATAACCCGCACCAAACAGTCACTTTTTTAGGAGGGAGATATTGTTCATGATATTGGTGTAGATTTTCAGCCCCCCAGAATCTGCAATTTTGCTTATTTACGTACCCATTGAGGTGAAAATGAGCCTCATCAGAAAAGAGCACTTTGGCCGAAAATTCATCTTCTCTTTCCAACATCCAATTAACAAAAACACGCCACTGTTGATGGTTTGCCGGCTTCAATTCTTGTGTTAGTTGAATTTTGTATGGATGGAGGTGTAAATCAATGTGTAAAATCTGGCGTAAAGTGGTCTCACTAATTCCCAATTGTTGCGAACGGTGCCTAGTCGAGGTGGTTGGATCTTCTAGCACACATTCACTCACTGCGGCTATGTTTTCACGAGTACGAGCTGTAGAGCATGTTGGTATGATCTACGACCTTCAGCTAAATCAGTTTCCTCAAAACGATTAACAATCCAACGAATTCCAGGCACTGTAGGGCGTCCATGTCGGCCAAAACTAGTGCGAAGTTTGCGAAAAGTATTTTTTATATTTCGACCATTTTAGTAATAAGTTTGGATAACCAAAATGCGTTGCTGTATTGTAAACGAATCCATAACTATAAGTGGCATACCTTTGACAGTTAATTTATGCATACCACATGACTTTTGCATCACATGGTAACACATAAACTTATAGGTAAAAAAAGTAATAAATGGCCCACCCAGTATAACATACAAAATTGATCTTTCTCGCCAGTAAACGCGAGAAGTAAAATGACACTCATACAAACGATTTTTGTGAAACTGGATTTGCTTGAAGGCTAAATGCATTGCAAAGTTGTGCCGGTGTGATTCAACTACTTAACGTAATGATCCTCGCAAGACAGAGCGTCACCCCTCGCCGACCGGTAAAGGATTGCGTGCCATAAGCACAATGTGTTTCTTGCGTGTCTTTCCTTGATTTTCATTCCGAAGAATGGGAACGAAGAGAACGAAAGAAGTTCATCTGTATATTTAGATTATGGAATTGTATGGGGCACCGAGCCACAATCGCAACCGGTTATTTACCGTAATTACTAAATCCATAACGAGTTTTTGATCGAAAAGGGCTGGTTTTATGGTTAGGTTGCGAGTTACGAGCAACTACAATGTTTCTTTCTGTTCTGGGAAACATTGGACGACTTCCTCTTCTGGATAAGCATCTTGTTTCAAAAATATGTTTATGTCTTCATGATTAGCCGACTAGGCATTTCTGAGTTTCACGATTAATATAAAGTTATTTTTAGAATCGTGCTACTCATAAATTGACACTACCATACGAAAGTGGAGTACATCATACTGAGGTAGTTTGATGAAATTGGTTCAAGTGTAGTTGTAGTCACCGTTCTTGGCGGTTACGTCTTCAATGCCATATGAAATAAGACAAAGTTTGTGAGACGGAGACACGTATGTCTTTGAGCTCACCGAATAAATGTTTATATAAAGGGTAGTCTTGCTTTGACCCACCAAGAACGGTGACGACAACTATATATGATTCAACATAAAGTAATCTCAAATGATGCCCAGGTGACGCATATGGATATCAAGGAGGCCATAAAGGCGTCCTACAATTTAAGGAACGACCGACGATACGATCCATTATTAATATAAAATTAGAGTTGTTTACGTTCACGATGACAGCAACCGAGAGAGATTTGGTTATGGGCGAGATGCCACATGCGCAGAACCTGGAACTAATTTCTTGTCCAGAGTGTATACGAGAGAGGTGCCATGTCCGCTGCAGCTAAAACTCATTTCCTGCGAAGTATACTTACGAGATAACACCGAATTCATCGTCAACACTTCTAGCTTCACCATCACTCTGTGAGTTCAACTTCCTACCTCTAGTCTTCGCGACCACATCTTAGAATAAGCTATTCTAGGTCATCAATTTACTTTTCTCAAGGGAAGAAATATAACGTGCTATTTATTTATTTATTTATTTCCAACAGGTGAAACCCAATTACAGGAAATGCTGAAAACAATAACAATTAAAGAGACATGGTACTTGGACTTAAATCTATAGTATCACACATTCTAAATAAGATTGGATATCTATAGCAGTTAATAATCGATGCACAACTGTCACTGTACATATCACATGATTCAGTAACACTGTTCATGACGCAGCACATGAGATTAATTGGCGATTTTGTCATAACATTTGTCCGGCCAGCTTGACAATAGAATGCCGTTTGTTGTCGACTCCCTAGCCTTGGAACGCGGAAACATAGTTTTTCAAGTAAATTTTGACAGTCAATTTTATTGTGAATGATGCCATACAAAAACGACAAAGCAAATATGTTTAGTCTTGTTGACAGGGAATCCAAATTGAAAAACTCTAATAGGGCACTATGGTCACAACCTCTTTCTGGATAAGAACCTGTGCATTTAAGGTGAAAATACCTTAAAGCTTTACGTTGAATGGCCTCAAGGATCACGACAGAATTGTGGTATATAGGAGACCAGACCAGAGTCGCATACTCCAACTTGCTCCTGACAAAAGTAAAAAATAAAGTCACTAATGTATCAACATTGGAGGAACCCTTCCAGTTTCTGATACAGGAACCAAGTAGTCGAGTGGCAGCCGACGAGATATTGAGTATATGCTCAGCAAACGTTAGCTTGGTATCAAAAATGACTCCAAGGTCTCTATAAGAGGTGAATCTGTCTATAATTATTATAAATTAAACAGTTAACCTTTCTTGTATAAGTCGTAACTTTACATTTCGAAACATTCAGACTGAAATAGTTTCGTGAACACCATGACGAAATTAGAGCTAAGTCATCTTGCAACATGACGCAATCCGCGACTGTCTTGACTGACGTGCAGATTTTAAGGTCATCAGCGAAAAACAAACTCGATTCAAAAGACAAGTGCTTAATACATATCAAAAACAATAATGGACCTAGATTTGACCCTTGAGGTACCCCGGACGTGGGCCGATAGTAACTCGACCTATGACCACCACATTCGACAAATAACCTCCTATCCCTCAAATATGAATTCATGAGCGACAGCATTGCATCAGACATACCCACTGTTTTAAGCTTATCCAGAAGTGCATAATGATCAACTTGATCAAACGCCTTCTGAATATCTGTGTAGATGACATCAACTTGTCCCTGACCGTCAAGTACTTCAGAAATGTACTGAGTAATTAGAGCCAAGTTGGTGACCGTAGATCTGCCTCTCATAAACCCATGCTGATTAATAGACACTGCACCCCTGACCGAGCAGTAAACCGTTTCATAAGCGATGATCTCAAACAACTTGCTGAAATTGCACAGGATTACTATTTGGCGGTAGTTGGAAATATCAGAGATATCTCCACTTTTGTGTATAGGACATATTTTAGAGGTCTTCCAGATATTTGGATATGTCTCTGATTTTAGAATTAGGTTGAATATGGAAGCCAGCGGTTTCGCTAGTATATGAATGCAATCTTTAACGAAAAACTTGGAATACATCACATCCAGAAGTCATTTTGTACTTTAATCTTTTCGAAGCCCTAATTTATATAGCGTTTTGATGATCGGTTAAGAGATTCGATGTACAAATACGCTTTTTATTCGGTGCTGTACGCTCCGAAATAGTGGGGATAACGAAAATGACAATGTGTCAAGATTGTTAGGTTATATTTAGTCACCGTTTTTGTTTTTTGCATTAAACTCACATTAAACCGATACCAGAGAATGGAGGATGGTGAAAAAACTGACAATGTACGACCCAGAGTCACAATATACATTTGAGATGCTCCTGAATAATAAAGATCACAAGAGAGCCCAAGAAGGCAAGTTCATAGGGGCTTGGTAGTTAGCTTCATCTATCACTAGAGACTTTGAAAATAATTTTAAATGAATATACTAAAATATAAATACGACACATTTACACAGAAGCTTTACAATCAAAATGCAGACCAAAAGCATAATGAGGCACCACTTGGATAGTCTGACGATGTTTCTCATATTAGTCAGGCAATGTGATCACAAGCTGTCTCCGGGTACATATGACTCTCAATCCACATGCCTTTCTTCTAGTTTATCAAACTTATCTGTTCGCTTACACCGAGATATGCGGAGCAAAAGCCTAGAATGTGGGATTCTGTCTGGTACTCTCATTACATAGGGCAGTAGTTTTTTATTATACAAGGGAAAAGTATACTAGCATCTAGTATTTTTCCTGCGTATAATACACAATTTTTTCTGTGACGGAAAAAATCGATCTGAAATTTGAATTTTCAAATTAGTAGTTGTGATTTGATTCAAAAATTATGAACTTAGTGGTTGTTTAGAAATTATTTTTAATACTATAAAGTAAGAAATGTCTGATTACGAGTTTTCCTTGACTTCACCGGAACTACTAGAAGTAGCCAAAGTAGCGTCACAAAAATTATTGCCAGCTAAGTCGCGGAAATTTTAGGAAACCGCGCATTCAAGATTCATGGAATGAAAGATAAAGAAACATCCAGTTCTTTCTCTTTTTTCCCATGTATAATAAATAACTGTTTTTTTAACCAGTAGTAGAGGCAGGTGACTGAAAGATATCACACAGATGGCGCCAGCACCCAACTAACAATTATCACTTCTATTAGAGTTGCAAGAATGATTACACAGTATTCCTTACACAGCATTGTATACTGTAAGAACCTTAGCAAAACCCTCTTAGAACACCTATACAAGCGGAATGGGCACACCTAATAGGACACTTCAGTCATTTAAGAGGTTGTATAAGGGCTGCAGGTAACAGTTATACAACAAAAGTGTAAGCCTCTTGCAGCCGCTATAGGACACTTGCGTCAGTGCAAGATTCAGTTTTTGTCAACTATACAACTATTCTGTTACGTGATTCTACTTTATTGCAACCGAACTATTTCTTATGTATTGTATAGACGAAGTGAAGAATATATAACTAATACATTACAGTCATCTTGTTTGCTTTCATATCGGCCATTGTGAATTTCATACACAGGTATACGATAAACTTCTACACTGTGATATAGGGCTATTGAATTGCTTGCGCAGCAAATTTTATTGTGATTATCGTGCAAAGTAGTCACAAAATTTCTACGGGCTTCGTATTTGATTCATATTTTGATAATCAAAAGCATGTCTAGATTTTTAAGATGGAAAACTGAACTTATCTGCGTTAAATCTTCCACAAATCCTATATTTAGACACAATTACACTAATTTTTATCACTTTACATGTGCAATTTCGAAGTGAAACATAATTATTTAATATTAAATAGAGGAATACATGTTTGCCCAATATGGCAGGTGGTTGTGTATAATCATGGCATCGTTCATGTTGTCTTTAGTTTATTAGAATATTTTGGTGTTGCCTGCAGGTGTTATACAACAATTCGACAAATGTGAAATACCGACAGAGTCGGTTTGCACAGTTAATAGAACCTTTTGAACCAATATGCATGCGTTGTTTGTCTTAAAACATTGGTTATGGCATTTTAACAAAAATGTGACAGCAGAAAGTTAGGTTTTGCTGAAGTTGTATACCAACATATTTAGCATATGTACAGCCTTTAACAGTTACTAAACAAGAGTTGTATAAGTGCTTCCGTTGGAAGCAATTTGTTGGCTAAAGTAGTAAATTACACAGCAAAACAACAAGGCTCCGGTTTGTTTTATAAACGTTACCATGGATGCCACAACACAACCATTTTGACTAACGTGCAAATATGCCGTATAAAATAGTTGTATAAACGTTTAAGCAACAGTTAAAAATTTGCCCTATAAGGTGTTGTATACCTATGCTATAAGAATATTTTAAACACCTCATTTTATAGCAAATATGCTACAGAAAGCAAATTTGCATTCCACACAACATTAAGCCAGCATTTTGGTGTTCAGGCAACAACAATAGAGAGCTTTTATGGCTGAACGGTTATTTTACCAAAAGCTTATAACACTACTTTGCTGGTTGGGCAGCTATCGGAAAAAATAGGACAAATAGTGAATAGTAAAAATGATTCTTATAGCAATAGGTAATAGAAGCTCTCTAATAGTAACAGATCTATCAAAATATTAATGAAACAACACTGTTCATACTGGCCTTGCAGGCTATGGAAAATAATCAAGTATTAGGCTTGCTTTGATCCTTCCTGTGTTGGTAACATTGTTTTAGACCGCCAAAGGTTGAATGGGACTTCTAAAGTTAAATTAGTCAGAGTAGACAATAGTTTGCGATCATGATGGCGATGCATGTACAGGATGATTACAAACACAATAGTATCATTATCCAGCAAATAGTGCATCTTAGAATAGTAACGTTTTTGCTTGCATAGGGCCGAAAATGAATTGATTATATACATGCTACTGATGTCGCTATATAGGGACTGAACACGAAGATTCTTAAAATATCGTTATCGTGAGATGACGTTACTACTAACTTCAACATATTTACAGGGCAACGGCGAATACATACATTATAAGGAAAGGACCTTCAATACCTAAGCGAACCTTTTTTCATAATTACTGATTGGAAAAATTCCCTTGACAAAAGTCAAGTAAAATTAAATCCAAAAGTGGATTGGATACTCTAAACGATATCAAATAACCATTGATATGGCTTGCACAAAAAATGATGTCATTCTATCTTTACTTTCTCGATTAATGATTAGAGGTAAGGCCTGCTAGAGTCTAGCTTTTACTATCATTATTTATGATTTATGTCTTTAAGGTAATACTTTTTCGATGCTCATTTTCTTTTTCACGTATATGCCGCAACAGCTGAGGGTGCTATCAGGCAAAATCGCAGGATTCGTGAGTTATCTTGCCATAAAAGTGTATCAGTTACCAGATGACCACATATACCAAATGCAAATTCCACCTTCCAAAGGTAGGAACTAGATTTCGACATTTATCCTTTTATCGTTTTATAAACCACGCTATACCAACTTGGAAACAGAATAGGACAACGTAAGCCTTATTCTGGTACGTATTTTATTAATTCTTATAAACGGTGTAGCTAAACATCGCAATAAATGTTACAAAGTGAAAGGGGCTGGAAGCATACTGGTTTGGATGTTGCTGCTCCGAATATTGCTGGTAAACAGAATGAAAACGTTTTCTGCATCCCAATACATTGGAATATATAAGTTACTCGTCGTATTTACCACATAAAAAGGAATACTGAGGATTGAACGTTTCAAGTTCCAATATAAAGATCATGGTCGGCTGTTTCACGTTTTCGTGTTATAGTCCAGTCGTACTTACTGGTAATTTACCGTGTTCCTCCGGCAAGCGAGACCGTATTTGATATGCGCGAGAGACTATGCTCTAAAACAATGAAATCTTTAAAGTCTGATGACTGCTAGTGTCAAGTGATTCCAATCTATAGCTTCCTGATAGGTCAATACATGCATAAGAACCTGCAATTGTCAATGATTCAAAGATATTGAGTGCGTGAGACGTGAAACAGCATTGCAGAACCTAAATAGCAATAGCCATGAAATAGCTTTGACGGTTTGCGACATTTTACCAACAAACTAGCAAATCTGATAATCAAGTGGAGACTAATTGAGGGGCCTGGAAGTAAAGGGGTTTAAATACATTTTTAGTAGTTCTGAGATAAATGGCTTCAAAGTTTACTTGAATCTGAAAATTCCATGAATAAATTTATCAATGTATGATAAATATATTTAAATGCCAATAAAACATTACAAACAAAAAATATTTTCTTAATTTTGCTTTTTTATTGTCATTTTTGCAAAAATGTACTTGAATCATGTTATAAAAATTATGGTGGTAACATGATTCAGGTGCAACTACCGTACTAAACCAAACATTATTTAAAAATAATCTATAACAAAATTTCTTATTCATAATCAGAATCTAATATTTGGATGTCTTCATCATTTTCTTCATCTGAATCAGCTGGTCTTGGTTGGGGTTCATCTATATCAGGTACTTTTTAGCTTGATGTCAGGGTCTGTGTTTGTTTCTTTTTTCCTTTTTTTGTTAATGCTTTCCCATCGTGCTTCATGTTTTTATAAAATGTATGGTGAACGGGCGGAATGTATTCCAATAAGCTAAACAAGTTTTTGTACTTGGCGACTTTAATCTTTATCGAAGTGCCATTCAAAGGCTTTAGTATTGAAAAGTTAAAACACGGACGCCCATTTTTTGAGGTTGCCATTAAGCAACTGCTAAACTCTACATCAATGTTTAGGGTACTCTTGTATCGAAATGTTAGTCTTTCACTTTTATAGTAAGCAAACCAGCAAATTTCTTTCCATTTTAAGGGGTAACCGTCACTATTTTTTTTTGGATCGTTCATAATTTCATTGAACGGCGAAAAAGAGTAATAATCGTCTTTTTTCATATTGTACACAATAAATTTGGCCGATGTGCCTCTTATTACAGTATCCCAATCGGCGGGGAGAAAAACTTAAGGGATTTGCCTTTTTTTCTTCTCGATTAAGCCAAAACTACTGTCACATTCCATGTAAGTGTGCCCGGGTTCAAGGAACTTGTGATGAATCTCAGATATATGTGTAGCTTGAACAATAAAACTTAATAGTTTAGCAATGTTTTTATTCTTATTTTGTCCTCCACACGAATCACTGTTTGCAATAATCTTCGTAACTGTAGATGGAAGGCTTTGCACAAATTTTATTGAACAAGACCCTATCTCCAGTGTGCCCCTGGATGCAATAGTTTCGTTCCATACATACATATAACTTTTTCCAGTCAGTAAGTCAAGGACACAGAAATTATACGTCCATAATTGACGAAGATAAAATACTTTAGAGATGGTTCACAATGGCGTCGGCAATGCCTGTTGCAAATCAAAACAAATTACAGCCGTATTTTTAGAATCATTTTTATTTTCAGCAATATTAACTTTTTTGGCGCGTGTTGCTTTCTGGGCCTTTCTTTGGTGGAGCCCGAGGTCTTGCTTGGCATTTTTAATCACGTCTTCATTTGTAGAATATTTTATTAAATTTTTTAAATTGTCACAATGACTTAAATTGAATTCCGTATTGAAAATATGCCTGTAATAGGACTCTTTTACTGGTAATTCTTGTTTGTCAATACAAAACTCCTGATATAATTTGTATGTGATATCAAATTGCTTGAAGTACGCCGAAACATTTCCGCTCCGTCTTTTTTTTCAGTTTACTACACAATAAGATATATTGCCTATATATTTTAAGTAACAGGTTTTAATGTTCCTAGCTTAGATGATCGTCACTGTGCAATATTTTACTGTAATTTCTGCCACACAAATGTTTTGTCCAAGTTTCCCGTTTTTGGGTATACTACAACTATTTAAAACTGTAATGACTCATACGCGTGATCAACACGTGATCAGAGCTCGATCCCGGCTTCCTTCCAGTACAGCCGTATAGCGTACGACATATGTCGTTTCTGTGGCTTTGCGGTGGTCAACAGCACAGACAGAGATGGAAATAATGGCTGATTGTTCTCCGCCGGTAGAACCAATGAAATCAAAGACCGGCAGACTCATAGGCGTCGGCAACGCATTGGAACGTGTTTCGTTGAGCGATCGCATATTGTGTGTTTTTATAAGAATTGTTGTGTGATTGTTATTGTTGTGGTTTCTGTGGTTACTGTTTTGGTTATACTTAACCATGGAGAGTACAAATGGCACGAGTGGAAGTACTGAAAGCCAGGGAACAAGTAGACGGCTTCGTAATGCACTGAAGAGGGACGCGAAAGAAATCGTGCTCAACGTGTTCAATTATCTGAACAGAACTATGTCGCAGGGAGATGCACTCGCGCGTTGTGAAAGTATGACAGGCGTTCCAGAGTGGACCATTCGCAGGGTGGTGCATGAAAAGAAGAAAACTGGAGCTACTACTGATCCAAAGTTTAATTTTAAGGGACGAAAGGCCGTTAAATTGGATGACGATAGTTAAGGCGAACCGTACATTCATTCTTCTTTAGGAATGAGGAAAATGAAATTATACCCCAAATGAGCGTCGAGGTAATGAGGAAATCCCTGCACGAAATTAATTTTCGTTACGAAACGCGTAATCGGAAGTCAGTATTGATAGAGAGACCTGAAATAGTCGCCTGGCGTCGAAAATACCTACGCGAAATGATTGAATATAGGCGACAAAGCAGAAAAATCTATTATTTGGACGAGACATGGGTAAATGCAGGTTACACAGTTAAAAAAACCTGGATAGACAAAAACGTAGTGAGTAACCGACAAGCAAGCATTGAAGGTTTGTCAACAGGTCTTCGTGGACCGTCAGGGAAAGGTCAAAGATTGATCGTAACTCATATTGGTAGCGATAGTGGCTTTTTAGAAGAGTGTGACTTGATTTTCGTCTCTAAGAAAGGAGGTGATTACCATGACGAAATGAATGCCAGCTGCTTCGAGAGCTGGTTTCAAGGGGTGCTTCAGCGAGTTGAGCCCAACTCTGTGATCGTCATGGATAATGCTTCCTACCATAGTCGTCGAGCCGAACGTGTACCGACCATGGGATCTCGAAAAAGTGACGTGCAGCAATGGTTGCGCGAAAAAGGAATCCCGTTTGACGATTCATGTGTGAAAGCGGAATTGTATGAAAAAATTAAACAGCACAAACCTGCGAACATTAGTTACGTGATTGATGAGATGGCCCGTCAATGTGGTGTCACTGTGCTGCGGTTACCGCCCTACCACTGTGAACTGAACCCAATAGAGCTCATCTGGGCTCAAGTGAAGGGTTATATTGCGCGCCATAACACAACCTTCAAATTACCAGACGTTAAGGTTTTACTTGAGACTTCCGTACAGCTAGTAACGCCCGAAGCTTGGCAGAATGCTATCCGTCATATTGTGAAGGAAGAAACAAAAATCTGGCAGCTTGACCACCACATTGACACCATCATAGAGATAGTTATAGTCAATTTCAACGAGGAAAGCGATAGCGACAGTTTATTACTGTCAGATGTAAGTGGAAGCGACGATGAATAAAGGTAATTCCCAAATTTTTGACTTACAATATGTTTCAAACCACTTTTTATTAAGCATGTGACAAATCTAGTTCACCCATGTTAAACATTCATACCCCGTCTATGAACAGCCGACTACTGGTAGTTAAGTGATGTTCACGTGAACATCGATGAGTCATTACAGTTTTAGATAGTTATAGTATAGTGTACACTATTTAATTGTATAAGTAACTGTGACATATTTAATGTCACTAAATCTCGCGTCATCGAACTTTACCTTGATTAAGTTGTATTGATTGTTGATCATTTACTTAATGTTGTTATTTTTATCTACTCGTAAGTATCTCTTTACTGTGCTTTATTGATGTTTATCGATATTTCCTGCAATTTCCTGTTGGAAATAAACTTACTATTATTATTATTATACCACTGGGCCACTTTAGCTTAACTGAACGTGCTCATTGACTTTCATCGACAAGTTTCTTACGGTCTAGTAGCTACTAAGGAGCTACATTCAGAACCACCTAAGATGGGCAGCGATTGGGTTTCAGGTAACGTATTATTCTGGGGCAAATGACAGCCATGTATTAAACAAGATCTTTGAAAAATAACGCATTCACTTGAATATTCATAAGTCATATCCCATATACTGCGGTAAATTACAGATAGTCAGGAGTCAGTTTTAGAACTTACTGCGCGTTCGCTGGGTATCTGAGTTTATATACTAAGTGACATATAAATCCGAACACCCAGTTTAAATGGTTTTATTTTAATAAAATTTTGTATAAGTACTTAATGAAGCATAATAAATAAATGATAAAAATTTCAAAATGATTGCACTGCTTTAAAGCCCTTTGACCTTTAATAATGATGTGCTACGCATTCTCCAACGCGCCTAGGCATGCTTCTGATCAGGTGGTCAATGTCCTCCTGTGGTATCTCATTCCAGGCAACCACCAACTCCTCTCGAAGTGCTTCTAGAGTCTGAGGAGGACGTTGCAAATTGAGCAATCTCCTACTTATCATATCCCACACGTGCTCAATTGGGGATAAGTCGAAAGATCTTGGTGGCCATGGTAACAATGTGACATCGTTATGTTGAAAGAAGTCTATTGTGACTCTTGCAACATGTGGTCGGGTATTATCTTGTTGGAAAGTTGGATCTGCCAGCGTGTCAAGATAGGGTAAAAGATGGGGTTCTAGAACTTCGTGGATATAACGCTGCGCGTTCATGTTACCTCTGATGAAGATTAAAGGTGACCTGGAACCATAAGCTATAGCACCCCAAACCATAACGCCAACAGTGTGATGAACATGTCTTTCAACAAAAAACTGTGGATTCCTCCTTTCACCACGTCGCCTTCTAACCCTGGCACGACCATCGTGCATGCCTAAACAAAATCGAGACTCGTCACTAAAGACAATACTGTTCCATTCCTGATCCCAGAGCGACCGTTGTCTGCTCCACTCAAGGCGATTTCGTCGGTGTTCTCGAGTTAAAGGGAGGACCCAGTGTGGCCGGTATGAAAACAAGCCAAAACTTCTCATTCGTCGGTAAACACTTCGCATGCCAATAGGTCTTCCGTGTTCTGCAAACCATTCATTTGCAATGGACCTGGTAGTGGAGAAACGGTCTCTTAAGGCCAATAATCTTAGGCGGCGATCTTCACGGTCTGTTGTTCTACGGTGGCGTCCAGTGCCCCTTGCTCTTTGTGTACGGCCTTCTCGAAGCCGTGCCTGACAACACCTAACAACAGTGTCTACACTTCTTTGCACTCGAACTGCAATTACCCGAAAAGAAAGTCCAGCCATACGGCCCCTATCAAACTCACTAAGTTGACGAAATCGTACAGGTCTCCGTACTCTAGGCATCGTAGCCGATCGTAAAGGATGTCAAGAACCACAATCCGCCAACGTTGATTCTTTACTGCGGCTAAAATATTCATTTTTAGAGCGTTAGTGAATTAAAAAAAGCAGTATAAAAACCGGAATGTCCAACTGATAAGGCCGACAATTTTTTCACTTGTTATTTACAGTAAGATAAATACATTCACCAACTTTTATTAAAATAAAACCATTTAAACTGGGTGTCCGGATTTATATGTCACTTAGTATAGTATATAACTCAGCCTCTTGATCCTGCAGGTATAATTTTGTTTGATGAGATTTAATGTATTCGAATTATAAATAACAGAATATATTACAGCAGGGTTGGCTTATTTGCCCTACAGATGCAGGCGGTCGGATCTAAGGCTATTTGGAAAGTGTTTATATGGCGACTCTGCGGAAGCACAGCGTTGCCAGGTGGATATTATATCGCCGAAAAATTTACCAATTAAAAATCCCACGAATTTGAGGTAAAACATTCCAACATGGCAATACTGTCAAAGCACCAGTGGTACTCCAGGCGTTAAGCTTAAGGATTACTTTTTATATCACGAACAGCATTGCCGTAGTTTCTCCTGGTGTATAGGCTCTGCGATTTAGTATATCGTCAGTTAGTTGTCAAATTGTAAGTTTGGTTGCTAGTCAGACAGTTGTTGGTTTGGCTTACATCTAGATCTTTCCATACGTTTCGCGAAGTTTATAGAAATCTCAAGTTTTCATTAAAGTGATCTTCACATGTTAGTATTATATATGACGGAGTATGGAGTTGTAGTAAGCTGGGGTTAAGGATGTTTTGATAGATAAGGCGGTCCGTTAAAATACCATTTAGTTGATGGACTGTTATTTGATCTAAGTCGGTATTATTGGCTGTTTGTTAAAGATTAAACGCTTTCGTAACGATGCTTAATACTTTTTTGGAAGTATTCTTGCCCCTCCTTATATACGTCACTACTCTCGATATCGATGGTACTTTGGTATTGACAGAGGGAAGTCCATGCAGTTTACCTGAAGGTATCTAGATAGTAACTCCAGTATTCCGTCATATCAGCTGTGAAATGTCCTTTGATGTGCTTGACCAGAATCCAGAAAACCCTTTTTGGCCCGCAGGGTTAAGAAGTACTGTCCTGGCCTCGAACACTGCTGACATGTTTCGGGTATTGCCGCCTCGACTGCACTATCCATGTTCGATGCTGTTCTGATGAGGCATGTTCGACTGATCGATGACTTTTCTCTAACGGACAGTCCAGGAACCCCTTCGCACCGGAGGACCGTCGGCGATCTAGCTCTCTTCTACCGCTATGCCGATGGGCCTTGCACCTTAGAGATTTTGTCTGACAGTCAGACTCGCATGACTTCGGCCTCGCATTCTAAATGTGTCGAATTTCGTACACCCAGAACTGGCCGATAGGACCGCTCCTTTATTGCTAGAGTATCGAGCTCTACTAATCTTAGTCAGTCGCGATACTATGGCATTTAGGCTTCTGCCTGCGCGGTTGCGTCGGTGTGAAAACAAGTAGGATTCAAGATACTACCTATAATAGCTGCACTATTTATTCCAGGGCTGTGGGCTTACAGTAAATCATACGAGAAAGAAAGTTTCCTTTGCAGTTTTATATCTTTTTATATTTGGAATACGTCGATAAAGTGAACCGTTTCATTCTTTACGAGAGAGACGATTTAACAACCGATATTCGGAGGCATAGTTTTTTGCTCTGCCGTTTATTTCTGCGGAGGTATATAACTTGTCATAGAGCTTCGGTACACATAATAAAATATATTTCAGACGATCTAGATCTTAGCAGTTCCACATACTGTGTCGGGCTGATAGACTTTGGGGGGATCTTGACAGCGGATGGCAGGATAACGAATATTGCCAAAGGCCCCGTGTTACGTAGCCTAAAAAATGACACTATGTTGATTCCTAGTGACATTATGTATATTATTCCCTGGCCGTGTAGTATCTCCTATAAAATGTCATCGTTGAACTAGTTGAATTCATTCCATGCTCACTTCTAATAGACGAGGAGGAAGTACTCGTAGACCACACTAGCGGCTAACCACTGCGAAAGGTGCCATTTTTTCGACATTATATAGGTTTTACGCAATAATCCTGAGGGTTTCCTTTTTACAAGCTTCTTTTAACTTGATCTGTTTCTTAGTGAAATCAACTGCAGCCACTTTGAATCCAGTATGGCGCATTTGACAAAATGGCAATTCATCATAAGCTAATAAGAATACTATTGTCCCTTCAATATTTGCGAGGAAATAACGTTCGTTTGCTGCTATTGGATCATATCAGCAGAACCGAGACGATGTAAACTGGTCGTGAATAACGAAATAATAGAACAAGTGATGGAAACGGAAAACTTGGGAATCAAACTGTCAAGCTATGGAAAAGTGGAAGAAGAAGTACAAAAACAAGTGAAGATGGCGAACAGAGCAGCAGGATGTCTCGACAATACAATCTGGAGAAACAAATAACTCACAACGGAAACGAAAACTAGGATATATAAATCAACAATAAGACCGATAATGACGTACACAGCGGAAACAGGAGCAGATACGGCGAAAACACAAATATTATTGGAAACAGCAGAAATGAAAGTCTTACGAAAAATAACAAACCAAATTCTAAGAGATAGAGTAAGAGGTGAGGAAATATGAGCGAGATGTATACTAAGTGACATATAAATCCGAACACCCAGTTTAAATGGTTTTATTTTAATAAAAGTTGTTGAATGTATTTATCTTTCTGTAAATAACAAGTGAAAAAATTTTCAGCCTTATCAGTTGGACATTCCGGTTTTTATACTGCTTTTTATTAATTCACTTACGCTCTAAAAATGAATATTTCAGCCGCAGTAAAGAATCAACGTTGGCGGATTTTGGTTCTTGACATCCTTTACGATCGGTTACGATGCCTAGAGTACTGAGACCTGTACGATTTCGTCAACTTAGTGAGTTTGATAGGGTCCGTATAGTGGGACTTCGGGAAGCTGGACTTTCTTTTCGGGCAATTGCAGTTAGAGTGCAAAGAAGTGTAGACACTGTGGTTAGGTGTTGTCAGGCATGGCTTCAAGAAGGCTGTACGCAACGAGGAAGGGGCACTGGACGCCGCTGTAGAACAACAGACCGTGAAGATCGCCGCCTAAGATTATTGGCCTTAAGGGACCGTTTCTCCACTACCAGGTCCATTGCAAATGAATGGTTTGCAGAACACGGAAGACCTATTGGCATGCGAAGTGTTTACCGATGAATGAGAAGTTTTGGCTTGTTTTCATACCGGCCACACTGGGTCCTCCTTTTAACTCGAGAACACCGACGTAATCGCCTTGAGTGGTGCAGACAACGGTCACTCTGGGATCAGGAATGGAACAGTATTGTCTTTAGTGACGAGTCTCGATTTTGTTTAGGCATGCACGATGGTCGTGCCAGGGTTAGAAGGCGACGTGGTGAAAGGAGGAATCCACAGTTGTTTGTTGAAAGACATGTTCATCACACTGTTGAAGTTATGGTTTGGGGTGCTATAGCTTATGGTTCCAGGTCACCTTTAATCTTCATCAGAGTGGGATATGATGGGTAGGAGATTGCTCAATTTGCAACGTCCTCCTCAGACTCTAGAAGCACTTCGAGAGGAGTTGATGGTTGCCTGGAATGAGATACCACAGGAGGACATTGACCACCTGATCGGAAGCATGCCTAGGCGCGTTGGAGAATGCGTGGCAAATCAGGGTGCATCCACACATTATTCAAGGTCAAAGGGCATTAAAGCAGTGCAATTATTTTGAAATTTTTATCATTTACTTATTATGCTTCATTAAGTACTTATACAAAATTTTATTAAAATAAAACTATTTAGACTGGGTGTTCGGATTTATATGTCACTTAGTATAGTATAGAGGAAATAAACCTGTGGACCAAAAGAAGAAAAATACAATTGAATCAGCACATAAAAAGAATGACAGAAAATAGAACAGTACGAATAGCAAGAGACAAATCGCCAAATGGAAGAAGATCAATGGGACGATCGAGAAAGCGATGGTCAGAAAACATCAATTGAAGCTAAAAATCGACGTAAAGCAGGCATGTGCCTATTAATAAAGTAGGAAGAAGAAGAAGGATCATAAGATTGAAATATATCTCTAGGAGTATTGGTGGAGCAAACGAAGCTTCTAAAGGTACAATCATAATGATAATATTTAATTTTTTTCTGACAACTTCTGACAGATTCAAAAAATATGCATGTGGTAATGTAATACCTGCAGGGCATTTCGAACACTAAAGATGAACGAGAAGGTAAAAATAATAATGTAGCCGAATTCTCCATTCAAAACGAACCGGTTGCTAGCAATACCCTGATCCAAAAAGATAAATATCTAAAACAACTAATACAAGAAAAAGAGAAACTGATACATTAACTCGTAAAAGAAAGTAAAAGACTTACTTAATAGTCTAAATCAATCTCCTTAAGCATTATTTTACCAGATTCTATCGTAAATAGATAAATAATATTAGCACATTTTCCCGAAATAATTATAAAGTCTGGTTTCATAAGTGCAAGTTGTTCAAGGGCGTATTTAAAAAATGGACACAGGTGTGTAGCGGTAGGGGTGGAATATGTTTTCATGCACAACATACCACACTTGTCATTGGGATAATCCAAGCCGTCGAGTCACAGCGCGAGTAGAGAGAGTAGGATCTCTTTGGAAAATATTTGATATTTCTTCTTCTTCTTCCACATCATGTCGAGGCCTACATCACCTGAAATAAAATGAAAAAAGAAATAACAACAGTTTTTTGGAGGAAATTGTTACCTAATAAACATAGCTAACTATGACTTAGAGTTGGCAAAATATTATTTAGAGAAAACGATACACAACATGTGGATGCTTCCATCTTCAGAGCCGTGTAGATGCTCGTGTTAAAATTAAATGAATAAAATTTTAATTAAGAAGTTCAATCAACTGTATCAAAACAACTATGTTACAGTATCATCAGTTCAGCCCACAGACCTCCAAGGCTCTACATAGGCCTTACTGAATGACTGATTATGATAAGTTAATAATTATCAATGATGCAAACTTACCTTGATACCTTACGATGGTACCGCGCTCTAGAACCCGACGGAACGTGAGCCTAAATTCGCAGGCGTCAGGTAGGGGACGATTAGGAAACATTTCCCCATACTCACGACGAGCTTCTTCAGCATTGCCTCTGGGATCTCCATAGTAGAAAAGGATATCGGCATATTCTTCGAAACTGAACGGTCGCCTCCTCTGTTCATCAGCCATTGTTTATCGATAGGTAGATCAACGAACAATCAAGTCACACAGCAGCCGAATCGTAAGGAATCACAGGAAATAGGGCACAGTCTAGGTCGTCAGGAAAAGAATCACACGCGGAAGTCCAACAAGAACCAAGTCGTTAGAAATGGGAGGGTGACTATTCTTACTTATCAACCTATTTCGGTGGCAAAGTCTGATGTTCGCGGCTCTACCTGTTTCTTTCACTCATATCTTTGTCATTTCTAAACCGGTTTGTGACTTTGATACCTCATTTCAAAGGTAATGAAACGTAGATATTTTAAAATTGTTTTTCACGAAAAATTTGTAGGTGATTGTTTCTAGTAAATTGAGTTTTTGAGATGAACGAAGAATTTTAAAAAAAAATGAGCTTACTTTGAAGCTTACTACATGAGGTAACGTCAATAATGTAAATTTGAGTATCAATTTTCATATTTTCGAATATTTTTGTTGTAAAACAAAAAAATATCAAATGAAACACCCAATTTTCAAATTTTATGACTTTAATGACGTTAATTTTATAGAAACGTAAAAATTTGTATAATTCGAAAACGGCTTATTTTCGGACAGTAGTTCCTATAGGAAAATCGACTCAGATTGGCTTGTACTATCTCCCCCCACAGGCTCCGCACCTATTTTCCCATCACCCTGTATATCTATAAAAATGTGAGAGAAAGTCTCACATAGCGACCACTGTCGGGTTAGGGTAGGGAGGCGTCCACGCAAACCATATTTCCGACAAAATGGTGCATAACATATTCCGGTATTGTTAATTTCTAAATGATCTTTCACCGAAATGCTCTCGTATGGCAATGGGAACATTCTTTTGGTAATTTCACTTCTCATTACATTAAGCTTCTACGGGAACGCCTCACATTGAAATCATGATTACCACAAGCTTTGTCGTAATCTGACCCGAATTCATATTTTACTGGACATATTTGAGATAAATCCAAATACCGCTAGGGCGTGTGTTGTTAAAGGGGTCACTGGCAGTCAGTATATTATAACTTGTGTGAATTATGGCTTCACGATAGCAATTTCCCGATACATTTAGTATTATGGTAATAATTATTACTCTGAAAGCTATTCGTTGTTGTTTTTAGTTAGAACTAGCAGCTGGCGTATTAGTGTGCTTGTCAGAGTCGAAAAATGGGTTTTATCTGGAATATTCATGGTCGCTATTATACATAAGGGTAACTTTTGTAATTAGTATTTCTCAAATGATGAGCTCTGTGTTTATCAAAGTGGCGTGGTATCCACTTGTACATTCAACTATTAAATTAATTGAACTGTTGCTGTGAAACAAGCAATAGCATTGAAATTACATTGATTCATACAATTATGCCAAGTGAGCGTCTTTTAGTGTACGGTTGTTCGTTATTGTATCTAATATAACGATCTTTCGAATTTCGGCGCAGTCTAAGAAATACACCAAAATGCTTTGGAGATGCTGTTAGTGGACAAATCACCTAGTGAAAACGTGTGGCGAGGCTTGCTCTTCGATAATATTCAAATTCAAATTCAAATTCAAAATATTTATTTCGTCATGAATAAACATCATAAACAAAAGAAATTCTACATATAGATTAATGACGAAAAAGGACAGTCTCTCGATTATAAAACCGATACATTGGACCCTTTAATACAAAGAGTCCATGCGAGAAAGCCCTGAATACCCTAAAAGTCCTTAAACAAAATAAAAAACAATAAAGAGGCAAACGAAGAGGCGGTGAAACACAAAAAAGGCAAAAACGAAGAAAGAACCCCCGGGAGCTGGCAACGGACGCGAAAAACAAATCTATACAACCTGTCAGCGAGTAGGAATGTAAAAACGATATGTTTGCTCACACAAACGCTGCTAAAGTAGCTGGTGATACTGTAACAACGTTTTTGTCAGTTTTGAGAATATTTTTGACGATGAGCTTTTAACTGAAGTTGGTAAATTATTCCATAAGTGAACCGCCACATAGGCAAACGATCGTCGGAAGGAACGCGTTCTATGCCTAGGTACGATAAAATTGAGATTATTTCTGCTTTTCTGAGGACTATGCAAAGGCACAAATCTTTCTCTTAAATAGAGCGGTTGACCTGTTTTTATAACCCTATAGATAAAAGAATACATGTGATATTTTCTGCGATTCGTCATGTTTAATATGTTGTAGTTAGATAGATGGATCTTTATTTCCAACAGGTACAATCACCCAATTACAGGAAATAGTTCAAAAAGAAAACAAGAGCAACACATAATCCTAGTATATAAAAAAACACAATCATATTAATAATACAGCTAGATCAAAAAGCCAAAATATTAAAAAAAAAAAGAATAACTCTAACCGCAAGAAGGTCATTACATGCCATGGGAAATGGCAAGATAACGTTGTTTAAAGTCATTTCTAGATGAAGTATTCACATCACAAGATTCACCTAAAGAATTGAAGTTCTCACACATAACCGTGATTTTCTCGAGATATTTGTTCGAGCTAATTCGCAGTAAAATGTCATTTGGTGACGCAAATTGCGCACAGGTACATGAAAGTTAAGCTTACTTAGTTATTCAGATAAGGAGTGATATGGTTTCGATATGGAATTCCAAACGCAAATCTCATGCAACTATTTTGAACCTTTTGTATGCATTTTTTGGTTCGCGACGATAGCGAATCACCATAGACGACATCTCCATAGTCAAAAAGTGATAAAATTAAGGTATTACACAAATAATATTTTTGTTTGGCTGATAAATGTTTTTTTAATTTGTTTAAATTTTTTAGTCGCATGTAAGCTAAATTTGTTCTGTTTTCTATATGGCTGCCGAAGCCAAGCGAGCTATCAAATATAATGCCTAGATTTTTTGTCTCCTGAACTATGGGGATTCTGTCATTGTTAATAGAAATTACTAAATTCTGTTCAAAATGTTCTCTTTCAGTACTGTTTTTATTCATAACCATTACTTGCGATTTTGAGGGGTTTAGTTTAAGATTGTGATGCTTTGCAAATCTGTCAATTCTTTGGAGATCTGAATTTAGTTTTTCTTGTGCAATATGGATTGTGGTTTTATTGACAGGGAGATATATTTGTGAGTCATCTGCATATTGTTTTATCTTTGCGAATTTTACCGAATTGACCATGTCAGATATGTAGATTGAAAATAGCAAAGGAGATAAAATTGAACCTTGAGGAACTCCTCTTTTTATAGGTTTAAAATCGGTTTTGTAAATAGCAGAATCATTTGCTAACATAACACAGTTTGAACGGTTGCTTAAGTATGTTTTTATTAGATTTACGGAGTTCTGCGAAAACCCCTGGTAATGTAACTTAGCTAGTAACATTTCATGATTCAGAGTGTCGAACGCTTTACTAAAATCGAGAAGAACCATGCACGTACTATTTTTTTGTTCTTGATGATGTCTGATATCATCCAAGATATTAACTAATGATGTACTTGTGCTAAAGTTTTTCCTAAAAGCGGATTGACTATCGGGTATGATATCGTTGGTGTCACAAAAAAATCTAATTTGATTATAAATATGCCTTTCTAAAATTTTGGATGTAGCGGGTAATATGCTAATAGGCCTCAAGTCTGTAAATTCTTTAGGTTCTGCTATTTTTGGTAAGGGTTTAACAATAGCTTTCTTCCATATTTCTGGAAATAGTCCCCCCAAAATACATGTGTTGATTATATTCAGCAAGGCATTCGTATAAAATGGGATACATAACTTTAGGTCTCTCATAGAGAAACCATTCTCTCCAATGGCATTTGATGAGATATTAGTTACAATTTTGATTAGACTGGCCCTGTCTAACAGCTGGAAGCTAAGAGAATCATTAATGTTTACATTGTTTTTGTAAAAATTGATTAATTCTTGGGAAGCAGTGTCTGGTAAATTGTCGGTCTGCTGGAAGTAATTGTGTATGTCATTTACATTTTGTAAGTGTTCGGGTATAGTTGAGTGAGTTTTCTTGCATGTTATGTTGAGCTTTTTGGTAGTGTCCCAAAATTCCTTACCTTTCTTTGTTGAGAGTAAGTTACAGAATGTATTTTTTTCTCGGATAATTGCATGCTTTGTATAGTTCCTTAGTTGTTTATAATATTCAAAATGAGCCTGTGATTTTGATTTTTGAAATTTTTTATGAGCTTTATCTCTTAGTCTGATTAAAATTCTTATATTTTGAGTTATCCAGGGTACATAAGGTTTTTCGGTTATTTGTTTTGTTTTTATCGGAGCATGTTTATTCAAAACAGTTACTATATTTTTATTAAAGACTTCTATTTTGTGGTCGATTTGGTTTATATAGTAAATATCCTCCCACTCAAGTAGAAACCCTTAATTTAAGAAGGATTCTCTATCTATATTATTGTAGTCTCTATATTAATAGTCTTTTGTGATTTATTTATTTTTGACTTTCGAAAGGCTGAGTAAATTAAGTTATGATCTGAGAGATTTTGAGAAACTGCCCATGATTTAGAATCGATAGAGATAAGATCCTCACTAGCACAGATTATATCAATGAGGCTAGCCTCTCTTGTGACAAAATTGAATCTTGTTGGCTCACTGATCCTTTGTGATAAGTTAAAACTATGAATTATATTTTTGAGGCGATTTGCGTATGCAGAATTATTTAAAATATTAATATTTAGATCTCCTATCAGTAATAAATAATCATATTTGACACTGACAAAACCGAGAAAATTTTCTAAGGAGTCTAAGAAATAAGTGACACTCTCAGAAGGCGAACGATAACTATTAACTAAAAGATAAGTTTTTCCACCTATCTTAAATTCTATACCTTTGAATATTTCAACCCGTTTTTTATGTATAAAGCTACACCTCCTCCTCGACCCTGCCTATCATTCCTTATAAATTTGTACCCAGGCAAGCAAAAACTCTCACTTCTTAAAGTTGGATTGAGCCATGTTTCAGAAACTCCAAAAATATCAAAATTCTATTCTGTCATATAATTACAGAACTTGTCCAATCAAGAATTTATGGATCTGATATTTAGATGTCCGACTGTGAAATAGTTTTGATGTGGACTATCAAATATTGATTCATCATTAACACTCTCCACTCGCTGACCCATGTTATCATTATCCATTATCCCTTATTTCCTCACTATTGCCAGTCCCCGAAGACCAATCCCCGTCATCCCCATGCCCCCGCGTCAACCTATAACCTCTATGTAACACTATTACAATTTTGTTCTTATTTAATTTTGTAAACGAGACTAAACCTAACAACCTAAAAATAATTGCCATTCTTAAGTATACATGCGTACTTGCATACATACCCTCACAGCAATGCGTTATCTGTGGCATTAGCAGGTCCAGAGACACAATTTATGTTTTTCCCAAAAATTAACAGAATTAAGTCCATAACTTGCTGCGAAAAATAAAAACTGAAACCACTGCCACCTCTTTTGAGGTTTTTCCAAAAAACAACGAGTATACAAAGGAAACAGAAATTCATTATTTGTTCTCTTAATTTAATTATTCTTGATATGTATTTAGAAATTAGGCATTTTTATTTTATTAAGTGCCCATAAAATTACTGTAAATTGGCAAAGTATATGTGTATGGACTAATAAATTCGTTTAAAATGATTGCATAACAACATTGTGATTCGTATTAATTATTATTAAACAATTATTTCTTATTTGTTTAACCTAAAAGTGTAAGAAGAAAAATAATAATAAGCGAAAAGACGAGTACTGATGAAGCCACATTCAAAGTAGTTAATACTAATACATTTTTTACTACTAGAATTAACGTCTAACACTGCCTACTTTGAAAACATCTACAGTAATGTTACCTTCATGTTGGAATGCTGCAGCATCCGTCCCCCCACATACCTCACTACACTGCATTGTTTATTAAAAACCTTACAAAAAAAACCTCTTAAACATTAATTTTGTGTAGGTCCTCATCACTGGCGATTCGATGAACTTGATTGTTTTGTTTTACGTAAATATTTCCTCTTAGAATCCACGCATTGTTTTTCGTAAACAAATCAATACATCTTTTGAATAACTTCAGTCGCGATTTAGTCAGATCATATTTTATACGAATTCCGGTGTTTTTCAACAGTTTCCGTTTTTTCAAAACCGATGCCCGTGAATCGCTGGAGGTGAACCGTACCAGCACGGCCGACGTACTGTTATTTGAGTTTTTGTTTGGTATGCGATGGTATTTGACTATATCTTTTTCTTGTATGTTTACTTTCAGTTTGTTTTGAAACAGATCCACTATAACATTGCCCAATCTTCTGCTTCCTCTTCCTTCAGCCCAAATATTCTGACATTTTGGGATCTCTCCATTTGCTCTTGATCGTCCATTTTCATGATAAGACGTCTATTATCCCTTTCCAAATTCTCGACCCTGTCACAAAGAGTCTGTTATTTTCCTCCTCGTTCCTGTTAAGTTTTTCTTCAAACTGCTTTTCTACCAGTTGTACGACTTTACTCACTATTTCTTGTAAAAATTTTTCGTTGAAGGTATTGATGATCGTTGACTTGATTTCGCGCATATCGGTTGTCGATAACCCCATAATGGCGACGAACTAGTTACTATTGACAGTTCTCAGGAATAATGAAGATTTTCACTGTTTCAGTAGTTTCAGGCACTTATTTCTTCACAGTTTTTGTATGTATGTATACATTTCACTTCCAACGTAAGCTTTAATGATGAAAAGAGTACAATAATCGTGATTTGAAACAAGTTGTTGAACATTTTTCAGATGGTGCATAGGTAGATACATATTCTATTATCCCTAATCTGATTCTGTAAGCATCTTTATATCAAAATTCATGTCCTAAGTGCCTGAGAAAATCATAAGTTTGAGTATCTAAAACTAACCGTCAGCTGTAATCTGAACATCTGAAATTATATGCCCGCCCTTTGCACCCCACCGCACATAGAGAGTTGATTTTTTCCCCAGTAGCCTAATGGAAAGGCTCCTTTTAATAACAAAAAAAGTACAAAAAGGTTGATCAATAAACGCATTTACTTTCGTTGTAATGTAAATTCTTATCAGATTACATTTAGCAATATTTATTTATGTTTTTTTTAGGTCACAGTAAGATGACTCGGTTTTATTCATCGTCACACAACTGAAGTCACAAGTGGGTAAAGGTGTCATGTATTAGTTTTTAAAAATAGCTTTCTTAACACTAAGTTAACCTGAAGAAGTAATTCTTTCATTCTCTGATTAATTTGTTGCAACAACGAGGTAATAACAAATAAAGTAAAAAGTTCCAATAAAACAAGGTTGTAAGCAATTTTCTCCATATAATGATTTTGACCTTTATCGACTTGTATCTTCAGCTGCCTGCTTGAAAAATAAGCACCACCCGACACTCTTTGGACTTCAGAATCATTGGACCAGCTTAGATTTTTATAAAAAAAAAATTCAAAGAACTGCAATGAAAACAAAAACCTAACATGTCTTGATTTGGAAATTTATTGTGATTTTATAACGTGTCAGAGCAAATATTCGTCACATGGTTAGAGGTCAGTGTCTTGCGAATAGAGGTGGTGTTCAAAAATTTTATCTCCCAGTAGTTTAGCTGGGTTATTTTGAAACTGATTTTTGTACGGTATTTTCATCGTTTTTCAGGCGACCCACTGTAGACAGAAGAAAATTGCCAATCACATCGTGTTACACGTTACCGTATTGCAATGACAAGATGCAGGATCCGTCAAATACTTTACATGTATACAGAGTGTGAAACATAAGACATACCTGTATCAATATGTAACATTCGCGGCTCCTCCTGACGTGTTTTGTTTAGGTATTCCTATTCAATAATTTCGGTATATTATTAGGGGTTCTCGTCATAAGATGTAAGCAGCCTGCGTACGATTTCTTTTCCATATACCTCACGTAACTTCCAAGGCTTAACGACAGTTGGAGGTATTTTTTCATTAATTTTGGGGCATACTACAAAATAAGGGTGTATTTCTGTTGCATAGCCCGCGATCGAATATGACGGAAGCTATTCATTGGTTCTTTTTTTTATACTCCAACTACCACTAAGGCCTAAGGCCTAAACACCCAATGGGTTCCGTGGGGCTATAGCGGGATACAGGGGAAATGAGGAGGGGGTTCATTCAGGTATCCAACTAAATAGCTTAGAAACTGAGTTAATTTCTAATTTGGTAGCTTAGGGTTCTGTTAGGTCTCAAGTCTCATAAGATTCATCCTGCAGACACTTCTCTAACCATATTCCTTTATAAAATGGCTGAATATTTTTTTTAAAATGCTTGTCATAAAAATAGGAACAGTGAGTAAAAATGTTTCCTGTAATAGTCCATTTAAATGAGGATTGGACTTTAAGAGAGGTAGAGATTGTATACAAAAGTAGACACAAATGTACGGATACGGGTGTAACCTAAGGAAACGAAGATAGAGAGAAACAAAACTACTCACGAAGTCACCAACAATAGTCAACCTACACCTTTGCAGTTACATATACTAAGTGACATATGAATCCGAACACCCAGTTTAAATGATTTTATTTTAATAAAATTTTGTATAAGTACTTAATGAAGCATAATAAGTAAATGATAAAAAATTTCAAAATGATTGCACTGCTTTAAAGCCCTTTGACCTTTAATACTGTGTGGATGCACCCTGATGTGCTACGCATTCTCTCTCTGCAGTTGCCCGAAAAGAAAGTCCAGCTTCCCGAAGTCCCACTATACGGCCCCTCTCAAACTCACTAAGTTGACGAAATCGTACAGGTCTCCGTACTCTAGGCATCGTAACCGATCGTAAAGGATGTCAAGAACCAAAATCCGCCAACGTTGATTCTTTACTGCGGCTGAAATATTCATTTTTAGAGCGTTAGTGAATTAAAAAAAAAGCAGTATAAAAACCGGAATGTCCAACTGATAAGGCTAAAAATTTTTTCACTTGTTACTTACAGTAAGATAAATGCATTCACCAACTTTTATTAAAATAAAACCATTTAAACTGGGTGTTCTGATTTATATGTCACTTAGTATATGTACATTCATTTCGGGTTTGATCAAACCAACAAGCAGAAATACGTATTGCTCGGGTTACCTGTCCTACTTTCTGCTCGAATCTACGTTTCTTTTTTTCGCTGATTTTGCCGTTTATTTTTCTATTTGGGATCATAGGATGCTATTTTTACTTCCCACAACTAACCCTAAGCAGTGATTCTTTCATTCTGTGATTGCTTTGTTGCAAAAAAAAAAGATAATAACGAACAATGAAACCAAATATTTAAAATTTCAAACAAGTGAAAAGCTCAAATAAAAAATGTTTATAGTCATTTTTTTACAATTATTTTGTTACATGATACCTTTATTAACTGTCTTCAAATTTCACAGATGCGACACGCGATCGGTTGGGAACGACTCTATGTTATAGTACTGTGAATTTTGCTTAGGCCATGGTCGACTGGTGTGGTTCAGCAGCGTTGCCAGATGGTCGATACTTAGGGTAGGGAACAAACTAACTTTCGCGTTATCAAGTGGGTGGAGACCTATTTACCTGTTCGGCTAACTTGATCCAATTCTTTGTTATACATGTTTGTAGCTAGCTCCTAATCCGTCATGAACTGATGACAGCGATGCGCGGAAAGTGCAGAGTCAACCTAATTGACGCCATTTCCCTATTACATACGAGTGATGTCTCTTAAGTTTTGCATATAGAAACGTAGTAGGCCGCGCGGATCGAACGTCAGTACTTAATCTGGACCTCACTCTTTAGTAAACTTAAATTCAAAGTTCACAACAATGTGTGCAGTGTTCTCACTACAGTGAATTTTTAAGTGTCACCGAGTCATTAGAAAAATGGAACTCAACCGAGAACATTTTTGCGCCATAAAAAAACGGCAGTCACCTTGGAAAACGTCGATGCTGTGCGCAAACTCATCATTGAAGATAGACATGTGACATGTCGCGAGATTTAGGCATCCTTGAAGATCTCAAAGACCTCAGTTCAAAAAATTTTACATGAAGAATTAGGAGAAAGAAAATTAGTTTCTCGTTGGATACCCCACCTGTTGACTGAAAAGCCGAAAGCAGCCAGGATTAATTGGTGTCAAAAAACGCTTGACCGTATCAATTCCGGAATCTCAGAAAACGTATTCAGCATTGTTAGTGGCGACGAGTCGTGGATTTACTGTTATGAACCAGAAAATAAACGACAGTCGGCTGTTTGGGTGTTCCAAGGTGAAGAAAAGCCAACAAAAGTCATCCTTTCTCGAAGTGTTTCGAAAAAGATGGTCGCAACATTTGTGTCAAACGCGGGCCATCTGCCAGCAAACGAGTGGAATAAGTGCTTCGAAAATTGGTTCGAGCGCATGCAGATGTGTATTAATCTTCATGGAGAATATATCGAAAAACAATAAAGTCATTTAAAACTATCTACCGTGTTGTTTTATTTCCATATGCAAAACTTAAAGGACATCCCTCGTAAAAACAATCAAACCAACAGTAATCAGCTAATTAAGCGTAATTGAATAAGGCCATTCCATGCCTGAGCCAAAGTTTAGAACTCTGTTAGAGCAGTTTTACCTTGAATTTTTGAGTGTGTCCGGCAATTCGCCACGCTAACGTGACTCCCTGGGGCAATTCTCTGGAAACATACCTCTTCCGGAGTATACAACTTTCCACGCCACTAAAACTTCCGGCACCGGCGATACATCTAGAGGTAACTGTGCACACAGTGGCTGCTGCACAAAATTAGAAAATTCCATTATAAAGTTCCATGTATGGTGGAAGTAAACAAAAAGGAGATTCATACGTCAATTTGGTAAAGGTTAGGAAATGAATGGGGCTCATCCATCACTTAACAGACTTTCTGTAAAATGTACACTTGCCTACAAAGATTTATCACCTGATCGCTCCACGGCGTTGGATGCGGTGTGTGTGTACTCCTTTTTCCTTTCCAGAAAGTTTGATTGGCTTGCTTGATATACATGATGTATAGTGTAAACATTGCGGGCTTATTTTCTATATACAGGTATGAGGCGATCCATGAATAGCAATAAGACAGGTACACTAGATGCAGGAACATAGGCACAGGGGGTGAGGGGGCGACCCACCTCCCCACTTTCCTCAAAATCTGCAGGATTGGCAAAAATTAGCCATTTCGAACGTAATGGTAATGACAGTAATAACACCGTATATTGCACTGTTCTAAATTATTTTCTTAACTGGATAAAAAGGCTGATGTTAAGCATCTTAGTGTCATTTGTTCTGACTTGTTGAACTGCAAAAAATTAGAATGACTACATATTCCAGTTGGTCCAACATCCTGCCAACAATAGAGCAAATATTTCCATTATAGATCCCGTAAAATGAAGGAATTTTTGAGGTTCTCATAGGAATAATGAATATTTAAATTTTTCACACATTTTTTCTGGTGTGTCATTGCCATCATTATGTTCATAATCAAAATAAATTCCGCATTTGACGTACATCTGTCATCTGTCCACCACGTCACATTTCCGGTTTCATTCAGTGTCACCACGTGCCTCAAATATACGATGTTGGGAAATAATTTGCTGTTTCCCCAAAATGTGGAGTTAGTTTTTTAATAACTTGATTACGTTATACAATTTTTAATTTGTTCGGCTTTATTAATATATTTTTTTGTAAGACCTAGCTGCGTGTTCCGTCGTTAGCAGCAAACCGGTCTTTTGGTTTTATAATTGCAACAACTGCTCTCGTCCACGCTTTCGCTTTAAAATACCATTTAGCTGCAACCTCACAGACGAGTAAGTGATTTTAAAATTTAAATCTGTCCTAAATTGGTTGCTACTCTCATATTTAAGTTTTAGCTTCCGAAGATGACAACATAGTTTGTCGAAAGCTCGAGATTACCATCGAGAGAGTTCACTGAGGTTTTGCCAATTCTCAATAAACAATTTAATTGTATTTTTTTGCCCAACTGGTCGTTGGCAATGGCAGTGACTACTGCTCCCATTATACAGGGTGATTTTGAAGTTGAGTCATTAATTTTCAGATAATGATTGTAGAAGGAAGATAAACCAAAATATGTGTGTAAAAATAAAAAAAAATTTAAAAAAAATGTTTACCTTGTTTTATAAAGTATCCTCCCGACAAGAATTTCAGTGCGGACCTGTATTTGATCGTGAGGTCTTGGAGCACCGGCATGCCGTCCCCTGTGAGGTCTTAAGTCACCTGATTCACGAGCCCGTTGTACTACATTAACAAAGGCACGAGGGGTTGGTTGCACTCGATTGGGAAACCGATCCGCATAAACATGTGCTATTTTTGATTTCGTTTGAGCCACGCAACAGACACCACTATTCACTCACGCGTTACCGACTGACACTGACTGTATACAACTGAATAAAATAATTGTAAAAACATCGTTCCAAATTCTTTCGCTTTTTTGTTTCCGATGCGATGATCCGATAAGGCGGATTATATCCGTTGTTGCCAAACAGGAGCACATAATATTATTATTGAGACAGGGCGGTACTCAAACTTCCAAAGGGCTATAACTTTGTTACTTTAATTTTACCAGAAAAATGGTAAATGAAAAAAACATTTCTTTTGATCAGATCTACTCACTGTTAAAATAAATGACTCAACTTCGAGTTCACCCTGTATATTTCTGATGTGAGAAAATTATCATTTTCTTAGGGAAAATCAAACACTTCATAACTTGTATCACATGTATTCACTCCAGCATCTGTTACAAGACTCACTATGACTAACCACCTTTATATAGAGAGAGAGAGAAAATGATCATGCCGAGAATGGTATATAACAAAAAGTAGGACAATAATGGGCAAAATCTGTAAAAAAGTGTAAAGTGAATTCGATAGGATAGGTAACCCGAGCGATACGTGTTTCTGCTGGTTGGCTCCATCAGGCCCGAAATGTATGCTGATATCCAACTACAAACACTGTAGTATATATATAACAAGAAATAGGAAAATAATGGGCAAAAACTGCAAAAAGAACGAAAGTGGATTTGGGTTACCTATCATAATTATTTTCTGCTCGAGTCCCTCTCCATCTAGTTTCTTCAGGTTACACCCGTATCCGGATGTATGGGAATGTGTATCTACTTTTGTAGTTACATGTGTGTATTCATTTCGGACCTGATGAAGCCAACCAGCAGAAATACGTATCGCTCGGGTTACCTATCCTAGTTTCTGCTCGAATCCACTTTCCTTCTTTTTGCGGATTTTGCCCATTATTTTCCTCTTTCTTGTTATATACCTTTCTCCGCATATATATATATACATATATATAATTATTGACCAATAACTCTTAGCCCAGGATGTTGTGAATCTGTAAAATATGGATTGTAAATCTGTAAAATTTCCATCTGTCCACCATCCGCGGACAATGATTTAATGCTCGAGGTACATGTTTGTGAATAATTAACAGGTTGAAATACTCGTATATTAAAAAATTCGGGTCTAAAAAATATATCACTCTGGAGAAGTGTTATGAAGTTCTGACGCATACTCAATTATTAAATTTTTATTTACTTTTATATTTGTCAATAATTTCACATTATCATTCAGATATTAGAAACTGCATATTTTAAGCCTAATTGCATTAACTTACTGTGTAAAAAGAGAAGCTAAGTCCAATAAAAAATGGCAAAACGTTGAAGAAAAGTTGGTGAAATGCAGCGTTCTTTCCTAGTTTCTTGCTTCTCGCCACATTTTTAATGCGTAAAGCCTATTTGGCATCGCTTTTCGGTGTTCATGAAACGAATTTATGTCGTAGGCAAATATAAGGATAAATACCAGAAATGTCAATTTCGATCGATTTTTCAGCACATGGCTCTAACTCGATAAACTGTATAAAAACATGTATGTATAACCAATGTACACAATCAAAAAACAACTTCGTTTCACTTTACAATTTTGGCCGAACTCAAAAAAACGTGACGTAAATACCGAAAATGCAGGGCAACCCGACAGCAGCCATGCAATGGAAGTCCAAATTAAACAAAGTGCCATATTTGCATGCTAATAAAAAAGTCATTTTGAACCCAGCATTTGTGTATGTACAGGAAATTTATTGATGCACTTCACTTGAATAATTATCAATTTTCCGCTGCAAAACAGATCCAATTTGTTTTTGTTTGCATGCTGCAAAGCGGAGCTGTATTATTCAGGTCGATTTTTTATATACTGCTGTCAGCTCAAAAATCCAGTTTACAGATACTTTGTTGACTGCCTACATGCCTGCAGGACATGCCATGGATAACTCTATAATCGAGATGGATCAATCGATGTCAAATAAACAGTTTACTATTTAACATTAGGGCCTTTGATTGTAACAAAATTTAAATTTATTGCTCAACGAACAGATAGAGAGCTGAGCCTATATAATGTTTCAACTCTGTCTGATGAATAATTGTAGTTTGTCGCCTCTGGGGCCATCAAGATAAGATGAACTGCAACAACGCATTTCCTTATTGCACGAGTTCTAAGAGTAACTAAAATAGAAATCACGAATGGTCCATCGGATATGTCTGAATCGCCGTTTTGGCCCGAGGGTAAGAAAGTTGCCGATATATGGCTTATGGTAGTGGGTACGAGGGCGGACCCATAAGTAGGTAGCCTACAAAAGAAAAACGAAAATTTTTGAGGAGACGCGATTTATTTCTCGATACACTCGACCCAGCGGTGCTTCAAGTTCCTTAACTCGTCTGAAGAATACGTTTTCTTCCTTTCTCACTCGACTTAAATTTCTGCCCGGCGAGTGACTTTTTCAAGTTTGGAAACAAAAGGAAGTTGCAGGAGTCCAAATCTGGAAAATACGGCAGCTGTGCGTTGTCATGGTGGAAGATCACTTTTTCTTCGGTAAATGATGCTGTTTGCTTTGATCTGCCACGCCTTTTTTTTACAAATAAGAGTAAATGGTGTGGTGACTAGTCATTCCTTGTTTTAAATTAATTAATGAATTAGTAAATTACTATAAATGAAATCTGAGGATCAGTCAAAGCAAAACGGCTGTCAAGTGGCGTACAAATTTATTCCCTATATCAATAAAGCGGTGAGTAGGGGGGGGGGGGGCGTTACACACAAATCCCCGAGTTATTAATAATAATAATAATAATTAACGTCTTTTATTTGTAATATACCTTACAGGAGGCGAGATTTAGATTATATATCTATTCTACCATCTAACCCCCTTAACAATACGAGATGTAAAAAAAAAAAAAATTTTTTTTAAAATTAATAGGCACCTGTATACAATAACGAATAATCCAAGTAAATACATAAGGAAAATATGAGGACACTTATGGATTACAACCGATTTCGCTGCTGATCAAGAAGAACTTCTTTCACTTTTTTTTTTTTTGCTTTTTTTTTTTTTTTTCGGAACTTGTTTTGCCTGACCACCACACAAAAAAAAGAATCTAATAGTAATGATGAAACCTAATTAACTGTATACAGAGAGCCAAATAAAACAAGATATCTAAAAAAAGGATCACAATATATTGTCAAAACAAGCAGCACATCTGCTCCACCACTGGAATGCAAGTTGAAAGAAAGGATATTAAAAACTATCTGGCAATAATAACTAATCCTGCAAAACGTTCACCATGGTACACGTACGAAGGATTTACAAACATAGGTCTTACAAATATTTCATCGCCCAAACCTATACTAATCTGGACAATGGTCCAGTTACAGCTCTAGGCGTAGCTGCAATGTTATCAGCTCTTAAAAACTAAGGTCAAAAATCAGTGGCCAGTAGTGAGCAGTCGCGTAAGGAACGTCACAAGGTAGGGGCTTGCCTCGTTCTCAAAATTTATTGTATAGAAAAGAAACCCTAGAGAGAGAAAAAAACTGTTTAAAAATCAACTCTCTACTCTATGTCTGAGATAGAACTACTCATTTAAAAGACCCAAACTTGGAGAAAAATCCATGTACGGTCTCTTTTACAAGAAAACTACTGTTCTTTCTGCAAGGGCAAGAAAAGATAAAAATTTACCAAAGTGATATACCCTCAGAAAGTTATCCCTTGTTCTAAAATAAGCCATGGCAGCTCAAAATCCAAAATCATGATTGATATAATGCACACAGCCCAAAAGACAGTGACATATAGGCACTACCCTATATTTGAATTCGTAAAATGCCAAACAAAATCAAGAACACACTAAGAATTTCAGTCAACAACAATCAATATATCAATATCTATAAAATACCCAATTAAAATATGTTATCTGTTCATCAGGGTTTTTATAAAGGGGAAGAGATGCCTTCCAACAAAATCGGCTGCGAAACAGCTACAAGGCAGCTACAAAACAAAGCTGGACGAGTGTGAATGGTGGTTCACCACAATGGCTTTCCACTAAAAGGAATCAGATATTAAACAAATTTCTTCAGGACAAGCATTAATGGACATATTCCGATGGTATACGAAAAAGAACTTACCGCTGGAGGTTAAAATCCCATTACAAAATGGACGGGGTGATACCCACCAACACAACTAAATGTAAGGTACAAAATAAAAAAGCACTAGTCCATAAACTGGTGTTTGGGGCGTTAATATCTCAAAATCTGGAGATTCACGAAAAAACGACCGCACACAACCAAAATCACAGCAGAAAGTAAAATGTCGCTAGACCATCTGCGCACGCAACCCCCTAAAAGAAGGTTGCACAAGTGGCCTTGGAGAAGGCACGTTCGACGGAACATCAAATGGAACAGATAAAAGCCGGTAAAGAAGGTATCTTGATAATAAGATAAACATCCATATATGACTAGTACGTGTAAACATCATAAGTTGGTTGCCGATGGCTAGATTAGTCTAGGAATGGGCACTCTATAATCAATAAAGAGAAATTCAAATTGCTGGTAAGTGATCAAAACAGGAAAAAGGAAAGTTCTCCAGATAATCGATGTGGGTCACTCCTTGTGCATCCCAGAAAACGGTTATCACCCTTCCGGCCGATAGGACAGTCTACGCCTTTTTCGGAGCACGTTCTCCGGATTAAGTCAATTGTTTCTACTGTAGAGACTCCTTCGAATTGCGCTTAAACAGCGTCAAACACTGCTTTGAAGTGGTTTCACGGTTGCGTTGTCCAAAGTGAGCAAACGCGGCACACATCGCGCAGACAAATTTTTCGTGCCCAATATGTCATGCAGGACATGCCTACTGTATCAGCTATCTTGAGCACCTTCAATCGACGGTCTGTCGATACGAGATCGTGGATTTCTGTCACGTTATCCTGCGTGGTAGGCGTTTTCATGACACGTGTGCGTTGATCATCAAACACTGACGTGCGACCACGTTGAAACTCGTTAAACCAATTTTCGATAGTCGCCATCAAAAGAAATGAGTCACCGTACACAGAGTCCAAGTGCTCTTTCATTACGCTGCGCGATTTCCCTTGTCACGTGCCAAAATCCGTAACCTTTATTTTCACTATTTTGATCACTTATGAGTAATTTGAATTTCTCTTTATTAATAGTATAGTGCCCATTCCTGGACCAAACCCTTTTTAATGATTTTATTTTGGTAAATTTCATAGCTTACTGGTTGTGTAATTTCTCACGTATTATGTCTGTTATTCTCAGACTCAGTATTGTATTGAAATCTTTTGGACACTGATGTTATAGTGTTATTAACGACTATCCGTGAAATTTCCGCATAAAATATCGTTGGACCCTCGTAGGGTTGACAACCAGCGCACCACCTTGTGACTTTACACATACTAGCAGTATAGGGAGATTTAGTTATATAATAATAATAATAATAACCGTCTTTATTATTGACATAAGACATTGACAAAATGGTAAGTGAACATAAGTAGATCCAGTGTCAATAAAAGGCGAAGTTCAGTTTGATTAGTACACAGTACCAACAACCTGCTCTACCACTTAGCCCAGTATCCTCTACGACATATGACATACGATAAGCCGATAATACATACATGTCACTATAAAAGAGGGACATACCTACACGCTAACAAAAAAAAACAATCATTCATTCATTCATGCGGTGCTACTGTTTTTGCAGCAGTTCCTTTTTAAACATGGCTTTGAAGTTATCTATTCTAGAAAATTTTAGTTCCTTCCGGACTGAGTTGTAGACTTTATATATTTAGTATGTGAAGCTCCGTTTGAAGATTGACGTTCTAAACTTGGGTGGCGAAATAAGACCCTTACTTGTTACGTTAATGTTATGAACGTCAGTCCGGTAGGTTATTTTTTGATAAAGATATTGGGGTGTTCTGACTAAAATTAATTTATGATAAAAAACAGCAGAGTGGAGGAGCCTACGATTTTCCATATTTAACCAACCTGCATCTTTCAATTTGTGAGATATTCTATGTCTCCTCTGTATACCAAATGCAAGGCGCAAGCATGAGTTTTGAACCAGTTGAACTTTACGTCGATACAGGTTAGTTAAGTGTGGGCCGTAAAGCACATCAGCGTAGTTGAGTAAAGATAATACTATAGTATCACAGAGCATGATCTTAAGTTTTAACGAGAGAAATTTCCGGCTACCGTAAATAAATTTCAACGACAAATATGCTCTCTGCATAATTTTGTTGATGTGATACTCAAATCGAAGATTACTATCAATCACAACACCTAAATTTTTTACATTGTCCATTATTTTGAGAGTTACACCATTTATCTCAATTTTAATAAGATTCTCTATAACATTTTTATTTTGTCTAGGTCCAAAAACAATTACGTGAGACTTGGATGGATTTATTAAAAGACAGTGGCGTGTGGCACATTCTACAAAGGAGTTTAGCTCATTATTAATGATCAACGAGAAACGATCCATCAATTGTGGGGGGAAGCTGCAATAGATTTGGGTGTCATCAGCGTATAAATGCACATTACATAGACTAAGGAAGTGCATGAAATTAGATGTATAAATTAGAAATAGTAGTGGTCCAAGTATGGACCCTTGGGGTACGCCGGATTTCAAATTTAAAGATAAAGACTGAACTCCATTTAAAACAACTGTTTGTTTCCGCTTAGTGAAGTAGCACTGAAATAAATCTATAGCGTTTTGAGAAAGACCAATATGATGTGAAATAGCAAGCATTAATTGATGGTTTAATGTGTCAAACGCTCTGCTGAAATCCAGCAGAACAAGAACAGTACACTCGCCACGATCTGTAGCTCTAATTATGTCGTCTGTTACATGAAGTAAAGACGCCGTACAGCTATGATTTTTCCTAAATCCAGACTGTACAATTGGCAGTAATGAAAATTGTGACAAATGATAAGAAAGTTGCTCCTCCATTGCACGCTCAAGTAATTTAGAGAAAAATGGCAAAACACTAATCCCTCTGAGATCTTTAAGATCTGAAGGATTAGGTTTTCTTGGCAGAACACAGACATTTGCTTGCTTCCACAGATCAGGGAACTGATTATGCGTAAAACAAAAATTAATTATATAAGTTAAATAAGGAATAATATGAGGGCAACATAGTTTAATAAAATTTAAATTAAAACCATCGCAACCACGAGCATTAGTTTTAATACGGCAAATTGCTTCATAAACAAATAAATCATTAACTTCTTTGAATTCAAAATTTGAAGAATTCCTCCTAGTATTTCTGTAGAAATTTATTAAGTTAGGAGAAGGCTGTATATTAGGTATACTGTTAACAAAAAAATTATTAAGTTCATTGAAGGAATTTGGAATGGTGTTATCCTTTTGAGAGACTATTCCATTGTTCCTTAACCTTTTCCACATTTCTGTTGAACTGCAACTTTCTAATATGTATGTATAATAAGATTTTTTTCTCTGATGATAGCAGCATTAACTAAATTACGCAAGTCCTGATAATATCGCAAATGAGCATTCAGTCCTGTTCTTCTAAATCTAAGCAGCGCCCTGTCCTGTATCAAGATACCTGCTTCAAGACCATTAATTTTAACCTTCTTTTAATGTTTACTTTCCTATCAAGATACCTTCTGTTAAAATTTGATTCACTGTCAAGATACCTTCTTTTGAAATGTGATTTACTATATACTTCTTTTAATTGCATATGACGCGTCCAGCGCCATTTTTACTTTTGCTTTTCCGCTATGATTTTGGTTGTGTGCGGGCTTTTTTTCGTTAACTTCCAGATTTTGGGATATTAACGCCCCAAACACCAATTTATGGAGTAATACTCTTTTATTTTGTACCTTACGTTTAGTTGTTTTGGTTTGGGTCTACCCCGTCCATCTTCGAATGGGATTTTAACCACCAGCGGTAAGGTCTCTTTTGTATAACATCGGACTATGTCCATTGATGCTTGTCCTGAAGAAGTTTGTTCAATATCTGAATCCTTTTATTGGAAAGCGATTGTGGAGAACCACCACTCACACTCCTCCAGCTGTGTTTTCAAGCTGCTTTGTAGCTGTTTCGGAGCCGATTTTGTTGGAAGCCATCTCTTCCCGTTGATAAAAAAAACCCTGATGTGAACAAGTAAAACTTCATTTTAATTGGGTATTCTTCAGATATTAATATATTGGTTGTTGCTGACTGAAATTTTTAAAGTGTTCAAGATTTTGTTTGGCATTTTACGTATTCAAATATAGGGTAGTGTCTACATGTAACTGTCTTTTGGGCTGTTTATATTACATCAATCATGATTTTGAATTTTGAGCTGACATAACTTATTTTAGAACGACGGATATGTTTCTGAGGGTATATCACTTTGTAATTTATTATCTTTTCTTGCCCTTGCAGAAAGAAAAGTCGTTTTCTTGTAAAAGAGAATGTACATGGATGTTTCTTCAAGTTTTGAATCTTTTAAATGTGTAGTTCTGTCTCACCCTTCCAAAAACAAGAATCGAATCGCCGACTGATATTGCCCTTTTTCAAAAATTCGCGGACACGCCCGCTCCCACACGCGGTGAAAACAAAACTACGATTCCAATTCGGCTGAAATTTTGAAAGTAGCAGTCCATGAGAATATACTACACGATAGTAAATTTCCCTTGCGATAGTGGCGTGTGAGGCTAAGTACTTATTGGTCCGCCCTCGTATAGTGTTGGTACTGGGCAAAAAGGATCAAATATATGTTTTTTGGACAGAGGAAAGCTGTTATAGCCTCTCTCAAGTTAAAAAGACTCTATAGTATTGCCCTGCCTGAAGTGTGAGATTCTCCCCATGCACCTTGGTCAATTGCATCCCATCTTTCCTACCATCTGACAAAAAGCGCATCTCTTTTGTCGCTCCTAGCTTCGCCACCCTGTCCTCAGCCGTAGTAATTATGAATTATTTTATATCCATTGCGATATTAAATAAAGCGGATATTTCATTTAGAAGGTCGTATTCACTGGTGAACAAAATTAAAATAATTTTTTGTGACATGGACAAAACAAGGTGGTTATTATGTAAAACGTGCCCGAAAAGCCGGAAGTAGCATTTGATTTTTTTCTATCACCCACGGTTTTCTTGCAATAAGGGATTTTATTTACTGCTTATACTCGTAAAATATAGGGATATGTGTTTAAGAGTACTAATAAACATTAATCTCAGAATTTTGTTTACGATGTTTTACGGCGATATGTTGCTCCCAAAGTACCCTTGAGGATGTTCAGCAATAATCAGCAAGCAAATTGACACTCCATTAGCGTTGATACCGTTTTTCCATAGCAGAAATGACTTGGTGGAACCGTTCACCATGTTCATCACTTACCGCACCAAAATTTCTCTGTGTGATCAAATGCGGCGCTGTTGAACATCCTGGCCGGTCAAACGAAGGATCGGCAATTTTTACGCTGTCTGTACCATCACTTTCAGAATCGGTAGATTCAACTTTTTCATCCAAAGACCAAGATTCTAATGGAACTGGGACAGAAAATTCATCACTATGCTTAACGGCCCGCAAAGCTGATGGTAAATGAAAATACTTGACAATATGTTTCGATTTTGGTCCAATACCTTTAATATTTGTGAGACCAAAATAGCAATCAGTAAAATCGTTTCTCTACAAACCATTGGTACCGCAAAGGGCATTTTACGATTGTCGCCTCTAAACCAGCCTGTTAACAACGTTGCACAAGTCTTACAACATATATGAGGGGCCCGTAGTTTATCTTGGTCGCCAACTTTAATTCCAAAATAGAGTTCGTATGCTATCAACACAAGGCCAGTAAAAGTACGTTTTTGGGATTTAAAAGTTAGCTCTCCGCACACATAACAAAAACTGTTCGCAATATTTACACAATTTCTAGGTATTGTCCATGAAGGTAGTCTCGATCACAATAAGCTAAACACAACACACCGTTTTAACAAAAATTAACAGTACCCAGTACTCTTCAACACAAAAAACGTAACTGACTCGGCTGGTATTAGTGTACTAATAAACGCAATATACTCTCTAAACATAGAACTCGCACATAATAAACATTACCTTGGGAAAAAACATTATTATACATTATGATGAGGAAGAGAGATGGAAATATACAAAAGTATGTAGGTGCGTGAAAGACACTCGATTGTAGGATCCTATGTGGCAGCGTCGGAGTGTGACGGACAGCGGGGTAAAGTAGAAGAGTGATAAAAGAGAGAGATGGCAGAACCGGCGCTGGCGCCTACTGCTTAGACGGATGCGCTCAACAAATGCGATTTGTTTCTTCCATTCGCAGAGTTGCCGATACCAATATGTCATATTTCTAAGAAATCTAAGTCTACCCAAATTTCGGGAAAAATAGCTGCGGATTCCACATAAGAGTATTCCAAAAATGAAAAAAGTTCAAACTATTAAAATTGTATTAATGTTTCATGGTTCAAATCATATTTTTCATGTTTGTATATTGTTGTATAAATGATTTTGTAATCCCTATTCTTGTTGCCAGTAGAGATACAACAGTATTGAGAGAAATCATGGACCGCTAGATAGGGCTACAACTACCATATGACTATCAAATAGTAGTGATAAACAGGGTTTGTTTATAGCACAGTTGCCTGGTGTGGCGAATTTGCGCCATAGAGGCAATTTGACAACTTTGAAGGACAAATATAACGGTTACTATGGTGCCCGGTATTCGGGAATCTGGCAATACCTGATGATTCCTAACGTCTATTACGCCAGATTGTTTGCTGACTTGCGCAGTACAACATGACAATCAACGTGACTGAGCACCTGGTAACCCTGGTTTAAGGTGTTATATTTAAAGAGCTTGGGGCAGTTAGGTATCTAGGTCACATTTTTTAATGTATTTCGAGAAATCCGTAATGTTGAGTAAATACTAGATCACGTTTCTTGCTTAGTTTGCTGAAAATTCTACAATAGACGTACATTTTGAGAAACAGAGATTTGGTGACGACAAAATCGTAAAAATATAACGCATTTTCGTAAAATAATTTCTTTGTTGAAAAGACTGTGGCTTGATCACCCATTGAACGAGTATAGTGTCCCGCTCCGCTTTGAATATTCTAAACACTATACTCCAGCAGCATTCAGCTTCAATGTTATCTTTATGAAGTTCTAACGTCTAGGCCATGCTGATTTTAAGCTTGAATGAATCAACACTTAACTCTAAATTCCCCACAATTCGGGAAGCTCTACTCAAATTGGCAACACAGCGTATCTGCCTATTATTCTCATTCGTGATACAGGTCTGCAGTTAACGGTAGGAAATATGTACGAATAGCGATGAAAGTAGACGGGCCTATGCGCTGTTGCCAAGAAATGATTTCCCATGTATAACAATGGTTTTTCCTAAGGTGTATATGTGCGTCGTCACATAAACGCCGATAAATGCATCAACATTTTTTTAAAACCATATATAACGATTCACCTGTTACTTGCGACATAGACCAAGAAGAATGTAGTTCTGAATCTCTCTCAGTCCCTGTTTTTAGCGAAAAATGTATAGTAAGAGCTTGCAAAAAACTAAAGCCTAAGCCATCTAGTGGTCCAGACGGAATCCCGACATACATTGTAAAAGACTACATTAGAGCTTTTGTTAAGCCTCTATGTCAAATTTTCAACAAATCGCTTAATGATGGTGTCTTTCCGGACTGCTGGAAGGCCTCTAAGGTATGTCCTATTTTTAAGAGCGGAAAAGTGAATGATGTAAAGAATTATAGGGCCATATCGCTCGTGTGTGGTTTTTCTAAACTGCTGCTTTATGAGTATATATATCCTAGTATAAGTAACATGTTATCGGAAAAACAACATGCATTTAGGAACAAAAGATCGACAACAACTAACTTATGTTGCCTCATGAATTATCTGTCGTTTGCTGTAGATCAACAACAACAGGTCGACGTTATATTCATGGATTTCTTAAAGGCATTTTGCTTAAAAAAATGTATAGATTTGGGTTTTCTTACGGCTTGTTGATGTTTTTCCGTTCCTATTTATGTGAACGCGTTCAATCTGTCCAGTATAACGGGTTCAAATCGGAATCATACACACCAAATACGGGAGACCACAAGGTATTAACTTGGGCCCCCAACTATTTTTAATTTTTGTTAATGATATCAACCCCTATAATAACAGTAGAAAACCAAATGTTTGCGGATGACTTAAAAATTTACTCAGTAATTCATGGACAATGGAGCTTAGACCTTTTGCAGGAAAATTTAGACCTGTATATATCAGTTCGCTGCTAAGAATTAAAAGTTTCAGAAAATTGCCTAAGTTATAAAATTCCGAAAACAATTTTCACATACCGGCTTAAATGGTTTTACGCCTCTGCGTTAAAACCGGTTCTACATCACTTTAGTCTAACAAAAAGAAACAGGAACGTTCAGACTGAAAAGCCGGTATGTCACTTTCAATCTCATTTACTGCTGATTTTCGTTTTCTAGCTCTCCGTTAAAATTCGTAAAATGTTAGTTACGCCGGTACGTGCGGAGACCGACGATATATATAAAAGAAAAATATTGTCATATTTAAAAACCGTTCAATGACGTAAACTATTTTCAGCTTTCCAGTACCTTTTAACCTTATTCTTTACCTATCTTTATCTATCTATCTGTGGGTGATAGAAAAATTCTGTTTCTAGATTTGATTTAAGCGTCTCAAAATACATAAGATACACCCAAAAATTGTCATGTCTGAAATCCTGTGTTTATCAGTGTTAAAATCTAGCATGCCACGACACTCTAGAACAGAAACAAAAGCATAAACCAAAATAAATTGGTTCAAATGTCAGAGTGGCGTTGTTCTGAATTGAAGCGTTTGAATTTTTTACATTGGCGACCATTTTTGCTAGTTGAAATGAATTTCAAGACGACTTCTGTTATGGGATTCTTTAACGGATAGCTCTAGGTTAAGTCGTTGCTGAGATATAGCGCGCCTCCTTTATTACTGGGTCACCCGGTACAACTTTGTATCTTATTGTCAAATAAATAAACAACCGTCCGCTTGCATTTATTCTGTTTGTCGCATATACCGGTGTGCCTGCATATTGTGTCTGGCGCGGTTGATATTCAAAATCATTTTTCACTATTACACCTGGAAAATATTCATCTCGCAGAAGGAGGGCTTCCAGCGGAAATAACTTCTTTTTTACGGATTGTTTATAGGACGTTTTTACGGTTCATACCTGTTTAGACGCAGGCGGGTTGCTGCACTATTTCAAAATTAAGTGGAAAGAGTGGACGTTGTATCATTTTATCCTACGCTTCGTGGGCAAGGGCACAACGTAAAAGGTCGAGTAGGAGCAGGAATGTTCGGAAGATAAGGGACTATCTTTCTGCAATTGCCAAGGTGCGCTTTCGCTCATTTTCCGTTTCGTCTACTTAGACGTTCTCTTCATCAACAAAGAATATTGTTCAGTCACCCTAACTAGGTAAGTGTTGTATGCACGAAGAGTTTCAAGATTCAGATATTTTACTTTACGTCACTGGCGAGAAATCGTGAAAAATTTCGTAAATGTGATATTGATGAAGTACCTTGCTCATTCCTATTATATCTCATAGACTTAGTTGCAAGACGACAGAGAGCACTGTCAAATCTGTATTTTGCAGAAAGCACATTTCCTTATAAGCTGAAAGAATCAGTTATTATACCAATCCATAAAAAAGACGATATCACCCATATGGCTAATTATAGGGGCATTTCTTTGTTACTTGTATTCGCAAAATTCTTCGAAAAGGCTTATTATAATAAACTGATAAAATTTTACCGGAAAATTCAATATCATCAACAGGCACCAATTTGAATTTCAGAATAACCTATCTACAAAAGATGCAGTAAACTGCGGGAGGCTATTTCAAGTGTGACGGAACACCTCAGTATACCCAGAAGAAGACGCGACCAAGTGATTATCTCCCGTTTGCTAATTGGTCATACGCCAGTGACACATAGTTACCTGTTCAGCAACGAAGAAGCCCCAACATGCCCAGACTGCAGACTTACCGTGAAGCATATACTCTTAGAGTGCACTGCCACGCAAGACGAACGAAACCATGCTTGCATGCCAGAATCCATAAAGGAAGCCCTCACCACGTACTACGAACGAACACTACAGTTTCTTAAAGAATCCAATACCTATAATTTAATCTAATGTCTTATGTATTGTACGTAACTATGTATGGTGTATCTGAAGTCACTTGAAATAGCATAAAAACCTTTGGTCGGCGCGTCCTTTGTAATTTCATGACGTATCATAGGCGTGCGGCATTTATTTAGAACGATAATAATAATGTTTTTATATCACAACAAATGGAATCTACTATCTTCTTATTTTTTTGATTTGGGATAAAAAATACTTATATTGGGAGTTTAATTTACGTTGACTGAAAGTTAAGAAATGGAAAAATTACAGAATTCCAACGTTTGACATAGGCAAATAATTTACATAGTAGGTAGGTATATAAAAAGGTATATAAAGACTTACATTATAGGTATTTATATATCATCCTCGCCTTCGGAGCTGTCGCTAGAGTCATCTTGTAGAGGAATTACAACGGGATTTACAGGAGGCAAAACACAATATTCATTTTCTTTTTCAATAATATGCCTAGAACACTGCTTCCATAGGTCTGTGGCAGCAATATGAGATACTGCATCTCTTATTGTGGCCAATAGCGATTCACTTAATTGAGGGGTCTGATCATGTTTTCTTACTTTTTTTTAAAGCAGCCCAGACCAACTCAATCGGGTTAAAAATGCAGTAATAGGGAGGTAGACGTAATACTTCATGGCCATTTTGCTGAAGCAGATTGTCAACAACATACTCTTTTTCAAATTTTTGTCTTTTAATAAGATCCAATAATATGGCTTTGGTTGATTTTTGTGGTATTTCCATTCCCTTATCCTTCATAAAATCAATAATGTCTTGTTTTTTTGTGCCTGTATTCGGAATTTTGTTTTTCTGTCGGGAATGGTATGGCGCATTGTCCATAATAATCACTGAATTTGGGGAAATGTTTGGTATTAACTGCTGCTCTATCCACTTTTCAAATAAGTCGGAGGTCATGTCCTCATGATAGTCGGCACATGATTCTTAGATATTTTTGGCAGATAACATCAAGGCATTAGGTATAAATCCATTTTCACTGCCAGCATGGAGAATAATGATTCGTTTTCCACGGTTGCATGGTGCATTTAAAATGCACTTGTGGCTGTCGTCAACCCAGCCGTACTGCATAACATCATGGGTATCATACCACGTTTCATCCAGGTAAATCAGATTTCTTTTCTGCTCTCTATAGATTTTAACTTTGTGCAAAAATTCTTGGCGCAATTCAACGATTCGAGACGACTCCATAATCACCATTCTTTTATCTAATTTTTTGTATTGAAAACCACACAGTTTTACAATACAGTGCAGTGAGTCTAAGCATTTGTAATTATAAAAATCTTCAGGATAATCTTTTAATTTATCCCGTATCATTTCCAACGTGGGCACCAAATTTTCTTTATAAAATCCGTATATTATACGACGAATATCTTCCTGAAAACCCACGTCTATTCTTTTTAATTTTTGCCCTATGCGCTTTCTGTGGAAGGAATGGTTGACTACATCTCCCCTTTTTATAACCCGATAAATGGTAGACCGACTGATATTTGTCAGGATACAAATTCTGTTTAAAATTTGATTTTGCGAGGAATCTGGATTTTCGTTTTTCAGACAATCATACATATTTAGGATTACTCTTTGGGTCTGTTCCTCTAAATCTTTATGAAAGAATTCTGCCTGCACAGGTTCATCAACCATCTCCTCGTGGCTTGGAGCATTTTCCCAAGGTCTCCAAAGAGCCATATTTAGGACACACAAGAACAATCAACACAACAATTAAATCAACAAGTAAACTGAGTATTCAAAAGTCAAAAACACACAAACTAATAAAATCTATGAAAAAACACGGACAGACTAAAGAAAACACGTTTATTCACCGCTACACGGCACTGGCTAAACTGTTTCAATTTTCAGTAGCCACCTGCACTTGTTACGAGCTCTGAAATACACGCTTTCTCATTGGCTATGTCCACGCATAGGCGTGCTTTACTCCACGTGGACCGGTGATACTGCCTTTGATCTCTTATACGGGGGATATTTGCTGCGAAATTTGGCGATTTTTGCATCAACAGAGCGTGTTAAATATAGATATATAAAACGCACCCGGTATTTCACAGTGACTTCAGATAAAGTATACCCTATCATTGTAACCTTGTCGTCCAGCCGCTAATAACGCTGCATGGTTGATGCAGCTTTTGTTTTCTCAATAAAAAATAAAAAAAGATGCAGTATTGACTTTGTGTCACTTTGTCTTAACCTGCCTTGAAAAGAAGGACAAAACGTGTTGGGTCTCTATAGATTTAAGCTGTGCTTTCGACACTGTCAACCATGCTCTTTTACTCGAAAATGAATAACCACGGAGTCAGAGGAACCGCTTTAAATTGGATAGAAAGTTATCTATCCGACGAGGAACAAAGAGTTGTCATTAATAATGGCAGATGTAAATTATCTTCTAGCACCAAGGTTGTTTCAACTGGTCTTCGGCAGGAAAGCATACTAGGGCCTCTATTGTGCTTGTTGTTTGTCAACGTTGCGCCCATTGTCATGGAACAGCATTTTGTTACATTATTTGCTGACGATACCACGGTGTGGGTAAAACTAAAGATCCAACTCAGCTCAGTACCGAGTTGTCAGTTAGTACTGTACTGTGTAAGAAATGGCCTAGTACTTAATGAACAGAAGACGCAACTAATGCAGTTCTGTTTGCGAGAGACAGATTGTGATATTGACCTGAAAATTAACGGAACCAGCGTGAACGAGGTCCAGGTCACTAAATTCCTTGGTGTTATGATCGATTTAGGGCTTACTTGGACAGATCATATTGACTGTTTAGTCAACAAAATATCAAAGCATAGCTTTGTGTTATAGAGACTAAGGCAGTTAGTAAGTATTTTGCTCAAGTACAGTCAGCCATGAATTTCTGTATCGTTTGCTGGGGTAGCAGCTCACATACATTGAATTTGCTACTTGTGCAAAAGAGACTGATTCGTACAATAAGATTTAGTAAAAAGCTCACTTCTTGTCGGGCACTATTCAAAACTCTCTACATCATGACGATACACTCACTTTATATTTTTAATTGTGTATGTCGTGTTCGAAAGATCTTTGAAAAATATGAATCGCGAAGCAACGTGGAGAGTGGTTACAATCTAAGGAATACAGGTACGGTACATATTGTCTGCGTACCCCTCAACATAGCCTTGCTTTATCAGCAAAGGAGATTGTTCAACAAATTGCCAATTGTTATCAGAGCTGTCACCAATTTCAGTGCTTTCCAATGCCGAGTTAAAATTCTATTTATGGAAAGCTCTTTTTACAGCATCCAAGAATACTTAACATCAGACTTGTGAATTGTATTAATGCAAACAATTTATTTTTTAATCTGTTTTCAATCTGTGCATCCGTCTTTTTTTGTTTATTTGTTATTTACTCACACATTTTTTATTTGTTTGTTTATGTTGTTATTTTATTTTTTTATTTTTTTTTTTTTATTGAGAAAACACAAAAGCTGCATCAACCACGCAGGGTTATTAGCGGCTGGACGACAAGGTTACAATGATAAGGTACATAGTTACATACAATACATAAGACATTAGATTAAATTGTAGGTATTGGATTCTTTGAGAAACTGTAGTGTTCGTTCGTAGTACGTGGTGAGGGCTTCCTTTATGGATTCTGGCATGCAAGCATGGTTTCGTGCATCTTGCGTGGCAGTGCACTCTAAGAGTATATTATGCTTGACGGTAAGTCTGCAGTCTAGGAGTTGGCAGGTTTGGAATGTTGGGGCTTCTTCGTTGCTGAACAGGTATTTATGTGTCACTAGCATATGACCAATTAGCAAACGGGAGATAATCACTTGGTCGCGTCTTCTTCTAAGTAGTCTGAGGTGTTCCGTCACACTTGAAATAGCCTCCCGCAGTTTGGTGGTGCTACTGTTCCATTGGCTTTGCCAAATAGTACAGATGTGTTGTTTTGCCAGGGTCATCAAATCGGTATGTGGGGTGTTTATTATTTCTAGATTGGCGTCGGTCATTTTATTTTTTGTCTCATTCATCCTTGACAATTTGCTGATACTTCTTTAAGTCGAATGGCAATAAAGATATTTATTTATTTATTTTATTATGTTCCTTGGATGATTCGTCCATTTCACGAAAAACCATTGTCCCTCATTTCTGTCGGTATGTCTGTCTTTCTATCTCTGTCTGCTTCTGTCCGCTAGCCGTCAGCACACATACAGTGTGTCCCAAATTCTCTTCTCTATACAGGAATCTCGGCTACTGTTACACCTACAGCAAAGGTTAGATAGGGAAAGTTTTAGAGGAAACTTAGTAGTTTCGATAGCCGGCTTTAGATTTACGATCGGTCAATTGGTTTTGAAAATATCAGCGAAAAACCGAAAATGGTTTCGCAAAACTTCTGTCCGTTTAGGTTTTGCATATGGAAATAAAACAACACGGTAGCTAGTTTTAAATGACTTTATTGTTTTTCGAAGTATTTTCCACGAAGATTAATACACATCTGCATGCGCTCGAACCAATTTTCGAAGCACTTATTCCACTCGTTTACTGGCAGATCCAAAACGGCATTTTTGAATGTGTGAACTGCTTCTTCTGGTGACTGGAACCTTTGATCACGCAGTCTGTTTTTAATTTTCGGGAAAGTAAAGAAATCGTTAGGACTTATATCGGGACTATATGGAGGATGGTCTAATAATTCCACATTTTCTTTCGTTAAATACTGCCTTGTTTTTTGGGCTGTGTGCGAGCTTGCATTGTCTTGGTGGCGGATGATTCTTCTTTCAGGGTTGATTTTTCGAAGCTCGATGATGACTTTTGGCAAACAAATGGTGGTATACCAATCGCAGTAACTGTTCTTTGTTCATTAAGAGGAATTGTTTCCATATGACCCGCTTTTGACACAAATGTCGCGACCATCTTTTTCGAAACACTTCGAGAACGGATGACTTTTGTGTGCTTTTCTTCACCTATGAACACCCAAACAGCCGACTGTCGTTTATTTTCTGGTTCATAACAGTAAATCCACGATTCATCACCACCAAGAACGCTGTCCACATTTTTTGAGTTTCCGGAATTGAAACAGTCAAGCGTTTTTTGACACCAATTAACCCTGGCTGCTTTCTGCTCTTCAATCCAACGAGAAACTAATTTTCTTACTCCTAATTCTTCATGTACAATTTTTTGAATTGAAGTCTTTGAGATCTTCAAGGACACCTCAATCTCGCGATATGTCACATGTATATCTTCAATGATGAGCTTGCGCACAGCATCGACGTTTTTCTTGGTGACTGCCGTTTTTGGTGCACCCACTCTGGGATCGTCGCTAAGACTCACCCGTCCACGTTTGAATTCTCCATACCAACGGGAAATTGTCGACTGATGTGGCGCTTCGTTACCGAAAACAGACAGCAACTCAGCAAGGCGTTCTTGTTGCGATAATTGTTTCTGAAAGTTGTGTGAAAATGTTCTCGGTCGAGTTCCATTTTTCTAATGACTTGGTGACACTTAAAAATTCACTGTAGTGAGAACACTTCACGTATTGTTGTGAAACTTTGAATTTAAGTTTACTAAAGATTGCGGTTAAGATTCAGTACTGACGTTCGATCCGTGCGACCTACTATGTTTCTATATGCAAAACTTAAAAGACATCCCTCGTAGTCAAACAAAAATGTTCCTACAAGTCGATTTCCTGAAATGATTAAAACCTAATTTCAAATAAGTGTTCAATTGAAATAGGTAAGATAGATTAATTTAACAATGACTCCATACTAATACTTTAGTTCCAAATCAGGTCTGTAAACGTCTCTCTTCTACTTGGCGAGGGCTTGGACAGCCCAATGATGAGTGTTGTGCTTATTAAAAACTCCACGATTCGTAAACCGACTCTCATCGGACCACAAGATATTTACAAAATTGGGATTTTCATTAAATTTTCTAGTATACCACTCGTAGAAGCGCACTCGCCTTGGAAAATCAGTTTGCTTCAGTCCTTAAACTAGTGTAGGTTGGTTTGTATGGTAAATATTCTTATTTAGCACTCTGTGTGATTTGGACACATTTTCTCGTTCCATAGCTTTTACTGATGCTCTAGGGATTCCGTTGACAGGTTGTAAAATGTGTCTGTCGCTATTTTCATTTTCAATAATGTATCCGCTTATGGGTTGTTCGAAGGGGTTTATTAAATTAACTACTATTTTTCTGAATTGGTTATTGTGAGGGTGCCGTCGTTCGGAGATCCAAGTACCTTGCTAAGGTAATGTCGGCGTTTCTGTGTGACTGCAAGTACAGCGCTAACATGTCAAACTTTTTTTTATTTGATTAGGGAAATTTCAACAAGCTTCGACAACTTTTTTGTCAAATTTATGATTTAAATGAGAGAAAACGTATCTACTACTTATTAAAACACAGTTTTAATACTTTGAATTACTTAACATCAACGACAGAGTCCCCTTTGATGAAAAAAGATGCGTAAGCTATTAATTTTATTTTCTGGCAAATAAATCATGGCCTCCTTAGAAAAAAATTAATACATAACATTACCTGTGATGATATTTCGACGTTACTCCAGACTTTTATGCACTTGTGAGACATCACTAGGCTGGAAATTTTACGCTCTTTTCAAAAATCGAAAAATCAATTATGGCGGCCGTAAGAAAAACGGAATTTGAGGTAGGTTGCGGGGAAAAAAAAGACGATTGAGACATGTCACACGCGCTATCTTATTTGCCTTAAATAAATATCCGAATAATGTCACATTTTGACAGCTGTCAAATTTGCCGTTTCGGATTTTTGGCCGATTTTTCAGAAACCAATTAACCGATCGTTAATCTGAAGCCGGCTATCGAATGCACAAAATTTCCTCTAAAACTCTCCCTTTTTAACCTTTGCTGCAGGTATAACTGGAGCCGAGATCCCTGTATAGAGAAGCGAATCTCGGACACACTGTATAACTTGGAAAGTACCGCTCTATTTGTAGTTTTTGAAAATCGGTCCAGTGGCAGCGTAGCTACAGGCGAGCAACGAAAACATGGAAACTGATCTAAATTCGTTTTTTTTTTTCATTTTTAGACAAAAAAATTATACGCGAAAAAATGTAGGGGTTGGTGGTTGTAGGGGGTGGAGTGATGAAGATCTCAACTTGCATTTTTATATTTATACGTGTTAAGTCTACGGACCCATCAAACATATTTCACACATTTCCTCGCACATACTGTATATAGTTGTGGTGTATTTTAGTTTATAGTACAGTTTAGTTATAACTATAATTTTTTTTTTATGACATCTTAGGCAACGCACCTTACAACGTGCTCTAAATGTACTGTCAAAGATAGTTAAGTGTAAGAGTAGCCTAGGCTAAACTTTGCTATCTTTGTCCCTCACATGTACAACAAACAAAAGCATTATTATTATTATTATTATCATTTTCTCTCAAGACATAGGAATATAACCTCGTCCGCGCCTAGCGCAGCGAAAAACACCACATATTATAAAGTTCTCTACCACGACCGTCTGAATGCGAAACCTCAGAAACTACCCAACGGAATTTTGATACGGTTTTCACCATTGGACAGAGAGATTCATGAGGAAAGTTAAGGTGTATGATTTATAAGAGCTTTGTATAGTTGAGTGAAACATGACCGAATTGTGATTCAAGGTATCAAAAGTTTGCCGACAAAATGCCATTAAGTTATGTACAATAAAGTACTACATGGTTCTATTCCCTATTCGTAGTCCATTTACGCTCCGGCACAACAAAGATGCAGCGCGGCAAAGCGGCAGCCGCCTAAGCGTTGCAATAGCTATTGGTTATTCTGCCATAAATCTACGAACAAGTGCCGGATTCGTCAGGATAGAACTCATGCTTGGGGTGTCGCCGCCACGCCGACGACGGCTGTTGCTGTTGATATTAGGTGCATGCATAGCGTGTACGGATAGAGCAGATGGAACTGAGAATATTTGCTTCTAATGCTTCCTTCAGCCGTGCTTCCTCTTCAGTGATGTCTCCTCCCCTAAGACATGACAATAAGGGACATTTGAATATTCAGACAAAATAAATTGTCGTCAACGTTTGTAAGAGCGAAATTTTGGAGCATCGTAAAATGCAAATTCATGATATTGAAAGACGTGTTGCGAACAAAAGAGGCCTATGTCCTAAGAAAATGTTTAACATTGTTAAAGAATTTGAAAAAAAAATACTAAATTTGTCTCCACCACACAAGAGGCTGCAATGCTCGAAGCCGCTGGATACAGTTTATAACTTTGATCGGAATGCCATCAGAAGCAAAGTTCATAATTTTTTTTAAAGGCAAGTACTACCCAACATTGACAAAGTATTACAGGAGGTTGATAGTGCTGAAGACTTACCAACTTTCAAGAGGACCACATTAATTCTATACTCAAAAAACCTCATCTTGAGTATAGAATACAAGACAGAAACAGTATTGTGATGGACAGCTAAGACATTATTTTATGGAGAAGATATTATTTAAAATCAATGATGAAATGCCGCGACCAGGGCAGGAAGATTTATTACTTGGTTGATACCTGGATAAATGCAGGACATACAAAACCTAAGGTGTGTGCTGACTCTACAATTTAATCAGCAAGACAAGCCTTCTTAGATGGACTAACCACTGGCCTAAAGAATCCGTCAGGTACGTGTATTTAACCAGTTCGTCATTTGTGTTGTAAAAAACTTAGGTACACTAAACTTAGCTGAATCTGGTAGATTACCTGTTAGATACTCTGCTTGTATACTGTATGACATCATTATTTTCAGGAAAACGAAAACGATTTGTTATCTGTCACATTGGCAGTGAAGATGGCTTCGTGCCCATTGCCCTATAGACATTTGAGTCAAAGAAAACGACCGACTACCATGAAGAAATGGACGGGAGTTCATGTGAATGATGGTTTGAAGAAACGTTCCCAAAGCTTGACAACAATGCTGTCATTGTGCTTGACAATTCTGCATACCGTACCAGAAAACTAGAAAAAAAATCCCACAATGTCCACAAGAAAGGCAGAAATTCCACAATAGCTCCTATAAAAAGATATTAGTTTCAATGAAAATGTGGTCAAAGCGGATGTTATCCATATTGATTATTCTTTAAGACTTTTCTGCAATCCCGAATACACAGTAATTCTTCTGAACGAGCAGTGATAAAAAGTCCATGCTCTCTGATGTATTACTAACAATAAATTCTTACAGAAATCATTCCGAGCACGATTTTTATTTTGCTGGCGCAATTTCGTAATCTCACTAGCTGCTGCCGATAATTTCGACTGTCGAATATCATCAGTCGACCCTTTAACGTGATTTTTCTCTTTTCTATAACAATATCCCTGTCGAATAAACTGACAGAGCGTGAGACTACTGTAATTCGGAAACGTGATGCATTTCGATCAAGATAGAAAGCCCTGATATTATTAGTTGCACCGTATAGACAGGCGCTGTGAGAATTTCTTTTGGCCATACAGAACGGCGTAGACACATTATATTCTTTGACATAATGCGCCTTTGGAATAAAAGTGCTGTGCCAATAATGGCTTTCTCCACCGAGGGATGTTAAGAGCACTTTCTACAACCAACTATAATCTAATACCACATTGAATTTGGTTACATTTTGGAATATAGGTGTCGAATTGTCTTAACATTTGGCAACACTGTCAGAATAAGACTAATGCAATGTCTGCATCACAGAACAGTGCGTATGAAAGGAACGCCGCCGCTGTACGATGTACTCCCACAGAAATAGGACAAAATAATGATAATGAATTAGTCTTTATTAAGTACATACAGGTACATAAAGGTACATACACGTCTAACACTAGTGGCGAAGTTTAGCAGTGGATTATTCTGACACTTAACCACAAGAGACTGACAATATGGGCCTAACGATTTCTTTATTTTCCCGAAAACTAAAAACAGACTACGTGGTCAAAGGTTTCAGTCACCCTCGTATGACAGCAAGGTAAAGCACAGAAATTATGAATTGTTATACACCCAAAAAAAGAAAGAAAAACGAATGCACATGACAAGTGGTGGACATCAATATTAAGCAACTACGGTTGATTTGTTCGATTATTACTCATTAATGATAAGCCTTTGGTACATTTCCTGAATTCGCTTAAGGACATCACTTTAGAGTTAGCATCAATCAATAGCATTGCGTGAGAAACTGCGCTGGAATGAAGATGAATTATGCTGGGGAATATTGATTGTACCTTCCTATTATGCGCACTACCTCTAAGAATGAACTTTTCTCTAAGATATATAGGTTTAGATGTAAGCATTAATTTGTGGATAAAAATAAGACAATTGAACTTCACTTAATAGGGCATTCTGACCAAAATATAAACCTTACACTTCTGAACAACCTGCAGTCTGTTCTTGGCATATTGTAAATTTTTTAGATATAATTGGCGTTTTGCTTCTCTAACTAGATTGATAAAAATATTTTTAAATCCATTATATTTACGGGAGGTATCTGCACCTGGTGATGCTTTCATCATTTTGTATAGTTCCTCTTTTTTGTTGGCAGACGTTATAAACCTTTAGTTATCCAAGGATTCCTGCTTCTGTCAAAATGTTTAATTTTAGCTCGGTTAGTACTACAGGGTGCGGCAGAGAGGACGGACGTTTTTGGAATGGGTAGTACCCTCCGCCACCGTCTACGAGAGAGGTGGGGAGGGTGCCGTTTGACTCGTGAGATCCTATCATTAGCAGGGGTCAGCCTTAGCCCCCCTGCTCTACAACATCTATACTCACGATGTGCCGAAGACAGCTGACACAATGCTGGCCCTATATGCAGACGACACTGCTATAGCCGCCAAGCATAGACGACCCGAGATCATCCGTAGGAGTCTACAGGATGAACTGGACCACATCCAGGACTGGTGCGTGAAATGGAAAATCCGCATCAACGTCCAGAAGACGCAGGCAATCTTCATTCAACGAAGAAGGATTGCAAGACCTCTCGAAGCATCCATCTTCGACGAAGATATCCAGTGGAGCGACAAAGTCAAATATCTGGGAGTCGTATTGAGTCCCTCACCTGGAAAGCCCACATAGAAGCTGTCATCGCAAAAACCAGAGCAGCCATGGCTCAACTCTACCCATTACTGGGTAGACACAGCCGGATGCCGCTAGCGACCAAGCTACGGCTGATCAAGGCCATCGCCAGACCTCAGCTCGCTTACGCCTCCGCGGTCTGGGGGTACGCTGCCCCCAGCTACCGCAAGCGACTTGCTGCTCTAGACATGAAGCTACTCCGGATCGCCACCAGTGCACCATCCTACGTAAGAAACTCAACCTTGCGTAGAGACCTGCATTGGGACACCATCCACGAGTAATGGTCGTGATGTTACCGTGAAGTCAGAGCGCTACGTCGACGTGATGACCAACTTCTTTCTCCCTGAATTACGACGGCGACGTGTTCCAATCCGACGTGTGTGGTTCCAGTAGGATGGGGCGACCGCCCACACAGCCCGAGCATCCATGGACGTTATTCACCCTCTCTTCCCTGGTCGCCTTATTTCTAGGTTTGGCGATGTTCATTGGCCTCCTCGGTCCCCAGATTTATCCATATGTGATTTTTTCTTATGGGGACACCTCAAGGCTAGAGTATACGCGAACAAGCCCCGAACTCTGGACGAATTGAAGGGCGAAATTCGCGTGGAAGTCGCCCAAGTTGAGAGAGCGATGCTGGAGAGAGTCTACGCAAACTTCCAAGAACTGCATCAACGATTTCGGCCACCACATGCCTGATGTGATTTTCCACACTTGACTGTCTCAAATGCTATTTCCTTGTGATCCTGATTCCATCAATAAATTTGTTTTCGAGTAAAAATTAACTACTTTATGATTTTTTTTAGAACCGTTCATCCTTTCTGCCACACCCTGTACATTCAATTAAATGCTCTATGCGTTCAATGGGTGTGTTTGCAGCATCATTAACATTTGTTACACAGTACACTGCTGTCCACGATTCTACTTTGATATTCGCAAGTAGTTTGATACTCCAAAAGATCCCCAAAAGACGCAAAAACCTATACAAAAATGTTGTAACACACCGGTTAATTGTTAAGCAACTATTGGAATAAAATGATACAAATTATGGATACGAAATGAGTGAAATAATGTCTTTGTTCGCTGTTCCAATTTGGGTTCTTCAGTTTCCGATGCTCGTGATCATTTTCATGAAAAAAACCTTGTAGGGGTTAATAATTGAGGTTGGGTTTGTAAGGGGTGAGGGGTATGTAGAGGGTAGTGGTTATATAAGTCGCATCTTTGACGTCAGTGAAAGACGTCTGATTATCCAGAACCCATATTTTTGTAGCATTATCCAGCTGTTAGATCCAAATCACACAATACATATTTTGCCTAGTATTTACGTCTATTACTGCAGCAACACCAGCTACCCAGGAACAGGCGGTACCCTTTATCTGCAAATGGTCCGATCCGGATTCGGCCACGTAGACCTTGCCCCAGCCGTAGTGTGGTCCGGGTTGTCGAGGCCGCTCGACGATATAGTGATATTGGTACACAAAGATTGTCTGGATCTATAGCCAGAGCTGATTGTATAAAAAAAAAACAAATCAACATTGTATTACGTTCACTGGTATAACATCACCAGGTGTGAAGATTTTCATATCCGGTAAATATTAACGATACCAGAGCTTATGACAGTTGACCCAGATAATATATATGGTGCTCAATCAATGTCTAGAATTTCGATTTTATTAAATAATAATACTATTTTTCACTTATACTGGCTCTACCGTTCAGACTTAAGTCAAGGTACAAGCGATATGTCCAGAATTACCTGAGAGTAAATCTACGTGACGCCAGAGTTCAATATTATACTCGTATATACTATTAGTTCCAGGAACTAACAGTAAATTGGATTTGCGTTGTATGCAAAATATAGGTTGAACAAAAGTATGAAATCATGATTTAATTTTTTTCCAGGTGCAATAGACATAGCCTCCTAAGTCTGTAAGTCTTTTTCTCTTAAAACCTTCCGCAGGATTTGCTGTATTTAGGCATCATTTTATGATTGCTGTGTTTTGAAATATAAAACGTTATTACTATGGTACTTTTCTATTATTTTGTAATAACAGCAGCAGAAGAAAGCTTTAATCAATGTGAGGATCACCAATTTCTAGCAGCCCTTCAGTTATCCGTGTTTCCTTCTAATTATCCGTTCACTCATATAAAACCAGAAGTGTTCTATGATAACGACACCGCCGTCTTTCAGGTTGTTAAGAGTTATGCTGTAACTTGCTCATCATCCGGATCTCTGATATTACACCTGATTACGTTCCCGCGAATCCGACACCTCTAATAGACCATCCTCTCTGCAGTTCTGCCCTCAGCACCGCTCCGGTATCGTAACCTTTTCCCATTCTAGATAATCTCAGTACACGAGGAGAGGTGGAAAATGTTAGTGGTGCATACCCCTTCAATTATAATGACTGATACGACTGATGAGGCTTTGGTGACAGCTCTAGCACACTTTTGATTTTTTTTTGTGAGCGGTGTTTGTCTCCTTTTCCTTTACCAATGGACAAAGGCTGAGATGTATTTTAAATTTTGACTCAAGCCTCAATAGTAAACGACTTTCTACAAGTCTTTATTCAATTTGTCTATTAGGAAATTTTCAAGAAATAAAAACTAATTTTTAAAAATATTTTAAAAAATTATATTTAGCTAAAAATAATCACTATTAAAATAATTTTATTAGGAAAATTTCAGTAAATAAAAACTAATTTGTACGAGGTCTGTAAATTAAATGAAGAGACTGATTTTCTTAATCGTTTTATTCAAATATGCAAATAAACTAAAAAGTCTTATTGAGTTGTAATAATGAAATGTAATACAGAAATTTTCAAACTATTTATTTGACATCATAAACAGTAAAAATTACAAAACAAATAAAATAAAAAATATATTTTTATAAACAAGCTTGTATTTAAACTGCTGTCTGATTCGGGTCTACAGGCCGTTGTCGGTTGGAATTCCTCGCTAGCACGAGTGGCAAGCTTCTTCAGAGGTCCTTCCATTTCCGATGCTGGATGTAGACCTGCATTACAATTCACTATTAGCACTAGAATTACCAGAACCATTAACTTTAGTCCCAACAAAGCTGAAACTGTTTTCAATTTCCGCAAAGCAAACTTTGTCGTTATTCAATATATATTTAAATGAAATTGATTGTGTTGGCAAAATAACTAGTTTTGCAGATGATACTGCAATATTATATGAAGGCACTGACTGGTCTGATCTGAAAAATGTAATTGAAAATGATTTTATCAAAATTATTCGGTGGTTTAACAGTAAAAAATTAAGCATTAACTACTCTAAAATACATTTCTTACCATTTGAATCTTATGCTAGATATCTGCCAAATTACACAAATTTCTCCTTCAACACTAATGATCAAAAAATGCAAATTAATAGAGTGCCCAACATAAAATACCTTGGAGTGATCTTGGATCCTTACTTACGATGGGACATCCATGTCAATTATATTTTAAAGAAAGTTAGATTTGTATCCTACAAAATTAAATACCTTGGGAATATATTGACAGAAAAATATCTTCGAACATTATACCATGCACTGATTGAGCCTCATCTCACATATGGTATATTAGCATGGGGAGCTGCATGTTCCTCACATTTAGATGTCTTTCAAAAAAGTATTCTAAAAATGATATTTAAGAAACCGAAACTTTATCCCACTGAAAAATTATACGCAGATGTTCGAATGTATGATATAAGACAGCTTTATTTCTTACACAGTATCACTCACTACCATAAATTTGTAAACACCGACCAAAAAATTAAACATAATCATTATACCAGGTACAAAATTCGTGGCACAGTAGTTCCTCAACCGCATAAATCTATAATGCAGCGATCATATCTCTATTTAGCGCCTAAATTTTATGAAATTATACCTAAAGACTTAAAAGATTTACGTTTCGGAAATTGTTTCAAAAGGAATTTAAAAAAGTGGCTACATTCTATATCTAGGACTGAAATTCATAATCTCATCAATACGAACATCAACTAAATACATAATCTACTGTAGCTAATTTTTGTCCTTTTTTGTCATTTGCATTCTACAGTCTCAACTTAAATTATTGGTCCATGTACAGGCGATGCCTTCTATTGGGCCTGTTTTGATTTTATATTTATTTACTCATATTGTTTGTTATCTTTGTACATTGAGTGAATAAATATTGTTATTATTATTATGATTATTATGGACGAAATAATGTCGACTATTGATTGGAGTGATATTTATCAGTGCGCGGATCCTAATGCAGTGACTGAAATATTGCAACAAACTTTGTATAGAGTATTCGACCGAACTGTACCCAAAAAAATTATTCCGACCCGTTGGTTCCCACCATGGTATTCCTTAGACACAATAAATAAAATAAATGAAAAAGAACGAGTACATAAAAACTACAAAAGATATGGAGATGAAGCATCTCGTACAAGATTTGATTCTAGGACGATAAAAACTCAAGCTGACAACGAATATCGTAATTTTATTTTGGCAGCAGAAAACAATATTTTATCAGATCCTTCTCAGTTTTGGAATTTTATCCACAGTAAAAAAGGAATATCCCGTTTACCTGGTATGATGAAACATAATGAAACTACCTTAACGAAACCCCAAGATATTGTTGACACATTTAAACAGTATTTTTCGACAGTTTATACACCTCCTGATCAAAACCTTAGTGAAAATGTAATCCTGGATTATGGAAACTCCCTGTTTATAGATCTACCTCAAACATGTGAAGCTGATGTTCTTAAAGCGGTGAAAAAAGTTAAAAAATAAGTTGATTATAGGCCCTGATCAAATACCCAGCTTCTTAGTGAAGGATTGCACACATGCGCTACTCAAGACCATTAATACATCTGTTCAACATTATTTTGAAGACGGGCATCTTTCCAGACAACTGGAAGATATCCCGGTGCTGAAGAAGAGTGATAGAGCTTTAATTAAAAATTTGTGGAATATGAAGGGCACCGCTCTGATATTTTCTCGCCAACATCTGGGGTTCCCCAAGGATCGAATTTAGGACCTCTATTGTTTTTTTTATATATATAAACGACCTAGCTATGATGATTACATGCCAAAAGTTGCTCTATGCGGATGACCTCAAAATTTTTCATAACATAAGCTCAAATTCGGACTGCCAAATTTTACAAGGCAACATTGACCTTGTCTTGGATTGGTGTAATGCTTATCATTTTGAAGTTAATGTAGATAAATGCTTCATATTAACGTACACCAGAAAAAAAGAATCAATAACATGGTCCTACAAAATAAGCGAGAATGAGTTGAATAGGTGCTATCAAATTAAAGATATCGGTGTCCTCTTTGATAGCAATTTGTCATTTTGTCATCATATAAATGATATCACAACATAAGCCAACCGAATGTTTTGGCTTCATCATCCGAAACAGTAGACAATTTTACAATTTACATGTTTTGAAACTTATTTATTCTTCGTACGTTCGATCTAAATTGGAAAGTTGTTCTTTAATTTGGTATCCCATCTATTCGGTTCATATAAGCCGTATTGAGCGAATACAAAGAAAGTTTTTGAAATTTCTGCATTTCAAGTGGACAGGCGAATATCCGAATATGTGATTATTCTGTACTCATGAATACATTTGACTGTATGTCGCTAAATAGTAGGAGAGTTATAAGTAGTTTAAATTTTCTTTATGATGTTTTGCACAATGATGTCATATGTGAATATATATTAAGTAAGCTTAACTTTCATGTACCTGTGCGCAATTTGCGTCACCAAATGACATTTTACTGCGAATTAGCTCGAACAAATATCTCGAGAAAATCGCCGGCCACTGTTATGTGTGAGAACTTCAATTCTTTAGGTGAATATTGTTTTGTGAATACTTCATCTAATGGGTGATTTTTTTGCTAGTATCTTTTTGGCAACACTGTTTTTGACAGATGACGCGTGAATCGTGTCTTGTGTCATTGTCAAGCTTGTTCAGTTTGGTCTATAATTTAACCATGAATCGACTTACGAACGAACAACGCTTGCAAATTATTGAATTTTACTATCAAAGTTCATGCTCGGTTAAGAGAGTGCTTCCAATTTATGGGCAATTTGGTCGGCCTACTGAGAGAGCTATTCGGAAGCTTGTGACTAAATTTCGAACCCAGTTTACATTATTGGACATTAAACCACCAACACGCAGACGTAGAGTGAGGACTGAAGAAAATATTGCGGCTGTATCCGCCAGTGTTAGTGATGACCGTGAAATGTCGATTCGCCGCCGTTCGCAGCAATTGGGCCTCTGTTACTCCACTACGTGGAAAATTTTGAGACAGGATTTTGGTGTAAAACCTTATATAAGATACAGCTGGTGCAAGAATTGAAGCCACACGACCTCCAACAAAGTTTCCAATTTTCCAATTTTTATCGAAAAATTGAGTTCAGCGACGAAGCTCATTTCTGGTTGAATGGGTACGTTAACAAGCAAAATTGCCGCATCTGGAGTGAAGACCAGCCAGAAGCATTGCAATAGCTACCAATGCATCCCGAAAAAATCACTGTTTGATGTGGATTATGGGCCGGTGGCATCATCGGCCGTACTTCTTCATAGACGACAATGCCTGGAACGTAACTGTGAATGGCGAGCGCTACCGTGCGATGATAACAAACTTTTTTTTTGCCCAAAACGGAAGAGCTTGACTTGGCTGACATGTGGTGTCTACAGGACGGTGCCACATGCCACACCGCACACGAAACAATGGCCCTATTGAGAGGCGAGTTCGGTGAACAGTTTATCTCACGTTTGGGGCCCGTCAATTGGCCGCCTAGATCGTATGATTTAACGCCGTTGGACTATTTCTTGTGGGGCCATGTTAAGGCTAATGTCTACAGGGATAAACCAGCAACGATTGACGCACTGGAAGCCAATATTGAAGCATTTGTTCGTGAGATACCGGCCGATATGTTGGAGAGAGTGTGCCAAAATTGGACCTTGCGCATGGGCCATCTAAACCGGAGCCGCGGCCAACATTTACATGAAATAATCTTTAAACATTAAATTATATCGACCGTTCTATCGACTCGAATAAAGATTTAATCGTTTTTTCAAATTTTTTGTGATTTTTTCGAAAATCAAATCCTATACCCGTTAGAAATGACTTTAAACAACGTTATCTGGCCATTTCCCATGGCATGTAATGACCTTTTTGCGGTTAAAGTTATTCTTTTTTTATATATATTGGCTTTTTGCTAGCTGTATTATTAATTTGATTGTGTTTTTTTTATATACCAGGATTATGTGTTGCTCTTGTTTTCTTTTTGAACTATTTCCTGTAATTGGGTCCTTCTACCTGTTGGAAATAAAGATCTATCTATCTATCTATGTACGTATATATATCTAGACTGTCAGTAGAGATTCCAACCGACGACGGCCTTCAGACCCGAATCAAGACAGCAGTTTATCAACTGGCCGCGAAAGCCTTAACCATCTTGTCAAGCTTGAATTTAGCTATTAACAATATAAACTGAAAGCCTATAAACATGTTTTCCGAAGTATTCAGGCGACAGTAAAGCTCCTACATTGTAAGTTTAAAAAAAAAACCTGTTACGTTTTGACAGCAGGTTTCCAGGACGGAAAAGGGGCAGAAACGTCTATGGATCAACTGTTTGGACCTGTTTAACTGATTTATTTCGTTTCATTTTACGTTTTCGTGTCTTATTTTTTTCCAACAGGATCTAACTTGTGTAGGATCAACCTACATGACGCCATTTCTTCACCAAGTTTTCCAAATGTTGTTTTAAAAAACATATATTTTTGACTGTTTTGCCATACATTGTATGTACCCATAATACGGTATCAAAGAAAACTGCTACCAGCGGACCTATTTGCAGTTATGACATTTCCAGCTCGAATACAATGGTGTGCGAAACAGAAGCCGTAGTTAATGTCCCGAGTGATATTCGTTATCGGTCTCCATAAAGGTCCCTTTTATAATTTAAATGTCACAGCGTCAGCCAACAGCGGTGTCTAGGGAAACAGTGGGTGCCTTAATGCCGGGTACAAACCGACATCCGAAACCCCCAATAGAAATCCACACCTGGGCCTTGTTCCATACAATGTCCGGTGTTATAATTACAGAACTTTTGAAACTGGTATTAATATGAGACGTTGTGTTTCGTGAAAGTTACGAATACGGTTTACTGGTAACCATATATTACAAGTTATAGGATCATATTTCAAAACGATCAAATCTGCCTAGCCATGAACAAAACAATTGAAACGTACACAAATAATATGTCATCAGACCAGAGTTCCCCAAACTCTTTTGTGTCGTAGACCACTTGCCATGTTTTGCCGTGTTGGGTAGACTTACCTGATATTGTTTTCCTGTAAATTTCTAATTGTAGTGAAGTTTAGTGTTAAAAATTTAAAGTAAAAACACATGTTAATTTATACATTTATTAACTGAATTTAAATTAAAACTACTCAAAATAAAATTTTGTATCTGTTATGTAAAATATACGTAACATTAAATAAACAGGTGTCTGACCAATAAGTGCCCGCATTGGGAATAAGTGCCCGCATTGAAAAAAAAATAAGATTGACGAAATAAAAAAAAGTGAAAAATAATTAAAAAAAAATTTTTTACTTAAAATAGTACAATAAGCGAGTTCGTTTATTAATTATAACATAAACGTATGTTCTACAATAATTTCACTGTTAGTTTGATTAAGTTCCGCTTCTTATACGTTTAAGTTATCTAAAAATAGGCATAAAATTAACGAATTCTAGTGTGTACCTATCCTGGAATTTTTCAGAATAATTTAAAAAAAAAATATTTTCTATAAAGAGGGGTTCTTTAAAAAAATCAATGCGGGCACTTATTCCCAATGCGGGCATTTATTGGTCAGACACCAGTAAACATAAAATAAACTATAAATAAAATAACATAAGCCATAAGTCAATATTTTTAGTGAGAAGGATGAACCTGATGCTTTAATAATAAATTATCAACATTTGGCGTCAATTTTGTAAGGGTTAGTCTTAAAGCTCCTCGGCTAATGATGTCCAGTCTGTATCTTTTTTTCATTAGGAGATCGGTAACAGCGCTGAACCCCCTCTTCATTAGGTATGACAATGGAAAGGAAATTAAAAGTTTCCTCGCTATATTCCATAATACGGGATAAGTAACGGGTATGTTGTTTTGCAGCCAGAATTGCTGATATCCGTTTTTAAACTGAACCTTAAGTTCTTCGTTTGTACTTAGTTCAGTCAGTTCCTCTTGTATTATGACATTCGTTTCGTCTATGTCACCATATGGATTAATTATCCACGGTGGTATTAACATAGTCAAAATATCCTCAAACCTAGATTCAAAATCTGAATAGAGGGCATTTAAATGTTGAACGTAAGTTGAAACGTCGTCTTCCTGGCAGCTTGTCTGTGACAAATTGGGGAACTAAGAAAATTCGCCCCGTCCAATATTTGGTTCATTAGTTTAACTCTGGCAAGGAACGCTGATAAGATGGACTTTGTTTTAATCAAATTTAAACTGTCGCCTTGTAATTGCAAATTAACCATATTAAATTTTGTAAACAAATCTGTTAAATAGGCGATGTCTGTTTTCCTCTTCATTCAATTTTCTTTTAAAATTTTATCTGTAGTATCCAGAAATTCTAAAAAAAGTGCAAAAAATCTTGTCAAACATAAGCCTTTCGACAGCCAGCGTACTTCAGTGTGAAGGAGTAATTGATGAAAGTGTTCATCATTTTCTTCACACAACTGCGCAAGTAACCGCGTATTTAACGCGTTGCTTCGGATTCGGTTTACTGCATCAATGACTAAATGAAGTGATTCATGCAATCTAACTCTCAAATTTTTAGCAACTAAATGTTGTCGATGGATGACGCAATGTATTGCTAACACCCCTGACACATTTTGTTTTAAATAACTTATAAATCCACGATAACGTCCAACCATGGCAGGTGCTCCATCTGTAGCTACTGATATTATATTTGATAAAGAAATTGTTTTTTCAAAGAAGTAATCCTCCAAAATATGAAATATTGATTCACCTTTAGTGTCGGTTATCAAAGTTCTTGCGAAGAGCAGTTCTTCGTAGATTTCTTGATTCATAATAAAACAAACATATGCCAATAATAATGCTGCATTATCAGGTAAAGTTGATTCGTCCAGTTGTAGTATAGAGAAATGGGTCGTTTGCAAATAATTGCATAAGAAGCTTTCAATATCAGAACTCATTTCATCAATACGTCTTTCAACAGTATTGTTGCTTAAGGGAATTCTTTTAATGATATCAGATGCAGGTTTGTGTAAAACAGTTTTTCAAACCTCTTCAACGGCTGGCAAAACTAACTTCTCTCCGATAGTATGCGGTTTTACGGATTTTGTTATAAGTTACGAGATATTGTAACACGCCCGCAAACCATCATCATTTATTTGTGACGTCGAAGCGAACATTCTGTCCAGCGTAGGTCTCTTCTGAAATTTATCTTTGAGTGTATGAAAGTATTTCAAATCTTTCTCTGTTTTATCAGGGTGGCATCTTCTCAGATGATCTTGCAGTTTAGATGGTTTCATAGCGTCATTGCCCAAAACTTTGTTGCATAAAAGGCACATAGCCAATTGTTTGTCCGGCAATGATGGAATGAAGCCAAATTTCAAATAATCAACACTGTACTGTCTACATTTCTTTTCAGATTCGTACATGGCATCAATCATCTGTGGGCAAAATTAAATTATTTAAATAAGACAGGAAATCCAGCAGCTGTATATTAAAAATATTTTTTGATTTTTCCGAAAACATTCCATAATTCGAACATCTTCTTGCATCAATTAGCTCGAATTACGGAGATCGCACTGTAATTATATTACCGATTGCTAAAACTTTCAAAAAGAAACTATTGAGGAGTACTCGTGTAATTTTGCATGACTGAATATTTAACTACTAATAACTAAAGTCATGATTGCCGTAATTTATCTATCTTTGCTAACTACGAGTACAAAACTAAAATTTAATAAAAAATAATGTACTTACTTTTCTCCAGCACTCTCAAACAAAATAACACTGACTCACTATAGTTTGTATGATATACTATCTGTTTATATTTTTTTAAATATTTTCTTTGCACTTTTCTTTCCAAGATTCAGGAAACGAATAAACGTATTTGTCCCGTATTCGTATTTATAGAGTGACGAATTGAACAAGTCAGTGCAAGGTAGCGAAGCTCTGAGACTGCGACTCTCAGGTTTTTACAAGTTCAAAATGTATTGCGACCACAAAGCGAATACCAACATCCTACAACTCACACAATTATATAAACATATATAATAAATTTTTCACTTCATAGGTACTTTTATAAATAATGTATATGTTTTGATATTATAAGATAGTATGATGTTATTAAATAGGTACTATCAGTGTATGTGTTGATATCCACTATCGTGGACCCCCATATTCATTTCATGGACCCCCAATTTTTTTTTTGTTGACGTAGACCCCTTGCAGGTTGTCATAGACCCCTAGGGGTCGATAAGACCACTTTGAGAATCAATGTGTCAGACGGTGGCACGCGTTCTGACGTTACTTGCAAAATTTCAAAGACTAGCTTCCAATTTATAAAGTGATTGTGAGGAAAAATAAGTAACTTAAAATTAAAGTATCGCAGTGTCATAAAATATCTTACAAAAGAGGATCATCAGACAAAAAGAGATCTTGAGATAATGGTTGACGTTAATGGGGATGTTCTTACAGAACAAAATTTTGGTCGACACAGTTTTGATCCATAGATGATCCCATAAGTAAAAAATTCAAAACAGCAACCAATCATGAAATGACTCAAAAAGTTGATGCCGTGGTTATCGACGGCCGTCGTGTGAAGGTTAGTATGGTTGGAAATTTGAATAAATCACTTGCATGCTTCAACCAACGATTCACCCTTTTTACACAAATCGTGACTGGCGACGAGACTTGGAAACATAATTTAGATTCTTAGACAAAAACAGAATCCAAGCAGTGGGTTCGTAAAGAGTATTCACACCGCAAAAAAGCTCTGACGCAACCATTTTCAATCCAATTTAAAGAAACCTGCAAATATAAGTAAAGACATTGAACATTATACTATGGTCGGTCAAAGTCTATAATATTGAGCTCCCTATTTCATATCAAAAATTATTCATTCATTATAAAAATTATAATCTAGGATGTAAGTTTATACCGGGTTTTTAGCGTTTTTGAACAACTTGTTGGAATAAATGTAGATTTTCAAGGAATAGGCTTATTGTGTTTCAAACAAGGACTAAGCAAATGTTTTAACATGTAAGTTGTTTTATAAGTTTTGAAAATAGCGCACTGGCGGGCTATCAAACTAACTGGCTTATGAGTTAACCGACAATTCGTCAAAAGCATAGTATATTATATTAATATTCCTCTTGGTAAAAGCTCCTTCGCCATATGGAATAAAACATAAGGCACTATTGCATCTAACCGAGCCTGGTATCATCATAACCGGACACCATCAGTTGTTCTAGATTTCATCAAGGCCTTTATTACGGAACTTTTTATAGATAAATGCAAATATTACGGTATCTCTGACACGTCGAAATTGATGAGTAAATTTCTAACAAATAGGTCTCAGAGATTCGTTATTGGCACAGACTTCGCCTGAATGTCTCATTTCTTCGGAAGTACCACAAGGCCCAGCACTTGGACCGCTTCTGGTCCTCTTGTACATATCTGATTTGAACAAAGTTGTAAAGTCCTGCAACATTAAATTTATTGCAGCCGATGCACAACTATACTTCATTGGCTTTGATCATATTAATATGTATACTGCTGAAGTTCAGATATTTAATGGTATTTCTTGACGAGAACCTTAGGTTCATACCTCATTTTACTAATTATTTGCGAAACTATCGTAATGTCAAGAATTACTTATTGCGACTTAGTATATCATCCATTTTCAGAAACTATATCAGTGAAACGTTTGCAAAAAAGAGAAAGTTCCTGTTGCAGGTTGATTTAAACTTCAAAAAATAAAAAAACTAAATTGAAAAACTCGTTTTGTAAATACGCTAACCATGCCTCGGCACAAGACATCATTATTCCATAAGTACTTTACTTGTAATGATTTATGCATTACCACAGCTCACGAAGTGTCTGAACGTCAACGATTTCAAAAAACAAGTTAAAAAAATCATTTTTGAACAAGAAATTTGAAGACGATTTCTTTAAAGCATTAACATGAACTGTGCAGGTCCTTTTAAAACGTAACTTTGATATTATGTGAATTTATGTAATATTTATATAATAGGACTGTACTATAATTTACACATTTTATTGAATCTATATATTTTTAATGTTTATTTATTTTTGTTAAGGGTTAAGTGGCAGAATAGCTGTTAGCTAAACTTTCCCCTAAATAAAAAAGATTTATTATTATTTTGACTGTATTGCACTTCCTAGAGAAAGGGACGAGCTTGACCAGAACTCTTCCAGATTTCTAAGGTATTTCTTCGAAAACAGTTTTCCGCAAGATGTGGGCTGTTCTGAGCAGTGCTATTTTTTGTGTTTGTCTTGCAAAAACATCTCAATCGAGTTCTTTTATGTTGTCCTTGAATTGATTACTATTATTATGACTATTATTATTATTGTCAGTATAACTATTAAAAAGATTTCACTCGTGAGGAACATAGAGGGAACTGAAGTGACCCTTTTCCTGCGTGACAGATGGTGGAACTAAGAAGGATTCGTAAAGGTAAAAGATTGATCCCAGGAACAAAAGTTCAGCCGTCGAGCCACGAGTATCGAGCAACTGCCAACCCGTTGTCAGCAGGGGCTTTTCGTCTACATTATTAATTCGTCATTGAACTTCCCGTGATAAGAGCGCCTTGAACTTAACCCAAAGGTCTCGGGGATACAACCTCCTTAGAAGTAACCTCGGACACATTCCTGTCAATCCGGCTTTAACTTAGCTAATACAGGCCAGGATCTGCTTAAGACATGAGCTTCGCAAGAGGCGCTTTGGTAGAGGTTCAAGATGCAGCATCTACCTAATAATACATTCGTTAATCAATTAGATATAAGTAACCCTACTTAAAGTAAATTGAGTCAGTGGAGCTGACAAAGCATCTGTAAATGATATTTACAATTTGCTATAGATAAACAATGAGTCTGACAGTATTAACTGAGAAATACTCATTATTAGAAGCATTTATTTGAAGAAGGGTTACATTTTTTCCAAGGAATTGACATACCCTTAAACCTTTTTAACCTTTACCATTAAAGGGTGGGCTATTTAAAATTTGAAAACTAATTCCGCTATGAAGACGACACTAAAGAATATTTTTTCAAATTTGCGGTTTTATTAGAAAGTTTGAATTAAAGAATGAACAATTTCATCCACATTTCTGCCATGGCTGTACCGAAGATACCTTGTCCGATTAATTTAAGTACTTTTACGATTGGGCATGAATCTTTTAAAAACTTCATTATTATGCTTCAGAGCCTCAATTGTCCGGGGGTGTTGATTCCAAATTTTCCAGAATGGAGAATGAACGATATCTCAAAATTTTTAAATGGAAAACCCTATATATTCTCACGCATTCTGATGTATCTACTAGCCTTTCTTTGATGTAAGGCTTAATGGAAGTTTGTACGAATGGTTTTTGAGTTTTAACATTTTAATCTTTTTGTCAATCGAATATGAAAGTGGATGAAAAATATAACAATACCTTTTAAAATAAAAATAGCATACAGTTAGTAACAGCAGATGGTAAGTATTTGTGTATACTAAGTGACATATGAATCCGAACACCCAGTTTAAATGGTTTTATTTTAATAAAAGTTGGTGAATGTATTTACCTTACTGTAAGTAACAAGTGAAAAAATTTTCAGCCTTATCAGTTGGACATTCCGGTTTTTATACTGCTTTTTTTTAATTCACTAACGCTCTAAAAATGAATATTTCAGCCGCAGTAAAGAACCAACGTTGGCGGATTTTGGTTCTTGACATCCTTTACGATCGGTTACGATGCCTAGAGTACGGAGACCTGTACGATTTCGTCAACTTAGTCAGTTTGATAGGGGCCGTATAGTGGGGCTTCGGGAAGCTGGACTTTCTTTTCGGGCAATTGCAGTTAGAGTGCAAAGAAGTGTAGACACTGTGGTTAGGTATTGTCAGGCATGGCTTCGAGAAGGCCGTACTCAAAGAGCAAGGGGCACTGGACGCCGCCGTAGAACAACAGACCGTGAAGATCGCCGCCTAAGGTTATTGGCCTTAAGGGACCGTTTCTCCACTACCAGGTCCATTGCAAATGAATGGTTTGCAGAACACGGAAGACCTATTGGCATGCGAAGTGTTTACCGACAAATGAGAAATTTTGGCTTGTTTTCATACCGGCCACACTGGGTCCTCCCTTTAACTCGAGAACACCGACGTAATCGCCTTGAGTGGTGCAGACAACGGTCACTCTGGGATCAGGAATGGAACAATATTGTCTTTAGTGACGAGTCTCGATTTTGTTTAGGCATGCACGATGGTCGTGCCAGGGTTAGAAGGCGACGTGGTGAAAGGAGGAATCCACAGTTTTTTGTTGAAAGACATGTTCATTACACTGTTGGAGTTATGGTTTGTGGTGCTATAGTTTATGGTTCCAGGTCACCTTTAATCTTCATCAGAGGTAACATGAACGCGCAGCGTTATATCCACAAAGTTCTAGAACCCCATCTTTTACCCTATCTTGACACCCTGGCAGATCCAACCTTCCAACCACATGTTGCAAGAGTCACAATAGACTTCTTTCAACATAATGATGTCACATTGTTACCATGGCCACCAAGATCTCCCGACTTATCCCCAATTGAGCACGTGTGGGATATGATGGGTAGGAGACTGTTCAATTTGCAACGTCCTCCTCAGACTCTAGAAGCACTTCGAGAGGAGTTGGTGGTTGCCTGGAATGAGATACCACAGGAGGACATTGACCACCTGATCAGAAGCATGCCTAGGCGCGTTGGAGAATGCGTAGCACATCAGGGTGCATCCACACATTATTAAAGGTCAAAGGGCTTTAAAGCAGTGCAATCATTTTGAAATTTTTATCATTTACTTATTATGCTTCACAAAATTTTATTAAAATAAAACCATTTAAACTGGGTGTTCGGATTTATATGTCACTTAGTATATTTTCATTATAAATCAAATCTGCCTAACCATATGCAAGAAAGTGGAAAAATCAAGGAGGTGTCCTTCTGTTTTATGAGCTCAAGAACCATCGGTGCCAAGCCCCATAAACCTTATATCAGAAAAAAATCTCGGTAAAGGGAAATCAAAAAGCGTGAAAATATGCAGTTCCGTTCAAAAATGTGTGCAATAGTTTATTTTGCGTTCTTGATCACTTAGTAAGTGCCTAGATATTGAGAAAATATGAAATCATAAAATTTTTGCATAGGTGTAAGTTTTCAAAGATGAGTGGTTTTTTTTCGATAGATTGTCCAACAATTTGGAAATAAACCATATATTGTGTTATATCAAACAGGAGTGCCTATTCGAATCGGCAATAAATGGTATTTTAGTTTAAAGGCATGTATGTATGGGATACCACGTAATACTGAATCAACTTACAATACTGTGGCCTACAATTTTCGAAGTCCACTCCTTAGATATGCGTAATTACGGAGACATCTACTGGGTCCACACTAAAAACTCACCGTGTATACCTCTTTGAATCTCAAGATTTAAAAGTACTCGGCCAATAACGACATACGGTTCCACTAAAGACGAGAGAGATTGATCCTTTCTGAACCTGCAACATACTGACCTTAACCATGATGACCTTCAAGGTCATGTGAAAGTCAAGTCAATGTTTGTTGCAATGGAGCAATTTCTGAAAGAACATTTAAGTCAGTTGGTCTGGGGATCACACAGTTTTCTGAATTATGAAGACAGTAAGGAAAACTTGTTGACCAAGTCCAAGGTCAAGAACCAGAAATAATCAAGGACTGATTCGAACATACGAGAATAATAAAAAAATTTCCATTTACGTGGTCAAAAGTATTGAGTCCTAATAAAAAAAAATTGACATTCAAATTACCTTCAAGGTCATGGCCAAGATCAGATCCAAGGTCACAATTTAATAGCCGGGATAAACCATAAAAATGATATCTGGAAGGTTTCCCTTCACGACTACTGATAGAGTTATATCACCGTACTGGGTGATACAACTAGTGAGCGAATGAACCTGACCATGACCTCCTAAGGTTAAAATGTGATGATAGTAAAATTTTCCACTTTTTCCATTTACGGTGTCAAAAATGGTGGGTACTGTTTAAGAAAATCAAGTTGACCTTTAAATGACCTTGAAGGTCACGTTTAATGTCAAACCCAAAGTTATCTTCAGATGGCTGCGAAAACTTCTACAAATCGCGGGGATTAGTTTTTTCTACCATCATAAGCTCGCAAATTATTGTGAGGTTATGGAATTTTTGCTATATATTGCAATCGCGACGACAAAATTGCAACCAACCTTGCCTGCAACACCTGATCTATAAGTAGCTTTCAACAGTTTATTCGAAGGTAATTCCTACCCTGTTGTAAGCGCTACTTAACACGGAATCCAGACAGGAGGATATAACAGGTGCGGGAAGAGCACAAAGAAGGAGTATGTCGTAACATTTGTCTCTGGAAGTGCTTCCATACAGCTCGACCCAGAGGCGGACGAATGCACGCTCATCCAGTAGCATGTTCGCAGGTCATCTGACAGTCCGATGTAAGCAATTAGACTACCGCTGCTGACCATTTGGATTCCTGTGGAAAACGACACGTTGTCACGGGTGCAATTCTTCAACTCTGGCTCTTTTTAACACGCATCTATTACTTTCGCCTGTATGTATGTACTGAATCTTTGAGCATAATTTTCACCAATTTCCAGAATTTTGCTTAATTCTAAACTTCGCACACGTACCAAGGACCGATGACACTGCAATAATTTGAATACAGTTTTGTATCATCCTTATTCATGGGTAAAATTCTGTAAAAATCAGATATGTTGATAAAAAGCCGCTGACCTCAAACGCCGCTTTACGTATACTGAAACTACAAGCTCAGTCGTAGAACACTGGTCTTGTGAACCAGGGGTTGTGAGTTCAATCCTCACAGGAGGCATATTGTGGATATACTTTTTTTTAACACGCGTATTAGCTTGGCCTGTATGTGGGTCTTTCTCAGCAAATTTCGAAACTCATGCTAAGTTGCATGGATTTATCGTCAATTTAAAATTTTTATTATATCAATAAGTATCAGCACTAATATCTTAAAAGAAAAAATTTAGATAATATATTGACAGAAAAAAATACGATTAATTTATTAGCCTAAAAGTCATTCCCTCATCTCGTCCATGGGATTATAATTAATGATAAAAAAATATATACAAGAGAATCTGTTCATATTCTTATAAATTAAATATTACTAAAATATTTGGCAATAAGTATGGATTGTATAGTCAAGCTTTCATTGCTAAAAATAAATATGCATATAAAAAATGTATTTAAACTATTTCCTTGAAATGAAATCATTTCCTCACCCATTATAAATATTCGTTCTGTGGTCACACCATTTGATACTTTTGAACGCAGGTGTTACGTTTTTAAAACTTGGCAATACTGCTAATAATGTTAACATGGCGGAATTTCTTAGTAGTGAGAAGAGTTGCTGCAAAGAAGTATTGGATTTCAACAATTAGAACATTACATTTCTGTCTCATCACCTCACTGTTTATATTAAAATGTAAGTCATTATACTGTTCGAATGTTTTGATGATTTTTTTCTTGTTTTGAGGAGAAAATGCATTCACAACACGCCAAATCAATTTGTGGTGATGTACTGTTGGTTACGGTGTCGTTTATGCAAATACGTCATTCCCCTATGATCATTCCCTCACTAGATTAGAAAGTCAGGCAATGAAAATTATATGAGGGAATGATTTTTGCATATACAGGGTGTTTTAGTTTGTTGTTGCATAATTTTAAGGTTCGATAGAACTTTTAAAATTAATGCATTAAGTCTATATAAACATGGGTCGAAAAATGCGTGGCTTCCGAAATACACGGTGTTTAAATTTACTTTTTAAAATACTTTTTTTTAAATATTTCGAACAATATTTGATGTATAACAGTGAAAATTGGTACACAAAGGTTTTTTGGTACGACAAAACGAACCATGGGCATAGTTTTACTGTAGCCTCTAGAGGGCGCTTTCTACTGTACCTGCAGTATATTAAAATGACCGAAAATTTTTAGTTAGTAAAATTTTTTGCTTTTTGAATAAAAAAAACTGATTTTTCGCACTTTTATGCATAAAGAAGCTCTCCTGTGAGTTTTTGTTGTAGTTAGCCGTTTTTGAGATATTTCAATTTTTAAGGTTCGATGCATTATTTATGGGAAAATAACATTTTTTTACATTTCCGATTTGGGCATTACACGTAATTAAGATGATCGTTTAGATTGTGTTTTTAAACACAGCAATAATTCCTAACTCCAAATATACACAAAAAAACAGAATATTAATTTGTTTAACTTTCCAATATTATTTTTAACAAATTAAATTTATTATTTACAACTAAAATGCTATTTTTCAGCGGTCTTTTACGTATAATGCGGTGAAATTGATCAACTCTTTCGAACAATGTTTCATCAGCAACTTTTCTAAAAAAAAATATAAGAACTACTTATTGAGCTCTTAGGTTATTGTCTTCTCTTTGAATCGTACGTATTATGTTTTTTGTTCTAATCGTACGCATTACCTCATATTTATTAATTCTTCTTTTACTATTATTCTTCTTTTTCCTTTTCTTTTTCAGTTTTTTATTTTATTTTTAAGGTAGTTATAAGCATTGACATGACATTTATGGTTAAGTATAAATGGCCATTGTAAGTCCATTGAATTGAATTGAATTTAATTGGTTAGTTAGGACAAACATACAAAATCTAAAGTAGTTGCTCGAAATGTAAGCCCAATTGTTCAATACACAATTCACATCTACGAATGATCGAACGTGGTATAGCATTATTCAAATAAGGCCTTATTTCATTACATGCATTCCTGATTCTGTCTATTAGCATACTTCTTGTGGTTACGGGAGTCTAGTACACTTTTTCTTTTAGAAATCCCCACACAAAGAAATCTAATGGATTTAGGTCAGGGGATCGTGGAGGCCAGGCGACTGAACTTACAAAAAAAAACAGGTAAAAGAAGCTAAATTTCGTGCATTCAAAATTGCAAAAAAACGTTTCAGGTTTCAACAGACAACAAAACTAACTGTCAACTAATTGACGTTTAACCTTATTCTGCTTTCAATTTCAAAAATATTTGGAGGCACTTCTAAAAATTATCGAGATACTGACTTTTTAACTTTATTTTATCATAAGTAATAAAAAATGCATCGAACCTTAAAAATCAAAATATCTCAAAAACGCCTAGCTATAACGAAAATTCACAAAAGAGCTTTTTTATGTTGAAAAGTGCGAAGAATCAGATTTTTTATTCAAAAAGCAAAAAGTTGCACTAAGAAAAATTTTTCGTCCCAATTAATACACTACAGGTACAGTAGAGAGCGCCCTCTAACGGCTACAGTAAAACTATGTACATGGTTCGTTTTGACGTACCAAAAAACCTTTGCGTACCAATTTTCACTGTTATACATCAAATATTGTTCGAAATATTTAAAAAAAACTATTTTAGAAAGTAAATTTAAAAACCCCCTATTTCGGGAGCCACACATTTTTCGACCCATGTTTATATAGACTTTATGCATTAATTTTAAAAGTTCTATCGAATCTTAAGGTTATGCAACAATAAACTGAAACACCCTGTATAAAATTTTGCTTTGGGTGTTATTGTTTAACTCCAGGCTGTATAGCATGTGTTTTCAATGTTCAACAGGTATCCGTATATCAAGAATGGAGAAAATGAAGAAGTTAAGTGAAAAAGAAAAGAAATTAAAAAAGGAGGATTACGACAAAAAGAGGCGAGAACAAATGAAAATTAATGCTGAGTCTTCAGAAGATTTGCGTGAAAAAGAAAGATTAAAGTATTTAAAGAAGAAGTCAAGCTATGTCAAAAAGTTCTATAAGTGAATAGTAAAGTTTATAGTGAAAAGCGAGTTACATTACAAACAAATTGATAGAAATAATAAAGGAAAATAAAGTAACGAACGCAGTCAAGCTTAGCGAAAAATATAAGAAGATGTGTTTGAGATTGAAAACTAAAAATACTGACCCAAACTCTCCAGCAACCAAAGCGCCTTCGCTTTTAAAGAATATACAAGTTCCTGACGTTGTAAGAAAAATACTCATTTTCGGAGAAGCCTGTCAACGTACCTCAAGAATATCTATGAAGATCTTGGAAGTAAACATGGAGGAAAGTAAAAATATTACAAAATCTTGAAGCTGCAATTACAGATACAAATTGCCATATAGATCTCAACATTTTTCAAAAACGATACGTACAAAAGAACTGTACCCGTAAAGTTAGTTCCAAAATGCTGAAAGTTAAGGATGATATTGTTCATTTCTTATAGAAGGATGAAAATACGAGGATGTGCCCAGCGAAGAAGCTCTCTAAAGTATAAAAAAATTCTCAATACATCTATTAATAGTAAATTAACTTATGTTTCTTATTGAAATTCAGCATCAAACTGTTGTAAAAATCGTTCCCCCATCCTATCAGCTATTCCCTCATTTCATGGTTTTTTAGAAGTCATTTTTCTACATGTTATACAAAAAATATATTTTCAATGAACCTCACTAAAGTAAAACTTTACACTTCTGCAAAAAAAAGAATATATCTTCATTATATTATACAAGTACCCATGTATGTATGTAACTGTAATATAAACTCTTTGTAATTAAAAATTATTTTACACTTTTTGGTGCGGTTAGTTATAAAAGCGTGCTTTTTAAGTTTTTTTAGGGCCAGTTTCACCAACAACAGTCCGTTATTCTCCACCTATAGGGTAACAGCCCGTTAAATACAGCGAATGAGCTTCAAGTTCCAATCAACAAATTTTAGCAACCAATAACTATGAAATGTTGAAAACAAAATACTGTCAAAGTTTGAGATGACATCTTGTCATTGAAACATCACCAGCCTATTGAATATTAAAAATATACATATAATTCAGTCAAAATTTAAAGAAATGTTTGATTTTTGAATAAAATTCATGAATTAATTACTATTGTTGATTCTTTATTCATTTCTATATTATTTTCTTCGATCGATATGCGATTTTACTGATTCAAGATCATCTACTGGGTGTTTTTTTCCTATAAACCTCTTGCAGATAGCCATTAAGCACCTACTTGATGACTGGCTCTACCAAAAGATATTGCTCGTTTCCAAATATTCATTCATTTACTTGCCGTTCATCAGAACCATTATGACACCTTAGATTGATATCCCCACAAAACCTATTATTTCTCCCATTCCCATTCGCTGAGGGGATAACGGATTGTTAAATGTAAACCTATAACATATATCAAAATACATGAAAGTTGTTCTGTTTTTTCTGTGCAAAAGCATCATGTTGGAATCAAAAAGTGGTCTTGTTTATAATACAGTCGAATTTTTACGATTTTATTCAACATTTTAATAGAAATCACTGATATTCTGAGACATTTGACAGCTTCCGTCAAATTGCATTTCGATAAGGTATTTTCCTATTGGTCCATAATAATAATGTTGGTGAAATCGGCACTTAAACTATTGTTTATTAATGGGAAAGACAAGGAGAACAATAATGCTTCTTTTGTTAACAGGTCTACGTTATCAGATACATGAGACTCCTATAGCAAATTCTGTTCCGACGAAGGCTAGTTGTGCGATATCTCACCCAGCGGCAGAGGCAATTCCACGTAAACTACAAATTGTATTGAAATGCTGCAATGTAATCCTCGCCATTTTGTTTAGTTAAATATATTGTCACGACTGTGGAGGGCAAGTTTGCTCTACGTGGGGGCTCAAATGAGTGAACGTTCCTTAAATGTACAAGACAGCAAGACGATATTAGCGACTGTCTTCCTATTATATTGCATTCAAAAAAATACACTGATCAACAGCCATAAAATATCCTAAATAAAATCAACAAAATATTACTATCTTTAATGTGCTAAAGCCGGAATGAAACTTATTTTTTCAATATTAGTTCAAGTTTTAGATATACGGTAATTATATGTGTTCCTGCTGTGACAGTGTTAATATACTGTAATTCACAAGAATGCACGTGCTACATTTTTATATTCGGCAAGGAAAGATGATGTAATCGGCATGATTGCGTTACGTTATATAGTATTTTTTTTGGGCCACAGATTCGAAATATTTTGAAAGATACACAGTTTGAAAACACTTTAACAGGTATTGAAAAAACTACTTGGAATGATTTCCGTCTGGTGGTCACTTGTCAAAAATATGCTGTCATCGTATCAAAAGATGGGCTGTAATATGTCTCTTAAGATACATTTCCTACACTCACACCTGGACTTTTTTCTTGACAATTGCGGAGCCGTAAGTGATGAGCACTGCGAACGTTTTCATCAGGATATTTCAACAATGGAAAAAAGGTACCAGGGAAAGTGGAATCCTTCCATGCTTGCAGACTACTGTTGGACTCTTGGTAGAGATGCTCCAGAAACGATCCATAAAAGAACAGCAAAAAGACAGCGCATATAGTGATTCTTATAAGTATATGAATCTTGTTACTTTTTTTAATACATCCTTAAGAATAAAAAGTTTTTTTTTCTAAACCGCAACTAATTTTTTTATTTCATTGTCATTTTTGGATTCAGCGCCCCAAAATTAACAAAGAAGTGCACTTTTCCCACAAGATACAATTAAAAAACTAAAATTTGTTGTCCAGTGATATTGAAATGGTATGGAAAAACCGCTTTTGTAGCTTATACTTTGTGCACCAATTTTAAACTCCTACATTGCGTTAAAATGAATATAACCTGAGTATGCTGCTGCTCAGAGAAAAAATAACATCAGAATTGACAGGAGATAATCAAAAGGTTATACATACCGTTACCTTGTTGGGAGTACATACTTTCCCTGCAGAAACAGGCTTTCCGAAAAAGCGTAGTCAAAACTGGGTAGGGTGCTACAAAAAAATTAAGAACAGCTTTGTTGAATAAGGGGGCCGACAAAAGTAATCACGTTTAATGCGGACTGAAAAAATATTCTAGTAATGTGTATTCGCTGCTTTAGTGGAATTAATTTAGGAATGAAAAGAACGTAAATTAAATTCATTATAATACGGTTTTTGTTTACATGTAAATAAAGCGCTACGTTTTCTTCTGGTATTACATTTACTTTTTCCATTCTATGTGCGAGTGAAGCGTATTGCTATTAAGCGTCCGTTCAACAAAGTTTTCTATAATTAATCTTAGTTCTGAGGCGTCCCAACAAATGACTGCTCATTTTATTGGAGTATGCTTACGAGATACATGTGACTGGTAAATTTTTTTTTGACATGGCCCCGCAATGAACGGTTAATTATCATTCCTGGATACTGGATGATACAGGGTCCGGCACAAAAGACGGATGTTTTTTAAATGGCTAGTACTCTCCGCCTATTCGGGCATTCCTAGCATTTTTACCAGTAGACATTATGGAGCAGTGGATGGTTGAGCAGCGCGTTTTCGCCTAAGACATAATGAGTCTATCACCACTTTAATATCCATCGGAATCGAGCTGTTCCTTCTCAAAACACCATCCCTCGTTGTGTTCAATCACTTCGCACACGTGGACTTCTGATCAATAAAGGACCACCAACGGTTCGATTCCCTGAAAATGTGGAACGCGTTCAAAAATCCCTCCTCCGCAGTCTGGCTCGATCTATTCGACAACATGCTGCTGAACTTCGCCCTAATGATCGTTCGGTAAGGCGTATTTTGCATATAAAACTCCTCTTTCAACCCTAAAAATTGGCCATTGTGCAACAGTTACAGGCTGGAGATTACGCACAACGAATAAACTTCGAACGTGAGATGGAAGCACGCATCGAGCAAAATGATAATCTCATTTTGTTCATGAGTGATATTATAGCTCACTCTCATCTTAATGGCTAACCAGCAAAATCGCCTTTATTGGGCTAATGGAAATCCGCGACATTAAGACCGTTGCACACCCCAAAACTTGCATCATCGGCCCTTACTTCTTCCAACTCGGAGCCCTATGTCGAAATGATCACCAGCTTCTTTTCACCTAAATTACGGCGACGACGGGTTACATTCTGATGTGCGTGGTTCCAACAGGATGGGGCGATCGGTCACACAGTCAGAGCAACGATGAACGTTATACGTGGTTGCCTTATTTCCAGGTTTGATGTTCATTGACCTCATCGGTGCCTAGATTTATTCATGTGTGATTTTTTCCTATAAGGACACCTCAACGATCGTATATGTGAGCAGAAGCCCCAAACACTGGACCAGTTAAGGAAGCAATTCGCGTGGTCATCCACGTTGAGAGAACGATGTTGGATAGACTTTCACGAACGTCTCCACCAATGCAACGTCAAAAACGATCACCGTATGAATGATGCGATTTACCACAGTTAAATGTGACAAACGCTATTTCATCGTGAACCCGAATCCGTCAATAAATTGAGTAAAAATTACCGATTTGTGATTTTTTAAAAACCATCCAACCTTTGTACCGGACCCTGTACAAAAATCCGTGAATAAATCCTGAATTGGGAAGAGGTAAATCAATAACCCACACAAATCACTTTAATGACACCTACCCATAAAACAGATTAAGATATCGTTTATACTTGACAATCAAGTGGGAGAGAAACTGACGACTAAAATAAATAAACCATCACCAGTATTCTATCTAAAGTAATCATACAAAATTCAATCTTTCTTGAATCAGTTACAGACAATGAAACAGAATATACCATTTACAGCCTAAAAAATAAAAAGAGTCCAGGTTTAGATGGCATACGATCAGAAGTACTCAAAAAAATTGCACCTGAAATTAGAAAACCACTAACATTTTTAGCAAATTTTATAATTGAATCTGGGGTTTTGCGATACATAAATCTGGTGACATATCTAATACCAGCAACTATAGACCAATAAGATTAATATCTAATTTGGCAAAGATAGTTGAAAAAATCATAAAGGCTAGGCTCATTAGTTTTTTCAACAAAAATAAGCTTATACATGAAAATCATCTTGGATTTCAAAAAAATAAATCTACTCAAGACGCGGTTTTCTTGTTGACTTCAAAAATTCATAAATTATTAGAGCAAAGTAAAATATACTAAGTGACATATAAATCCGAACACCCAGTTTAAATGGTTTTATTTTAATAATATTTTGTATAAGTACTTAATGAAGCATAATAAGTAAATGGTAAAAATTTCAAAATGATTGCACTGCTTTAAAGCCCTTTGACCTTTAGTAATGTGTGGATGCACCCTGATGTGCTACGCATTCTCCAACGCGCCTAGACATGCTTCTGATCAGGTGGTCAATGTCCTCCTGTGGTATCTCATTCCAGGCAACCACCAACTCCTCTCGAAGTGCTTCTAGAGTCTGAAGAGGACGTTGCAAATTGAGCAATCTCCTACCCATCATATCCCACACGTGCTCAATTGGGAATAAGTCGGGAGATCTTGGTGGCCATGGTAACAATGTGACATCATTATGTTGAAAGAAGTCTATTGTGACTCTTGCAACATGTGGTCAGGCATTATCTTGTTGGAAAGTTGGATCTGCCAGGGTGTCAAGATAGGGTAAAAGATGGGGTTCTAGAACTTCGTGGATATAACGCTGTGCGTTCATGTTACCTCTGATGAAGATTAAAGGTGACCTGGAACCATAGGCTATAGCACCCCATACCATAACTCCAACAGTGTGATGAACATGTCTTTCAACAAAAAACTGTGGATTCCTCCTTTCACCACGTCGCCTTCTAACCCTGGCACGACCATCGTGCATGCCTAAACAAAATCGAGACTCGTCACTAAAGACAATATTGTTCCATTCCTGATCCCAGAGTGACCATTGTCTGCACCACTCAAGGCGATTACGTCGGTGTTCTCGAGTTAAAGGGAGCACCCAGTGTGGCCGGTATGAAAACAAGCCAAAACTTCTCATTCGTCGGTAAACACTTCGCATGCCAATAGGTCTTCTGTGTTGTGCAAACCAATCATTTGCAATGGACCTGGTAGTGGAGAAACGGTCCCTTAAGGCCAATAATCTTAGGCGGCGATCTTCACGGTCTGTTGTTCTACGGCGGCGTCCAGTGCCCCTTGCTCCTTGCGTACGGCCTTCTCGAAGCCATGCCTGACAACACCTAACCACAGTGTCTACACTTCTTTGCACTCTAACTGCAATTGCCCGAAAAGAAAGTCCAGCTTCCCGAAGACCCACTATACGGCCTCTATCAAACTCACTAAGTACAGGTGTCCGTACTCTAGGCATCGTAACCGATCGTAAAGGATGTCAAGAACCAAAATCCGCCAACGTTGATTCTTTACTGCGGCTGAAATATTCATTTTTAGAGCGTTAGTGAATTAAAAAAAAAGCAGTATAAAAACCGAAATGTCCAACTGATAAGGCTGAAAATTTTTTTTTAAAATAAAGCCATTTAAACTGGGTGTTCGGATTTATATGTCACTTAGTATATACATTATGCATATTCTTAGACCTAGCAAACGCGTTCGATACGGTGGATCTATCGCTACTATTAGAAACTTTATACGATGCAGGAATTAGAGAAGTTACCTGTTTTACAGAAAGCAATATGTTCAAATAAATGATTTCATAACTTCAGAAAGAACTGTGACTTATGTACCACAAGGGACAGTTTTAGGCCCGTTATTTTTTACAGTGTATATAAATAGCCTACTTTGCTTGAAGTCGCAAGGCACAATAATATGTTTTGCAGATGACACAACAATACTTTATTCTAATAACAATTCCTGGAATGATCTTAAAGAGACTGTTGAAAGTGACATTATTTTAATTTCAGATAAGTTTAGACACAAACATCTAACAATAAATTTTCAGAAAACCAAGTATATGCCGTTCACGAACCTTAAAAATAAATTGCCGTCATTTACCTCTTTACAAATTAAATGTGACAATTCAAGTACATTAATACATTCAGCTGAAACAGAATTCGAAAAAGCCTGCTGTCATTACTTTCAAATCCAAACAGAGTAATTTTGATATATGTAGTAGTAATCTAATGAATCTATGTATTGAAAACGAAACTCTAGTTCATAAATCGGCAGTACGCAATTTGGGGATCATATTTGATGAATATCTAACGTTCCACGATCATGTCACAAAAATCGTTCAGAACTCTTACGCGAAACTTAAAACACTTTACAATTATAAATCTGTTCTACCACAAAAAACGAAAATTAGACACTCTGACTCTGTGATTTTGAGTAAACTGCAATATGGTGATTCGGTTTTCGGTCCATGCCTGACACACGCTGAGACGTACAGGACTCAAAAGGATTAAAGCAGTTGTGTTAGGTATTCTCTAGGTGTAGCAAGAAGAGAGAGAATTTCTAATCGTTTAAGAGAAATAAATTGGCTTACGATGCGGCAGAGATGGATGGTTCACTTAATGACGCTATCTTAATAGTAAGCTTAGTTTGAGGTGTAAACAGCATTCTGTTAACCTTCGATTTGTGGGTTACACCCTGGACATACCGTATCATAAAACTGCTCAATTTAGAAATTCATTTTCTTATATCGCACCCAATTTATACAATAGATTGCCATCAAGTGTAAAAACACTTTCCAAATTTAGTATCGCAAAGAAGGTCAAGCAATTTTAAGTGTCTTTGTTGTATCAGGCTGTTAATATGTATCTTGTACTAACCTATTCCTATCCTTTTCTATATCGAGCTTTCTTTAAATGTGTGTAGTGAGTGCCTTGTTAGTGTGTGTTCGTGACATTTACATTTTCTTTTAATCTGCTTTTTAATTTGTTTTTTCAATAAAATTGTACTGTATTTTTTGTGAAGCCCTGGTTGGTGGTAAGAGCAGCTTCATAGATGATACCCGCCAGGTAAAATAAAGGCCTATTATTATTACTATTGATCCTTTTCTTACAATGTTTTGATCAATTTATTCAAAAATAAAACAAACCTCATTTCATTGGACCAAAAATATGAAGCAAGAAGAAAAGAACACACAAAAAATGTAGGTCAAAGATGCTTCAGTTACCTCTCCACTAGATTTTATAACTTTTTACGAAGCCAGATAAAATCCATTTCAGACAAAAATAGATTCAAAATTGAAATAAAAAAAATCTTGTTAAATCATAATCGACATGAAATAGAAAAACTCATTAAAATGAAAATAAATCAGTATTCGAATATAATATTATTACACTTACCTTTATGGTTATTTTGTGTTTAAATTTATGTATTAACTGTATTTAACTGTTTTCAGCAAAAATTGTTATGAAAAATGTTTTCCCACGCACAAGAACTAAATTCTTCTGTTGGATTATTTCAGTTTATTTGCGTGTATATGCATATTCATTTTCTTTAAACTGTAATACTTTATACGCGAATAAACTTATATTATTATTATTATCATCAAAAAATTTAAGCTTGTCATGCATACTGTATCTTGTTCTCCATTCTCATTCTATACTAAGTGACATATAAATCCGAACACCCAGTTTAAATGGTTTTATTTTAATAAAATTTTGTATAAGTACTTAATGAAGCATAATAAGTAAATGATAAAAATTTCAAAATGATTGCACTGCTTTAAAGCCTTTGACTTTAATAATGTGTGGATGCACCCTGATCTGCTACGCATTCTCCAACGCGCCTAGGCATGCTTCTGATCAGGTGGTCAATGTCCTCCTGTGGTATCTCATTCCAGGCAACCACCAACTCCTTTCGAAGTGCTTCTTGAGTCTGAGGAGGATGTTGCAAATTGAGCAATCTCCTACCCATCATATCCCACACGTGCTCAATTGGGGATAAGTCGGGAGATCTTGGTGGCCATGGTAACAATGTGACATCATTATGTTGAAAGAAGTCTATTGTGACTCTTGCAACATGTGGTCGGACATTATCTTGTTGGAAAGTTGGATCTGCCAGGGTGTCAAGATAGGGTAAAAGATGGGGTTCTAGAACTTCGTGGATATAACGCTGCGCGTTCATGTTACCTCTGGTGAAGATTAAAGGTGACCTGGAACCATAAGCTATAGCACCCCAAACCATAACTCCAACAGTGTGATGAACATGTCTTTCAACAAAAAACTGTGGATTCCTCCTTTCACCACGTCGCCTTCTAACCCTGGCACGACCATCGTGCATGAAGAAACAAAATCGAGACTCGTCACTAAAGACAATACTGTTCCATTCCTGATCCCAGAGTGACCGTTGTCTGCACCACTCAAGGCGATTACGTCGGTGTTCTCGAGTTAAAGGGAGGACCCAGTGTGGCCGGTATGAAAACAAGCCAAAACTTCTCATTCGTCGGTAAACACTTCGCATGCCAATGGGTAATCCGTGTTCTGCAAACCATTCATTTGCAACGGACCTGGTAGTGGAGAAACGGTCCCTTAAGGCCAATAATCTTAGGCGGCGATCTTCACGGTCTGTTGTTCTACGGCGGCGTCCAGTGCCCCTTGCTCTTTGCGTACGGCCTTTTCGAAGCCATGCCTGACAACACCTAACCACAGTTTCTACACTTCTTTGCACTCTAACTGCAATTGCCTGAAAAGAAAGTCCAGCTTCCCGAAGTCCCACTATACGGCCCCTATCAAACTCACTAAGTTGACGAAATCGTACAGGTCTCCGTACTCTAAGCATCGTAACCGGTCGTAAAGGATGTCAAGAACCAAAATCCGCCAACGTTGATTCTTTACTGCGGCTGAAATATTCATTTTTAGAGCGTTAGTGAATTAAAAAAAAAGCAGTATAAAAACCGCAATGTCCAACTGATAAGGCTGAAAATGTTTTCACTTGTTATTTACAGTAAGATAAATACATTCACCAACTTTTATTAAAATAAAACCATTTAAACTGGGTGTTCGGATTTATATGTCACTTAGTATATTTAAAAAGTAAATATAAAGAATTAATATAATCATGTCACTGATGCACAAAGGCTTGATTTGAAACCAGATGCTTCAACAAAAAAGCAGGTCTATTTATTTGGAGCTCTAAAAGAATTCGTTTGGAAAGCTATAGGCGCATTTTCATCAATTATGCATTTGGATGCAGTTATCGGTGTAAAATGTTCTCTGAGCACACCATTCGTCTAGTAACTGAGCTACTGAGAACCGGTACAGAAGGGAAAAATATATTTTTTACTCCACTGTTCTACTGCACTTTTAGACAAGGCACTCAATTTTAGCATTAAAGCTAAGATTCCACGACCTGGCTTGGTGGGTCATATCTCACACCAGGCTCATTTTCCTCCTTGAAAGCATCTATGCAATCATAAAGCTGTCAGAATGTCAGAATACTAGCACGTGAAGACGCGGTCAGTTTCAGGGTTTGAAAAAAAAAATGTGAATTTAAGCGTTTCGAAAACTTTTCCTTTTTCTCGCTAATCATGTCTCTAGAGTGCATGATGCTCTGTAGTATATGATTGAAATTGTTCAAGGTATCCAAAAATTGCTTCCCAGCTGGTATCTTATCCGGCAAATGTCTGAATCAAACCTGATTCTATTATTCAGCCTAACCCTGAGCTACTTGCAGTATCTACCAAACATTCTGTAAATCACATAATTCACATATTCTAAGTTCGGTGCTTGTTTGAAACGTAGAAATCATGTTCATGTTCAATTGTTCAAGGCATTCAAAAATTTCTTCCCAGCTGGTATCTTTTCCGGCAAATGTTTGAATCTAACCTGATTCTATTACTCAGCCTAACCCTTAGCTACTTGCAGTATCTACCAAACATTCTGTAAATCACATAATTCACATATTCTAAGTTCGTTGCTTGTTTGAAACGTAGAAATCATGTTCACGTAGTTTAAAGTGAAATTTATTAACATCACTTTGCACAACTTGCATCCACAATGCATTAAATTACGATCAATCTTAATCGATTCCAAACGAGGTGCTTTTGCCGAAAGTCACATCGCATGATTCATCGGGGAAAAGATGGCGGGCGTTTCCTGAGATAGCGGCGTCTCTCGTCGCACCGTCTGGTTACAATCAAAGTGTACGGAAAGCCGATAGTACGGTCACTTAACAGCCAAACTAAAGTGTATCTAACGAAGCTACAAAGTAATCGTAAACAGTGGTTGATTCGTGATCAACGCGTGATCGGTAGCCATGACGCTCTGTCGGCCTCTTCCTGATTGGCTTGTAGCGACGAGCCTCCAGACAAAGTCGCACGGTTGCCACGCTCGGCGAGTTTTCGCCAGAGTGGTTGATCACATTCGCATGGATCACAAATCAATCTGTTGGTGCAATACGTGCAATAACTGTTGTAAAGGACATTGTATAACAATAAATGGCATCACAAAGGTATATTCCAATTTGATCTGCAGCAAATTATGAACGGCATATACGGAGATGCGAAAACAAGCTCAAAAAGGTGCAGAAAATTTTTGTGCAATCTTTATAGTTAAATTTTTCCTAAGAGATAGCATCAGTGAGGGAATTTTTTTCTATTGTCTTATTTTTCACATTAATGCGATGTCGAGGTATGTGGCCCTATCACAATTGAAAATAAGGTTTCGATAATCTTTCCATAAAGTTTCGATGAGTACATCTGAAATAACCTTGAGATATTCTTCAGGGAAATACAAAAATCTCCTTTTGTGTTTTTTTGTGCAGATTTATCTATTAAAATCCTATCCGCAATCTATTTTCCGTGCACACACCTTCAACCGAATGTATGCCATATATGATATTACCGTTTCCAACTTTCACCAAGGTTAATAGGAACCATAACAGCTCCCTACCCTTCCCCCCTATAAGAATATATTTGTAGCCTCAGATTTCAAGGTTAGACTTCTTGTAATGTTTCTGTTCAACATTCGGCGATTTCTGACAATTTTCCCAATAAAACATGATCATTGTGATATTAAGCCTGGCAACGACGGAACTCTCAGCGTCACGTTGATGGTTCGTCACCACGCACAGGATTGTAATCAGTTACGGATACCCGTTTATGAGCGCGAACGTTTTATGCACGTCTTGACTTGATTTTTCTTGCGGAAATTTAATATTAGTCTAAAATGTCTGACACAGATACAGCTGATGAAGTGGTTGAAATCAGCTTAACGCCACCCAGCAAAAGGGCTAAAAAGCTTCATCTTAGCGCAGGTGAAAAACAAATTATTCTAAATATCTACAAGAACCATATGCAAGAGGATAGTGGATTGGCTATAGAAAATATCGTATGTTTACAAAATCTTGAAGGAATATAGACAAAATCACTCACTATCTGAGCCAAAAACATATCCAGCGAGAAAAAAAATCATCGAAAAAATAGATGACTTTGACAAAAGTGCCATTAGAAGAAAAGTACATCACTTTTTCTTCAGGAATGAAATACCTACAATAGATAAAATATTGAAGCAAGTGAATGATGATGAGGACCTGCCAAATTTTAAAAGATCTACGTTCCATAAGCTGTTGAAAGAACTAGACTTTCGATTTTTGAAAAGAGGAAGGAATAGTTTATTGATAGAAAAGGAGGAAATTGTTATCTGGAGGAGAGAATACCTTAGAAAAATTAGGCAATTCCGCGCTGAAGGAAGAAAAATTTATTATTTAGACGAAACATGGGTGAACGCGGGGCATACGCAGGGAAAGGTTTGGGTAGACAGATCTGAGAGGTCCTCAAGGCAGGCTTTTTTAGATGGCCTTTCGACGGGATTGAAAAATCCTGAAGGTAAGTTTCGAAGTATATGAACTTTTTTGGATGCAGATAATTCATTTTCTGATCGAATCAATGATTTGGAAGCTCCGAACTCAGTTTTGCTATCTCATCCAAGTTTCTGAGTATTTCCTTCACCCAAAAACTAATCTAAGACCCTATCCTACACTAACCTAAAAAGAGTAAGTTGCTTAATTTCGTCATTCAGTGCGCTCGCTGAGAAATAAAATAACTAATTACTTTCAGGCAAGGGAAAACGCCTGATCATTTGCCACATAGGTAGCGTAGATGGATTTGTTCCTGAAGCATTGTGGGCATTTGAATCCAAAAAGCTGGAGACTATCACGAAGAAATGAATGGTAACTCGTTTGGAAATTGGTCCAAAAAAATTTTGCTGACACTTGATGATAACGCAATTATTGTGATGGATAATGCCCCGTACCACTCCAGAAAATTGGAAAAAATTCCAACAATGGCCACCAAAAAGGCAGACATTCAACAGTGGCTTGTCTCAAAGAAGATCGACTTCGACCAAACAATGGTCAAAGCTGAGCTGATAAATATAGTCAAGCGACATAAGTATAAATATGATTTAAAAATTGTTGACGAAATGGCCAAAAACCAAAATAAAACGATTCTCAGGCTGCCTCCCTATCACTGCGAACTGAATCCTATCGAGTTGATTTGGGCCGACATCAAGCAATACGTGGCGTCAAATAACAGCACTTTTAAGTTTTCTGACCTTAAAAAACTGTTTGATGTTGCTGTCGATAGAATTACGCCAGCAAAATGGAGAACATGTATTGACCATGTCCAAGAGAAGGTTGAAACCAAAATGTGGGATATGGACAATATCATTGACACCCAAGTTGAACCCCTTATAATTGACATCAACAATTCTGATGATTCAAGCTCCTCGGAATACAGCATATAAATCGATTGATACCATTAAGACTGGCAGTTTAACGGGCTTTTTGGCAAGACAGGTAAGTTCATTATAGACTGCAATCAAAGTGTAAGTTTCTAGTTATTAATGTGGAAATTCCAAATTTATAATTACACAAAATTAGTGTTAATTTAGGAGTTCCAAAGCATAATAGTGCCATTTTGACCTTCTTCCTATTTCTCATGTAAATTTTAATAGCAATCAAACTAACAAACTTTATGGAGTCTGTAATAAACTTTTGTACTACTACTACTACGTCTGTAGTTTCTATTTGCTCAAAAAAATTTGCTCTGCATTGTGAATAGAAGGTTGATTTGTAAATATTATTGGGTATATATGTAAGTTAATAATAAAATATGAACAATTTCAATTGAGATGGTCCACAAGTTTTTTTCGTGTGCGTTTTAGTAACATTTTGCTGAAATGGTGAATACAGAATTTTTTGCCTAATGTCGAAATATGATTAGAAAGGCGTGGTATATTCCTGATAATTTACTATGCTTTTGATAGAATTTACAGCAACACATATCTTGTACGACATTTTTTGATAGATCAGTCACAATAGCTTGATACGGCCCTGTAGCGTCTCCTACGGTTAAGTTCTTGATCACGTGCAATACGGGTGTATATGTTTGATTTTACTTTGTTTCTTCGATGGATACAGTTTATACTCTATTCAAACATCATTCAATCCGACATAAGCACATTTGTCGCTGCCTGTACAGGCGTTTCTGGCCAATAGGACCGCGTGGATTTGAACGTCGTGCGCTGCTGTTTGCTATGGCGGGAAGTGAATGTGGTTTGAATACACAATAGTTTCCTCCTATGTCCGCGAGACAGCTAAAGAGGCAGTGGTCCCAATGAAAGCAGCAACTGAGTGTGGAAGCGAAACTTGGGTTGCCGTGCGATGCAATGACAATCAACCCTGGCACCGAATTGTTCCACTAGTAACATAGTAGTAATACAGAAAATATGTCACCATAACTGTGCATTATTTGAATCTAAGGTTAGAAATGTATGAAAAAGTAATAAGAGGTACGACGCACGTGACTGAGTTTATTCTTTTTCTTCTTTTGCTGCTAGCGAGCCGATTTTCAAAAACTATACTGCTGTACCGTCTTGAGATACTGATAACCTTGTGTAAAGATTTTATCACAGTACGAGCCGTACCTTACAAGTTATAGACGGGCCAAGTTTAGCGGACAAACCGAAAGACAGACCTACAGGCCGAGCATTACTCTCCTGTTATGTAGACGTTATACCACATTCAAAAAACACAGTATCTCATATTCGAAATCTTTCGCGATTACAATATTTTCTCGCCAGTGGCGTAGGAAGTAAAAGTTTCCAAGAAAAGTTGTAAGAGTTTCAAATGATGGCGACCTTAACAATGACCTAGACCACGTTTAAGGTCATTCCAAGGGCAAGTTAATATTCTCCAATGGAACGCTCCACAGGAATTTGAAAGAGAAGGATATTTTATGTCCAAATATGATCTTAAATATGATCTCAAGGTCTTTTTATCGTCAAGTCACAATGGTTTTCAATGTCTTGATTTGAGCTTAACATGGCCTTGATCTTGAAAGGTCGTGGCCAACGTCACACTTCTACGTAAAATTATCATTCATTATCCATTCCGTTATAAATATAATGGGTTTTCTCTGAAAATTTTGACTTCACCTTTTATAAACTTCCAAGTTCATTTTCATGACTGGAATTTTTTTTAAAACGAAACGTAGCTTTACGGTCACTGAGTTGTTATTCTGTCTTTCACCAGTCATTTCTTTTATGTCATGAAACAACGTTGTATGCGGTTGGCCGTGGTTACAGAGACGCCAAGATTCAGTTCAAGTTTTAAAATATTTCAAAACTCACAGTATGGAACTTGAGGAACATTAAAATGTATATTGCTCAATTGGAAGACCCTTTTCTGATCAGTTTTCGAAATAACTAGGAGGAAATCTCCTAAAGCCACAGTATATGACACATTTGGGCTCTCGGTAAGAAAGCTGAGTGTCGCCCACCTTATGCCTGTAGCTATAGGCGAGTAAACGTATGAAAATTGTCCTCAAAGGCATAACAATCTTCTTCAATCCAAATTAAGTCTTGTTGCGTCAAATCATCTTAGACAAATTCTCGGATCGATGGACACCTAACCTCAAAATCGTGTTCTTTCGAAAATAATCTTTTCGATCTCAATTTTGGTCAGAAAGTTTTGGAAAAATACGTTGCTACGAGGGATGTCTTTTAAGTTTTGCATATGGAAATAAAACATCACGGTAGGTAGTTATCAATGACTTTATTGTCTTTTGAAGTATTCTCCACGAAGATTAATATATATCTGCATCCGCTCGAACCAATTTTAGAAGAACTTATTCCACTCGTTTCCTGTCAGATCCAAAACGGCATTTTTGAAAGCGTTAACTGCTTCTTCTGGTGACTGGAACCTTTGACCATGTAGTATGTTTTTAATTTTCGGGAAAGTAAAGAAATCTTTACGACTTAGATCGGAACTATATGGAGGATGGTCCAATAATTCCACGTTTTCTTTCGTTAAATACTGCCATGTTTTTTTGGGCTGTGTGCGAGCTTGCATTGTCTTTGTGGAGGATGATTCTTCTTTCGTGGTTGATTTTTCGAAGCTCGAAGATGACTTTTGGCTAACAAATGGTGGTATACCAATCCGCAGTAACAGTTCTTTGCTCATTAAGAGGAATTGTTGCAATATGACCCGCTTTTGACACAAATATCGCGACCACCTTTTTCGAAACACTTAGAGAACGGATGACTTTTGTTGGCTTTTCTTCACCTTGGAACACCCAAACAGCCGACTGTCGTTTATTTTCTGGTTCATAACAGTAAATCCACGATTCATAGCCACTAACAATGCTGTACACATTTTTTGAGTTTCCGGAATTGAAACCGTCAAGCATTTTCTGACACCAATTAACCCTGGCTGCTTTCTGCTCTTCAGTCAACAGGTGGGGTATCCAACGAGAAACTAATTTTTTTACTCCTAATTCTTCATGTACATTTTTTTGAATCTAGGTCTTTGAGATCTTCAAGGACGCCTCAATCTCACGATATGTCACATGTCTATCTTCAATGATGAGTTTGCGCACAGCATCGACGTTTTTCTGGGTGACTGCCGTTTTAGGTGCACCCACTCTGGGATCGTCGCTAAGACTCACCCGTCCACGTTTGAATTCTCCATACCAATGGGAAATTGTCGACTGATGTGACGCTTCGCTGCCGAAAACAGACAGTAACTCAGCAAGGCATTCTTGTTGCGATAATTGTCTCTGAAAGTTGTAATAAATTATGACGCGAAAATGTTCTCGGTTGAGTTCCATTTTTCTAATGACTCGGTGACACTTAAAAATACAGTGTAGTGAAAACACTGCACGTATCGTTGTGAAGCTTTGAATTTAAGTTTACTAAAGAGTGAGGTTAAGATTCTGTACTGACGTTCGATTCGCGCGGCATGCAAAGTTTCTATATGCAAAACTCATCCCTCGTATATCCTGCATAACATTGATTTTTTATAGATTTGGGCAAGTATCAGCGCGACCAAAATTTGAATCATTTTTATATCCGAATTTTTGATAGGTAATGGAAACTTCAAAATCCTCTGTATATCAGTACTTTCTTGTGTATTTAGATCGACTAACAAAATCATGAGTTTTTTGCCGGAAAATTGCCAAAAATCAGAAAAAGTGCAATCTTATCGATTTTCTCCAATTTTTGGCATTTTAGACGTATGGTGTAATAAGTTGGCTAACTTGAAAGGTCGACCTGTATACAAATTTTTGTTAATTATTTCAGGTCCCACAATCATTTTCGCAATTTTCCGGGAAACAAATTACAATTTATAAGCATCCCACAAACCGGCGCGAAATAATCGCGGCGAAGTATTCGCAACGAAATTCAGAGCGAAATTCGCAATCTGTTTCGCCTGTTTATTCATACCAAAGCGTCTTATTCGCTTCGCGAACGTGAAGGTTTCGACAGGTTGCGTACATTTTATTTTTGCCTTTTGCAATGAGCTCATCTTCAGAAGAAGAGGAAGCACTTCTATTTCTTGCTTTGGAAGAGGAGCAAAATGCACGGTAAGTTATGTTTATTTAACGCCATTTGATAGTTGGGTATGTATTAAGTTTAACGAAGTACATAAAACAAATATTTTCAATTTTGTTTAGGAAACGAAGGAAGTGGGTACATGATATTAACTTGGAACGAAATAAATTTGGGGAATACCATACCTTGATGCCACAACTTCGGCTGGATGAACAGCGCTTTGACGTATATTTTAGAATGACTCCAGAGTGTTTCGATGAAATATTGAACTTGGTGAAAGATGAAATACGAAAATCTGACACAAATTATCGTGAAGCTATTTCGCCAGAAGAACGACTTGCTATTATACTCAGGTAAAAAAAATTATATGTATTAAAATTAGTAGGCTTATCGAATACGAAAACTTCAGGGATCGTGAAATAAATATTTTATTGTAATAATTGGACTACATGTTGCCACTAGGATTAAATGTTGCTAAATAATTCGAGGCAGAATTTGCCTCCTCTGTTGGGTATATTATTGGAGTAAACCCAGTGCCGCTTGGGAAGGACGACATACTACTATCATACATACTTGCAGAATTCTGGGTAGACGCTGAAGGCATTTCTTCAATATGTTCAAATTCTTCGTGCGCTATTAATTCGGCTATTTTTAGTTTTATTCGGGCTTGACGCTTTAAGGGAAGTGTTTTCACAGTCTGTGCATGTGCCAAGAAAAGTGAATCAATGGCCTCGTTCTCTTTTTTAGGTTTTTTACCTTCAAAATAATTAATGAGCTGTTGTACAGACGAAGTTGGTGGTTTCTGCTCGTTTTATATTTTGGTGTAGTTGCAGTTTGCGGAAAGGTGTGCCCTGGAGTAGTCACTGCTGTAGTGTTCAATGAAGAAGGTGGTGCTGTCTGTGTTGCCGAGGCGTTCTGTGCATCTTCTGCATCTACATCAGCATTTTCATCTTCTCCATGGCCGCGGTCTTCCAAATTTTCGGTTTCTACATTTCCAACCCTTTCCTGATATATATTTGAGTTAAATTCGGCAGTCTCATAATGTGTGACGTCAATATCTTTCACATTAGACGACGTTTTGGCAAATGCCAAAAAAGGACGGAAAAATTCCATGTAGTCAGCCCACTGCCATTTTTTTATGTTGCCCACTGCTTGGCCGGTCTTTGGTTTGGTAGATTTTATATATTTTGCAAATGTGTCTCTGATATTCTTCCACCTTTTTGTTACTTCATCACCTAAAAACGATTTTTTTATAGATTCCTTGCCACTGGTGACACTTTCTATACCATTGGGCATAGCTTTCGAGTTGGCTTTACAACAGTGAGTGCAATCGTAACCGAAGTCTGTGAAGCGATATGCAGACATATGGAGCATATATATTTACCAGTACCAACAGAGAATATATGGAAAAAATGTGCTGAAGAATTTGCAAATAGATGGGGATTTCCCAATTGCATTGGCAGCGTGGACGGTAAACATGTAACAATCAAGAGACCTAACAACAGTAGCTCCAATTACTGGTGCTATTTGCATAAATATTCAATAGTACTTATGTCCATTGTTGGCCCGGACTATAAATGTATATGTGTTGATATTGGTGGTTTCGGAAAAAATAGTGATGGGGGTATTTTCGAAACCTCAAACATGAGAAAACGATTTGAACAAAATTTAATGAGTGTCCCTGCACCTAGATTTCTCCCTGGGCAAAATGAAATCTGCTCGTACGTCTTAATTGGTGATGAAGCATTTGCTTTAAAACCATACCTTATGAGACCATTTCCTTACAAGCAGACTTTAACAGACGTCAGAAAAGCGAAATACAATGTAAGACTTTGTCGAGCTAGAAGGGTCGTGGAAAATGCGTTTGGTATTTTGTCTCAAAAATGGCGAATATTTTACAGGCCATTAGAAACTAAAGTAGATACTACTATTCTAATTGTACGTACGGCATGTGTTTTACACAATTTTTTACGAAGTAAAAGTGGCGATGACAAATATTTTCAATTCTTAGATCCCCCAGAACCCGTGCTTGGAGCTTTTACTGATATAGCAAATCATCCTCGGCGGGCAGCAAGGCTAGCATTTTCTACTCGTGACAAATTCGTAAATTATTTTAATTCTGATATGCCTATGCCCAATATATAGAATGTTCGTTTTCACATTTGTGTAGACTGTAAATTATTTAACAAGTTAATAAAAAATATTAGGTACATACCATTTGTATTTAATTCTTTTCCTATTTCCATCCAAATCTTGTCTTTCTTTCTCACATTCCTGTATTCATCGTTCGACAAATCATACAAACAAGGATACTTTTTCACTATTTCTATCAATAATTCCGTTTTTGCCATTGCGAATTCTTGAAGAACGGCGTCAAAAACGCGGTCAAAGGCGAACTGAAATACGCCGCGATAAAAACGATGGAACAATCGCATTCGCTTCGCACAAGTCTGAGCCTGTCCCTAAACTGCCGCGTTTTTATCTGATCGCGAATTCATCGCCGCGAAATTTTCGCAGCCAAAGCGAATATTTCGCGCCGGTTTGTGGGATGCTTTATACTAAAACCAAGTTCAAGATAGAGTTAAACATAACAAACGCCAATCGTGATATTCACGTGATCGGTCAGCAACAGGTGGACACGGCAGCGCTCATTGGTCAATTCATTGGTGCGCCGCGGTGCCGCCGTACCGCTGCCGCGTCAGTACGGGAGCAGCCGTAATACAGAGTCGCAATCAGGCGTTTGCGTGGCGTGTTGGCGTGCATCCTGCCTTTTTAGTATTTCTTCATTTCGCGGTTGTCATTTGCTTTTGTTAAGTTTTTATTGTATTTGCTGGATTCTTTATAGTTACTATCATTTGTTATTGTTATATATTACTGTGATCTGTAATCCAAGTACAGATACTGCTGACGAGACTGTTGCTTGAGTCCAGTTAGAAAACGATCTAAAAGAAGACATTTGAGTATCGAGATGAAAGAGGTTATTTTGAATGTGTTCAAAAACGAGATAGAGGAAGATGGAACATCCTCGGTCGAAGACGTCGCTTCGAAAGTTGCTGATAGAGTTGGAGTATGTCGCGCTTCGATTTTTAATGTTTTGAGGGAATATAAAGCTAATCATACATTTTCCAAACCTAAGACAAATCAAAATCGCCCAAGCATTATAAAATCGATAGATGAGGCTGATAAACATGCAATAAGGAGGATGTTAAAAACTTTGTGGCACAACATAAAACTACGTATAAATTTGCCGACCTCAAGGTACTTTTTGATGAAGCCCTAAGCAGAATCGGAGCCGAGAAATGGGACAAGTGTGTTCGGCATGTGATAACAAAAGTCAAGACAAAGATGTGGGAGCTCGATAATATTTTAGAAAGACAAGTCCAACCACTGATAATTGAATTTGGCCAGAATGATACAAGTGATGAGGATGACAGTTCAAGTTCAACATTCTGATAAACAATGTTAATAGTTGTACGTAGAATTCAAATGATTACATTCCTTTTCAAATGGCGTTTATGATTTATGGAAAATCCAATGTAAATCTTTTATAGTGCACATAGTGGCCACATTTTGTTATAGATGTGCCATATTTTACCTCAGTCGCAATCATGAAGAATTTTTTCTAAGCTATAGCATCCGCAATCGATAAATCGTTTGGCACCATTGAATCATCGCAAAAAGGTGCTGAATACGAGTCTGTACAAACCGTCAGCCTTCGAGGTACGTGTGCGCAGTGCATGACTATGTTTACATCAACTCTATCTTGGACTTGGTTTTAGTGTAGATAATGAATAAAAAATATAATGTTAATACCTAAATTTGCGAAAATGTGGATTTTCCTATTTTGATTGAGGAACCTTCCAAATATAGAGAAACATACGTATGTGTATTGAATTTTCAAGTTAGCCAAGTTATGATACCCTACCCTTAAAATGTCAAAAATTAGAGGAAATCGGTGAAATTGCGGTTTTTTCAATTTTTGGCGATTTTGCGGGCAACTACTCATGATTTTGTTAGTGGATCTGAAAAAAAAAGCGTAACATACAGTGGATTTCTTGAGTTTGCTAAATTTCGAATACCTAACCAAAAATTCTGAGAATAATTTCAATATTCTTTTCCGAACCTTTGTCTTGAACAAATCTATTAAAAAGTCACGGTTATGTAGGGTATAACAGGGTAGCGTCAGTGATTGTTAATTTTTTTTTTGAGCAAAATTACGCACGTAAAACCGTTTTTGAATATAAACATATTTCATGAATTTAGCTGAGGTGATTTGACGCAATATACCTCAATTCTTATTGTGCATAATTTGGATACATTTGGGGACCTAAAACTGGCGAACAAGGAAAGTTCGTCCGCCAGTGACCCAACTATCCGTGGTCTATGAACTTTGGTTGCAACCGCGGTGCCATCAGGAGTGCTTTCGTCTACTACAATTCGAGCTTAATGTTACAAACAAGGATGTTTGTAATGCTCTTCGGGCATATGAGGTGTATATCATTGTCAGCGAACGTTATCGCGCGCTAATGAGAAAGCGTTGCCAGAACGGCCGAGATGCACGTCTATTCGGCGTTTTCCTTAATTGGTTTCAATCGAATTACTTTTGTTTGCCGTGCACCGGGAGTTAGGATGATCGAAAGCTCGGCAAAGTTCGTATTTCGCCTGGAAACATTCTGGCACTAGTTTGGATATGGGGACAGAATAGTGAGGAACTCGCATTATTGTGAATTAATTTTGACTTTACCTAAGCAAAGAAAGCCTGAGGTTTTAAAAGTTTTTTGCAGATATGCAAACATATCTTCCGAGCTTACTTAGTTTTACTACAGTGATCAAAAGGTGGAATGTTTATAAAATGTAAATTCTTTATTCATGCTTCCAAATCAATTTCATCCCATCCAAAGTAATCCCCGTCTGATAAAACGCACTTTTGCCAACGGTTCTTCCAGTCCTCGAAACAGTCGGAATAGTCTTTTTCCGGTTATAGCCTTCAATACCTTATTCGATTCGGTTTTTATCTCATGAGTGGTGTCAAAACTGCGTCCCACCATTGGCATTTTGAGTTTTCTGAATAGCTAAAAGTCGCACGGAGCCAAATCGGGCGAATACGGGGGTGAAGGAACCAAGAATTGTTCGCCCATAATTCCCCATATTCTTTGTTGACAGTTTGGCCCGGCGCACAGTGTGTTCCTTTATAGGGATCAGGGACAAAATTCGATATCTTAAAAACTAGTGGTCCTATTTGAATTCTGTAAACACAGGGCGATTACTTATTTAAGTAGCTTTCTAAAGTATGACAAAAATTATTTAAAATAATAAGAAGGGGTGGGGGAGCAGGCGGGATGCATTTCGCATAAATCGTTTTTTCTTGTAAAAGTCAAAATATTAAGTTGATGATCTCGAATAAATTGGGATAAGGTAGGATATTATTATAGCATTCTTAAGAGAGACAAAAAAGTCACTCTTTTATTTTTCAAAATCTTTACCGAATGATTTATAAGATAATGTAGCCAACTTGTGGCGGGCGCAATATGATTTATTAAATTTGTTTATCTATTTGAAAAAATAATAAGAATAATTCAAATAAAAAATAAATCTGTATAATTTGAAATTGATATTTAGGTTTTTATTTAAAAAAATATATTTACAAAATAACAATTACTTAGTAGGTAATGTATGAAATAATAATATAAACTATATTAAAAAAATAACACCAAATATACCCATTCTAATCGGAATAGGATTTCTTGCTCGGTGCTGTGTCATTCGTTATTGTACCTAAGTCAATACCTAAATCATCATTTTCTTGCTTTTTTAAATAGTTCTAAACTGCCTCGTTGCATTTCTTATATTTTTTTGAGCTCACCTTTCTTTTTGAGGATATAAAAGGATCAGAAGTAAGTAAAAGAAGACGCATGAGATCCTTATTCGTATCTGTTCTTGAACATTTTCTGGTGTGAGATAATCGATAAACCTCTTTATGGCGAGCCTCAAGCGCATCCTCCGACAGTTCTCCAATGGGCAAACAAAATGCATCAATTATCTCACTCCCATGAACAAGGACCTTATGTACCGTGTTTGGCATGTTGTACCACTTATAAAGGTGGATATACAAATGTCTTGCTTCTTCCAGCAATGACGCAAACTTTTCCATATCAATAGCGCAACCACTAGCTAACACTCCTAAGATGATCGCAAATTTCTCGATTAATTCCCTGCCAACCCCTGTGATATCTGAACTTGTTTGTGGATTGTGGAAAAAAATTCTGGCCGTATTGCCATCATTTGAGGAGCCATACCCGGGTTTTGGTTTGTCACCTATTAGAGACAGCTTGGCTCTGAACTCAGCTTGGATTCGTTTTTTGTTTGCTTCGACTATAGCTTTGTTTTCAGGCCCACGTACCTGCCAAGATTTAATTGGCAGGCGGTATCCAATATGGGTAAGCATTCAAAAAAACGAATCCAGCAGTGTAAAGTTGACAAACCAAACCGGTAATTGTCTACGTTAGGAGGACGGTTAATCCCTGCTAACGTGTTCATGTCCTTGGGTGTGGCTCCGCAAATGATGCACTTCATAGTTGAATTTGTCTCTGATAGAACGTTTCCAACACTGCCGTCCAGCATTGTTAACATCATATCAACTTCAATCATATACGATTGCCCTTCTTTTGCTTTAATCTCAACAGGAATCAAATTTTCAATTTTTGTTATTATTTCCTTTTCCGTATTCCGCACTAAATCAGCATTTCCCTTTTTAAATAAACACTTGATAGGCCTACAATATAAAGTATATGAAGGGCTCTCATTTTTCCACAATACCTTATTCGTTTCCATATCAATCAATCTGAGTGGCGTCATTGCTACAAGAAACAGAAATTCGTCGGTGTTTTCTAAATCAGAAAATTTCTGCTTATATTGGCTATGCCCAGAACTGCCATCAAATCCCCACTTGCATATCACTTTAATCGGGAAATCTCTCTCTTCAAAATTTATTATTTCAAGGATACTTTCAGCTGTTTTCTGTACAAGTTCTTGCAAATCAACTTCTGCAGAAATTTCAGTAATAATAAATTGTGAAGGGAGGATAGCATTTTTTGTTTTCTGTAATTCTTTATAACTAGGAAGGCAGTTCTGGGCCTTACCATTAATAACAGACCTATGTAGCAAATACTTTCTTACGGATATATCCAAATCTACCATAAGGGCTAAAGCTTCAGCTGTACTAAAACTAAAAATTTTTGGCGAGACCTCACTGTGATTGCTTCCAGAAACGACATTTACAGCAAATTGAAGTTCATTTGCAGATCTGTCTGTGGTTAGTTCGGCGACACGTCTTCGTTTTGTTTTCTTCGATGCCTCTTCAAATGGCACCCGTGGCCGTCCAACTGAGCGACAAGGAGGTTCTTGTTGCTCATCCGAAGATATGTTTTCTTCAGAATCATTATTTATTCTATATATAATCTTGTCTAACCAATATACCTGATTTTGTAAAAGTCGATTCCGAGATTATCCTACTTTCTGCCATGTATTTGTCATTTTCAACCCAAACAACTGGCTGCATTTCATAATATTACTTTTAAGATGTTTGGAAGGTTCATCTGTTATATCAATAAGAGATAATATCTTTTCATAAACCACCTGTTTTCTATTTCCTCTCGGTGCTTCTATCCACACATCAATCAAATCTCTATTTCTGACAATAGCACCATGTCCTAAAAAAATTATATCTCCCTTAGACGTGGCATGACGTGATTTAAACTTTTTATCAAAACTTACTATGGACAGATAAACAATAAATAAAAAAAATTTTAGGGTGATGGGAGGTGATTTTTGTAAAACTCTAAACAAAGTCAAAAGTTTAAAAAAAATTAAAAAAATCGGTAATAGTCACTTTAACTTAAAAAATTATCTAATTATAATTATATTTTAAATAAATCTATACATCAATATAATGTACCTACTTACCAGCCTCATTACCAGCCATATTGGAAAAGTTAAAATATTTAAATATTTCGACACAAAATTTATATCTTTCCCGAGCAATAAAACAGAGAGATTTTTCGCCTTCTTGACAGGTCTCGACATGTCTAACTTTAAAGTTGCTAAAATAGGTAAATCGCAGCCAACTTGATTAAAGTACTATACTTACGTGTTGCAGTGACTATTTATCTATCCAATGGTATAATAAAAGCAACAGAATTCTAATGTCAAAAATTATGTTTTTGAGTAATTTTGTCCATTGGGCGCCACACTGTGCGGCGGAAGGAATTCATAGTGCACCACACCGCGATAATCAAAGAAAACTGTTAACATGACCTTGATTTTCGATCCACCTGTATTTTCGGTTTTGCTTCACCTTTTGCACGATATTCGCTGGATTGGTCGGTGGTTTCAATTTCGTATGCGTAAATCGAAGTCTGGTCTCCAGTAATGATGCATTTCAAGTGGTCCTGATAGACAGCAAAGTGTCACACACATCAACGCGACGCTGTTTTTTCCAAAAAATTGAGCGATTTGGGCACCAATCGAGACTTTTTTATATCGAAGCAGCCGCGCAGGCAGAAGCCTAAATGCGGGAACACCGCGGCTGCTATGATGATCCCAAAGAAATTTTGTTAATACGATTTTTAAACTGCCTAAGGCTGGTAGAACTGGGAAAAGCGTCCTCCTGTAGATTGTTCCACAATCTCTATAGACGAGCCAAGAATTAGCGAACACATGGACAGGCCTTCAGACCGATGGATATGAGTAACGTTACATAATATCTCAAAAGCCCTTTTTCGGCGAACTTTGTCTTCTTCGATACAGATCTTCGTTACGAATCGAGATAGCTACGATTATTTTCCGCAAAACGGAAGACCAAAGTCTCCTTATTTACCCGATATACAACACGTTAGCCGATCGCTTTTTTTAATCTCGGCAGATTAGAAAATTCCAAGTTATGCAGTGATATTTTAAGTTTGACACATCCAACGATCTAAAAATCAGGCCAGTTTGATAGGCTTTTATAGTTAATTAATTCAAGGTATACATAAAATGATTACCAGAGAGCTTGAAATGTTAAAAAAAAGACGTGAACGCCTGGTTGAGTAATTCTGATAGATTTTAGAAGCATAGACAAAGATCTGAATTGTTATTTATACATCGTTTTTTTTAACTGAAAAATCGATTCTCCGATTAATCGATCTCAGATCCCTACAGTCTACAGTTAACCTCAAATTCTCAGTTGTTATGATGTACTTATGAATAGTTTCTCTTCTCCTTTATAAACTTATATTTCTGCTTAATAATTGTTTCCCTGTTTTCGAAATGCCTTACAAGTGCTGCGTTCCTAATTGTGCCGGTACAATTGCATCTTGAGCAGATTTGCCTTCTTGAAAACCATATTGCTGTTCAGCTATTAAGTTAAATTTTTTTGCAAATTCGGTGAATCGTTTTTTTTTACCACTGGAAATTGGTCGATAGTTGACGGGTTTTTCTCTTTCTCCAGATTTAAATAATGGTTGTACCATAGCGTGTTTTAAACATGTAGGGAATACTCCTTTATTCATACAAGAATATATCAAATATGACAGTATGCCGCAGATGTTGGGATTTATTCTCTTGAGAGTATATGTTATTATATTACCTAGACCAGGAGATTTTCTTAATTTCAATTAATTGATTATTGTCCTTATTTCATGCGTATCGGTCGGTTCCAGATATAATGAGTTACATAACCTAGTCTTACTGCAATTTCATTTCTCCGCGTTTTTTATGTTTTCTGACAACCTTTTCCCGATTTTTGTAAAATATTCACAAAATTCATTTGCCATATCTACATCATTACTCACAAGTTCACCATTTTCTTTTTTAATTGTACTAATTTTGTTGTTTTGTTTTTTGCCTTGTATTTTATTGATAAATTGCCACATTTTGGACGATCAATTTTGTAGATTATCAAACTCTTCTTGGAGATATTTAATTTTAGCCTCTTTAATTATTTTTGTCAGTCTGTTTCGATATGATTTAAATTCATTCAAAAGTTTAACATCGTAAGGATATTTTTTGGTTTCCTGATATAATTCTATTTTTTTGTTGATGGAGGTAATAATCCCTTTTGATAACCATGCTTGTCTTTTTATTTGTGTTCGTGGAATCTTTACTGTTTTGGTGCATTCAGCAATATGGCCTTCAATGCTAGATATAAAAAGGACAAATGCATTTTCGATATTAGGTTCGTTATACAGGGTTATCCAAATTAAGTGTCCACCATTAGTAACTTTGTTATTAGTGAAAATACAAAGTTGTTTGAATTAGCAAACTAATAGCATTTTTAACGCTGGTAAAAATGAGAAATAAAAAAAAACAATTGAGAGTCGTTATTTTGATTTTTTTCAGTAAAATAACATTTTTTTAAATGGAAACCCCTGTATATTATATTTTGTTCTGTTAAAGCATCAAATTTTAAACAAAAAAGCTTACAATAACTTTTCTCCTAGGTTACAAATTGTTGAAGTTATGGCCTCCAATCTGAAACAATTAAATTGTATCGACAAACTTTATTTTCAACATCAACTTATAATCTTACAAAATACAATAACATTTTTTTTTAAAGAAGATACTCGAAAACACCACCTTGTTCTTCAATACATTTTTGGGCACGTTTTTCAACTGCTCGAACTGTCTTAAGTATGGTCCCACCATCTATCTGGGTTATCTTTTCCCTAACTGCAGTCTTTAACGCGTCAAGGTTATCGTACCTTCGCTTGTAAATTTGGCTCTTTAAGCAACCCCACAAGAAGTAATCAAGTGGGTTTAGATCTGGTGATCTGGGAAGCCACTGTATTGGGCCATTTGTTCCTATCCACTGATCATTAAAAGTAGTACTTAGAAAATGATAAGTACCTCTGGAGTTGTGGGCAGGTGCGCCATCTTGCTGAAAATGCAGATGATGTCTACTTATAAGATCCAATTCGTCTAAGAAATTAGTCAGAATTTCTGACATAAATTCCACATATCTTTCACCAGTTAGGGTTCCCTCATAAAAGAACGGGCCAACAATTTTTGAACCAATTATACCGCACCAAACGTTGAAACTGAAACGGACTTGTGGGCCTCTTGGATGTACTAACAAAAGATTTTCTCTTGACCAATAATGGTGGTTTTTTCTATTAAACATTCCAGAATTTGAAAAATTTGATTCATCTGTCCATAAAAGGTAACGAAAGTTATTTACATTTTGGCGACAGAAGCTAAGATACCAATGGCAAAAAACAAGTCTTCTCTCTGGATCCTCTGCCAAAAGCGTTTGAACTGGTCGGTACTTATACGGAATAAATTTGTATTTTTTTAAAATCCTTTGAACAGTACCATAACTGAAATTAGAGTCCTTGAGAATATCTGCTATTGAATTCTCACGATAAGCTTCAAAATATCCAATAACTGCAATTTCCGTGGCCTCGCTTATTATGAATTCTTTTTTTGCCCTTGTTTTAGCAAAAACATTTTCGTTGCCCCTAAATTTTCGATAAAGTCTCAGAAAATATCGTTCATACGGTTGAATGCGAGCGGGATATAATTCACTGTAGTATTCTCTTGCTCTCAAGGAGGATTTTCTGCACACTAAATAGCATTCTAACATATCACACTTTTCTTCATGGGAGAACATTTTTCTTTAAATTAATGACACAATAAAGCTTATAAACAAGTATTTACACTAATGTTTGACATTATTTGATTTTATCATTGTTTTCCAAAGCCTTCTAGTTGCAAGTATGTCCAGTTTAACAATTTGTCGCTTATCTTAATGCTGTCAAATCGCGAACGCCATGTTGTTTTCATAGCCGTCTTAATATTATAATACTGCAAATAATTAAAAATATTTATCGTTATTTTGACTTTATTTTTGACTTTAGCGGAAAAGTCATTATGAACTTTTTTGTTTAAAATTTGATGCTTTAACAGAAAAAAATCCATCCATTTAAAAAAATGTTATTTTACTGAAAAAAATCAAAATAACGACTCTCAATTGTTTTTTTTTATTTCTCATTTTTACCAGCGTTAAAAATGCTACTAGTTTGCTAATTTAAACAACTTTGTATTTTTACTAATAACAAAGTTACCAATGGTGGACACTTAATTTGGATAACCCTGTATACTACAATCCAATTTTCATTGAGTAGGTTGTTATTTAGTTTTTCATAATCAATGTAAATTTTTGTATTATTCACTGTCTTTTCAATTTTGGTTGATGTACTTTCAAGATCGATTTTGAGCAAAGTAGGAAAATGATCAGAAATTTTGTATTTTAGAATTGCTGAATATATTTTGTCAAGATCTAAACGTGAATTTATAAACATATGATCTATATAGCTCCCACTGTTTCCTTCAACCCTTGGCATTTCGTTAATGGCTGACAGGCAACCATGTTACTTGTCAAAAAACAATAGCGCCTTGGTTTATGTTGTATACAATATGTGTTAATGATTTCAAGCTTTTATTCTAATTTTAAAGATGTTGTGCACATCTGTCCTGTTTCTAAGATCGATCATAATCATACAACATTACAAAAAAAACTGTACTAGGTAGCTCCTTATCAGTAAGCGTAGGAAGTAATGAGAAAAATGTTGATCAAGGTTCAAAATACATATGTTTGATGTATATGTGTGAAAAATGCATAGATTTGATCAAAAAATTTCAGTTATTTTCAGAGCAGAAATCCCCCTTATAGACCCTGGTCCGTTATGACTTTCAGCAATGCCCAATGCACCCAACTTTCGGAAGAGGAGGCGTTGCAAGCACTGAGTCTGAGAAAAATCCTCGAATTCGAAAGGCTACCAGAAAACACACAACCCTCGATGCAGCTTACTAACTACTCGTCTCCAAACCTCTATAATTTCCCATCGTACAATAATATGAGGCGTTATCCTTTAAACAGGATAAGTCACTCTGCCGCAAATTGCTCCCGCATAAAAAAGCCGTAAAGCAAACAGTAAAATGTTCTTGTAGCCGGTCGGGCTTTTCAAGCAGCTTTCCCATCTGATAGGGAGTAAAAAGCGAGGCAGCCTAAACAACCGCAATCTGTTGCACACCGGGATTGGCTGAGGATTTGGGGGATATTTTCTATACGGTCTCATCTCGAGGGGATTTACCGAGCGTGAATGGGATATAAGGAATATTGACGTGGATCACGCATCGATTAAGGGGATCAAACTTATCACGATCATGAAATAAGCATGCCTGTCGGGGGATATGACTTGGTTGCAAATAAATGCGCTGTAGGGTCGATTAGACTTAGACTTCTGATCGACGAGCAGAAAGAACTACTGAGGTATGTAAATTGTAAGGTTGTATGTAAGAGAATCACTATGTGTTCATCAAGTTTTTTATATTCTCCTTCGTAGTGAATATTAGCTCCCCATGCTGTTATTTCTTGTGTGTAAAACTGATTTTCGTTTGAAATATAGTTAAAGACTATCCCTAACGCCCCGTTGAAAAAAATCAAGCTTTGCTGTGGTATATTCTCTTTTCTAAAAAGTAGGTAATTTTGCTCTTCAGTATAATTATTCTATCACAAATTAAAACAAAAACCTACATGGATTTTTTTTGCAAAAGTAATTTCAAAAAGATTCGTGCCCTTAAATAACACCACCTCAAAAAAAAAACAGCGTGTTCACTCCGAAGTATTTATATAATAAGAGCTGACAAACGATTTGATTTTTAGAGCAGTTTCAATATGTACATTCATATTGAACTTCAGCCTTTTCTTTATATCTACTGATGCTTCTAGAGAGCATCAGACTCTGTGATATATGACTTTTCCTGAGTAAGATTGTTCAAGACATTTAAAAAATGCCTTCCAGTTGATACGAGGGATGTCTTTTAAGTTTTGCATATAGAAACATAGTAGGCCGCGCGGATCGAATGTCAGTACTGAATCTTAACCTCACTCTTTAGTAAACTTAACTTCAAAGTTTCACAAAAATACGTGCAGTGTTCTCACTACAGTGAATTTTTAAGTGTCACCAAGTCATTAGAAAAATGAAATTTTCCGTTGGTATGTCAGTATTTAACGGAGGAAAACGTGGAATTATTGGACCATCCAAGTCCTAACGATTTATTTACTTTCCCGAAAATTAAAAACAGACTGCGTGGTCAATGGTTCCAGTCACCAGAAGAAACAGTTGACGCATTCAAAAATGCCGTTTTGGATCTGCCAGCAAACGAGTGCAGATGTATATTAATCTTCGTGGAGAATACTTCGTACCGTGTTGTTTTATTTCCATATGCAAAACTTAAAAGACATCCCTCGTATCTGGTAATTCTTTGGCAGACATTTTATTCTAACGTGATTCTAATACCCAGCCTAACCCTCAGCCTTTTGCAGGGTAAATGGGTAACAAAAACCTGAAGGGAGTTTCTACAATAATCATCTTAAAAATATTTGTTCCCTTGAATAATACTTAACCACAAAAAAAGAGTGTCTACATTTTTCCTCAAACTACAATTAACGATTTGGTTTGGTTTAATAATTTTTTTAAAGCAACCTAAATACATTCACATTAAACTTGAGCCTTTCCTCTACATCTTAATGAGGATGATGTTTAGCATTACACTACGTGAAATGAGCCTAGTTCTTATCGAATTATAGTACGCGACAATGTAACAAAAAAATTGCAATCGGCATTCCTGCTATGATGCATAATACGCATAATACTCGTAGACATGTCATACTTGGAAAAGTAGATGCTTTGGGCCGAAATTGCTGTATTGGTTAACTACAAAAAGTGTTTGCAACAGGGGTTTACAATGTTGCACGCTTGTCACAGGATTCCTTTCCCGAAGCATACCTCTAGATCAGTCTCAAATATCTAATCATGGATTGCCCTCTATTGCCGCCTTGTCAGCTTGCTGTAAAAAAGGTCTCTTACCTTTCTTTCGACAGCTTCATGGTTTCTGAAGTGTAAGGAGTGAAAGCCGAGCATTCGTATCATAACTGTCGCACACTATTGTACCTTGTCCACGTGTCAACGCACAATATTATCTGCGATCCAGAACACAATTTTATGCTAACTCCATTTTTATCAAGTAGAAGTATCGAAAACAGTTTATTTTTGGATAGTTTATGATGCTTTGGTCATCAAAATGCAAATCACTCACTCGCAACAGTTTCTATATAGGTCATTGTACCACTGTGCAACCGCTGCAAAGATTTCAATTGAATATGGATGATACATTATCAGTAGCATTTTCTCCTTCACTATAATCACTTCAATGGCTATTGAGACTACTCAGTCAGAAAATCGCGAACAGATGCAACGAAAACATCACAAACCATCTAGAAAATTACATTGATTCTGGTAACAGGCACTTTGTGCTGTCTTGATTCGATAGACTGTTGAGGGAGTATCACCAATCAATTAGACTGCTGTTTCTCAACCAAATCTGGTATGGAAACTCAAGGCAGCACATAACCAAACATGTGAGCTGTATTCCAGGCCTGCTTTTATTTGCGTCGTATACAGAATGTGAGGGAAAACTACTTCCGTGCTCCACACAGCCGATTTCTTGTTGCTGCCGCAATTGACAAAACGTGTTTGTGCCACATCATACCTTCAGAGACCTCAGAACTAATCAGCCAAACCGAATGGCTAGTCACATCTAGTTATGCTAGAGTAATGAAGCCTACGTCCCATGCGGAACTATGTTTGTAAGTCGTTTTCAAGCTTCTAGATACATAATTGCTGATGCAGCAGCGTTCTATGAATTATGTAGTCCGAAGTTCAAACTTCGTTTTTAAAAAACTTTATTTGGTTCCAACAATAGTTTACAGGGACCGAAGCGGAATTACAGTGTGTGTGTTCGCTGTGACCGAGATTGAATGACTGACTCATAATTAAGATACAATCGTTAATATAAACCAAAAGTGATGAGCTAGTAAAAAGGAATACAGTGCAATTATTATATCAATTAATAAAGTGTTAAATGACAGCAACATAACTTATGGGATTTCCGATATTTGTGTCCCGTACTCCCCGTTCAATAACTCGCTAAAAAGGTTTCCCACATCTTTGCTTGTTCAAATAATCGAAACAAACAGCAGAAATATTTTAGCACCACGTCGGTGTGATGAAATAATTATGTTTCATCCGAACGATACTGACAGGACTGGGTCGCAGTATACACGATTAGGTATTTTGAGCATTAAACTTTGAAGTCAAAAATATTCAAAGCCTAAATGCACCGGTATCAATTTTTTAAGAGGCCAGTTGCATTCCTAAAATCAATTAAAATGTCGATTCGCTGTTCAGTTATTGACAAGTTTCGCTAAGATGTCCAAGTGGCGATCTGATTACAAAACGTTCGTCATTCGACAAATAATTCTCTTTTCGGATAATAAAAGTTACTTCAGTATATGAAGCTGCTTTTACTTCCCGCGCTTACTGGCGAGGAAGTATTGCCTCGCGAAAATTTTCGAAAGTGAGATATTACCCAACTAACAATTATCACTCCTATTAGATTTGCAAGAATGATTATACAGTATTCCTTAAACAGCATTGTATACTGTAAGAACATTGGCAAAACCCTCTCAGAACAGCTATACAAGCGGAATGGGCACACCTAATAGGACACTTCAGTCATTTAAGAGGTTAAATAAGGGCTGCAGGTAACAGTTATAAAACAAAAGTGTAAGCCTCTTGCAGCCGCTATAGGACATTTGCGTCAGTGCAAGATTCAGTTTTTGTCAACTATACAACTATTCTGTTACGTGATTCTACTTTATTGCAACCAAACTATTTCTTATGTATTGTATAGACGAAGTGAAGAATATATAACTAACACATTACTGTCATCTTGTTTACTTACATATCGGCCCTTGTGAATTTCATACACAGGTATATGATAAACTTCTACACTGTCATATAGGGCTATTGAATTACTTGCGCAGCGAATTTTATTGTGATTATCGTGCAGATTAGTTACCCAATTTCTAAGGGGTTCGTATTAGCTTCATATTTTGACAATGATCAAAAGTATGTCTTGATTTTTAAGATGGAAAACTGAACTTATCTGCGTTAAATTTTCCACAAATCCTATATTTAGTCACAATTACACTAATGATCATCATTTTATATCTGTAATTTCGAACTGAAACATAGTTATTTAATATTAAATAGAGGAATAAATGTTTGCCCAATATGGCGGGTGGTTGTGTACAATCATGGCATCGTCCATGTTGTCTTTAGGTTATTAGAATATTTTGATCTTGCCTGCAGGTGTAATACAACAATTTGACAAATGTCTGAAATGAAATACCGACAGAGTCGAATGATTTACCCAGAATTTGTACCAGATCTATATCTTCTGGTTGAACAGTTGATAAAACCTTTTGAACCAATATGCATGCGTTGTTTGTCTTAAAACATTGATTATGGCATTTTAGCATTTTTCAAAACTATGACAGCAGAAAGTTAGGTTATGGTAAAGTTGTTTTCCAACATATTTAGCATATGTACAGCCTTTAACAGTTACTAAACAACAGTTGTATAAGTGCTTCCGTTGGGAGCAATTTGTTGGCTAAAGTAGAAAATTGCACAGCAAAACAACAAGGCTCGAGTTTGTTTTATAAACGTTACCATGGATGCCACAACACAACCACTTCGACTAACGTACAAATATGCCGTATAAAATAGTTGTATAAACGTTTATGCAACAGTTAAAAATTTGCCCTATAAGGTGTTGTATAACTATGCTATAAGAATATTTTAAACTTTTCATTTTAGAGCAAATATGTTGCAGAAAGCAAATCTGCATTCCACACAACATTAAGCCAGCATTTTTGTGTTCAGGCAACAACAATAGAGAGCTTTTATGGCTGAACGGTTCTTTTACCAAAAGCTTATACCACTACTTTGCTAGTTGGGTACGCTTCTCGGATGTTATATAACATTTACAGGAAAGCTTTATACTACAAGCGCAGAAACAAAAACGATGTGTCAAATGCTCCATATTTAAAAAACATTGATAAAGGGGTTGAAGATTAGGGGTTGAAGATTGTAGGGGTTAGTGGTTTGTTAATGTTGCATCTTTGTATCAGTGAAGATCGTTCTGTTAAGAAGCTTCTGATCCCGGTAATAGCTGAACATTTTGAGAAAAATTCGACGAATAATGTGATCATATTTTGAAATTACGAAGGTCCGATTTTTCCACGCAGGAATGAATGAAGATTTGACGATTTTTACACATCTTTTTTTAATTTTATGACCCATGAGTGTACCAACTTTGTTGAACCAAAGAGATTGTGTTCTTAAGAGATATTTTTCTAGATATGAATGCATACAGATTTTCATAGATAATAACGTACTGCCGTCACGTAGATTCAGTCAGTACCTCTCTGAGTTTTTCAAAACGCCTAACAGTTACATGCTCCTGATCAAATAACTAAGTAAAGTTACGAAATAACGAAAATGAGTCTTCGTAACTTTACAAAATCTAAATTCCAACAAGAAAATTTTTGATCATACCCAAAATTGCCAGAAATCGGGAAACATGCGATAGCAAAGTTTGTAAACAGTTTGTTGTAGAAAACACACCTGTTTCTGAAATTTCATTAAAATCGATTCAGAGATTTCTGACATTGCATGGTTACAGCGTCGCCAACAGACCGACAGCAAAAGCCAGAATGATAAAGTGACGGAAATAAATGACACCGATTTGTCATATCGTATCATTGAGATATTTTTAAATTGAAACTGAAGCTCGAATATGTTCGAAATTGCTATATTTGCATAGTTCATGAAGTCAAGTGAATAGACTTTGTAGTTTCTATACATGCACATGACTTCCTTGTCTTTAGGTCCTCTATAATTTGCAAAGTACTCTGGACAGTCGCACTTTGATGAAATTTTGCTACAAGGTGACAAATATTCCAAAAATGCAAATCTTTCTTTAACTTGAAGGTTTTTTTATACCGAAGCAGCCGCGCAGGCAGAAGCATAAATGCCGGCACACCGAGGCTGCTATGAGGATTCCAAAGAAACTTTGTTAATCCGATTTTTGAACCTTTTGCTAGTAAAACTGTGAAAAGCTTCCTCTTGTAGATTGTCCCACACTCTCGACGCCCTCGGGACAAAGGAGCGGTCGTATCTGCCAGTTCTGGTTGCACGAAGTTCAACACGGTAAGGATGGGGTAAGCGGGTCTGTCTGGCATGCATATCGAGAGGCGGCATCGTGGAAGAGACCTCTGAGGAGTAAAGCCTGTCGATGTAGCGGTAGAATAGATCTGCTGCCGCTGTTGACGATATGTATTCGTGCCAGGTCAACTCCTCGGTGATAGGGACTCCGACGAGCCAAAGTGGACGGCTCTTTGGCGGAACTCGGCCATCCATCGAAACGGGATGAGCGCTAGGGACGCTCTTTGTTCATCAAGCATCAAACTGTACAAGATTGTTGCATCCGCAAGCAGTGATAACCTCCAGGTCTCTCGTCAGAGAGGAAGTCATCGCTAGTCTTCTTCTTTCCAGTACAGGGGCAGAGACCGGCTTGTCACTATAAATTCCTGAATGTGAAGTGCTGTTATCAGCAAATCTGTGGAATGAGTTGATCGTACAGGATAGGAGATTGTTGATATGTAAGAGAAACAATGTCGGAGCCAAGACCGATCCCTGGGGAACACCCACATTGATGCTGGGGGATGACCAGGAGAACCCATCAATTACGACGGATGTCTTGCGGCCAGAGATAAAGCCACCCATCTGCAAAGCTTTAATGGGAGGCCATTTGCTTAAGAGGGCAGCGTGCGACAGCTGATCGAAGGCTTTCGTGATGTCAAAAGCAACGACATGAGCCTCACCATAAGACTGGATGAGTTTACTCCACAATTGGGTGACGTAAGCTAGGAGGTCCCCTGTGGATAGTTGGTGCCGGAAACCATCCTGCCTGTCGCTAATCAAGCTTTGACGTTCGAGGTAGTCCAGCAGCTCGCGATTTATGCACCTCTCCATCACCTTACTTATAACAGAAAGCAGAACTATAGGCCTGTAGTTTCAATTGTCGGTCTTAGATCCTTTTTTGGGATTGGCTGGACATAAGTAAATTTCCATTTTTCTGGGAAGGTGTCGGATTCATAAGGTACCTGGACTAGGAGAGGCGGAACATCGAAAAAAAAATATAAAACATTGTGTTTCATCGTTTCAGAGACCCTTGGTCAGGCTTAGAAATTTTACGGAACCGTTGAAAGTTTTTTGGTTTGGAGATGTAGGGCTGAACGGTTGTGAATGCTGCATTTTTGGTATCGGAAAAAGAAGTTCTGTTATGAAGGCGCTAATTTCACTCATGTTCTCAGAACATCCACCGTTGAAACAGAAATATGATAGATATAATTGAGTTAGTTTGCGATGATATGTCAACGATGTACCTTACTTAAGTGAACATACCTTATTAAGTTTCGCTTTGACACTTTTGGATTGAAGTGAAGACGTGGAAAGTATAAAGACAATTTACTTCACGCACTTTTTTTGTTCTTATCCAGTAGTGGCACTACATCTACTACAAGTTTCAACAAATCTGTTAAGTTTGTATATCTGGGTATCGGAAACTATATATCTACACAGTGTTGCACTTCACCATCACAACTGACGGTTGGTTCCCAATATCGCCAACACAAGACAACACTTACAGTATCCTATCAGATTTAGAAATAGCTTCTAAACGTCAAGGTATTCATTTTTCCTTTATCAGCTGTGAGTGAGTTGATAGGGGCCGTATAGTGGGACTTCGGGAAGCTGGACTTTCTTTTCGGGCAATTGAAGTGTAGACACTGTGGTTAGGTGTTGTCAGGCATGGCTTCGAGAGGGCCGTACGCAAAGAGCAAGGAGCACTGGACGCCGCCGTAGAACAACAGACCGTGAAGATCGCCGCCTAAGATTATTGGCCTTAAGGGACCGTTTCTCCACTACCAGGTCCATTGCAAATGAATGGTTTGCAGAACACGGAAGACCTATTGGCATGCGAAGTGTTTACCGACGAATGAAAAGTTTTGGCTTGTTTTCATACCGGCCACACTGGGTCCTCCCTTTAACTCGAGAACACCGACGTAATCGCCTTGAGTGGTGCAGACAACGGTCACTCTGGGATCAGGAATGGAATAGTATTGTCTTTAGTGACGAGTCTCGATTTTGTTTAGGCATGCACGATGGTCGTGCCAGGGTTAGAAGGCGACGTGGTGAAAGGAGGAATCCACAGTTTTTTGTTGAAAGACATGTTCATCACACTGGTGGAGTTATGGTTTCGGGTGCTATAGCTTATGGTTCCAGGTCACCTTTAATCTTCATCAGAGGTAACGTGAACGCGCAGCGTTATATCCACGAAGTTCTAGAACTCCATCTTTTACCCTATCTTGACACCCTGGCAGATCCAACTTTCCAACAAGATAATGCCCGACCACATGTTGCAAGAGTCACAATAGACTTCTTTCAACATAATGATGTCACATTGTTACCATGGCCACCAAGATCTCCCGACTTATCCCCAATTGAGCTCGTGTGGGATATGATGGGTAGGAGATTGCTCAATTTGCAACGTCCTCCTCAGACTCTAGAAGCACTTCGAAAGGAGTTGGTGGTTGCCTGGAATGAGATACCACAGGAGGACATTGACCACCTGATCAGAAGCATGCCTAGGCATGTTGGAGAATGCGTAGCACATCAGGGTGCATCCACATATTATTAAAGGTCAAAGGACTTTAAAGCAGTACAATCAATTTGAAATTTTTATCATTTACTTATTATGCTTCATTAAGTACTCATACAAAATTTTATTAAAATAAAACCATTTAAACTGGGTGTTCGGATTTATATGTCACTTAGTATATTTATCTCTAGCTTGAAGATCTAAGTATGATTACCAATCCTACTACAAAAGGCATTGGCATTCTACTAGCTAGATTGATCTGTGTTTTACACTGGAAACGAGCAACCAGAAAAGACCTATAGACCTCAGCAATTGTAGGCGTCGACGGAAGACTTCCGTTCCAGAGAGTCCGCACCTCATTTGCACCTCCACGTGCGGCAAAACCGGACTTAGGGGCCGTTTTATCCTTACGAGTCGCCTGGCCGCTCCATTGTTTCGCGATCCATTTAGATCGCCGATAATCGCCGCCGCTATAACTTAGCCTCCACCCACCATCACTTCAGCCCTAGGGGCTGTTAATGAAGCCTTGGATCGCCGGCGCTCGCGAATCTGCTATTCAAATGAGCCGTAAATATTTGATAATGAAGCGCTCTTGCCGACTGAGTGAAGTCCGCGCCGTCCATTTGACAAATAGTCTAGGGGCAGCACTATCAGTCCTGTAAATAAATAATTTTATCTGGAAAATTTATAAAAGATGACATACTTGACTGTCTAAAGCCGATCTAACCAAGAAGTTGTAGAGTAATGTAATTTGTAGAGTCAGTGTTAAAGAAAATGCAGTTTCGGATCATAAACTTATATTACTTGATATTAAAACATCTGTGCAGTTCCATAAACCAAAAGTTGATTATGAGGTAAAATCTGTAGATTATAAAAAATGTGTAAACTTATTTAGACAAAAAATTTTAAGCAAAAATGTAACAACTTTTCAAGAATTAATTAATTTAATTGAAGACTGCAAAAGTAAATCGGAATATATAAAAAAATTAAGAATACGTACAAATAACACCTGGATAAATAATGAAGTCCTTATCAGCTTATCAAAAAAAGAGATAAATTATATAAAAGAAAGATTAACCAACCAGAAGGCTTAACTATCATCTCTGAATTTAAAAACATCAAAAATAAAATAAACAATAAAATACGTGCTTTGAAGAACCGTTATTTCCAAACTAAATGGAGCTTAGCTGGAAACAATGTAAAGAAACAATGGGCTTTTATAAACAGCCTAATAAAAAATAAGGAGTATAAAGTAAGGATTGATCAACTAGTAACTGAAAATAAGATTATTAACACTCAACTTGATATTGCAAACAATTTAAATAAATACTTTTCTCGGGTCGGTGGATCAATTGTTGAAAATTTGGAAGCAGAGATTCAGCAGTTGAATGAGTTTATTTCTGTTGGTGAGGTTCACAACGAAGATTCTATTTCGATAACATTGACTAATAAAGAAGAGTTGTTGGAAGTTGTGAAAGAACTAAAAATAAACTCAGCACCTGGATATGACGGTATCACGGTTAAGGATGTAAATAATCTTGGAGAATACTTAATACCTGTTTTAGTACGATTAATCAATGAAACTATACAAAAAGGAATATTTCCATCAGAATTGAAAATAATTAAAATAACCCCACTTTTTAAGTAGGGAGATATTAAATGTATGAACAATTACAGGCCTATTTCAGTGGTGTGTGTATTCTCTAAGATTATAGAAAAATTATTAAAAAAAAGAATGTTATCTTTCATTGTTACTCACAATATATTGATTGATGAATTTCAATATGGTTTTATAACGAACAGTAGCACACTTAGTGCGGTTGTTGATTTTGTGGACTACATTTCAATGGCTCTAAATAAACAACAAATAGTTGTAGCTGTTTTCATTGACCTAAAAAAAGCTTTTGACGTAGTAAGCGTAGACATTCTTTTAGATAAATTGTTTAAAATGGGATTTAGAGGTGTTTCGTACAGCTTGATTAAGTCTTATTTATATGACAGAAAACAGTACATAAAGCTTGGAGACATTGATAGTGAATGGTTATCTAGCACCTATGGAGTACCACAGGGGTCAGTTCTTGGACCTCTGTTATACAGTCTTTATGTATTGAATCTCAAGTTGGCCAATCTGAGGGGAAGATATTTTACCTTTGCAGATGACACTGTACTGGTATATACTGGAACAGACGAAATTGCTTTAACGAATCTTATTAATGATGACCTGAATAGTTATCTTAAATGGCTGTTTTCGAATAGATTAAAAATTAACATTGAAAAAACAAAATACATTATATTTAAACAAAAAAATAAGATAGTTAGCAATAATCTAAATAATAACATAAATAATATAGCGCTAGAAAAAATGTCAAGTATTAAATATTTGGGATTACTGATAGATGAAAGTTTAAATTGGTCACTTCACGTAAATGGAATTTGTGATAAAATAATTGCAATGCTATCTGCCTTATGTAAGAGTCGAGATTATTTGTCCAACAAAAGCAAATTTCAAATTTATAATGCCTTCTTTCTTACACATTTTAGGTACCTCTTGCCAGTATGGGGTATGTGCGGTGAAGTTAATTTTAATAAAGCTCAAGTTTTACAAAATAAAGTTCTGAAAATATTGTTTAATTTTGATTGGCTTACAAGTTCTAATACACTTTATTCAAATTTAAATTTAAACAAATTAAGAGCGTTATTGGAGGTGGAACAATGTAAACTTGTTTATAAAATTATAAATAATCTACTAAAAAGTAACATAAATATTAGGTTCTACCATAACGTGCATGATCACCAAACAAGATCACTAAATAATGTTTATCAAATTTCCACAAGAACTAACATAGGTTTAAAAAATCCGATCACAGACGCAATTAAGAAATTTAATAATTTACCTCATTGTATAAAAGATTCAAATAACTATAGAAGTTTTTTTAGAGAATTGAAAGATTGTAAAAATGTTAATGAATTTATTTGTTGAAATTATGAGCAACATTGCAGTGTACCTGTAGTTCATAGATATTACTTATTGTCTTGTTATTCTCGGGGCCAGTGTTTGCAAACACTGATTAGGGAATTATTGTTAAAACGGGTTATACTTTTTGTATTATTGTGTTTAAATAAATTATTTCAAAAAAAAAAAGTACATTAATCCAAAACTCTAACCAGCCGTGTTCTTAACGTGACCATCACGATGATACATTGCAAAGAGCGAGGTGCTACTGTGCAGAATCGGTGGAGCCCGTACACAGAACCAATGCCATGCTGGAAAGGTAGAGTGGAGGACAACACAGCGGTGCATGCAGCCTTGTCGGTCGTTATTGTTGGCTCGGCATTCTGGTGTCTGATCATATGAAGTATGCGTGACTATGTTTTCTTCTTCGATAGAGGGCTATTGTTTCAATGCCCCCTAAGTCCATTGTTCCATTAAGTTGAGTTAGCGGTACCATCTGAAATCCTAATTAATGGCTTAGCTCCTGAAACCTGTTAAAACACCTACAACTCCGTTGTTTATCTCTCTGATCACTTTCAAAATCACCTAATTCCATAAGTATATGAAGTCCAAAAACCCGCTAATTTGATAATATTTGGGCGTACCCTGTATACCTGGGAGACAAAATTAAATAACTGTTGCATATTTGTCGGTCTGTTCAACCAGTCAGGGAAGGTCTTTTTGGAAATGCAGTTTGTTGCAAGCCTGCCATAGGTACTGCAACGTCAAAGAGGTAGATCTAAATATACAAAAAATCCGAAAAAAAAATCTTGTATTGTCACAAGATTCGGGAAGGCAGTAGAAGAAGATTATGACGATGGTGTAAGAAATAAAGTGCCGGAGCTATGTGAAATGATTGACATTCAGGAAGTCAATATCGTTTAATCCTTTTTTGAGAACTGTGATTAATAATAAGGAAGCACTGCAATTTTGTCTTATACTTGCTATCAAACTGATTTCACCAGAATGTAAACCTCACAAGTGAACGTGCATTTTGAATCAGTCTCCTATATCCGAAATGATCTTCAAAAAATACCAAAATCCAAGAAGATTTCTTTGTTGTTCAAATAACTATTGATGTCAGGTTTTCTTAGAAACAAAATATCAAAAATTATGCTTACCAATTTTGGCACATAAGAACCATAATTTTCTTATTTTGTGACCAGTACAAGCCTTTCGCGTCTCCTGGAAAATGTCCTAGAGTGGATTTAGCAGCTTTGGAAAAGCGATTAACAATTAAAGTTTACAATAGCAATTCGCTCTGGAATGCTTTGGGATTTTGTTAATTTATGTTTCGAGAATATTCAAGAACATTGGCAGCATCAAACTTTTCGTTTTTTTATACTGTTTTACAGAGTCTTATATCTCACTTATACATACATATCTCCAAAACTATCAACTTTAGGGAAAAGTTCTAAATCTGATTCTTTGTAATCATTGGAACTTAAAATACTTTTTTGACGCAAACTTGGGCCTAGCAACATGCAGATTTCTTAAAAGCAGACATTTTTGAATAAGATTAGAATATTTTTTACATCAGATGCGAAGATATTCCCGAACTACATGTGGATGTACTAGTATAGCCTAGTCTCATGCATTTTGAGAATTGAGGTACCTCCAGATTCGTATTTATAGCACAGTTAAAGCATAATTTGTTTCAGTTACTGTCGTTATTTCTTTGTCTTACAATGAACCTGTTATTGTAAAGACCATACCTTTGCCTGTCTAGCATTGATTTTTACTCTATACAAAATGGCTTATTTTTTCATTGCTTAATTAAATACCCGTGTAAAGAAATGAAAATTGAAAACCTTGGTGTATTTCAGAGCTATTCAAAAATTATCTAGTTATGATGTGCTTTAAGCTAAAAATTAATCCCGGTTAGCTCGATCAAAGAGACAACCAACCATGGACAGCTGTTTCGTACTCCTTGGATACTTATCAGCATAGTACAGGTTAGGTTTCTTGCCTCTGGACAAACCAATGCAAGCATCGCAACTATCATCCATCCGGAGGTTCGGTCTATAGAAATAAAGAAAGAAGCGCAACGAGCCATCTGTCACACCAGAATCAGAATCGACCAATGCCGAAAGCAGTTCACGTTTAATAGCCCAGTCACCATGTGAACGCTAGATTCTGGTTGTAAAGTAGGCGAGGTCCATTTGCCATTGAATATACTGAACATGATGCCATCGTCAGTCCGACCAAAAAGACAACTAACCATAGACAGCTTCTTGGCTTCTCATACATGAAAAAACAGTCAAATAAACTTTAAAAGCTTAGAATCGGGGAACTGGTTACGGAAATATGTCAGAAAACATGTTTAATATTATACTGGCGGCCATTTTTAAATATAGTGGACCTTTGGCCACGAACTGAATCGTATGACCCATGATTTGATACTCTTATGGGTATTCTAACTAGTAGCACCTATACGTCCACAGATGGCCAAAGCGCTGCTCCTGGACTAAAATACATTGTTGATTGTGGGGGCAGGTGAGAAAGCTTTTTTATGTTCCTGTCGGAGGTGTGGAAAGTGGACTGGGCTGCGACTTAATTACAGAACTCCAGCAGGATTTATGGGATGTTGGCAGGAAATGTTTACTATTCATTTCATTTTGACCCATAAGGCAATGGTGAGACAATGTAGACGCGCACTGTAAGCCTAAAATAGTTAGCTACAATGAGAGGATGAGTAGATTTAGATGTATATTTTGACTGTACGAGAGTTTATGAAATGGTCACGCTAAAAAGAGCCTACTACGTGAAATTTCTGGATCGCAACGTTGCCATACCGGTGCTTACTAGAAGTAGTTGTATGGGCCTGTTTGACTGACATGATCTATTTGAATCTCTTGTTATGTGTTTGTAGCTACGCTTCTCAGAGGGAGTTACCGAACAACATCCTTCACCCTTCACGAACTGATGACGCGTTGCGTGACAAGTGCACAGCTAACGTGATTTTTTTATTGTATCAGTATTTACTCTTGCTGCGGTGACCCATTTCAGAAACGACAAGCTCTTGCAATGTTTTCTCGGCTGCGAATTACATTTTATGAAACGTGTAACAGGCATGGTGTGGGAGAATCGTCCTTCTCAATTATTTTTAGCGGGGTGTGTGTATGCAGACTGTGTGTGCGCAGCCAAGGATTGTAAACAATCCCCGTTCTGTTTGTTAAATAAATTACCCCGCCTTCACATAATATTATGCTTGCTCGAGCTCGTGCGATATCGAATTTACGTGCACACGTACCGCAGCATGTGTATTGCGTACATGTCGCTAGGAACACGCCGGAATTTCCACAGGGTATTGGTCGCTTGTCCAGGTGAGCTAATGACCCCCATACAAAAGCATTTTCATGAACAAAAAAATGGCGTCAAGTAGAGTGACTTCGAAACGACTTCTAGAACAATCACCCCCCCCCCATTTCCTTAAAAAAAATTTAGAATTATTGTTGAAAGATCGAATTAATGAATACTACGAGGCTTATAATTTATTTTGCTCAACACAGTGTGGTTTTAGGAAAAATAGTTCCACCACATCAGCTATTAACAGTTTTATTCAGTTTGTGAACGAGACTTTTGAAAACAACCTACGAGCCCCTTCCCACTTCAGTTGGCCCACTTCAAGATTTGTACCAAAATATGCCTTTATAAACTAAACATGACGAAACTATTTAGTTCTAAAACAATTTATTTTCTCAAAAATATTTTAGATCTAGTCGTAAAAAATACATATTAGAAATCACTCAGACCTATAACTAATAGAACATCTGAACAAATAGACAATGTGCGAATAAATGCGCGAAGTTAACAAAGCAACAATTGAAAGATTACCATTGGGTATTGGGTATTTTTTATTACGGCTGAAATTCTTTGGGGCAAAGTGTTAACCAAGTTTTGGCAAAAATTTGGTGTAAAACAATCCCATATTTCTTGAAGCTTTTGTCTCAGTTCGGTGATTGCACGAGCAGAATGTTGTCCTAGAACCTTTTTCATCTCGTGCCACAAAGTTTCAATAGGTGACAGATATGGACTGCTAGAAACCCATTTCAAAAGTGTTACATTATTTTCTTCCATCCATTTTATAGCCTTTTTTGAGATATGGCACGTTGCACCATCTTGCTGAGTCACAAAATCTTGGCCGGATGTCAAACATTCTTCTATCACTGGTAAAAGCGATTCTTCTAAAAATGCCAAATATTTGTTTGTATCCGCATTTCCATCAATAAAATGAAGTTTTCCTACTCGTTTTGATGACATACTGCCTCAGACCATAATAGATGCTGGAAATTTCACTTTTCTCTTCAAACAGTCAACATGGAATGCTTATTTTTTTTTCGAATAACTCTAATGCGACTGTCACCAACACAAACTTCGAATCGGGCCTCATCACTCCATTTTGTGGTACACCATTGTTGAGGTGTCCATTGTCTATGTTCTTTAGCCCATCTGAGCCGATTTTTCTTTTGCAGTGGAGTTAATAGTGGCTTTTCTTTGGCCTATAAACAAGTTGTGCAACTTTAGGGTTTTTACTTCACTTTTTCTTATAAGAAAACTTACCTTGCAAGTGCTAAATCCCTGTTTGTGGGCCTCTCTATGAGTTGTGGACCTCTAAATTCTCCTTCCAACAGCGTCACTTCACAGAGTACTTAACTGTAAATAATTGGCACGCCTGTTTTTCACAATTATTCTTCTTAATGCTTTTCGGTCGGCATTTGAGATATTACTTTTTTTCACATATCGTGGCTTAATATTAACTGAACCAGTTGCGTTATATCTTCTAACAATATTTCTTACACTGTACCGCGACAAGTCTAACAAAGATGCAATTTCTGAGTTTGATTTCCCAGAATTAAAAAATTTAATTACCAGTAACCGAATTTTCTCACTAATAACCTTTCCTCTACCCATTTTGAAAACCTTAACTACCCAAAACCATTTTAAACGTATTCTGACAGCTGTGAAAACAATAGACTTATTTTGCATTGAAATGAAAATAGGTTGATATGCTGAAATTGCAACGTGTTATTTGTATGCTGCAAATTTGATTAGGGAGTGATAAAGTTGGTGTTTTCTACTATATATTATCAAGATATTCATTGTTAATATTTTAAACCTCTAAAACCTTGCTACATTTTTATTATTTGTGTTTGATAAGAAAACAACTAAGATTTCAATAGTTGGGCCAACTGAAGTGGGAAGGGGCTCGTATACAGGGTGTCCCAGTCGACGTCAAGCCGAAACCGGATGATAGGCAAAGTCATAACAGCTATCAGAAAAATATTTAAAAAATTTTATGTATGTGTTTTGAAAATTGTAGGTGTTTGAAGAAGATATAGAAAATTCACACCCTACGGCAGTCTGTCAACTCCTGTTGCTACAAATATTAACTTTTTTTGGATTTTATTTTTACAATGTAATGATGAATAATGAATCTTCAAACTGGTGTCTCAACCTTACTGCCAACTTTTCTCGTTCAGGAAAAATTGCCACTTATTTCCCAACCAAGTATTCCAAAGTAAAACTTTGCTCAACTTTAACTGGCTGTACTAAAAAAAAATGTACTACGAGAGTTTGGCAAGTAACCTTAAAGGTTGGCGCATTTAATAAGGATTCCAAAATGGTATAACACTTAGAAGATTACTCGTTAACTTAGGCACAATTTTTATTTGAAGAAAAACTGATGAAAATTTTTCAAAATTTCCCAATTAAACAGCGATTATGAAAACGCACAAGGACCCTTAAGGATAACTGTTTGCACAACAGTGGGCATCAAAATGCTGCCGATGATGATTTACCTCTACAGAAAATGCTCAAACTGTTTTCCTTCAGCCGCAATACACGCTCGACATCTTCTTAAAAAAGATCGGGTTATTAAACGAGCGAATCCCCGGTTATTAATAAACTCAGCTGCTTCTAATAGTCTTTGCCGTAGCTCAGCTACATCTTGAATCGGCTTGAAATACACTTTTTCTTTTACAGTTCCCCAGTAAAAAAAATCTAACGGATTCAAATCTGGTGACCGGGCTGGCCTCGTTATTGTACCAGACCGCCTTATCCATCTGCCTGGAAAGTGTTGATCGAGATACTCTCACACATGTCCCTGTAAATACTCAGTGGCACGTCCACCAATAAATTTTGTACATGATTTTTCAAAAAATCCAAATAAACTTTAGCAGTCAAAGTCTCTGGGAACTCAAACGGACCGATTATTTTACCATTTAAAATTCCTGTCCAATGGTTTATCTTGAAGCGATATTGTGATTTATCTTCTCTCATCAAATGTGGGTTTGCTACGTGCCACTCGTGTAAGTTATGCAGGCTCATGTACCCATCTTTCTTAAATGTGGTCTCATCCGACCATAAAATTTTTTCAAAGAACTTTTAAGGTTACTTGCCAAACTCTCGTAGTACATTTTTTTCCAGTACAGCCAGTTAAAGTTGAGCAAAGTTTTACTTTGAAATACTTGGTTGGGAAATAAGTGGCAATTTTTCCTCAACCAGAAAAGTTGGCAGTAAGGTTGAGACACCAGTTTGAAGGTGCATTATTCATCATTACATTGTAAAAGTAAAATCCAAAAAAAGTTAATATTTGTAGTAACAGGAGTTGACAGACTGCCGTAGGGTGTGAAATTTCTATATTTTTTTCAAAGACCTATAATTTTCAAAACACATACATAAAATTTTTTTAAATATTTTTCTGATAGCTGTTATGACTTTGCCTATCACCCGGTTTCGGCTTGACGTCGACTTCTGGGACACCCTGTATATGTGTATATGTGTATATACTCGTATGTATAAATATATGTATATAAGTGTGTATAAGTAAACATACGTATTGTGTTTACATGTATACGCGTGTATCTTTGTACGTATATATGTCCTCCTGTTTTTACAACTTATATGGACTTACTGTATCTGCTTTTATTGAATGTCATGAGTCGATGCTTTTCTGTTTAATTGGAACACCAGTCTTTTGTCAGACTGCTTTTTGTATTATTTTTTTTCTCTTGACTTGTGTAAACACGCTGGTGTACTTAACACAAATAAAGAATTGAATTGAAAAAAAACCTTTTATGTAGTGATATGGCATCAAAAAGACAGGTTTTGTGAAAAAAGTTCGTATACTATTTGAGCTTTCAATGAAAAAATGTTTCATTTGATTGCAGCATTAAGCGTGTCCGTACACGATAGCCTCATTTCTTTGGAGCTCTGGTGTGAGTGCGCTATTTGTCAAAAATGTTTTATAACTGATTTTAACAGGGTTTCAAATTCGACCCTCACCATTGGGATCTCGGAAACTGTAAGACATACGAAGTCGCTTGAAGGGGGAAATGTCGCGTATTTAGGTAATCAGCAAAATGTTGCTTAGAAGGTTTCGAAATTTATAGGGCTACCAGAGAGAGACGGAAAAAACGAATGCTCTAACAATTTTTTTCTGACAGTATTTGTAATGGGATTTCAAAATGAATTGGTCATTAACATTTTTCCTTCTCTAAACAGAACAAAGAGTGATCTTGGTTCAAGAACAACTATCTTCAATTGAGGAACCGTGACTTCGATATGTTTCTATGACACATATCTTTGAATTATAGCCAATGTCTCAATTGTAAGTGCTATGTTTCTTTAAAATAATAAAATTACCTCATTTGGAGTATCTTTTTTGTGTGTACAAGTCGGCATAATTAGAATTTCAATATAACGTTTCGTCTCTTGAAATAGTGGATATTTGCTCAGATCAATAGAGTTATTATGTCTGATTCAAAAAATGTAATAGACCAGACATTGATATTCTACATTCTCAAAACTTGGTTATTTCAAAAAAGCAGAATCTCCTAGGTAGGCCTTAAAATTATCAGATAGTCATTCGTTTCGCAGCCCAGATTTATTCCAAAATAGCTTATTTTTTCCAGACCTTATTTGAGATGATATATTAAAACAAATTGGATGTAGTCATTGTTACGTATTCTCCTCTACAGGATGGCCTAGTCAAAAATTTTCAAACCGACATTTGTTCTTTCGACTTCCATCACCAACTTTGTTTTTTCAAATGTACACTATATTGGATTTTTGTACATTTAAATGAATGTTTGAGTCCTAAATTCAGTGATGTGTTTCCTTAGTTGGCCATGAATTTGTTGTTGGATGAAAATTATAAGGAAATAAAAATGTATGGTGAAACCTGAACACAAAATGAACATTTTATTGATGATAATAATAGGAATAATCTTAAATGAGCAGAGCTAAATCATAGCAGATGTTTAGAATGTTGGCCGTTATTTTGTAGGCAAAGCCTGAGTCTTCCCTATACACCTTCGGAAAAACCATTATTATAAATTATGATGAGGAAGAGAGATGGAAATATACAAAAGTATGTAGGTGCGTGAAAGACACTCGATTGTAGGATCCTATCTGGCAGCGTCGGAGTGTGACGGACAACGGGGTAAAGTAGAAGAGTGATAAAAGAGAGATGGCCGAACGGGCGCTGGCGCCTGCCGCTTAGACGGATGCGCTCAACAAATGCGATTTGTTTCTCCCATTCGCAGAGTTGCCGATACCAATATGTCATATTTCTAAGAAATCTAAGTCTACCCAAATTTCGGGAAAAATAGCTGCGGATTCCACATAAGAGTATTCCAAAAATGAAAAAAGTTCAAACTATTAAAATTGTATTAGTGTTTCATGGTTCAAATCATATTTTTCATGTTTGTATATTGTTGTATAAATGATTTTGTAATCCCTATTCTTGTTGCCAGTAGAGATACAACAGTATTGAGAGAAATCATGGACCGCTAGATAGGGCTACAACTACCATATGACTATCAAATAGGGGCGATTTGACAACTTTGAAGGATAACTATAACGGGTACTATGGTGACCGGTATTCGGGAATCTGGCAATACCAGATGATTCCTAACGTTTATTACGCCAGATTGTTTGCTGACTTGCGCAGTACAACATGACAATCAACGTGACTGAGCACCTGGTAACCCTGGTTTAAGGTGTTATATTTAAAGAGCTTGGGGCAGTTAGGTATCTAGGTCACATTTTTTAATGTATTTCGAGAAATCCGTAATGTTGAGTAAATACTAGATCACGTTTCTTGCTTAGTTTGCTGAAAATTCTACAATAGACGTACATTTTGAGAAACAGAGATTTGGTGACGACAAAATCGTAAAAATATAATGCATTTTCGTAAAATAATTTCTTTGTTGAAAAGACTGTGGCTTGATGACCCATTGAACGAGTATAGTGTCCCGCTCCGCTTTGAATATTCGAAATACTATACTCCAGCAGCATTCAGCTTCAATGTTATGTTTATGAAGTTCTAACGTCTAGGCCATGCTGATTAAAAGCTTGAATGAATCAACACTTAACTCTAAATTCCCCACAACTCGGGAAGCTCTACTCAAATTGGCAACACAGCGTATCTGCCTATTATTCTCATTCGTGATGCAGGTCTGCGGTCTGCTGCAAATTTCAGTATGCGTTGAGTCGACAGAAGAAGTACAGTAGATGCGCGCATTACGCACCAGTTCGATTGGGCGTCCTGTGAACCGATTTCGGTGATTTCGAGATTTCACGAAATCACCTAAATCACTCTACTTATTTTTATGAATGGATAATTGGTTTTGTAGCAATAAAGGTTGCGTCTCATAACAAAAATAAGAAGATACCCACTCTAACAAAAAATAGTACACTCCTAAAAATGTGTAACAAAAATAAAAAGATATTCTAACAAAAAAATAAGTTTTAAAAAATAAAACGCAATAATGAACACAAATGTTTCAAATGGTCATTCACAGCTGGGACTCAAAAACGTCTCCTTCATTCAATGAGCAGACTGTCAGGCGGTTATAAAACTCCTGACGAACTCTCAAGAGGGTAGAAGGCTGTATTTGCCCGAGCGCTTCAACGATTTTCACCTGTAGGTTATGCAAATTGTCTGCTCTCTCATTGAAAGTGTAAACAGTACTTTTCACATAACCCCACAAGAAAAAATCATTGGGCGCTAGATCGGGTGATCTAGGAGGCCATTTTATTGTTCCGTTACCGCCAATAATCCGGTGGCCGAACACACTTTCAAGGTGAACGATCGCCGCATTATGCGCCGGGTATCCATCTTGTTGGAACCAAATATTAGCGAGATCAATGCCAAGCTGCCTAATTGCAGGAACAGTCTGCGTCTGTGGTAACGCCAAATATATTGCAGCCGTAAGAGTTCCATCAATAAAGAACGGTCCGATAATGTTATTACCTAGAATTCCTGCCCACACATTCAGTTTCTGTGGATACTGCATGCGGGCGGGAATACTGAGGTGTTTATTTTCCCGAGACCAATACCGAACGACTGAAGGATTGTGATCACCGTGGAGAGGGAATGTGGATTCATCAGTAAACAAAATGTTACCAATAAAACTTCCATCCCTGTTCGCCTTCTCCATGACCGTTTCACAAAACTCCATTCGACGGTATTTGTCTAAAGGAAATATTTCTTGAACCGTTCCAACCTTGAAGCTATGATAGCCGTTGCGATGCAAAATATTTCTTGTTGTTCTGGGTGTGAGATCGGCCATTGGTACCATTTCAGCAATTTTTCTGCTTGAGCATGGCTCAGATACTTCTGCAGCGGCACAAACAGCAGTTTCGATCTCCTCCCTTTTCTCGCTAATTTTTGGTTTCCAACCTTCAGGGTGCATGCAGCTATGGCACTTATGTAAGCAGCCCACCCTCTTGAATTTTTCGTAGGTATTTATAACCGTTGCGTGAGAAGAAATTGGCCGATCTGGAAAGCGTACCGCAAATAACTCAACAACCGCGCGTGCTGACTTATTCTGGATGTACCATTCTATCATTTGAAACTTTTCTTCTTGCGAGTACATTTTTAAGATATTTTGGATTAAATAAAGACGCACCTCTCCTACACAAAACCCAACCGCAGAGTGAGTCATGAATCCCTTATCGCACTTGACGAGGGCACGCGCGTTAACGGTAGGAAATATGTACGAATAGCGATGAAAGTAGACGAGCCGATGCGCTGTTGCCAAGAAATGATTTCCCATGTATAACAATGGTTTTTCCTAAGGTGTATATTGTTCACTGCACGATTTATTTCTCTTCTTCTGTTCATTTTGAGGTCTGGTCTGGTATACGAAACAAATGAAAACTGATAATTTCAATACCTACCTAGGAACTTGGTGTTTTTCTGAAATAACTAAGGTTTGGCAATGTGAGTGTATGTCATATTAAACATTTTTGAAATCAGAATTACAAACTTTATTTATCTGCGTAAAAATCCAATATCGCGTAAGAAAAAATAAAGTTAATGCTGTAGGACAAGAAACGAAACGTTGTATTGAAATTTTAATTACGCCATTCCGAAGAGGAGATAAAGTGGCCATCTTAACGTGCAATTTATTTTGGAATTGAGGAAAAAGTAAAATTATTTTGGAAAAATGGCTTTTTCCCGTCTCTCTCCAGAACCACTTTGAACTTCGCAACTTGCTGAGCGGCATTTTGTACCTAAATATGCAACTCTGCCCCCGGTATATACTATGTTACATCTCAAGATCAAGTATAACCTTATCCAATAACAATTTAAGCAAAATAACTTCTTGCCCCTATTTTTTTTCGAAAAATGATTTTTATTTTTTTGTTTATGATTTTCTTTCCTTCTTTGGTGTACTTAGTAGTAACCTCGTGTAAAAATTTTATCTAAGTCCGCACAGGTATTAAGGTGAAAAGGTTATTAGGTGCATTGCTTCTTATTTCTAGTCATTTAAATTGCATAGAAATATATTTTGCGACCTCAAAAGAAAATACAAATCAGCGCCTAGATGTGAGGCACTGTGAAAATGTTTGATGTGTGATGCGTCATTCCTATTTTTTCTGTGTTTTGGTTCAATTGCACACTACGCGGGCGCAGTGGTGATTTCCCGTAATGTTGCTCAATGTTTTTGAAAACACAAAAAAACGGAAAAGATCTACAACTTTGGACATAACCTGTCTTCAGAAAGGACAACATATAAATTACCCATCGGGCGCCGCTAATAGATATCTATACTCCATTTAGTAAAAATTCTCGCATAGCAAATATCAGTGCTTTTGCCCATAATCATTCAGTTGCGATCTTGCTACTCGACCAACTTTCTTCCTTTCACATCTTCTCAGAGATTAACACTACAGACTACTCGGCGTCACAAAACAAATATACTGCAACCAACAATGCATGCTTATACTTTTTATAGTTTTGATCAGTATGTCTGATCTAAAATCTATAACCCTATTGCCATTTTTATCGAAGGTAGTTGAAAAGGCAGCTCACATACAACTAATGCATTATGCAGAGGAACATATCATCCCATCTAATCAATCTGCTTTTAGGAAATCTTTCAGTACTACTATTTCCCTATTAGACTTGGTTCATAATATTATTAGAGCACTTGATAAAAAGATGGGCGTAGCGGTGATGTCTGCATTGAAACTTTTTTGGAAATTATAAATCAAATTGATTGCAGTGTGTAACAATTGATAAGAGTAAATCTAGTTTTCTAGGAATCTCGTCTGAAGTACCTCAGGGGTCTGTTTTGGGTCCCTTGTTGTTTCTGTGAACTTTTGCGGACGATACTCAAATGGTCTACTATTTTAATTTTGATTGTATGAAAATGGCACATACATCAATAAACCGAATGATTTTCCGAATAACCACAACCTGTCAACAAATCCTGGTAAATCCAGCCTGTTATTTTTTGTTCGGATCGCAGAAGAGAAGAAATTAAAAGTCAGTTAGCTGTTAAAGTTGGATCTCAAAGACAGCAGCCGGTTGATGAGGTTAAAATTCTTGGCGTGGCAATCGATTTCAAACTTCGATTCACCAAAATCTTTTGAAGAAAACCTACTTGATACTGAGATCACTATATGCCAATAAAGCAATTTTCAATTTCAAACTAAGGAAAAAATTGTGCTCGTCTTTGGTTTAGCCGATTTTCAACTACTGGGACATTTTATATTATCCGTGTCTCGATAGTATTACTACAAATCGGATTCAAATTATGCAAAACGATTGTGCTAGGTTCATCTGCAGATTTAGGCGCTTTGACCATGTTTCTGGTAGTCTTATCGAAGTAAACTGGATAATAACAAAAAAATATTGTCAAATAGCATTACCTTGTATTTATTCATATACTTGCACTCATAGTTTAAATAGGTTGCTTTTATCTATATTGCTAAATGTTCTTTCTTTACTTCCTTTCTGTACATGTAGTAAACCTTGGTGCAACATGTATCATTTTTGTTTGATATCTTCCACTTGACAACTTTTGTTTTTCTTGCATGGGTGGTTTAGTGTAAGAGTAGCTTGTTGCTAAACTTCGCCAGCATATGCAACTCTTGTTTCTCTGTATCTAATTGTACAGTTTAAATAAAGACGGTTATTATTATTATATTTTTATTGTATCATTATTATATTATTATTATCATTATATTTAAGTCGCATCGGAATTTCCCCCATTTTCTGGCATGACCCAGTTTAGTAATAATTGGCTATGTATACTAAGTGACATATAAATCCGAACACCCAGTTTAAATGGTTTTATTTTAATAAAAGTTGGTGAATGTATTCATCTTACTCTAAATAACAAGTGAAAAAATGTTCAGCCTTATCAGTTGGACATTCCGGTTTTATGCTGCTTTTTTTTAATTCACTAACGCTCTAAAAATGAATATTTCAGCCGCAGTAAAGAATCAACGTTGGCGGATTTTGGTCTTGACATCCTTTACGATCGGTTACGATACCTAGAGTACGGAGACCTGTACGATTTCGTCAACTTAGTGAGCTTGATAGGGGCCGTATAGTGGGACTTCGGGAAGCTGGACTTTCTTTTCGTGCAATTGAAGTTAGAGTGCAAAGAAGTGTAGACACTGTGGTTAGGTGGTGTCAGGCATGGCTTCGAGAAGGCCGTAGGCAAAGAGCAAGGGGCACTGGACGCCGCCGTAGAACAACAGACCGTGAAGATCGCCGCCTAAGATTATTCGCCTTAAGGGACCGTTTCTCCACTACCAGGTCCATTGCAAATGAATGGTTTGCAGAACACGGAAGTCCCATTGGCATGCGAAGTGTTTACCGACGAATGAGAAGTTTTGGCTTGTTTTCATACCGGCCACACTGGGTCCTCCCTTTAACTCGAGAACATCGACGTAATCGCCTTGAGTGGTGCAGACAACGGTCACTCTGGGATCAGGAATGGAACAGTATTGTCTTTAGTGACGAGTCTCGATTTTGTTTAGGCATGCACGATGGCCGTGCCAGGGTTAGAAGGCGACGTGGTGAAAGGAGGAATCCCACTGTAGAGAACAGACAAGCCGACGTCGAGTCCAGAAACAAATATAACGAAGCGGTTCGCAATGCCAAAACCCAGCATGATATAAAAGTTAGGCACAGGGTAATGTCGCAGCGCAATGGCAGTCGGTCTTTCTGGACGCTGGCCAAGCAGATTGAAAAGAACTTCTCACACAGTAGCCTTCCACCACTTACGTGTCAGGATGGAACTATTGTATTCGACTCAAAGGCCAAGGCGGAAGTGCTAGCCAAGATCTTTGCTGCCAACTCCACCATGGACGTCCCCACCAACGCCCAAGTGCCGTCAATTCAAAGGGTTCCCCACACTATGCGGGAGGTAACATTCAGGCATAAGACCGTAAGACGAGTGCTCTTGTCGCTCGACATCAACAAAGCTTCTGGTCCGGACTTGATTCCTGCCATTGTACTGAAGAGATGTGCAGCTGAGCTTGCTCCAGTTCTTTCGCGTCTCTTCCAGATATCTTATGAATCCGGCACCTTTCCAGAAAACTGGAAATTTGCTCATGTACAGCCCATCCCCAAAAAAGGATCTAAAACCGACCCTTACAACTACAGGCCTATAGCTCTGCTTTCTGTTATAAGTAAAGTGATGGAGAGGTGCATAAATCGCGAGCTTCTGGACTACCTCGAACGTCACAGCTTGATTAGCGACAGGCAGTACGGTTTCCGGCACCAACGATCCACAGGGGACCTCCTAGCTTACGTCACGCAACTGTGGAGTAAACTCATCCAGTCTCATGGTGAGGCTCATGTCGTTGCTCTTGACATCACGAAAGCGTTCGATCAGCTGTGGCACGCTGCCCTCTTGAGCAAACTTCCATCCTACGGCCTCCCAGAAAAGCTTTGCAGATGGGTGGCTGACTTTATCTCTGGCCGCAAGATATCCGTCGTAATTGACGGATTCTCCTCTTCATCCCACAACGTCAACGCGGGCGTTCCCCAGGGATCGGTCTTGGCTCCAACACTGTTTCTCTTACATATCAACGACCTCCTTTCCTGCACGATCAACCCAATCCACAGCTTCGCTGATGACAGCACTCTACATGCAGGAATTCAGAGTGACAAGCCGATCTCTGCCGCTGAGCTGGAAAAAAGAAGACTAGCGACGACTTCTTCTCTGACAAGAGACCTGGAGGCTATCACTGCTTGGGGACGCAACAATCTTGTACAGTTCAATGCTTCCAAAACACAGTACTGTACTTTGACGAACAAAAAGCGTCCTAGCGCTCATACAGTTTCGATGGACGGTCGAGTCCTACCAAAGAGCCATTCATTTCGGCTGGTCGGAGTCCAGATCACCGAGGACCTGATCTGGCACGAACACATCTCTTCAATAGCTGCAGCTGCTGGGAAAAAGCTAGGCTATTTGTTTAGGGCTAAGAAGTACTTTTCTCCGCACGACCTTCTCACTCTATACAAGGCCCAGATAAGGCCTAGCCTCGAGTATTGCTCACACATTTGGGGTGCTGCCGCCCCGACTACATTGTCCATGCTCGATGCTGTCCAGAGGAGGGCGGTCCGACTGATCGATGACTCTTCTCTAACAGACAGTCTCGGGACTCAAAGACAGCAGCCGGTTGATGAGGTTAAAATTCTTGGCGTGGCAATCGATTTCAAACTTCGATTCACCAAAATCTTTTGAAGAAAACCTACTTGATACTGAGATCACTATATGCCAATAAAGCAATTTTCAATTTCAAACTAAGGAAAAAATTGTGCTCGTCTTTGGTTTAGCCGATTTTCAACTACTGGGACATTTTATATTATCCGTGTCTCGATAGTATTACTACAAATCGGATTCAAATTATGCAAAACGATTGTGCTAGGTTCATCTGCAGATTTAGGCGCTTTGACCATGTTTCTGGTAGTCTTATCGAAGTAAACTGGATAATAACAAAAAAATATTGTCAAATAGCATTACCTTGTATTTATTCATATACTTGCACTCATAGTTTAAATAGGTTGCTTTTATCTATATTGCTAAATGTTCTTTCTTTACTTCCTTTCTGTACATGTAGTAAACCTTGGTGCAACATGTATCATTTTTGTTTGATATCTTCCACTTGACAACTTTTGTTTTTCTTGCATGGGTGGTTTAGTGTAAGAGTAGCTTGTTGCTAAACTTCGCCAGCATATGCAACTCTTGTTTCTCTGTATCTAATTGTACAGTTTAAATAAAGACGGTTATTATTATTATATTTTTATTGTATCATTATTATATTATTATTATCATTATATTTAAGTCGCATCGGAATTTCCCCCATTTTCTGGCATGACCCAGTTTAGTAATAATTGGCTATGTATACTAAGTGACATATAAATCCGAACACCCAGTTTAAATGGTTTTATTTTAATAAAAGTTGGTGAATGTATTCATCTTACTCTAAATAACAAGTGAAAAAATGTTCAGCCTTATCAGTTGGACATTCCGGTTTTATGCTGCTTTTTTTTAATTCACTAACGCTCTAAAAATGAATATTTCAGCCGCAGTAAAGAATCAACGTTGGCGGATTTTGGTCTTGACATCCTTTACGATCGGTTACGATACCTAGAGTACGGAGACCTGTACGATTTCGTCAACTTAGTGAGCTTGATAGGGGCCGTATAGTGGGACTTCGGGAAGCTGGACTTTCTTTTCGTGCAATTGAAGTTAGAGTGCAAAGAAGTGTAGACACTGTGGTTAGGTGGTGTCAGGCATGGCTTCGAGAAGGCCGTAGGCAAAGAGCAAGGGGCACTGGACGCCGCCGTAGAACAACAGACCGTGAAGATCGCCGCCTAAGATTATTCGCCTTAAGGGACCGTTTCTCCACTACCAGGTCCATTGCAAATGAATGGTTTGCAGAACACGGAAGTCCCATTGGCATGCGAAGTGTTTACCGACGAATGAGAAGTTTTGGCTTGTTTTCATACCGGCCACACTGGGTCCTCCCTTTAACTCGAGAACATCGACGTAATCGCCTTGAGTGGTGCAGACAACGGTCACTCTGGGATCAGGAATGGAACAGTATTGTCTTTAGTGACGAGTCTCGATTTTGTTTAGGCATGCACGATGGCCGTGCCAGGGTTAGAAGGCGACGTGGTGAAAGGAGGAATCCACAGTTTTTTGTTGAAAGACATGTTCATCACACTGTTGGAGTTATGGTTTGGGGTGCTATAGCTTATGGTTCCAGGTCACCTTTAATCTTCATCAGAGGTAACATGAACGCGCAGCGTTATATCCACGAAGTTCTAGAACCCCATCTTTTACAGTATCTTGACACCCTGGCAGATCCAACTTTCCAACAAGATAATGCCCGACCACATGTTGCAAGAGTCACAATAGACTTCTTTCCACATAATGATGTCACATTGTTACCATGGCCACCAAGATCTTCCGACTTGTCCCCAATTGAGCACGTGTGGGATATGATGGGTAGGAGATTGCTCAATTTGCAACGTCCTCCTCAGACTCTAGAAGCACTTCGAGAGGAGTTGGTGGTTGCCTGGAATGAGATACCACAGAAGGACATTGACCACCTGATCAGAAGCATGCCTAGGCGCGTTGGAGAATGCGTAGCACATCAGGGTGCATCCAAACATTATTAAAGGTCAAAGGGCTTTAAAGCAGTGCAATCATTTTGAATTTTTTATCATTTACTTATTATGCTTCATTAAGTACTTATACAAAATTTTATTAAAATAAAACCATTTAAACTGGGTGTTCGGATTTATATGTCACTTAGTATATATAGCCCTGCGTGCGTCTACGTAGCAGATATGCAAATCCCAAGAGTGTATTAACGTCTAAACGGCGGTGCCGCCACTGACCTAATAGCATCCAATTGGCTAAGAGCCCGTTGCTTTGATCCTTTTGAAGTCGGTCTAAACAAACGTTAGGTATCCCTATAACGCTAAGCGTATTCATTCACTATGCGAATCGGTACATCTACATGCCTCAAACATTCTGGTTTGGTAGCGATGCTGAGCGCTGTTCGGTTTAAAGTAGCAAATGAACAGAAAAACCTAGTGCAGCGTCAAAGCTGGTGTTTTTTATTGTTTTTAACTTTTGTGTTAAGGATAAATCGCTGAAAGGGAATCGCTGAATACGACGCGGCATAGAATCCGTCGCTTTGAACCGAAACAGTTTCTTCTTATATTCGCTGTAGTGATGCTTTTAGGGTTAATGAACATGAACGTTTTGTGTATACCTACATAGCCACGCTGCATTTTCTACCGCAACTTGCAAAGCTGCTTTGAATGACTCCAGCAGACGTTACGAAGTCTGTATAGGCACGGAACAGGATGATCATTCATAAAATCTCTAACCAAGTGAAAAATACGTAATTAGTTTGTAATAAGCTCATCATGAACTTTACCCAGTCTCAGAATGGGGTTTACACTATATCAGGTGTTTTAAATTCGGCCCTCGCCATTGAGATCTCCGAAACGGTAAGAGTTATGAAGTCGCTAAAATGGAGGCAGAGTTGTGTATTTAGGTAACTAACCAACAAAACTCCGCACAGAGACAAAAAACCGAATTTTTCCAAAATGGTTTTATTTTTTGCCCACTTTATTTGTACTGGGGTCTCAAAATAAATTGCGCATTAACATTGCCAATTATTCTCCTCTACACTTTATTTTTTGTCATAGACGCCTTTTTCGTTTTTCAAGCAGATGAAGAGAGTTTTTGTTTCTAGTTCAAAAAATATGTAGTGTGTCATACTTAAACATTGACAAACGTCAGTTATTTCGGAAAAAATAGTATTTCCTGGGTAGGCTCTGAAATTATCGGTTTTTTTCTTGTTTCGTATTCCGGATTTATCGCAAAATCGTTGTTCATTTTCTGATTTTATTAGAAATGGGATATTAAAACAAATTGCATATTAGCATTGTCACCCTTTCTCCTCTACAAGAAGGTGTTGCCAAATTCACAATTGGACGTTTCTGCTTTCGATCTTCATCATAAACTACCTTTTTTCTCATGGACCCTCGAACACAATTTTTGATTCTGCATTCAATGAATATAACAAACGTAGAAATGTCACTACAAACTTTACATATCTGATTATAATGATATATTCTTGGTATTATTCAAGTAATAATAATAATAATAATAATAATAATAATAATAATAATAATAATAATAATAATAATAATAATAATAATAATAATAATAATAATAATAAAGAAGTTTATTCACAGTTACATCCAGTTAATCCAGTAACTCATTTAGACAATAGATGTTATTGCAAAAAGGGCCAACACACAGAGTGACTGACACTAGTGCTGACCTAATTGAGACAAAGATATGTAGAATATATGGGGTTGTACAAAACGGACGCAGGAAAGTAAACGCATTTTAAAACAAGAAAGATTCATATTCAAATCAAGTTGGGTACTTTTTTTGAAGGTTCATTCATACCATTTATGTATGACAAATAATATCGCTCAAATGTTCACCACGACTGGACTTACAGACGTCCACGGGATGGTCGAAATTTTCAATGACATTTTGCAACATGGTCGGTTCTATGGCATTTATCTCAGCAATGATGTTGTTTTTGAATTCTTGGAGGGTGGCTGGTTTGTTGACGTAGACTTTGATTTTCAAATATCCCCATAAAAAGAAGTCCAAGGGAGTCAAATCGCACGATCTTGGTGGCCATGGCACATTTCCTCTGCGCGAAATCACGCGATCACCGAAGAAGGACTGCAATCGATGGATATTGACGTTGGTTGTGTGGCATGTTGCACCGTCTTGTTGGAAATAAACATAGTCCATATCCATTCCTTCAAGTTGCGGCAAAAAATAGTCCTCTATCATCACGTAATATCACTCAGAATTGACGGTAACGGCGTCCCCGGCCGCATTTTCGAAAAAGTAAGGTCCGATGATGCCTTTTGACCACAATGCACACCACACAGTCACTTTTTGAGGATGCATCGGCTGCTTTTGATACTCACGCGGATTTTCGTTCGCCCAGATGCGGCAGTTTTGCTTGTTTACCGTCCCATTTAAAGTGAAATGCGCTTCGTCGCTGAACATGATTTTTGATGAAAAATTGGTATCAATTTGGCGGTGTTCAAGGAGCCAATCTGAGAACACTCGGCACGAAAAATGGTCGGCCCGACGCAGCTCTTGCGTCAATTGGATCTTGTAGGCGTGTACATTCAAATCCTTGTGGAGAATGCGGAGAAAACTGGTTCTCGAAATGCCCAATCCTTGGGATCGACGCGTTGTTGATTGTTTCGGAACGTCTCTCACACTCTCCTTCACAACAGCAATATTTTCCGGTGTGCGAACACTCCTGGGCCGGCCAGAGCCTGGCAGATTTGCCACAGAACCTGTTGCCTCGAATTTACGCACCAGACGACCGATGGTTGTTTCGTTTGGGCGGTTGTTGCGACCGAAATGTTCACGAAGCGCGCGAAACGTGTTTTTTATTTTTGCACCATTTTTGTAGTGCTCTTTAATGCGGTCCTCAATCGAATACGACTCCATAGCGATCAATGGTAAACATTCAACTAACAAAATGACATGTCGGTGACAGAAAACAAAGATGGCGTCTATGTCAAATTGACGTTTACTTTCCTGCGTCCCTATTGGACAACCCATTATGAAAAAATAGAGTTGGTGACGGAAGTTGGAAGAAGAAACATCGAATTGAAAATTTCACTGCACCACTTTGTGTAGGAGAACAAGTGGCAATGACAACATGCAATTTATTTTGAAATCCAATCTCAATTAAAGTCAGGAAAAGATAAAAAAGATTTAGACATGAGTCTGGTACAAAACAAATGACTTTAATTTCAAAGCTACTTAGGAAATTGCATTTTTTTAAGTAATTAAAGTTTTGCAATGTCAATGTATGACCCAGGATCAAAATTAAAAACTTCGTTCAACTGTACAGTAATCTATGGGAAAATAATGTTTATGCAGGAGGATAATTGACGAAACGTCATATTGAAATTCTGATTGTGCTATCTTGTATAGGAGGAAAAAGGACACTGTTAATGTACAATTTATTTCAAAGTCCCACTACAAATAACGTCACGAGTTTGTGAAAATTCCCTTTTTTTTTTCGTCCATATCAGAAGTACTTAAAGTTCAAAACCTTCTAAGCAGCGTTCTGTCAGTTACCCCCACACCTGATATAGACAAAGTTGCATTTTCAATAGACAGATAGGGTGTTTAGATCACGGCAGATGCAGCTTGTCACTCTCTTCTAGAGTATCGCAAAAACCTGTCATTTCTGTCTTCCGTATTCCCACAAAAAAATCAGCCAGTAAGATTTTATTTCCGTTCTTTATGGCGGCAGAAAGTGACCACGTATACGTGTCGGTCAGTGTAAGAACCTCGTAAGGCTTGTTTTTCACTGACAGCGCTGGGTTATATGTGATCAACAGTATTGCGCATTCATTAGCTTATATGATCAAAGCCAAAACCACAACGTTTCTGAAAAAAAAACAGCAATAACTAAATTACTGATACCAATAATGATGTCTGGGGATAAGTATGTTACCTGGTATATCTTTATACACTAACTTTCCTAAAATCTTCATCACCCTATGAAATTCGGAAGGTCTGTCTATGATTATGGACTGAGTTGGTTAAAGGCGTACCACATAAGACCTTAGGATCAGGCTCTAGAGTAACGCGTCCCATTATTTGAATGCGTTCTTGAATTCCCATTTTGTCTAATACCAAAGCGTAGTTATACCAGACGAAGACAGAAAAGGAGAATGAGTTAAAGATAAAAGATGTCAACATGGCGCCCACAAAACAGCTATTTCCTTCTAAACAGATGATGCTCTTATTTGGTCAGAGATAAATTGATAATCCTTTTTCGGTAAACTCATTGTCCGTGATTGTCATGAAAGCATTTTACGTGCAAATTTACGTTTGATTTGACATTTATTCATGTTGGGATGTCTCTAATCCGTTTGCAACCTATTATTATAATTCACACTTTAAGCCAGTGCTCTGCGCATAGTATAGACAGAGTTATTCTCAAGACCTGTAAGTTTTCCCATAGGTATTTAACCTTTATGGCCCTATGCGGAATATTAGATGGTTAAGTTTAGTAACAGAAAGGAACGTCTACCTGAAACTAAAATTTTTACTAACCTGAAATTGCTCATTTGATCAATCGTCGGGTTATCAGTTATTTACTTATTTTGTACGACTTTTTGGAGCAACCACCAAACACCATGAAAACAACTGAACACATTCAGCTCAGTATAAATGTAGCATTTTTTAAACATTATATGTCAGTTTGGCAACATCGCCATCCTTGAGCGAAAAGCACAAGTAATAGTCCAAGAGACGACCGCGAACAATGGACACATCACGCACTGATGGGATTTGTTCAAAACTATTCGATCCGTCTACTCAGAGGAAGCCCATGCTGTTCTGTCAAGTAGGTCGACCCTGTATCCCTGATACAGTTGGTTTGATCGGTCTCTTTCGAGTCATATTTAGGACTCATATCAAATTGACCAAACGTAACATGAGCTTGTTGGTATTGCAGCCTATTTGACGCCATTTATTAAATCGTAAGGATGAGTATCAGACTGTACATTAATGAAGTGTCTTGTCTTGATATAACTAGGTAGCTGTTACTACTCATTCAGATGTATACATCAATCCAATGCAAGAGTTTAACTACCAGCAAAAGAGTAACATTGTCGTAGAAAACTCCTTGTAACAGTATCATCAGCTACTCAAGGCTATAAGACAGGCATGTCACAGTTCATCATTTTTCCTCGAGCCCTGTTTTCAGTGGCAGAATGAACCGAATTGGCTGCAGTTCCGTTATCTTTAAGCACTTACCGAACATTTACATACGTTGCCGGCTCCATAAAAGCCAAATGAAGTTAAAGTTACCGCCATTTTGGACTTGTGCCATCTTGCCGATTGCTAGCAGCAAGTTTCGCGGGCAATCGCTGTTGAACGCGCTATTAGAGGCTTTACTGCACTTGGAGCCTTGTTCGTTCTCGCCTTGCTTTTAAGTAGATGTTTAAATGCGGAACGTGTACAATGCTTGTCGTCGGTCGACATGCTGTGATAAGTATAACTGTCAAAGTAGGTAACATGATGATGATGTGCAAGAATCAGCATTCCATGCTCGAACTACTGTCTCTCTTGATAGCCAAGTGAGGATCTTAGTATTTACGATGTACCATTTCCAGTCACTTGAAGTTAATTTTAGGAACTATTCGAATTAAAGACTAATCTACAGCACATTTCTCTCTAAAAAAAAAAGTCTTATCTTACACATTTCACATCAAGGTGTGCATCTCATATAAGGGACAAGATGAGACAGAGCAGTGGAAGATAATATTTTCTTGTCTTGAGATTCGTTTTAGCCAGAACAGCTGTTGTTTAATTTTTCTTGCAAAATGTCACGGTGGCTTTTGCGACACAGATGGGGTGAACTACGGTTCTGAGGGATATACTCATATGTATCATGGGGTGTGTGGCCAACGCAACCAGAAGTAAACTATGTATACAGGGTGACTTTGAAGTTGAGTCATTAATTTTCAGATAATGATTGTAGAAGGAAGATAAACCAAAATATGTGTGTGAAAATAAAAAAAAAATAAAAAAAAATTTTTACCTTGTTTTATAAACTATCCTCCCAGTGCGGACCTGTATTTGATCGTGAGGTCTTGGAGCACCGGCATGCAGTCCCCTGTGTGGTTTTAAGTCACCTGATTCACGAGCCCGTTGTACTACATTAACAAAGGCACGAGGGGTTGGTTGCACTCGATTGGGAAACCGATCCGCATAAACATGTGCCATTTTTTATTTCGTTTGAGCCACGCAACAGACATCACTATTCAAACGCGTTACCGACAGACACTGACTGTATACAACTGACTAAAATAATTGTAAAAACATCGTTCCAAATTCTTTCGCGTTTTTGTTTCCGATGCGATGAACCAAACACGAGCACATAATATTATTATTGAGACAGGGCGGTACTCAAACTTCCAAAGGGCTATAACTTTGTTACTTTAATTTTACCAGAAAAATGGTAAAGGAAAAAAACATTTCTTTTGATCAGATCTACTCACTGTTAAAATAAATGACTCAACTTCGAAGTGACCCTGTATAGCTTTAAGCCACTTTATCAAACGTGAGGTAAATATAACGACCTTGTTCATAGCGATAGGGGATATAAGGCGGAATAGTGGTTGGGACTAATCTAATTTGCATACAGTATTGCAGGTGTCGCATTTATCTGTGCAGTGGACGCCAATTTTTCTATAGTGTATTGTTTCACAACTATCGTCAGTATCAAATGTACACTTACACTTTCTTCCTCTGTATATCTGCTAACGCGCATGTATGACATTTTCTTGGATAAAGACAAGTCATATGATGCAAAATAATCAACAATGCAATAAAGTATCGAATATCAAGTATAGCCTTTGGCCCATGGTGTAACATAATCGCTAGGACAAAACTCTTAACTCCCCTGGAAAGATCAGACTGCGCCCCTGGAATATCGGATGCCTTTAATGGATTTACGGAGAGTCTGCCAAATCATTGAATTTCCGTCTACTAAACAGCCTTTGACTTCTATACGCGATGGAATCCAATCTGTACGGATACATTTCCGACGTCGGAAACGGGGCTGCAACGCTATGTTGCTATCAACTATCTACATTAGTCCTACAATTCGCATGCAATAAATTGGAGTAAGTAACTACAATGTACGGACGAAATGTCAATAAAGTGCTCAAGGGGTCGTGGGTTTCATATACGAAATTACTTGAATATACTGTATAAGCAAGTAACGTCTTTATTTAAGGCAAGGCAATAAACAATAAATACTCTGTAACCACTATCCATATCGCTGATAATGAAACTGGAATCTAAGCATCAAGCGTATAGGTGCAACTTGTAGTAAGAAAGTGCAAATTCGATGCTTCATCTGCTTGTGCTGAATATTTTGAATGGCAAAGTTTTCCACTAAGCACCGGTTGTTATGAAGTTATAATTACCAATGTTTCTATATTACAATTGTTGTTATGTATGATGTGAGACGAGCACTGTCATTTGGGAAAAACTTGAAATTTCGCCAAGTTGTATGATATACAGCTCTACAACATTAAGTTAGAGTCATTATGCATACAAAAAGACTATGTACGAGAATTTCTATTATGACATGGTATCTATTCGTGCACTTAAAGCCGAAGGCAGGATGATTAAAGTCAATATTCCTTCCTATTACAAACCTAATCTACTACAGAAGATATATGTCTTAACCATATTCTATGCCGAAGAATCAACGTTTTATCAACGGTTCTCTCGTTCTATCTTGCTGACGGCTTGCTGTTTTAATGTTTTAGTTAAGCTCTATACAATTCCAGTTTAGAACAGACAGGTATGCCATCTTATTCACTACTGGGTCTTATAATTTAGACGATCTATCTATACAGTCAACTGACATCAACACGTTTTCCCTTCAGCAACTGTGGTTTCTCAACTTTGCGGTAGTAATATTGATATCTGAAAAGTTTGTAGAAAAAATGGAAGTTTCCAAGTGCAATGTAGATATTGGATACGTAAGCAACGTATTAAATCGTAAATATCACGTTCTATTATGAATTTTATGACACTAAAACGAAACAAAAATCGGAAAACTTGGCATTTCGTAGCTTTGCTTCACAAATTCTGTCTTTTGGAATTCAAAACGTAGCCTTCTGGACTGTCTACTTCAAAAATTGTTTTCATCTTTTTAAGCAAAATCCAATGATCAAGAAATGAAACGTACCTCGCCCTGTGCGATTGAAAATATTTGCATTGGGAAAATACATATTTCATCAATATCAAATATCCATTCAATCATCTGCAACGCCGTGATGTCTTTCACGAATGACTTCCCTCAAGATTTATCGAGTTTACTTAACAGAGGAGGTAAGAATCTCGTAAGGATATTAAATGCATATCTAAAAGACAAATCTATCGAGCGGACTATAAATAAAATTCGCTACATCAAGAAGATTAAGGAAATGTCGCTTTCTTTGTGAAATACTTCGCCGTAGATATCGCCTAAAACGCCCGTAGGAAATTAAAAGTTCCAAGGGTAGAGAGAGGTGAATATCGACGATATCTGGACAGCCGGAATATTTATGTTGCTATCGAATCTTCTTTAAGACCAAATGTTGATTTTCAAGCATTCTTTAAGATTGTCAATACAAAATTTTTAAATTTGCTTTTTGGTTACTTACATGTATTACTGCCTCACCTTCTCGGCTTGAAACTTTTTAACGTCCTACCTCATCAGACAAGAGCTCTAGATATTGACGATTTTAGTGGATTTATGGAGTTTTCTTTATCAAGCGGCTTCTTTGGTATTCATGAATTTATGTCATACCACTTCTCGGTTTTTACATACCTATTTTCTTTCTTCCTTTCTAGTCATTATGTTTTCCTATGTTTGTCTTGTTTATAGTGTCAGATGGTTTATTTGCTCTTATCTTTTTATGCATATATCTGTATATTTAACACCAATTAATAATATACTAAGTGACATATAAATCCGAACACCCAGTTTAAATGTTTTTATTTTAATAAAATTTTGTATAAGTACTTAATGAAGCATAATAATTAAATGATGAAAATTTCAAAATGATTGCACTGCTTTAAAGCCCTTTGACCTTTAATAATATGTGGATGCACCCTGATGTGCTACGCATTCTCCAACGCGCCTAGGCATGCTTCTCATCAGGTGGTCAATGTCCTCCTGTGGTATCTCATTCCAGGCAACCACCAACTCCTCTCGAAGTGCTTCTAGAGTCTGAGGAGGACGTTGCAAATTGAGCAATCTCCTACCCATCATATCCCACACGTGCTCAATTGGGGATAAGTCGGGAGATCTTGGTGGCCATGGTAACAGTGTGACATCATTATGTTGAAAGAAGTCTATTGTGACTCTTGCAACATGTGGTCGGGCATTATCTTGTTGGAAAGTTGGATCTGCCAGGGTGTCAAGATAGGGTAAAAGATGGGGTTCTAGAACTTCGTGGATATAACGCTGCGCGTTCATGTTACCTCTGATGAAGATTAAAGGTGACCTGGAACCATAAGCTATAGCACCCCAAACCATAACTCCAACAGTGTGATGAACATGTCTTTCAACAAAAATCTGTGGATTCCTCCTTTCACCACGTCGCCTTCTAACCCTGGCACGACCATCGGGCATGCCTAAACAAAATCGAGACTCGTCACTAAAGACAATACTGTTCCATTCCTGATCCCAGAGTGACCGTTGTCTGCAGCACGCAAGGCGATTACGTCGGTGTTCTCGAGTTAAAGGAAGGACCCAGTGTGGCCGGTATGAAAACAAGCCAAAACTTCTCATTCGTCGGTAAACACTTCGCATGCCAATAGGTCTTCCGTGTTCTGCAAACCATTCATTTGCAATGGACCTGGTAGTGGAGAAACGGTCCCTTAAGGCCAATAATCTTAGGCGACGATCTTCACGGTCTGTTGTTCTACGGCGGCGTCCAGTGCCCCTTGCTCTTTGCGTACGGCCTTCTCGAAGCCATGCCTGACAACACCTAACCACAGTGTCTACACTTCTTTGCACTCTAACTGCAATTGCCCGAAAAGAAAGTCCAGCTTCCCGAAGTCCCACTATACGGCCCCTATCAAACTCACTAAGTTGACGAAATCGTACAGGTCTCCGTACTCTAGGCATCGTAGCCGATAGTAAAGGATGTCAAGAACCAAAATCCGCCAACGTTGATTCTTTACTGCGGCTGAAATATTCATTTTTAGAGCATTAGTGAATTAAAAAAAAGCAGTATAAAAACCGGAATGTCCAACTGATAAGGCTGAAAATTTTTCCCCTTGTTATTTACAGTAAGATAAATACATTCACCAACTTTTATTAAAATAAAACCATTTAAACTGGGTGTTCGGATTTATATGTCACTTAGTATAATTATTATTAATATAGTTTATCTAAACTTACAGCATGGGAATTCATGTGAGAGTGAGGCTAGCAGAGATTTAGACAATAACTAAATACGCAGAGCAAATCATCCAAAATCATAGTGTCAAAAATAAACAAAAGTAGGTCAGGAGCACACAATGATGCGGCCTTTTCAATCACAACTGTCACTTCTGTGACTACATATTGTGTTTATATGCCTTACGGGCGACATTTTTTTTTACTTTCTCGCAACCTTATATTACCTCAACGGTCTGAACCAAGAAAGTCCAAGACCATCATAAACATGCAGCATTTTCAGTCGAAGATTGTATAATAATCAACAGGTGTGTTGTGAGAACATTTATCGGTGGATTTTCTAGTTTTCAGGAGAGGTTTTTGACTTTCCAGGACAATGGATGAGGGTGACGTGTCTATTACATTTAACAACGACCTCATGCTCGCTTGTCGCGCTGGGGCGTTGGACATCCGTTTGGGGGCAGGAATGTCCACCTAGGCGGTCCTGGGCCCCACTGTTTTTACACGCATCTCAAAATCTAAGCATGTTACGGGACCATTCAGACTATTGTAGTACCAGACTGTATAAGAACGAGAAAATGAAAAAAAAAACAAAGCGCCAGGTAGAAGATAGATAAATGTGTATCTGCTTATTGTCACAGAAATGTCGATTGTGCTTGAAAAAGATCACACACATACACAAAAACCCCTACAACAATAGGAAATCTGAACATTTATGTGGTTTCGGTCAACAAAACAGTGGAGTCTTGTATAGAAAGTTATCTACGCCTAAGCTATTTTTTGTTTAGATGTCCACTACTGGCAATGGTTGAGTGGAAGAACACCTCTAGTTGAACTCCCCCTTGAGGTTTTCCCAATATCATGATTTTCTTCCTCATGTGTGTGTGTGAAATGCACGGAAACTAGAGAACATTGTTATTATTAAAAAATGTACAAACAGCATCTTGCCACAGACATTCCTTGTGTGCTGTTTTGAATTATATTGAAGAAGTAGATATCTTTTTTCATTTTTAGATACTTGCTTTTAGGTCTATGGGGAATACCAAAGGAGTAGATATTATTTATTTTGGCCAAACTTTTGTGACTTATTCAGTCATTTACTCATTAGATGTGTTTTTATAAGGCTCGATCTTTTTGATATAATTCTGTCTTAAATTATAGAATTCCTTGATGAAAAATTCAAATTGAGTTGATCTACATTGAACATTGATAATCTGAAGGCATGTTATTATAGATGTTAGTGTCTCTTTTCTTGAAGGTCAAGTACAAATCATCATACACACGGGGTCCTCCAGGTCGTTGTCAGCATTTAAAAATTTTGAAGAAGATTGTTACTATACAACCATTGTCCCTGATACACTGGACAACAAATTTTAGTTTTTTAATTGTATCTTGTGGGAAAAGTGCACTTCCTTGTTAATTTTGGGACGCTGAATCCAAAAATGACAATGAAATAAAAAAAATAGTTGCGGTTTAGAAAAAAAACTTTTTATTTTTAAGGATATATTAAAAAAAGTAACAAGATTCATATACTTATAAGAATCACTATATGCGCTATCTTTTTGCTGTTCTTTTATGGATCGTTTCTGGAGCATCTCTACCAAGAGTCCAACAGTAGTCTGCAAGCATGGAAGGATTCCACTTTCCCTGGTACCTTTTTTCCATTGTTGAAATATCCTCATGAAAACGTTCGCCGTGCTCAGCACTTACGGCTCCGCAATTGTCAGGAAAAAAGTCCAGGTGTGACTGTAGGAAATGTATTTTAAGAGACATATTACAGCCCATCTTTTGATACGATGACAGCATATTTTTGACAAGGGTTTTATAGTTGTTAGCTTTTCTATTTTCCAAGGAATTAGTGACCACCAGACGGAAATCATTCCAAGCAGTTTTTTCAATACCTGTTAAAGTGTTTTCAAACAGTGTATCTTTCAAAATATTTCGAATCTGTGGCCCAACAAAAATACCGTCTTTAACCTTTGCCTCACTTAGTCTTGGAAATTTCTGACCCATCTCTATCTAATGCCTTGACAAGGTTTTTCATTAGGCCCAACTTGATATGCAGTGGTGGTAATAAAATTGTTTTCGAATCTACTAATGGCATATGCTGTACATTTTTTTGAACTGGCTCTAGGAATTGACGAACAGGCCAGTTTTGTCTGGTGTAATGCAGTGCCTTTGCCCGACTGTCCCATTCACACAAAAAACAGCAAAACTGTGTAGCCTAGCTGCAGCCCAAGTAAAGGTGCAACAACTTTCAAATTGCCACAAATATGCCATTGGTGCTCATCGTATTTTATGCATGTCAATAGGTACTTCATATTGTCATATGATTCTTTCATGTGAACTGCATACCCTACAGGAAGAGATGGTAAAATATTTCCAATATGCAATAACACTGCCTTTAAACTCAATGTTGAACTGTCTATAAACAATCTCCATTCTTCTGGGTTATAGTTTATATTTAAAGCCGCCAGTAAGCCGTTAATGTTACTGCAGAAAACCAAGTTATTCTCCATATTGAAAAATGGTTCTAAGTCTTTGTGGCGTTTAAGAAAAACACATACCGAAACATCGTCTTCTAACAAGTTCCACTGCTGCAGTCTTGATCCAAGTAACTCTGCCTTACATTTTGGAAGTTCTAAATCTCTTACAAGATCATTTAATTCTGACTGTGTTATTTTGTGCGGTTGGTGGCATGACGTGCTCGGTATAAAATCAGGATCTCTTGACGTTGCTGGCATATCTTCTTCCTGACGAATCACTCGATCGCCATGATCTGATTCGTTTTCTGATTCACAAGTGTAGGATTCTGGTGGTTTTGGAATAGGATTTTCGTCACTGTGAGGAACAGGTCTCATCGCAGATGGTATGCTTGGGTAGTTAATAACCGATTTTTTTTTCTTGGACATACCTGTGGCTTGTCCAACACAAGGTACCATGCAAAAGTAACAATCATTAATATGATTTGTAGGCTCTCTCCAAACCATTGGGACAGCAAAGCGCATAGACCGTTTTTTGCGATTTAACCAGTTCCTCAGACTTGAAGCACATGTATTACAGCAGATGTGGGGTGCCCACTGTTTGTCTTGATCACCTAGTTTACAACCGAAATAAAGCTGATATGCCTTTGTTATTAGTGGAGTAATAGACCGCCTCTGAGACGCAAAAGTCACATCACTACACACGTAACAAGACTGATCTGGATTGTTTACACACTTTCGAGACATCTTGCATGAACGCTGTCAGCCAACTGAGGAAAAAATGGCTAATATAAAACAAAACAATATAATGTACACGTATGTATAACGTAACACAATCATGCCGATTACATCATCTTTCCTTGCCGAATATAAAAATGTAGCACGTGCATTCTTATGAATTACAGTACATTAACACTGTCACAGCAGGAACACATATAATTACCGTATCTCTAAAACTTGAACTAATATTGAAAAAATAAGTTTCATTCCGGTGTTAGCACATTAAAAATAGTAATATTTTATTGATTTCATTTAGGATATTTTTTGGCTGTTGATCAGTGATATCTACCGAGTTCGATGACACCGAGCGCGTAAGCCTAGAATAATCTGTGTCTCTTTTTGGCATACCTCAAGTCTTAAGCTGAGCGCAGCAGGGCTAACATTGTTTAAATCGTTCAGCTGTGCAACTGGCTCTGACTGAAACTCTGGTCATTACTCAAATATTCAGTTACGTTACAAAACTTGATGAACGTGTTTGAAATTATCCAGTTTGTTGTTTCTAAGCATTAATTGCGATAATTTCAAGATATTTTCCATTAACGATCTCAAATTTATTATAACGGCATTCAACTTGCCCGTTTTAAATGTCTTGCTTTTGTTCTATAGCTTGGAGATGTTCCAACACTAGATTCATGTCCAGCGACTTCGAACACCCAAAGGTACGAAACTTTCCATCATAAATCGGATAAATTTCCAAAAAGCCTTCCGCCACTTTGTGACAGCCATTTTGCCGTTGAATATCATTTTGATTCTGTTAATCTAAATAAGGATAACCTGGCAACATATTCGTAATCAGCGACCGTGAAAACCACACCTAACAAAAGTATGTTCTCGATTTCAATCGAAATGTTTGTGAATTGACAGCAATCCTTTTACGCACTTTGCTTTATTAATTATGGATAGTTTCTGAGTCAGCATTCGCAATCATGACCCAATGAAGGGGTGTAGCTACAACCAGATATGTAACTGATACACGAGGGCGGTTCAATAAGTACCTGTGTTAGAAATGAAGACATCATTTTTTCCAAAAAAGTTCTTTTTATTTTTCAACATTGAGATACACTTTTCCCAACGTTCCTGCCATTTTCTTAACCCCCAAAAAATAGGATTTGTCGAACTCTCCAAAATACGCCTCTGTCTCGGCGATGACTTCCTCGTATGAGCTAAATTTTTCCCCGCGAGCCATTTCTTCATATCAGGGAACAAGAAAAGGTCGCAGGGGATCAGAGTGGGTGGATACTGCGGCAGCACATCATAACGCAATTCGTGCAGTTTGGCGGCGACAACTCCGGATGAATGTGCTGGTGCGTTATCGTGGTGAAACAGCACCTTCTTTTTCGTCAAATGTGACCGTGTCTCCTTCAACTTTTTGTCGAAGCGGTCCAATAACTCGCTATAGTATTGTCCAGCGATCGTTCTTCCTCTCTGTAAAAAATCTACGAAGATGACGCCGTTCGCATCCCAAAAAGTCATCGCCATACCGATTTTTGAAGATCTGTAGAACTGAGAAAAGCCTCGTCATGTAGTTGTCCCATAATCTCGATAACGGCTCTTTGGAAGAGCTAGGTCAGTCATCGAAACCTCTGAAACTCTAGCTCTGGAACTGAACTATCATTATATCAAAACAACATACAAAGCGGTTCATGGTAGTTTTGTATCAGAACCAGCTTTGCTTATCTACTAATCAGTCTACAAGCCAATCTAAGTCGCTTTTACTATAGGATCTACTGTCCGAAAATTAGCTGTTTTCGAATTATACTAATTTTTAAGATTTTATAAAATTAACGTCCTTTATACGTTAACCAAGTCATGAAACTTGAAAATTGGGTGTTTCATTTGATTTTTCTTTAGTTTTACAATAAAAATATTCTAAAATACAAAAATTGTTACTCAAATGTATGTATTATTGACGTTATCTCATACAGTAAGCTTCAAAATGGTTCAATTTTTGTCAAAAAAAATCTTCGTTTATCTCAAAAGCTCAATTTACTAGAAACAATCACCTACAAATTTTTTGTGCAAAACAATTTTAAAATATTTACGTTTCATTACCTTTCAAATGAGGTATCAAAGTCACAAACCGGTTTAGAAATGACAAAGATATGAGTGAAAGAAACAGGTAGAGCCGCGAAAATATGTGAAATAATCTGTGCCACCGAAATACTGTGATAAGTAAGACTAGTCACCCCCCTCCCTCCCTCGCTTTAATCTGCTCTTGCTATTTGTTGCGTTCGAATGAGTTTGTTTCCTCACTGTTTTGATACTTCTAATGACTTGGCCCTTGTTGGACTTCCGTTTGTGATTCTTTTCCTGACGACTTAGACTGTACCCTGTTTTCTACGATTTCTTACGACTTTTCTGCTGTGTGACTTGATTGTTCGTTGATCTACCTATCGATGAACAATGGCTGATGAACAAAGGAGGCGGCCGTTCAGTTTCGAAGAATATGCCGATATCCTTGTATACTATGGAGCTGCCAGAGAGAATGCTGAAGAAGCTTGTCGTGAGTATGGGGGAATGTTTCCTAATCGTCGCCTACCTGACGCCCGCGTATTTAGGCAAACGTTCCGTCGGGTTCGAGAGCGCGGTACTGTCATGAGGTATCAAGGTAAGTTTGCATCATTGATACCTGTAATTATTAACTTATCATAATCAGTCGTTCAGTAAGGCCTACAGGTATGTAGAACCTTGGAGGTCTGTGGGCTGAACTGATGATACTGTAACATAGTTGTTTTAATACAATTGATTGAACTTCTTAATTAAGAGTTTATACCGCTATGCTTATAAGGTAACAATTTCCTCCAAAAAACTGTTGTTATTTGTTTTTTCATTTTATTTCAGGTCATGCAGGTAGACCTCGAAATGAAGTGGAAGAAGAAGAAGAAATATTAAATATTTTCCAAAGAGACCCTACTCCCTCTACTCGCGATGTGGCTCAACTGCTTGGATTATCCCAATGACAACTGTGGTATGTTTTGCATGAAAACATATTCCACCCTTATGAGGCGCATGCAATTTTGCCGTTTCATTTTAAACGCTGATGTTGAAGACAGCAAATATTTAAGAAAAATTCTATGGACCGATGAATCAAAATTTGATAAATACGGCATAACAAACTAACATAACGCTTACTATTGGCGTGAACGTGTAGTGGGAAATCCTCATATAAAGAGACCAAAATGATCTTAAAGGCGATTTTGTCTGAATGTCTGGATGGGCATTATAAATAACTGTTTGGTAGAACCACATCTCCTACCAGACAACTTAAATGGAAAAGCCTACGAAAATTTCTTGAGAAATGTCCTATTTAAATTATTTGCCGCTACACACAAGACACAGATTGATTTTTCAGCATGACGCGTGCCCAGCACATTCCAGACTGAGTATTAGAAATTGGTTAAATGAGCAGTTTCCGAATCGATGGATCGGTAGAGGCGGACCAATCCCATGGCCAGCACGCAGTCCCGATCTCACACCTATGGACTTTTTTGTGTGGGGTCGCATGAAAACTTTAGTGAACTCTGATCAAAATCCTGTACCCACAATAGAATACCTCTGAAATAGGATGGGACATGCATCACAAGAAATTCAAGCCTCTCTCAGGAATTCGGCGGTAGTAAAATCAGCTGTCATAAGAAGAGCACGTGTGTTATAGAAATAGAGGGCGCCATATTGAGAATGTATTATAAAAATGAAAAAGTGTAGTTAAGGTATGAATTTGTAAATGTAGTATTTTTATTGCTTTTTCCTTCCTCCTCTTTTTTTTTTGACGGCGACAACTTCTATGGTTATTAGCCGTATTCAATAATATATAAATATAATATATAAATCTATAATATAAAATATATAATCTCTTACATGTCTAAGTGGTAAATGTCGCATATTTAAAAAACTAAATATGCAAATTCCAGATATTAATCGAAAAGGATATACTATTGTCATTTACTTTCAGATTCTGTTAGCAACAAAAGATAATCTCTGGGAAATGTTACACGACTAAATTTGTAAGGCATATATTCATTAATATTATTATTTCTTTTTTTTTGTGGTCATCTGCATTTCACGATCTTGTTTGCGTTGACGTAAGTATTTCGATTTATACAAATTCTATAACTACATATTTCTTTTAGTTCCAGATGACAACATTAAGATAAGGTAGGTATGATGTAAAATCATCGTTACATAAGATTCATTTAATCTCAGTTGAGAATAAAATACACAAAAATTAGAATGGATCATTTCCAAAAAGTTCATTAGGTCAGATCACCCAATAGAAACCAGATACTTTTAAGAATGATATGACGTTTTTCAGTTTTTCTGGTTGTGTGAGACTCTTTGTCAGGTTATCAAATGGTCCGTAGGTCACTCAATATTGGGACAATATCGGACATGTGCAGATAGTGTGGCGTACAGTGAGTGAAGAGTTACATCCAGTGCACAAGGGCGGATCTGTTCCGAGCAAAAGATGTGCATGTGTGTGGCCAAAGCGTAAGCGATGTATGCGCACCCATTCCTCTCGTGGCAGTCTGATAGGATGTGGCCATGATCCTATACTAGGTTTTATCTGTCTTAAGTGGGTATCAGTGTTACCCCATGTAATTTGCCAGTGTCGCTGTATACGGTTTATGAGGTAGTTTTTATGATGAGACATTTTTATTTCAGGGATGTCGATGTTTTGTTGCGCTACTGCTGCTTTCGCTGCCATATCAGCAGCTTCATTCCCCTGTATACCAACGTATCCTGGCAACCACAGAAATTTTACGTTTACCCCTTTATTTAAGAGATGTTTGACAGTTTCAAGACACAGTTAAGGAATCTCGAGATACATAGTTCATTAGGCCTTGAAGTGCTGAGTGCGAGTCACTAGCTAAAATAGCTGTTGTTATGTTATTCTGGGCCTGCCAAATAGCATATCGGACAGTAGTTCCTATAGTAAAATCGACTCAGATTGGCTTGTACTATCTCCTCCCACCGGCTCCGCATCTATTTTCCCGTCACCCTGTATAAAATTAGAATGGCGTTATTCGAACATTGAGACTGCAACATACGAACGAGGATCAACATTATTAATAATATAACCAAAGCTCTTATAAATTCATAATTCGACTTTGGTCGGAATCTGCGATAGTGTTCGAAAGATCCCAAAGTGAGACATGGGAATATTGTAGTTGCAGGTTGAATATTAGACACTGAAACTCAACTATCATTATATCGAAGCGTCTTGCAAGGCGGCTATAGCAGTTTTGCACCAGAACCAGCTTTACCTATCTACTAATCAGTCAAGTCATCGGAATTGGTCCCTTATACAAATTTGGATTGGCGTTATTCGTACATTGAACCTGCAACACACGAACGAGAATCAACATTATTCATAATTTAACCAAAGCTCTTATAAATTCATAATTCGACTTAGGTCGGAACCTGCGCTGGTGTTCGATAGATCCCAAAGTCGTTTATGATAATGAAGTGGCCTTCTTCGGTCGGTCGAACGGCGGGATTTCTTCGCATTTGGCGGCCACCTAATTATCGGGCTTTGTTCCAGGGCCGGCGCAACGCATGTAAACACCCTCATTAAAGGTGGAACGGAGAGCTTTGTGAAATATCGTTACTGGGGGGCGGGCGTCGTAAAAGGTTAATAGGCGACCGAGGAGATGCCGTAGAGGCGGGCGTAGAGGACTCTCGGCGGTAACAGCATCACCGCCGTCGCATTTGCCGCCTCCACCGCAACGTTCTCGAGGAAATGAGGCGGTCAGAACGATAAAATTTGCTCTTATTATTGAATTACGTAACGCTGCTCTATCTGAAAGAATGAAGATGTAGGCTATACAAGGTACTACTTCTGCTGTGTACAAGTAGGTCAATGTTCTACCAATAGTAACCTTAGACCTTGATGGTCAGATTTTTTCACTTACGTTATTACTTTGCCAAAACTGGCGAGAAAGTAATGTAATCGTAAAAACTGATTTATTACGTTTCTTGGATGTTATCTGATATGTACGTGACGAGAAGCCATGTCACTTATTTCCGTCGGTCCGCCTGTGGTCTCTCTGCTAATTGTAAAGTATGGGCCATCCGTTGGTTTCTTCTTTAAATTGGTATTAAAGCTACACTCTGCAATTATATGTAACAATCGATACTTTATTCAAAAGAATACACCTTCCGCTTATTTATGAATGCTAAATGTTTGCCGCGGCTGGCCTGGCAGTAGTCCATCCTCTTTACCCAATTTTGAAGCACACTTTCGATAGTCTGGGGGTCTATTTCATCAATAGGTCGACGGATATTTTCCTTAAGAACATCAATTGTTTGAGGACCGTTAGTGTAATAGCGGTGCTTAACAGTACCCCATAGGAAGTAATCCATGGGCGTCAAATCACAGCTACAGGCTGGTTAAGTGTAAGAGTAGCATGTTGCTAAATTTCGCCACCATATGCAACTCTTGTTTTTCAGTATGAAGTACAGTTTAAATAAAGACGATTATTATTATTATTATTAATAATCCCACCAGTCCAAAAGCCACACCAAACAGTTACCCTTTTTAGATGCATTGCTTTTTCTATGACGACATGTGGATTTTAAAAACTCAACATTCCACAGTTCAGTTTGGTCATTTAGTTTCAACTCTTGCACAAGTTAGATAGATAGATAGTAGCTTTATTGTCCAACAGTGGCCCATTAACAGGACAATATTATACAAAATCCATACAAAATATACAGAGCAAACTATATAACAAAACAAAAATATCTCATGTATATCCTTGACCTACATATGTATTAGCTATCCTAACTAATTCTTTGTTGGAAGTACAAAATATGTCACAGAAAGTACAGATTCTATTGAAATTTTTAAAAATATTATTCAGCAGCGACTTCAGTGAAATATTTGTTCTTGCCCTTGTAGTTCTGAACGTGAAGTGAGTACGCGACGCAAAAGTCGGTACACTGATGTTGATCTTTCCAAGAAATGAGGGACTGTCAATTAGATTATTTAAAATATCAATGTCACGCAAGTCCTACGCTGCTCCAGAGATAGAAGATCAACACGACTGTATAGTAGTATTGGTAACACCCCTTTCTGGGTAAATTTCATCAATTTTATAAACTAAGAGCTTAGAAAATCTTCTCTGTACTTTCTCCAAACAACTCTTTTGGCACTCATAAAAGGGATTCGTAACCATGCAAGCATACTCCAGATTAGACCTGACAAAAGCAAAATACAGTAGCTTAATGGTTCTTCCGTTATGGAAATGTCTACAGTTTCTTAAAACAAATCCATATAACTGTATAGAAGGTGAAACTGATGCTTCAATGTGTTTACGAAATGTCAACTTGTAATCAAAAATCACACCTAGCCTATTTAACAGGTAAATTAAGTGACAGGTAGTTTTCCTCATAGATTAACTCATAATTTTACATTTGGGTACATTAAGAAATAACTTATTGGTATCACACAAGTGATGGAGGATGTCCAATTGAGTCTGAAGGAAAGTACAATCATTCAAATCATTGATAACGGAATATATTTTCAAATCATCCGCAAAACATAAACGCTCACTCTGCAAATCTTCACATAAATCATTGATGAATGGCAAAAACAGCAAAGGACCCAAATTTGAACCTTGCGGAACACCGGATGAGGCTAAGTCTCAGAACGAAAACTATTATAAGAAACAAATTGCCACTTCAAAGATAAATAAGATTCAAACAGCATCACTGGAAAAACCAAATATGATTAACTTCCCAAGCAATACATCAAGTTCGTGTAGATGTCGTCAACTTGACTATTGTTGTCTAACGTCTCCGAAATATATTGCGTTATGGTAACTAGATTTGTAGCAGTTGAACGGTTTTTAATAAATCCATGTTGATGTTGTGAGAGTTGACTATGCGCCGAACTAAGAATACGATTGTAAAGTATTATCTCCAAGACCCTAATTTTCAATATTGGACCTGTGTCCAGTTTTTAGTACTTTGGCGACTTTCCAAAGTTTCGGAAACTTCTTCGACCAAATACACAAATTAAAGAATTTTGTTAAAAAAAACATGAAAGCTCCGCCACAAACCTTGATCAAAAGGATGGAATATTAAGTCATTTTGTCCTTAAGTTTCTTAATAGCAATCATTACTTCATTATCATAAACTTCATCAAAATGTACATGAGCAACATTGTTGAAACTATCGTCCACATTACCCAAATTGGCTGCTTGAGACTCGATGTAGACACTCTTAAAAAATACACTAAAGGCATTCACAATGTCGGATTATCGATATCGAAGCGGATGGTCATTTAGTTTCAACTCTTGCACAAGTTGCACCAGAAGTGCGACTTATGTGCACTTGTTGTGCTCTGTGACGAGTTGATATTCTTGCGTTTTCACGCACATTCTGGGCAACAGCAGCAATGTTTTCGGCTGTATGTACGGGTCGAACACGCTCATATCTACTGTTGTCCACAAGCAGGAAACTTTCACGAACCTTCTTCCAACTAAATAGTCCTCTCAATTTTCGCAAACTTTCTGCAATACAGCACTCACTTTGAAAATAGTTTTTCAATATTTCCCACCTTTGTTCAAGATTAAAACAATCCATGGCTCACACCGGAAGTTCGACACAATATATCTGTCAATATGTCGATCATGGAAGTGTTACCAGCTGTCAAAATAATACCAATTAAAAAAAACAACCTTTATAACCGCCTATGACTTGCTAAGCACCGCTCAAATTTTGATGAAATTTTCACACAAGGTTACTAACGTGCCAGTAATAAAAAAGCGTTGTAGTATTTGAAAATCGGTCTTGCGGTGACGGAGAAAAAGATGAAAAACTAAAGAATAGTAAACCGCTGAAATTTGATTTTATGATTTTTAGAAAAATTTGTTTAGGGGTTGAAATTTGGGGATCAGGGATTGTGGGGAGGATATATGCATTTTTTTTATCTTTGTATATGTACACGTTCCCAACCCCGACAATTCTATGCACCTATTGGCCATATTTCAGACATCATAGATTTACCCATACATCAGGGTGCGCCATCTTTGGCTGACTGATTTCTATATATCGGGTATTTTTATTAAATATTGTCCTTTACAATTGATTGGGACCAGTTTTTAAACACAACATCTATCAGGTGGTCACCTTTATTGGCCAAAACAGAATGTGCCCGTTTTGCTGCATTTTCCATTACTTTTTCGAGCATCTCTGGTGGTATAGCGGCGATTGCAATACGAATGTTTGCCTTGAGCTCTTCAGTGGTCTGGGGCTTGCTGGCGTACACTTGACTTTTCAAATAATCCCACAAGAAGTCCGGTGGGATCAAATCTGGAGACCTGGGGGTCAATGTCACCTGTTTTTGACATCAGACGTCCAGGGAACTTTCGTTGCAGAAACTGGATTGTTTTATTTGCCGTGAGGCATGGCGCACCGTCTTGTTGAAACCAGTAACCATCAAGATCTTTTTCACGCATTTGTGGGCATAATGAGCCAACATCCACCGATATCGATTTCCATCGACTGTCTCGTTTTCGCTGAAGAAAAATGGCCCAATGATGTTTTTTTGCGTAAACGCCGGCCCAAACAGTCACTTTCTGATAATGCAACGGCATTTAGTGGATCTCATGTTAGTTTTCCGTCTCCCAAATGTGGCAGTCTTGCTTATTAAATATATATATATATATTAAAAAAATCAGGTTCAACATCAACCATGCGAGCGATTGTTTGGGCATATTACAAGCGTCGTGGATGGTCAGTTGGCAATATTCTTTGTGTTAACCGCACCTTATACGGAAACAAATGCAAATCATCCTTCAAAATGCGCCGCAACGTGGTTCCACTGATGCCAAAATGCTGAGCGCGGTAACGACACTACACTTTTGGGTTCTGAGCAACGCTGTCTCTAACCGCTTCAACCAATTCATTGGAACGCTTTGGTCGTTGATGAACGGTATGTTGACGATCTCCCACTGTCCTGTACCCAAGAAAATTCGAAACCAAACGACGGATAGTGTTGTCAGACGATGCCTGTTTGCCACGATATTTTCGACGATATGAACGTTGCGTTAACACAACTGAACGACGGTTTTCAATATACATTGTGACTATTTCGGCGCATTGTTTCGGTGTAAAGCGATTCATGACTAAAATTGTAGTAAATTGACGTTCCAGAAACACGTATAACTAAATCACTCGGTTGGTAAATATCAAAGTCATTCGATGTTTCAATACCGAGATAAAAGATGGCACAACTTGAAAGTAAATATTTTCGATTCCCGTACACATACTTATCAAGGCAAATCGCCTGGCCAACCAGTCCGGCTCAAATATGTAATCGTACTGAGGCCCATAAAACATACCTAGAGTATGTATGGGTTGATTGTATGTGTCTGTTTGACTGACTTAATACGAACTGATTTAAATTGCGCTGAGCTCAATCTTTCATGAATTGATGGCGTTGTTGCGTAGGAAGTGCAGTGTCAACTAACATGACGCCACTTTTTTATAATTAAATTGGTTGGCAGCTTGGAAAATATGTTCATCTTAAGTAACTGGAGCGCACTTAGTATGTGGCAAAAATAAAAGTACCAGTATGCCTCAAATGATTAGATACTAACTTAAGGGTGGATTTCACCAAGGTTGTCAAATTAACAGTCCGTTATTGTCCACCTATAGGGTAACTGTCCGTCAAATACAGCGAATGCGCTTCAACATCCAATCAATAAATTTCAGCAGCCAATACCTATGATATATTGAAAACAAAGCATTGTCAAACTATGAGATGACAGCTTGTCCTTGAAACATCGACAGCCTATTGAATATTAAGAAGTTACATAAATTCAGTAAAAATTTAAAGAAATGTTTGATTTTTGAATTAAATTCATGTTTTAATTACTATTGTTGATTTTTTATTCCTGTTTATATTATTTTCTTCAATTGATATGTGATACTGGGTGTTTTTTCCTATAAACCTCTTGCAGATAGCCATTAAGCACCTTCTTGATGACAGGCTCTACCAAAAGATAATGCTCGTTTCCAAACATTCATTCATTTACTTGCCGTTCATCAGAACCATTATGGCACCTTAGATTGATATTCCCACAAAGCCATTCAGGTTTTTTGATATCCATACATCCATAAAGTTGAATATTTTTCGTTGTTCAGGAACTGAACAAACATCCACACTATATTCACAGCGATTAATAAATTCCCAAATATACGCCTTAAAGCTACCATCAAACCTAAAACCTGCAAAAAAACTACAAATTTGCGATATTTTTCTTTTTTTACGAGTACACCTTCTAGGTTATATTTGTATTAGACATTATTTGAATACAGCTGATTATTGCATTTCAAGGAGTGACACATGTGTGGGATCTGTCAACTCTTGGTACCAGTCACAAAACGTATTATACTCTGAAGGTTTAATTCCATGTTATTCAATGACAACTCGGTGACTTGTGTGGTTATCAGCGGCCATTTTGTGAGGGTGCGACAGGGTCGCCAGATTGTGCATTAATGTCCCGTTTCACCCCCAGGTCCCAGTGGATTACGCTCCGCCAACTGTTGAAATATACTCTACTATGTTATATATGCTACTATTCGTGGAATCTTTCGCAAAATCGTTGCACAACACGTGAAAAAATGCAAATGAAAATTTAAAATCATTCCCATGACGCCCCAAAATAGCTGCGTCGGTACGTCGGATTATACGTCTTGACAGTAGGGATGTTCGATACGATCCTATATTTAGAAGTATCGATACTTCCTCAAACGATAAGAATCGATACATAACGATACCTAACCTTGACAGCTTGTCGTTCTTGTCAACTGGGCTGCAGGGTGCGGTGTTGCCTTTACTATCTTATGTTTTGCTAAACTCTTATGACAAATAAAAGCTTCAAATGAAATATTGACGAATATGAACGGATATGCATAGAATTGAGAATATAAATTCATATTGCAAATTTCAGATTGTCTATGCATGGACTTGAACCGGATTTTTCGCCATTTTTACCGAGAAGAGAATATTTACCGATAATATCTCTCTCCACGAAAACGAGCAGAAACCAGAAATACAGCTAAAAGTTAATTTTATGGAGTATTCATAATTTTATGCCTCATATAAATCATACATATGCATACACACTGAGGCAGTCGGGCACATGAGAGGCGTAGATTTGGGTCGGCTATGGTTACGAACGCACATCCTCATCCTTTACTCCGCTTGCCCTAAATTGATTTTTGTGCATGCAAAAGGTACAGACTGGTAGATTACCGTCATTACCTCATCACCGGACAAGCAATAAACAAATCAAAATCTGTCTGTTTTCAAAATAAATACTTAACTAAAGTGAGATGCGGGTTTAGGGGCAAGACAGAAAAATATTCACAATCCCATAAGCAGGAACCGAAAAAAGAGTTTCCGGAATGGTTTGCAAAGTACTTTGAAAGAGAGACCAGTATACACATTGTAGAAGCTGTAATTTAGAACTATTCCCTCAACGACACTATTTACCGATTCCGTTTTTTTCCGGTTCGGCAACACTGCAGATCACTTTAAAACAATTGATATCCCAGACGTGTTATAATAATAGAAATAATAAGAAAATATAACAATGTTTGGAGATATATTTTCATTAATAGGTATTACTGACTCTGAATTATAATATCTAGACGATGAATAATAGGTGGGACGGGGTACTTTTACAAATATCGATGTTTTTCGACCCAGAAATGCAGAATGTGCTGTTTGTTTACATTTGGTGTGGATTTCTAGATCATAAATTGGCAAAAATTGTTTTTGATGTAACAAAAGATGATGAACCAGTTGGAATACGTTTTATATCCTTTTTTTGCAATATAACAAAAATCGGTACATTTCTACAGGTACGTATTATGTAAAACACCCTGTATGTGATATACACACAAAACTAGACTGCCATGTATGAACAGTCATCAAAAACACTAAAAGCATCCTACCAAATATAATAGCTAGAAAATCGACCTATTATTTGCCGTATTCCCATTGGTCCCATTTAAATAATTTTAATTCTAAAGCACAAAGACATAATATTACATTTATAATGTACTCTTATTTATAAGGAAACCATTTTTTTCATGACTTAATTCAACATTTCAATAGAAATCACCGATATTCAGAGCGCTTTGACAGTTTCTGTCAAATTGCATTTCGATAAGGTCTCTTCCTATTGGTCCAAGGGATCGTTGAATATTAATGTTGGTGAAATTGGCCCTTAATGTTTCGGAGCAATGGCCAAAGGAAAAGAAAAAAGTATTTTTGAAATGTCTATGGGCTATAGTGTTGCCATGTCTCAAGCTGTTTTCGCATTCGACTGCGAACTCCGAAGTAGCACTTGTTAAGAAAATAACTATTTTATTACTTTAGACGTTTCTCGGTTACCGAGCCACTGTATGGTGATTCGGTAGGAATTTTATGTTCGACTGTGGTGTTGGGAAGGAATACACATTTATGGCATTTTTTACAATTTATTCAAACCAGCCTGCTACGAGTAAAAGAAAATTTGTCTCTTATGTCTCGTCCAGTCAGGTCCTTGGCAACCAGGAAGGAGTCATTTCTAGGAACTGCGCTGACATCTACTTCATAATCTTGGCAACAGCGACATCATCGTTGAAAATGTTGTTCGTGAATTAGTATTTTTTGGTGTGGTGTTGTATTCCTAAATAAAAGCATGTTCTTTAATATAGAGGAAATTGGAGAAATACATCATCTCATTTGTGTGCTGAACAGAATCTGTTTGCATTCCATCTTTGTGACCACAATGAAATGTATAACACTGTTCCACGCTTTTTACAGTCATAAGAATGATATAGTTCTAGTCGTTTTAAGACAAACGACGGAAAGCAAATATGAGTCTACTGCAAAACTCGGTATTGTGATGTTCAAATAATAAAGGTGACAGTGCCAAATACTAGTAGTTTTGTCAATCACGGTACTACTGACCCCGTCCCACACAAGATCTAGTACATGGGCGTGTCATCATCCCTCAAGTACTAAGTGCCGTATCGTCAGTTATAGGACACCTTTATGGCTTCCTTGATTTTCATAGTTTTTCCTCTCCTTCAGAAAGGCTGGCGTATTTCAAGATTTTTACTGTTCCGTGTCAGCATCAGCGCGTTTACTTTTTGAATGGTAGGGAATTTAATACTGATGTAGTAGATGATATACACTGCCTGTCAAAAGACATGACCGAGGATGAAAAACCCAATTTCTCGAATTTCCAGTCGCAGTTTATTTACATAAATTATACAATTCTTTATGCTTGCAGAACGCACCCGGCTACGTGCGACCGGTTTGTTTACTATAAACAATCAGAAAATGGCGTCAGCGACATTCATAATATTTGAAGGTTTTTAGGAATATACTTCGAACTTGAGCCATTTATTTTAACAGTGGGTAGATCTGACTAAAAGAAATGTTTTTTTCCTTTAACATTTTTTTAGTAAAATTAAAGTAACAAAGTTATAGCCCTTTAGAAGTTTGAGTACCGCCCTGTCTCAATAACAATATTATGTGCTCGTGTTTGGCAACAACGGATATAATCCGCCTTATCGGTTCATCGCGCCTTAAACAAAAAAGCGAAAGAATTTGAAACGCTTATCACGATGTTTTTACTACAATTTTATTCGGTTGTATTCAGTCAATGTGTAAGTCGGTAACGCGTGAGTGAATAGTGGTGTTTGTTACGTGGCTCAAACGAAATAAAAGATGGCACATGTTTACGAAAGTGCTGAACTTGTGGACATGATTCTTATTTACGGGGGGGGGGATTCTTTACAAAATGCTGCCGCGGCATCACGGATTTATGCGGATCGGTTTCCGAATCGAGTGCAACCAACCCCTCGTGCCTTTGTTAATGTAGTACAAAGGGCTCGTGAATCTGGTGACTTAAGACCTCACAGGGGAGGGCATGCCGGTGCTCCAAGACCGCGCAATCAAATACAGGTCCGCACTGAAATACTTGTCGGTAACATTTTTTAATTTTTTTTTATTTTTACACACATATTTTGGTTTATCTTCCTTCTACAATCATTATCTGAAAATTAATGACTCAACCTCAAAGTCACCCTGTACTCAAGTGACAATTTTCATATTTATGGTGAATAGTGACGAGACTGTCAACGAGCCTGTGGGAATATTGATAAATTGTTGAGTATGTGATGTAAGCTTTGAACGTAATCTTAATCAAATGTCATTTTGCAGGTTAGTTGGCAGTTCTGCAAAATTATTAATAAAATATTGCGAAAAAACAATTAGCAGTTTTGCAGCGGGCCTAAATTTGTATTTTGAGGAAAAGTGGCAAATCGTTTGGAGAAATTTCAAAATTTGTGCGCATCCCGAAATCTACAGTTATTTTTACGTGCACCCGTTCTTCCAAAACTGGATTAAATTCTAATCGAAAAGGTTCTGGAAGGCCCAGAAAAACATCGACAGCAACTGACGGTAGAATCGTCATCCTCAGCAAGAGAAACCGCTTCAATTCAGCTCCGGATATTTTGGCTGAAATCAACCCAACTCAAAATGGTTCCATTTCGGTTTCAACAGTTCAAAGACGACTGCGGGAAAAAGGCTTGTTGGGTCGTGTTGCTGTAAGAAAACCATACGTACGAGAAGTTGATCGCAAAAAAAGGTTAGCTTATGCTCAAAAGTATAAATATTGGATCATTAATCAGTGGAAATCAGTTGTCTGGTCTGACGAATCGAAGTTCGAATTATTTGGTTCAAAACGTCGTCACTACGTTCGCCGGAAGGCTAATGAACGTTGCGATTCCGCCCGCATCACCCCCACGGTTAAACATGGAGGTGATTCAGTGGGGTTGTTTTGCTTATAATGGTGTTGGGTCACTGATCAAAATTGATGGAATCATGCGAAAAGAACATTATCATCGCATATTGCAACGCCAAGCAATTCCATCTGGTGTCCGTTTTATTGGTCGTGGCGTTACATTGCAACAAGATAACGATCCCAAGCACACTTCAAACCTTTGTATGAATTATTTGGACAAGAAAAAAGAAGAGGGGGTGCTGAAAATGCTGGATCATTCTCCTCAATCACCGGATTTGAGTCCGGTCGAAATGCTCTGGGATAACTCGATCGAGAAGTTAGAAAACGTCGACCAATAAATCAAACAGATCTCTGGAATTGTTTGCAATCAGCCTGGGAAAATATCGAACAGGAGACATTGCAGAAACTGCTTGAAAGAATGCCGAGATTGTGCGTATCCGTTATCAAAGCTAAGGGTGGTCACTTCGATGAAAAACGCGTTTAAGTGTATTTCAAGATTTGTCTCTGTTTTTCTCATTTAATATATTTTCAACGCATTTAGATACTTTAAAACATTGTATTCTTCATTAAGATGTACAAATATAATTGAATAAAATCATTCTAACCCATTGATTGAGGCTAAATTTCGAAAAAAAATTTCGATTTCTACATCGGTCAAGCTTTTTGACCGGCAATGTACATCAAAAGCATGAACCATTTGTTGCAACTTAACCTCAAAATAGAGCTCTGACACCGAGCAGTAGAAAACTATGAGAATCAAGGAGGCCATGAAGGCATACTACAATAATTGTAAAAACAACTAACAATACGGTACTCACCATGCCACCAGGATCGACGTCTATGCAAAAGAAGCAAGCTAAGCACGGGTTAAATATCATTTATTCGCTTTCCATTTCTGCGACCATAACCACCCATATACCACGTTCTTGAGTAATCATTAGTATGGTACGTCTAGTCATTCGGAGATAGATGACGGAAGGCAACGTTTCTTGTGTCATTGTTGATACTTACCTTTGCTGTGCGTGCAGTATATGACATTCTATAGTACTAATAAGCAGTGCAATAGTGTCATAAGTGGTTCCAGCTCTTCATTCTCTTAATACAGAGAAAGCCTGGGTAAGTGTGAGACCAGTACTTAAACTGACTTTGATTAGCTAAAAAACAAAAACGTAACCATCTAAATCCATTTGCAAGCATATTTATTAGACTACTATTCCCAGCTGCTTCGAAAGTGCTCTCAGAGCTTCCATATTTAGTACTATTGTGATTGTCAATCACTCAACTTTTCTCAGCCTAACCTAATCAATATATAAATCGCATCACGTAGATTGACTCCACATGTACCACGTAACAACGTGATCAGTTCATAAAGTACCAAGTTGGGTCAACCCCTCTGAGACAGAAACTAGCTAAGAGCAAGTGTTACAAACAAATTGAATAAATCAAGCCAAACACCCTCACACAATTAGTTCATAGCTACCACACATTTGATAACGTTGCGAGCATGTGTGGCCACGGGCTTCACACCTAAAAGCAGGCGGCAGGCTAAAGTGGTATTTATTCCTAAACCGGGCAGAGCTAGATATACTGGCCCGAAGGATTTTCGTCCGATTACTCTTTCACCTTTTGTGCTTAAGACACTGGAAAGGATAGTTGATAGATACTTAAGGAATGGCCCGATGGAAAGGTGTGTCATTCATGCAAATCAGCTGGGAAATTGACTAATCTGGCCTTACAGAATCTGGTCGGTTGGTTCTAGATCAGCGAGAAGTGGCACTCGTGGTCTTTTTGGACATTGAAGGTGCATTTAGTTGCACTACAACCGACTCTATCAGACATGCCTTGGTTAGACACGGGGTTGAATTAATCCTAATAGATTGGGTCCTATCTACTCTGGATGGTCGGGTAGCAACAGCTATGCTGAATGACGTACGCTGCAGCGTCAGCGTAGCTAGAGGCTGCCCTCAGGGCGGAGTTCTGTCACCCCTACTGGGGTGCATCGTGGTGAACGAACTCCTCGTTAGGCTCAGCAGTGTGGATGTCTACGTGCAAGCCTATGCTGATGACTTAAGCATAGTATGCAGGGCGCTCTGCGCTCTGTGGAATCGTGGTGCTGAAAAGACCGAGCTGATCCTATTCACTAGGAGAAGAAGGCTTCTTTGGGACTAGATTAATTCTATCCCAATCAGTGAAATATCTGGGAATTATCGTGGATTGCAAACTGAACTGGAGGGAGCATGTTGAATACAAGGTTAGCAAGGCTCGCAATTCAATGTGGGCCTGTAGACGTGTTGTCGGTGTAAGGTGGGGGCTTAAACCCAAAGTGATATACTGGCTCTACACGATGATTGTACGTCCATCTCTCTTGTACGGCTCCCTGGTCTGGTGGCCTTGCATTAGAACTGAGACAACTAAGGCCAAACTCAATAAAATTCAGCGATTGGCCTGTATTAGTATTACAAGCGCAGTGCGAACAACGCCATTGAGTGCAATGGAAGCTCTGTTGGATCTCCCACCGTTGGATCTGGTGATCCGCGGTGAAGCGAGAGTAGTCGCTCATCGACTGTGGAGTCAGGGCAGCTGGGCTTTCTTGAATCCTGTCAAGGGCCATACTGCCATCTTGGTCGAATTGCAAAGGGAGGACCCCGTCTTTCTAAGCAGGGGTGATCGTATTACCCCTAAATATCGCTTCAACCGCAAGTTTATTGTGGAGTATCCAACGAGGGAGGAGTTGGATGCCGGTAGCATACGGAGTGAGCGGGCAGGTCTGGTACACGGACGGCCCGGTCACCGAAGAGGGCTCAGATGCTGAGGTCTCTGGGCCTAGAACTTGGCTATCTCTGCCTCTCGGTAGATACACCACTATTTTCCAGGCGGAAAAATTTGCGATTTTGGCTTGTGTATCTCACACTCTGGAGGATGGTGGGCCTAGGAGAAGAATAACAGTCTTATCCGACAGCCAGGCTGCAATGAAAGCACTAAGTGGCTCTTACGATTACTTCATGTCTTGTATTGCAATGCAGGGTGACTCTGGATTACCTCGCAGCGAGGCACCCGGTATCGTTAAAGTGAGTACCGGGGCACGCTGGGATAAGGGGCAATGAGACGGCGGACACTCTGGCGAAGACAGAATCAGCCAGCAAGCTCGTTGGTCCTGAGTCAGCTCTAGGAATGACCGCGCATAGAGCTATGAGGAAAATACATACAACACTCTCAGAAATGGAGAAGTATCTCCAGACATCTCCGCAAGGCACGGGAACTCATTGAAAGGTCCAGTGCTAAGGATGGACGTTTCTGCCTATCTCTGGATAGAGCCAACCTAAGGTTGCTGGTGGCCATTACACGTTAAGGCGCCACCTGCACGTGATGGGGGTGGCTGAGGATCCCTTGTGTGAATGCTGCGGCGTAGAGGAAGAAACCTCGGCTCACGTTTTGTGTCGCTGTGAAGCTCTGAGCTACTATAGGCAGACTATACTGGGAGCTTGTACTCAAGGCGATTCTCAACTTCGCTAAAAGGGCGAGGCTTATGATCTAAGAAATGTAGAGGTGGATAAGGGCCCGCTTAAGCGGCCTATGTACTGGCTCCTTATGGTGGCCGGAATGCCTCTAATTTCAAGATTCATCCATTCATTCGACTCTGAAATTCCTCCTCTGCTCTACCGACCGAACCGACCATCTGACAACATTGCTGTGACTTACATCGGTAAGCCCTTGACGCAAGTATATCTACGCTCATTGCCTTGCATGACACGAGTATCTTAAACATGAATCATTCTGTTTTAAGGGCAAATCTATGATCTATGAAATATGTACCGTACGTGCGTAGAATTGTCGGGACTGGAAATATATTTTTTCACTACTACTGCAAGGAAAGTTCCAAACCCGCTACTGACCTCAGGAACGTCAAAAAACGATTCCTAATTTTTTCGTTTTTCATTCACTGAATCAATTGTCAAGAACTACGAAACTTTCTCGTTCTGGGCATAGTCGTAATTGTGTGTCAAACTGTCATCACAGTCCGACCGGAAATGCGTGGCATGTTTTTTGCCACTTGACACCCAAAAATCAAACAATCCCATATTTGTTTTTATAATCTAATTCACCATGCGTTTTCGCCAGTTGGACTGGAAAGTAAGGAACGTATGATTTGGAAATAGACGACTTAGCAAATTACGGAAACTCTAAGAGTACTTCCAGCTTTCATATAATAATTAATAAGTAATGTCTCTCACACTAGTAAATGATGAAAAATCAAGGGAGGCATTCCCTTTACTGAACTGCAAACCATTCACCGTATTCATCATGAATATTAGCAACAAACTCCTGTTGCTCTTATTAAAGAGACGCCAGGGTGTGAAATATGCCTCTCTAAATATATCTTGGGTCTATGAGAAAAAAAACAAATAGTAAACATGCTTCGACTAAAGACAGTGAACCATGGAAATCTGACCGCACACGTTTGGTAGTGTACAGTTTTTTTTTTGTTCGTTATACGAGAGACTAAGGGCCTATTCACACTCAGCTGTGACGTGACAGTGCTGTGACCGGCACGTGATCCGCCCGGCGAAACTAAAAACATCCTTCCTGGGATTTAGATGAACTGATTCACACTAGACCGGCACCTGGAAGTGGCCGCCCAACTAGCAAAGTAGTGGTATAAGCTTTTGGTAAAAGAACCGTCAGCCATAAAAGCTCTCTATTGTTGTTGCCTGAACACCAAAATGCTGGCCTAATGTTGTGTAGAATGGAAATTTGCTTTCTGCAACATATTTGCTCTAAAATGAGGTGTTTAAAATATTCTTATAGCATAGTTATACAACACCTTATAGGGCAAATTTGTTGCATAAACGTTTATACAACTATTTTATACGGCATATTTGCAAGTTAGTCAAAATGGTTGTGTTGTGGCACCAATGCTAACGTTTATAAAACAAACCCGAGCCTTGTTGCTTTGCTGTGCAATTTACTACATTAGCCAACAAATTGCTCCCGACGGAAGCACTTATACAACTGTTACATAATATGCTAAATATGTTGGTAAACAACTTCACCATAACCTAACTTGCTGCTGTCATATTTTTGTTAAAATGCCATAACCAATGTTTTAAGACAAACAACACATGCATATCGGTTCAAAAGGTATTATCAACTGTTCAAACAGAAGATATAGATCTGGTACAAATTCTGGGTAAATCATTCGACTCTGTCGGTATTTCATTTCAGACATTTATCAAATTGTTGTATAACACCTGCAGGCAACACCAAAATATTCTAATAACCTAAAGACAACATGGACGATGCCATGATTGTACACAACCACCCGCCATATTGGGTAAAGGTTTATTCCTCTATTTGAAATTAAATAATTATGTTTCAGTTCGAAATTACAGATATAAAGTGATAAACATTAGTGCAATTGTTTCTAAATATAGGATTTGTGGAAGATTTTATGCAGACAAGTTCAGTTTTCCATCTTAAAAATCTAGACATACTTTTGATCATTGTCAAAATATGAATCAAATACGAAGCCCGTAGAAATTGGGTAACTAATTTGCACGATAATCACAATAAAATTTGATGCGCAAGTAATTCAATAGCCCTATATCAAAGTATAGAAGTTTATCATATACCTGTGTATGAAATTCACAATGGCCGATATGTAAGTAAACAAGATGACTGTAATAATAAAGTAGAATCACGTAAGAGAATAGTTGTATAGTTGACAAAAACTGAATCTTCCACTGACGCACATGTCCTATAGCGGCTGCAAGAGGCTTACACTTTTGTTTTATAACTGTTACCTGCGGCCCTTATACAACCTCTTAAATGACTGAAGTGTCCTATTAGGTGTGCCCATTCCGCTTGTATAGCTGTTCTAAGAGGGTTTTGCTAATGTTCTTACAGTATACAATGCTGTTTAAGGAATACTGTATAATCATTATTGCAACTCTAATAGGAGTGATAATTGTTAGTTGGGCGTGATCTCAGTGCTCTCGACGACGCCGTACCGTCATCCCATTGTTTCCTAACGATATTTTTTGATTTTCACGGCCGTGTTTTATGTAATTTCGTGAATGTTTTATACTTGTCAAAAAACATGAATGATGAAAAACTAGTCTGTGCGTACACATCCCGTGCTGTAGAACCAGTCAAATTCAACATACACGGATTTCCGATTTCTTCTCGTTTGTTCTTCTTCATTTTTCGTAGATGGTAGACGGTCTCTGACTGTCGAACACGGAGGTACTACCGGACGGATCTCGTAGGCGGGGCCAGAATATGTGCATGTTGCATATGCACACGTGTGGCGTCCCCCTTTCCCCTGTATTTCCCAGTATAGCAGAATCAATGCAATAATTGCAAGTTCATCGTCTGAAAATTTTGCCATCTCGACGTCACGTGAACACAACTGCACTGTCAGAGCACGGAGAAAAATACTGACAGGTGTAAATTAAAAACACTGTGAGCTCACGACAGCGAGGATCACTGGCACGTCACGGCTGAGTGTGAATGGACCTTAAGCGAACACCATGCTGATGAGTAGCCAAAGAGCGCGACACAGCTGTCCATGGTTTCTTTTACATCGAACCAGTCGTGCTGGCAGAAACCTAAATACCTGCGGCTCCTATGAGGAGATTAAAGAAACTTTCTTATGCCCATTTTTGGTCTGCCAAAATTAGTAGAATATGACGAGGCTTTTCCTTGTTCTGATAGACTTAGGTAGTTCAAAAATTCCCGCGGTTCCCTGACACTTAGGCTTTTGCCTGCGTGGCTACTTCGTTATAAAAAAGACTATAGCAATTACCCGTTACGGAGAGATATCGAGAGCAATAAAGTTTGAAAAAGGACTAATGATTTGAGAAACGTATCAAGCATCTTTGATATTTAAAATTTCTCGCAAAAATTGACACTTTTTAGACTAGCTACTAAGATTACGGGATCGGATGGATAGAATGTGCCACACAAATACTCCAAAAAATCCAAGGCTTCGTTTGCGTATGGACGCTAAGTGATTGCAGATGAAGATGTCTGTGTCGTCTTACCTCATCCAAACAAATCTGACTAGCGAAGGAATGAAAAAAAATCATCATGTTCGAAGTTATAACTGGCAAAAAAGCAGCAATGCTGACTCTCTGAAAACATAATAATGGTCTACAATTTTTCACATCTACCGTATAATGTTAGCTAATATCTTGAGTGACAAAAAAAGGTAAACACTAGATACGTATGTTTATTAGAATTCAATATTTTTTTACATTTCGATTTATTTTGCCATGAACAACAAGTGATAAAATTGTCAGGTTTCTTCTTAAGTTTTTGTGGTGGCTGCGTGTATTATTTGGTGATAGAGAAGCATTCAGTTTTCGTGGTTTGAAGAGCATGGAAGGATTGTTGGTGTACGTACGGTATATCGCCGAATATGACAGTTTGGCTTTTTTTCTTATCGCCTACAACCGTTTGGTCTGGTGTAGAGAAAGAGTTCTATGGGACCGCGAATGGAATCAGGTGGTCTTTAGTGACGAATCCCGCTTCTGCCTGGGCAAGGTTGAGAAGGCGGCGTGGTGAAAGACGTGACTCACAATTTGATAGAGAGCGTCACCTTCGTAGTTATGACATGGGGTGCTATTGCTTATGGTAGCGAAACAACACTAATTTTCGTCAGGGGCAATATGACAGCCCGATGCTATATTCAGGAAGTAGTGGAGCCTCATTCCATACTTAAACACCATCCAAAACCCGATTTTTCAGACCTATATTCATTTGAACATGTCTGGGACGTGATAGGTCACAGGCCCTTGAATTTGCCACACTCCCCCCAGACCTTGGCATCTCTTGCTCAAGAAAGGTTTACAAAGGAAATTATTTCAAATACAGGGTGTCCGCAAAGTTGGGGTTTTCCTTTACACGACATGTAGATCTTGAAAACATAAGCAATTTTTCTTAGTACCATATACACCAATGTCTTAAGGGAACCGAGATAAAGGGCTCTGCAACATCAAAAATATCTGAATATAGTCCTGTAGCCGCGACCCGCGACATCCACGAGTGGTACAAGGTCACTGGCTCAACCCGACGATAGAACTGGGTCGGGGTCAGTATGCAACCTTCAACCGACGGTGACGGTCACGCGTGTAGAGGTAATCGCGTAGACGAGAATCCCCCAACAAGCACTAGAGACGTGGCGAGAGAAGTGCAAGTATCAAAAACTAAAGTGTGGCAAACGCTGCGTGAAGAGGGGCTGTATCCATTTCACGTCCAACGTGTACAAGCTCTTCAACCTGACGGGTTTTCAGCAAGAGTTCGGTTTTGTGAGTGGTTGTTGCATCAACATGACAATAATCGGGACTTTTTGAAGTGCATATTGGTGACAGACGAATCTACGTTCACGCGTAATGGGGTGAATAACTTTCGCAACACTCATGTTTGGTCAGTCGAAAATCCGCACGCTGTCCGTCGGGCACACTTTCAACAAACATTTACGGTGAATGTTTGGGCTGGCATGGTGGACGGGATACGGGATACCTAGACTTGTTAGAAGATGTGCCATTAAGTGTAAGACAATCAATGTGGTTTCTGCACGATGGTGCACCGCCCCATTTTAGACACGAAGTGCGTGAGTTTTTGAACGAATTATTTTCGAATAGGTGGATCGGACGTAATGGACCCGTAGCGTGGCCTCCGCTATCTCCAGACTTAACACCATGTGATTTTTTTCTTTGGGGAGAAATGAAACGCTTAATGTACAAAACTGAAGTGCATACTATTGACGAACTTCGTCTCAGAATAGAACAAGCTGGTGCTTTCATTCGGGGGAGGGAATTCATTCTCAAAGCCTGCACCGATGCTTGGCTACGTCGTGCACGCACCTGTGTTTTTGAATCAAACGGCGATAACTTCGAACAATACCTATAAAGTACGTTTACCTAAAAACTGAAAACGCGGCAACGCCGTCATATTTGTTACCTCTGTTCGTGGTCTGCACCACCGCCGGCGTCTGCTCGGTAGCGCATCAGCTGATTTCATTTTCTGTTGGAGCGGTATGATTTCGGAGAGACGTACTTAGCCCTTTTCGTCAACTGGAGAGTGAGTACTTTTTCCTTTACTTTTTTTTTACTTGGTCGCCCTCGTTTCACTACACATTACCTTTGATATTTCAAGGGTAGTTGTTTCTGAAAAGGAAAACCCCAACTTTGCGGACACCCTGGATAAGAGAAAAGGATAGGTTCAGGAATAAGTACAAAGCAACCCCTTTCAGGCCACCGTTATTTAAAATTCAAAAAACTTCGAGATATGATTAAAAATGAAATTATAGTCTCCTATTCAGTTTATATTCAAAATGCTGAGGATAGGATCAATAAGGATCCCACTAATTTTTGGTCATTTGCAAATGCAAAAAAGAAAAACTCTAGAATTCCAGGGAACATGACGTTTAATGAAAACACTTGTACCTCGAAACAGGACAAAGTCGATGCTTTTGCAAAACTTTTTTCAACTGTGTTTATACATTCTGATTCTTCTAATTCTGAGTTCATGACTTCAAATTTAACTAGTATGAATATATCTCTGAACACTGTAAGTGAAGCGAATATAATTCATGCTTCCAGAAAGTTAAAGAATAAAATGTCTTCAGGCTACGATGGTGTGCCTAGTTTTTAATAAAGGATTGCATTCGTGTATTGGCGAAACCGCTTTGCATGATCCACAATATGATATTGTTAACATGCTCTTACCCTCGTATCTGGAAAATGACCAAGGTATGTCCTGTCTTTGAAAGTGGCAATAGAAGTAGTGTTTGTAACTATAAGCAGAATGCGATGCTTTGCAATTTTGGTAAAATTTTTTAAGTTATTATTTAGCTCTGTCAAACGTACTTTTTCTTCTAACCAGCATGGTTTTGTTGCTGGCAGATCAACAGTCACAAATCTAACCGGCCTAACTCAAACTATCTCTGCGGTATTAGATGACCTGGGTCAGTTGGATGTCATTTATACCGACATTTAAAAAGCCTTTGATCAGATAGATCATTACTTACTTCTTGCTAAGCTTGAAATGATTGGGTTGTCTAAATCTTTATTGAAGCTTATCAGATCATATTTATTTGATAGAAATCTGTACGTTGAGTTTGGTGGTTTTAAACCTAATTCTTATACAGCAACATCTGGAGTGCCTCAAGGATCCAATTTGGGTCCTTTGTTGTTTGTATTGTTTATCAATGATCTGTCGCTGGAATTGCCTGGTATGCATTTACTTTATGCTGATGACTTATTTATACTGCTATTCAGAGCTATTTCTTCATAACAGCTTGAACTTGGCGTTCCAGAAACTCTCTCGCGATTAATGTATCAAAGTGTAAAGTTCTGTCTTTTAGTAGAAAGCAAAATGTAATAAATACATTATGATTATAGCATCACTGATCACTTACTCGAACGAACAGAAACGTTCAAAGATTTGGCTGTCGTATTCGATGCCAAGCTGACATTCAAGGATCACATCACTCAAATGGTGCATTCAGCGTTTAAGATGCTAGGTTTTTTTTGTAAGGAATTGGTCAGGGTTTTCAAACAGATCAACTCTAAAGCTTTTATATTTTACATTTATTAGAAGTAAGCTGGAGTACGCTTCATTAATTTGGTCTTCAATCTACAACAATTCAAGGGTTAGTATTGAATATGTGCAGCGTAAGGCTTTAAAGTATTGATATTACAAATGTTATGGCAATTATCCAGAAACAGGTTTCGACCATTCTATGTTATTAAACATTTTTGATGTAGAGTCATTGCATCTTAGACACGATATATCAGCGCTACATCTTTTGTACAAAATCATACACAATCAAGTTGATTGTTCATTCATATTAAGTAAGCTTAATCTTCGCGTGCCTAGGCACGTGTTCAAATCACTTTCTATCCGGTTACTGGTAACACTAATTTAACGTCTAGATCTCCGGCAGATATGAATTGTACATGCTTCAATTTGGCTTGCAGTTCCTGTGACTTATTTTTTGATAGTGAGAACTTGCTACAGTGGTACCTTTGTCAGTGAGAGTTTGTTTTTTCTCTTTTTTAAGTTTTTTTTTGTTTTTGGCTGTACCGCTGTAAGTGGGTGTTACCTGTTGGGAATAAATAAATAAATACATGAGGTACCCCAACAGGATATCGACCACCTTATCAGCACGATGCCTAGACGTATCAATTAGTATATAAAAAATCATTTTACTTGTAATGGACACTGAACATATATGACAAAGATTATTAAAATCCGATAAACATACGTAGGTGTTCACTTTTTTTTGTCCCTCAGTATATGTATTAGCATTCTGCGCTAAGCAAAATGTATTACCAAAATTATACAAAATCTGGCGGTGCACAACCAACTATTTTGGTTTCAACAATCTAAAAATATTCTTTGACTTACAAAACATACGTAAAATAACTTATGTTTATTATGTGAAAGCCGCGTATTACGTTTTCTTTTACGTTTATTACTGTACTGGAGCTGCTTAAATCAGCTAATCCATATGTTCCTGCGGTATTTGTATCTGTTTATTAACATACTGAATTTTGACAGATACACAAGTGAACAAACTTAACGCAAGTTTTGAATCAAGTAGAAAGTAGTTTTAAGGCCCGTATCGTCAGTCGTCCCTACAATTGTAGGGCGCGTTTATGGCCTCCTTGATTGTCATAGTTTTCTACTTCTCCGTGTCAGAACTCTATTTTGATGTTATGTCACAAACATCTATTTGCATCAAATTATGCTTGCTTTTGAGTTATATCATGTTTTATCAGCCTGAAATTTCCTACAATTTAGAAAGAAAACACATCTTCACAATAGGAGAGCGCTGACGCTGACACGGGACAAGTGTAATCTAGAAATTTTTGAAGGAGAGAAAGGAGTATGACAATCAAGGAGGCGATAAACGCGCCCTACAATTGTAGGGACGACTGACAATACGGGACTAAGTCTTTAGATTATTTCTTATTGGACCACAAAGTACTTAGGATAGGGTTATGTATGGAGTATCACATCAGGCAAATGGCCTCCACGGCAAGCTGTTTTGTCGGAACAATTTAGAAAGAAAACATATCTTCACAATAGAAGAGCGCTGACGCTGACACGCGACAGGTGTAATCTAGAAATTTTTGAAGGAGAGAAAGGAGGATGACAATCAAGGAGGCCATAAACGCGCCCTACAATTGTAGGGACGACTGACGATACGGGCCTAAGTCTTTAGATTATTTCTTATTGGACCATAAAGTACTTAGGATAGGGTTAATCTATGGAGTATCACATCAGGCAAATGGCCTCCACGGCAAGCTCTTTTGTCGTAACTTTTCATCCTTTTTTTTGCATAATGGTGGCTGAGTTTCGTTGATTCGCCATTTAGTTTCCTCTTGTAATGCACGGGTGGTTGTGGACTTGTTGTCATAGACCTTTGGCTTTAAAGAACTCCATAATAAGAAATTTGATCGTGTTAAATCACACGATCTAGGTGGCCAATTCTGATCACCGAAACGGGAACGTACACGTCCATGTCTCATGCAATAACTGAGTCGTTTCACTGGCTGAATGGCACGTGGCACCGTCTTGTCGAAATCACATATTGTGTTTAGCGTCTCCGACTGATCAAGTCGTTCTGAATTTTTCAATTAATCTTTTCACAGTTGACGAGGTTGAAACACTATTCCGGCGATATTTTATATAAAATTTTCGAACTGCGGATCCTAACGTCGCAGCTGTCAAACTGTTCTTTTTTCAGGGCTGCTTTCAATTTACTGCAAATCCAAATGTTGCGATACTTATGGGATACCCTTTAGTGAGGAAACTATCTAAGCCTTCGTGTAGCGAGATGCGTATTTTATTTCATGATAGTTAAAATATGGATCCATACTTATTTCGTTTTTGCTTATTCCAATTTCCCTAACAAATACGAAATCGCTCATATTGGATTTATTCACGTACTTGATTTTGTGAGTTCATAAGGACCTGCATAAGTTTAGTGAAGCTCCAGCCACATCCCAACTAGCAAAGTAGTGATATAAGCTTTTGGTAAAAGAACCGTTCAGCCATAAAAGCTCTCTATTGTTGTTGCCTGAACACCAAAATGCTGGCTTAATGTTGTGTGGAATGCAAATTTGCTTTCTGCAACATATTTGCTCTAAAATGAGGTGTTTAAAATATTCTTATAGCATAGTTATACAACACCTTATAGGGCAAATTTTTAACTGTTGCATAAACGTTTATACAACTATTTTATACGGCATATTTGCAAGTTAGTCAAAATGGTTGTGTTGTGGCATCCATGGTAACGTTTATAAAACAAACCCGAGCCCTGTGGTTTTGCTGTACAATTTACTACTTTAGCTAACAAATTGATCCCAACCGAACCACTTCTACAACTGTTGTTTAGAAACTGTTAAAGGCTGTACATACATATGTTAAATATGTTGGTAAACAACTTCACCATAACCTAACTTTCTGCTGTCATATTTTTGTTAAAATGCCATAATCAATGTTTTAAGACAAACAACGCATGCATATTGGTTCAAAAGGTTTTATCAACTGTTCAAACAAAAGATATAGATCTGGTACAAATTCTGGGTAAATCATTCGACTCTGTCGGTATTTCATTTCAGACATTTGTCAAATTGTTGTATAACACCTGCAGGCAACACCAAAATATCCTAGTAACCTAAAGACAACGTGGACGATGCCATGATTGTACACAGCCACCCGCCGTATTGGGCAAAGATTTATTCCTCTATTTAATATTAAATAATTATGTTCGAAATTACAGATATAAAGTAATAAAAATTAGTGTAACTGTGTCTAAATATAAGGTTTGTGGAAGACTTAATGCAGATAAGTTCAGTTTACCATCATGAAAATCTAGACATACTATTGATCATTGTCAAAATATGAATCAAATACGAAGCCCGTAGAAATTGGGTAACTAATTTGCACGATAATCACAATAAAATTTGCTGCGCAAGTAACTCAATAGCCCTATATTACAGTGTAGAAGTTATCATATACCTGTGTATGAAATTCACAATGGCCGATATGTAAGTAAACAAGATAACTGTAATGTGTTAGTTATATATAGTTATATATTCTTCACTTCCCATAAGAAATAGTTAGGTTGCAATAAAGTAGAATCACGTAACAGAATAATAATAATAATAATAATAATAATCGTCTTTATTGACCAAAAACATGGTACATTACATGGGGCGAATAGTTGTTTAGTTGACAAAAACTGAATCTTGCACTGACGCAAATGTCCTATAGCGGTTACAAAAGGCTTACACTTTTGTTGCTGTTACCTGCAGCCCTTATACAACCTCTTAAATGACTGAAGTGTCCCATTAGGTGTGCCCATTCCGCTTGTATAGCTGTCCTAAGAGGGTTTTGCTAATGTTCTTACAGTATACAATGCTGTTCAAGGAATACTGTATAATCATTCTTGCAACTCTAATATGAGTGATAATTGTTAGTTGGGATGGAATATGTAACTTACTTGCAGCGCCATACAGAAGGTAGCTGCACAAAGTGGTATTGAGATCAGTACTAGTAAATAAACATTCATGCCGATTGTATCAGTTACATCAATATATACCCTGAAAGACGATTAGTTTTAGTAAATTATAGCCCTTTGCCTCAAGATCAGTTATAACATAATTGATGTCAAGACGTTCGATACTTTTGTCCTTTCTGACGTGATACCTCAGCATAGACTGGTGAACCTTTATAGCTGATATCAGCCAATGTCTAACAACCCGCTGGTATGCTTCTCTATCATTCCGTGACGCATACTTTTCATGTTGCTCGTTGGTGTTTTTTAATATCTTCTTCACAATGTGTGCCTGCCTTCTGAGGCAGCAGAAGAAATAGACGGACACAAACTCCAACCTCATCTGAAACATAACTTGTCGCATAAGGGCACTATTCAAAAAAACGATGCATCAACAGTCAACAGTATTCCACAAAAGAAAATATAGTGAATTTAATTGCACGGCATCTTGCATACTTGAGACATTTGTTCTTATTTATTAATGGAGCTAACTTTAAGCTGCGGGGTTAAATTGCGAGCGGGAAGCTAACAGATTAATAATATTACCAATTTTTTCAAATTTGCAGTTCGAAAATTTCATGTTCGTAGGCCAAATAGTTTTCGAGATTTCGTGATTAATGTGTATCACTTCTCTTTTATATACCAGATGTCTCAAATTCTGCCCTCACCGTTGGAATCTCGGAAACAAAGTCGCTTGAATGGAGACAAAGTAGCGTATTTGCGTAACAAACAAAATGCCGACTAGAAAGTTTCAAAATTCAAAGTATTTTCAGAAAGAAACGGAAAAACCGAATTTTACCAAAACCGTTTTCGTTTTCTCCTTAACTTTATGTGTAGTCGGATTTAGAAATAAAATGCACATTAACAGTGCGACTTTTTCTTCTCTACAAGGTCGCATAATCAGAATTTAGATACGACGTGACGTTGCGTCTTTTATCCTCCAGCATCAGCATTATTATTTCTCATGGACGCTATACTGGATTTTTGCACATTTAATATATCCTGGCATGAACAAACGTATTATATTCATAAATAAATGCAGAATAAAAAAATGTGTCAATTGCATGGAATATCAGGGAGTCCATATATAGGGTGATTGACAAGTCGTGACCAAACATGAAACATCATACACACGACTGCATTTTAAGGGGGGTCTCCTGTGTAACATTTTTTCCTCGAGCGCTGCATTGAAAAGATATGGAGTGGTGAAGTCTAAAAATACAAAACATTTTTTTTAATATCTTCAAAACCGTCAACTAGAATGAATTAGAATTTGGTATGTGGATTTACATAAGTAATATTCATATTCAAAAATCTGTATTTAAAATTAGCGTGCGCCAGTGGGGAAGATACACGGGATTAGTGGCATTATTTTTACAAATAAAAATACTCCGCCACCGTTTATTCTTCGAAGTTCGAGATTTCCGCCAATTGGCTACAAATAATTATTATTATTATTATTATGAGATGAGCAGAGTACACAGTACTATAAGCTCATGCAGTAAATATAGTGTACGGACACGTAACACAAATACATCAAATAGAAAAAAATAAAAAAAGACAGTTCATAGCTATAAAGTTTGTACACTCCTCCAGCTATCATACTGCACTTTGAAGCTATTAACTGAAGTAGCACCAACCACACTTTCAGGTAAACTATTCCAGGTGTTGAATATGCGGTTGGGAAGAAACCACTGTCGGACTGTTGTTTTAAATGGCTCCTTATGCAGTTTGAAGCTGTGTCCGCGTAGATTGCTGCACGACAGACGGTATAGATGCATGAGGTTGGTGCCCATCAAACCATGAAGTATCCTGAACGTAACTATAAGATCGCCACGAAGTCTTCGCTCAGAGAATGAGGTCAGGTTGAATAATTCAAGGCGATCTTCATAGCTTGGTCTTCGTGCTCCAAAAGGGATACGAGTCGCCCGACGCTGTACTGATTCGACGAGATTTCTATCGCGCAGAAGCACAGTGTCCCATACCGGGCCAGCGAATTCAAGAATTGGCCTCACGAATGCCTTGTAAATGTAGGCGCAAGTGTTGACATCGGATCCTTTGAAAGACCTCTCCAGCATGTATAGAAGTTTCTTGGCTTTTGATGTAACGTGGTGAATATGCTCTGACCAGAAAAGACGATCGTTGACTACAACGCCCAGATCAGTGTGGCTGGAAACTAGTTCGATGTTGTGGTCAGAGATGTTGTATGTAAATCGCGGATTTGTCTTCCCGAGGTGAAGGACACAACATTTAGTTAGATTTAAGGGTAAAAGCCAACTGACTGACCATTGACAAACAATATCAAGATCTCGTTGAAGCATAGCAGAATTTACGACAGTATTGTAAATCTTGGTGTCGTCGGCATAAGCTGAACATGTGGAGGAAATCAATGCGGGCAGGTCACTTGTATACAGAAGGAACAGCACTGGCCCCAAGACAGAGCCTTGAGGAACTCCACTTGCTACATGATGAAGGTGAGACTGGCTATCACTGACGCGCACAGAGAAAGTCCTCCCGGTGAGAAAAGCCTTAATCCACAGTAACAACTCGCCTCTTATTCCCATACATTCCAACTTAGACAGAAGCCTTCTATGTGGTAGGCGCTCGAAAGCCCTAGAAAAATCTAAGTAGATTATGTCAACAGGAGTCTTTGTGTCCAGATACTGAGTCCAATCGTTGAGAGAGTGGAGAAGGTTGGTCATTATTGATCGACCAGGGAGAAATCCATGCTGATTCTTAGGGATAAGGTCATTTTCGGAAGCAAATGACAGGAGCTTATCTAATATGATTCTTTCAGCTATTTTGGCGGCGGTAGGAACGAGACTTATTGGTCGATAATTTTTAGCGGAGGATTTGTCGCCCTTGTTGAATACAGGGGTAACAGAAGCACTAAGCCAGCATGAGGGTAGGGTATGAGATCTAAAAGACGATGTGAATATCAAGCTTAATGGTAGGGCCAGTGCTGAAGCGCAGTTTTTAAGTACAGCAGCCGTCATCCCATCTTTACCAGGGGAGGAAGAGGTCTTCAGATTTCGCAGGTGCATTAATATATCTTCAGGCAGGAACTCAACTCCGCAAAGGCTGTTGGGACACCTATGGCAGATAGTGGTCGGTAGAAGGTCTCCATTAGGCTCATCGACGAAGTCATCACTAAAGGACTCTGCCAGCAAGTTGGCAGATTCGGTGGCATACATGTGGAGATGACCGTCAGCGTCGCGGATCTGAGTTGATGAAACTTTGGAATTCAGGTTTGTTCTTAGATACCGAAACAGCTTCTTCTTATTTTTGGAGGTAACGAGTTTTCGTTCATAAGCATGTTTGGCATTATGTAACGTTCTAGATAGGAGGTTAGAAAAGGATCGATGAGACACGTAATCTTGTGAATGGCCACTCCTCCTAAACCGTTGCCACAAAGATCTCTTGTGACGAAGCATCCTCGATATGTTAGAGTTGATCCAGGGCTTTGAGGGGTCACAGTATACCTTCTTTTCAACAGTATTGTCAGCCGCTTCGCTTAGGACTCGTTGAGCGAAAGTGTCCCACATATCTTGGGTGCTACGGTTGTTAAGCAAAGCAGGCCAGTTGACTTCAGACAGGGCTTGGTTAAGAGCATCGTGGTTTACAATTTTGATGGTTTTAAACTTATCGGTTGTAGAACGACTATTTATATTGAACTGGAGAGAAGATAAAAGTGAACAGTTGTCAGACTTGCCAAAAGGTAGCAAATAATCTAAATTAGAAACAAAGTCGGCGTCGTTAACGAATATCAAATCCAGAGCCCTAGGCGTCTGTCCTTCCCTGAATCTCGTTGGATGATCAACAAGTTGAGATATGCTAGAGTTGCGTAGCAAGTCGATGTAAGCAGCAGAAGAAGAATTGCATTCAGGAATGGTTGACATAGGCCAGCTAATGTCACGTAGATTGAAGTCACCAGCTATGAAAAGGTTGGTGTTTTTATTTAAGAGATCTGAAATGAGACTGCACAGGTGTGTGTCTCCCAAACAGGGCCGTGGCCGATATATGCAGCCTATCGTGAAGCTGAAATTTGGGCACCTCAATTCCAAAAATAGATTGTCAATGCCATCGAAAGGACTGAAAGAGGGAGATACCGAGAAAGCCGACGCGATTTCCGCGCGAACATAAATGCATACTCCACCAAAACCAGGAGTGCGTGGTGAATCCATTCTGTATAAATAGTATCCAGGCAAATTGGTGGAAAAGTCGGACACGTTGGAATGGAGCCATGTTTCAGTAAGGCAAACGAACGTTGGATTGTTGTCTCGAACAAATGCTTGGAGTTCAAGTAGCTTAGAAAAGAGAGATTGTATATTAGTGTAACAAACCGTCCAGTTTGCCACAGAATTTATCAGTTTTTTGAAGGTGTGATCTCCTGGGTAGCTGTGTGTACTATAGAAGGTTTACCACGAACGTATTTTATAGTATTATTACTTTCGCCTGTTGTTTGACGACGTCTAAGCTCTTCGCGAAGGTGTTGTAGTTCTTGCATTTGACCTCTGGTTTTGTCGTCAGAGATTTTTACGTGACGAAGCGTGGGGTGGCTAAGGATGGAGTTTTTCTTCCGCAAAATATTGCTGACAATAATAGGTGAGGAAAACACAACTCTAATTAAACGATTGCTTGAAGTTGTTCTGCCAAGGCGAGTGATGCTGAGTCGGTGATTTTCGGCAGATGGTTCAATATGCCTAATTATCTCTGATACTATGTTTATGTCATCGTTCCCTTCAGCTATGCCCCTCAGAATGATATTGTGGGTACGTCTAAATAATTCCATTGTCTCAGCTTGGGAGCTTGGGGCAATAGGGGTAGAAGAAGCGCCGTTGCCTGAGTGCATCGTCTCCATAGATCTTGCAAGTCTCGATTCAATATTAGCAATGTTAGAAGACAGCTCTGTTTGAGTAACCTGGATATTTTGTATGTTGGTTTCGCAGGCCGCTATTAAGTCTTCATGCCGAAAGATCGAGTCCGAATGTTGCTGTAGCAAGTTTCTACAATAAGCAACATCAGTTCTGTGCTCTTTTCCTAGTGCGCACTGTTTCCTCAAAAATAAAAATAAAACAAATTTTAGTTCATACCAGTAGACGGTTTTCAAAATATTAAAGAAAAATGTTACATAAAAGACCCGCCTCAAAATGCGGTCCTGTGTATGACATTTCACCTTTGGTGACAACTTGTGAATGATCCTGTATAATATATCGATCCAAGATATCTGCAAGTAAGCCTACATTTTCTCAAATAGTTGTGTGTGTGTAAACATGTTTTGAAAACTTACCTCAGAAAAAAATGACATCATCAGTATACATAGCGTAAAATATCTCAAAACATGACACATAGAAATTAAGGATGGTGTGGTTACAGCGTTTATAATTGCTGAAAACTGGAATTCCACACAAATCCACATGCTTATAACGTTGTAAATGATAGCAAAGGCGTAAAAACCTAGCAATAGATTTTCTTTCTTCATAATATACGCTTCGTATTCTGCACGATGATTTACGACGTACAGCATTCGACATCGCTTCACGACGACATCCATACATTTGTAGCTGAACATGTTCATCATCATTGGCTGTAAGAAATCTGACGTCAGGAAGTCTCTACAAACTAATATGGAGAATTTTTTTAAGAACAGAAATGATTTTTGAAAATATAGGTGTTTAGCCGCTCAGTGACTCAGATCAGAGTTTTTGCTTGTACTATCAATGTACTGCCTGAGGAGCAGTTCGGCTTTCGAAAAGGACATTGCTGAGCAAGGCCGCTTCTCCCAAAAAAGAAGAAATAAAAAAAAAATGATGTAGACGTGTTGCAACGTCGTAGGTTACGACCACGACGTTATATTTATGCGAGAGGATGCTATAAGTCCCCGCGGATTAAGTGCTCTGTTTCGGGCAACAGTTCTTGCTCTCGATTTTAATGAGGCATTCGACACCACAATCCAGGATCTACTCCTAGCCAAGTGTTGTTGTTTTGGATTTGATAAACTTAAACACCGTTGGTTCGGGGAACAAGTATTGCAAATTTACGGAGTGTTCCTTCAGGGGTACCACAAGGTTCAGCCCTAGGGCCCCTATTGATCTTAATTAATTTGATTTGGTTGTCAAAATTAAAAACTGGAGTGTGACTAGTTATACCAATTAATACTCAATTATTGTTGAGCTTTCCACGTGATGATTTCAAAATGGCTGAGGCTAGAATTAATATTGATCTCGAAAGTATCAGTAACTAATCTGCTATTAATAACATGGAACTCAATCCTCAAGAATCAAGCGTTTTAGGAAAAACCAAGACATCTAAAAGCAAGCCTGAAACCTAAAAATAAGCCGCACATATTTAAAATGTAATGATGTATACAAAAGTTTGAGTCTACTGATAGACGAAGACCTAAGTTTTCACACACATGTTAACACTGTCCTAAAAACATACTATTTTAGGCTGAAACTATTATATACCAACAGGCACTTCCTTAAAACAAGAAAGCGATTATTTGAATCATTACTTATTTCCAAAATTTTATATGGATATTATTACTGCTTAGATCAAATGTTTGCCTACAGACTACAAAAAATTCAAAATTCTTGTTTTCGCTTGACTAACAATCTAAGGAATTACAATCATATAACTGGCCCAATCAAATGTTTAGGATGACTCGAAATTAATAACCTGTTCAAATATTTATTTTTATCATTTATAAAATTTATTATAAACAGTCATTCACCACTACGTTTATATAACAACCTTTGGAACAAGTATTCATGGTCTAAATTATGTATATGATCACCATTACTTGTATCCATACCAAGACATCGCACAGTCATGTTTCAGCGTTCTTGCTCGTATAACGCCGCAAAATATTATAATGCGGAGACATCAATAAAAGGAATACAGCAAATCCTGATAAATTGAAATAAGATGTTTTCAGCACACAGTAACACAGAAATTTTGGAAGCACTTAATCTTTGTGGAATATGTTTTGTGAAATTTCGAAAAAAATGGAATAATGATCTTTCAATCGCAATTACAACTAAATCATTAGGTTGAGAGCTGTGATTTTTTTTTGAGATGCTAAATAGTTGTTTTTAGCAACGGTTGTGTTACTTCTTAACAGAGCTAATTAGAGATCAACGCAAGAAATTTTGAATTCAATTTCTTTGTGAAGAAATTCTTCCATCCCTCAACTTTGGAGGACGGTAAAAAAAATTGAGGTTGTATTTCATTATTCATTTCATTGTGAAAACTATTTCAATCCATGTAGAATAAACCCTGAAAATGCTACGATAAGTGCCTTACCTTAAAAAATCTGTATGTTTGACGGAGGTGGGTATTTATACATGTAAAGAAGAAATTCTATTTTACGAGCTACATTCCAAACGACTAGATGGATTTTGACATATGGACTACTGTTAGATTCCTAGCAGTGCGAGTGATACCGAGTGTATTAACATTTTGTAAAGTCAAAATGGCGGATTTTTTACGCAAATAGCCATATCAGCTTAATGAGCTTGGGCATTCAACCTGACATTCCAGGTGCGGGGGCGCTCAATCTTCAGTCCGACCGAAATTACTAAGTCAGGCAATGGTCCAGCGCGGAACTTGTATCTAACGTTTGGCATCTGAGAAGACTCATGTCGTATTCTCCACGAGATTATGCAGAAATTACTATTATGGTACTGCCCTGGGAAATGCTCCAGCAGCTGCTCGCATATATCGGGAGTATGTGAAGTGCCTGGGAGATCTGGACTGCTAGATACCCATTTCAGAAGTGGTACATTATTTTCTTCCATCCATTTTATAGCCTTTTTTGAGGTATGGCACGCTGCACCATCTTGCTGAAACACAAAATCTTGCATCACTGGTAAAAGCGATTCTTCTAAAATTGCCAAATATTTGTTTGTATCCACATTTCCATCAATAAAATGAAGTTTTCCTACTCCTTTTGATGACATACTGCCCCAGACCATAATGGATGCTAGAAATTTCACTTTTCTCTTCAGACAGTCAACATGGAATGCTTAATTTTTTTTCTAATAACTCTACTGCGACTGTCACCAACACAAACTTCGAATCGGGCCTCATCACTCCATTGTTGAGGTGTCCATTGTCTATGTTGTTTAGCCCATCTAAGCCGATTCTTTTGCAGTGGAGTTAATAGTGGCTTTTCTTTGGCCTATAAACAAGTTGTGCAGCTTTAGGGTTTTTACGTAACTTTTTTTTTATAAGAAAATTTACCTTGCAAGTGCTAAATCCCAGTTTGTGGGCCTCTCTATGAGTTGTGGACCTCGAAATTCTCCGTCCAACAGCGTCACTCCACAGAGCACGTAATTGTAAATAATTGGCACGCCTGTTTTTCACGATTATTCTTCTTAATGCTCTTCGGTCGGCATTTGTGATATTACCTTTTTTTACATATCGTGGCTTAATATTAACTGAACCAGTTACGTTGTATCCTCTAACAGTATTTCTCACACTGTACCGCGATAAGTCTAACAAAGTTGAAATTTCTGAGTTTGATTTCCGAGAACTAAAAGATTCAATCATCAGTAGCCGAATTTTCTCAATAATAACCTTTCCTCTACCCATTTTGCAAACCTTAACTACCCAAAACTATTTTAAGCGTATTCTGACAGCTGTGATTAATAAAAACAATTGTCATGGCTTTTATTTTTCACAGCCACCTATGCGTTATAGACTTATTTTGCATTGAAATGAAAATAGGTTGATATGCTGTAATTGCAACATGTGTTATTTTTATGCTGCAAATTTGAGTACGGAGCGATAAAGTTGGTGTTTTCCGCAATATATTATCAAAATATTCATTGTTAATATTTTAAGCCTATAGTACCCTGCTACATTTTTATTATTTGTGTTTGATAAGAAAAAAACTAAGATTTCAATAGTTGGGCCAACTGAAGTGGGAAAGGGCTCGTACACCAAGAAGAAATAGAACATATAATAGAAGCAAACGAGAAAGATCCTCTATAAGCTGCAGAGCCATTACCAGCAAAAACATATCCTATAGTACACACAATGTTACGCTCGGAGATCATGCATCCTTACCATGTACTTTCAAGCGACTATGCATACCGGGTTGAATTTTGTGAGAATTTGTTGAGATGGTGCAAAGAGGATGAACCTTTTTTCAACAGCATCTTATAGACAGATGACTCCAACTTTAACCGAAATGAAATATTGAGCATGCACAATTTCCACTCATGAAGCTTGAAAAATCCACACGCTGTTCGCCGACACAGCTTTCAACGTCAGTTCGGCGTTAATTTATAGGCTGGAGTACTCAACAACAAATTAATTCGAGCATATAAATTGGCCGTTTATTTGCGATTTGATTTAAAAATTGTGAACTTAGTGGTTGCTTAGAAGTTATTTTTAATACTATAAAATAAAAAATGTCTGATTCTGAGTTGTCTTTGACTCCACGGGTATTAGTAGAAGTAGCCAAAGTAGCGTCACAAAAATTATTGCCAGCTAAATCGCGGAAAATTTTCGAGATTCATTCATCAAGATTCATGGAATGGAAGATGAAAGAAACATACAGTTGTTTGTCGGAGACGATGTAATTGGCTTATTTTTCGGAATTGGCACAACCACAAAAGCCATTAACAGTGTGGTTGAATTATTCAATGAATAAAGGTATGTTACGATCCAATAATAATGTAGACATTTCAACATATTTCAATCTAATTACATGTCTGAAACAAAATTGGAACGGTTACAATCCTAAGGAAGCCGCGATTTTTACGACTACACAAATTAGTGATATTTTAAATAACGCTCCTCAAAAACTATTCATTATTACCCGGGGAAAAAAGTAATTTCAAGAAAAGTGGCATTTTGTTACCTGTCAACAGAGACAAAATGTCAAATTTTTTTCACGTCACAGAAGAAATAACTATTTGTTTTGGTCCGCTTTCGTTTCTTGCTCTAGTCAGATAGAGTTGATGATTGCCAACAAACGTGAAACAGCTATACACGGTTGGTCAATCAAACGGAAGCAGTATGATTAAGAGCTTAATAGCCTCATTCAGATGACATAGCGGCATAAACTAGATAGTAGTAGGTACCAAGGTGAACTGAGTGAATTTCGAATCGGTAAAGTATTTTGCGCTCTTTATATTTCATACACAGTTTGAATGGGTTAAATATCAGGTAACCAAATAATTTCGTGTGGTTGCTGTATGTTGCATATTGCTATGGATGTTGTTGATCGATAGCGATTGTTTGTTACATGTTATCGCTTTAGTATGAATCCTTCTTTTCTCATATACATAAAAAGTTGCTGAAAATTGTTACATACCTAGTTTTAATAATTGAAAATGGCGAAGAATAAAACAGTTATTCGAAGTTGTTTACTCTATGAGTACAAACTTGATACAAAAGCTGCAGCGGCGGCGCGAAAAATATGTAGCGCATTCGGAGTTAGTGATCGAACAGCATAGAAGTGGTTCAAAAATTTTAGTGTCTTATTTTTTCTCAATAAAAATATCTATTTGTCTAATGAAAACCGCAGCGACTTATATGGTTACCTGATAGTTAAATACTAACTACGATAATACGTACGTATACTGAAAGGATTGCTAAAGGCAGGCTGGTTATCAGTCCAGGATCGTCAAATAAAAGTACGAGACATAAATCACCCAACAGGCTAAGCACTATAATTCCAGCAGTCGCTTGTCCTAAGTTTCTTGCTATGAGTGAGTTGTTGAGGAGTGGGAAAACAGTATTAGCAAGTGAGAATAGGATATCACCTGAAATAAAAGAAGGCAGAAAGAAAGGTTTGCACACAATACTGAGAAAAATCCGATCCAATTTTTCTTGCGAGTTTCTATGAAGTTTTATGTCTTTATCACCGATGCTCTCAGGATCAAAATAACTCAGGGTAATATACAGAGTCAAGTGAATCTACGGTACTGGAATTTCCTCGTGTGGTATCCATGACGGACATATGAGCGATGTCATATTCAATACAATAAGGGACAGATGGACCTCACACATATCCTATTTTTAGCAAAATTAGCAAAATATCTGTTATTGGCGGAAACCGTCAGCGCATATTGCCGCGCATGCTACAATTTTGGATTACAAGGAGACACAGACGTAGTTAGCGACATCGTCCATCGCCTTATTTCTAATACAAAAATGTCAATTGTACTTGATAGAGGTCACCGTTGAGACCAAATCGTTGCACAATAAAGAAGAATCTTGAACATGTATCGTTGCTCAACTCCTAATAATGCGTAACTCGTCCTCTCTGTGCTCATACATAGCTTCGAGTTTGGTGGTTATTGCACGTTTAATGGGTACATGGCAGTCTAATATGTAATTCTGCACAAAAAAATCCTGGGTTTTACCCGAAATACAATTTCCAGTAATTCTTTGACGTAAAGTAGCAGCACAGAACGAGTGACGTTGAAGAATAGACCACCAATTACCGATGACAGCCCCCAGGAGTAATTATTTGATTTTATTATGTAGTGTACAACACCTTTGTACCATGTACTTGTATGGAGGTAAAGGATCATCTCACTTCCTTCTGATGCTTGTGTTCCATTGTTATATAAATAAAATTCACGTGTGTTAAATTGTGCTTTTACTGTTCCGATTATATTTGCCTTCTTGCGTAGACTCTATCATCATAAGTTAGTATATATTTTGGGACATGAGCGCGCTTGTAACAAAATTCAGAGAGGGCAGGTTAGGCTGACAGGTCCAGTCAACCAGTTTGAATCAGGGTTGCCAGCTGTATAATGCGTCGGGAGAAAAAATTATTTGTTTGTAGTGCTGTTTTGAGGCGTAATAAACACACGTCACTCGTAGCTCAAATAACGGAAACTCCATTAGGACTATTTTATTCCTCGAGCGTAAGCCTGACGGGGGCATATTCCCCCCTAATGAGTGCTCATGTATAGAGAAACTAAAATTTAAACATGATGCTTTCAGCCATTAAACCAAAGACAGCAGTTTCATGCTCCTTTGCTACTCATCAGCTGTTACGAGGGATGTCTTTCAAGTTTTGCATATTGAAGAGGTTCGGCGACCGCGACCGTGTGTGAGTGCGTGTCGAGTGCAAAGTGCGACGGAGGGCAGGTAGTAAGACCCTGAGGACGGGTTGCGAGAGAGACGGGCATGAGCAACCGAAGAAAGAGGATGGATATCGTCGCTCCACCCGACAGACTTACGAATATTACTAATACTCTATTTTTATTCCGAATTGTATAGTGTGAGTTATAAATGGGCCTCAATTTTAATAAATAAAGTGATATCGTCGTAACACTGTCTTCGTCCCATTAACCTGAGAGAGCTAGCTCGGGAACTATTTCAATATGGAAATAAAACAACACGGTAGGTAGATTTAAATGACTTTGGTGCACCCACCCTGGAATCGTCGCTAAGACTCACCCGTCCACGTTTGAATTCTCCATACCAACGGGAAATTATCGACTGATGTGGCGCTTCTTTGCCGAAAACAAACAGTAATTCAGCAAGGCACTCTTGTTGCGATAATTGTCTTTGGAAGTTGTAATAAATTATGGTGCGAAAATGTTCTCTGTGGAGTTCCATTTTTCTAATGACTTGGTGACACATAAAAATTGACTGTAGTGGGAACACTGCACGTATTGTTGTGAAACTTTTAATTTAAGTTTACTGAATAGTGATTTTAAGATTCAGTACTGACGTCCGATCCGCGCGGCCTACTATGTTTCTATATACAAAACTTAAAAGACATCCCTCGTATCTTGTCTCTGGGACAACGAAAGAACGCATCGCAACTATCCTCTATCCATCTAGATAAACTACCATTGTTTTCGTCTTTTAACATGTAGTTAACAAGTCTATTTTCCAATGAAGATAGAGATCTTCATTAAAAAATGCTATTAACCGTGCTTTTATCTGAACGATAGATGGAATGCTATCAGTACAATTCGACTTCATTGAGAACTAAGTTACATTTCTCAGTTTAAAAATGTACATTACGTAACTGTATACAGCGTACTAGTAATTCTGTATCTGTCCTGACTTGTAATTTATAATGACATCGTCAAGGTCAATTTTCGATTGGAAAACGCCCTACAATTTAATCAGATTGCTTATGTATTTCGACCTAATCTAATGTGACAGGCAATAACGATAACTGGGCATTGACATGAATGCCCACTGCGGTATTTTATTAGAATTCCGCACCGGTTAAATAGTAAATTTTACTTGAAATTTATTCCACTACCAGCGCTTCTGTGAGTAATACAAAAATGCATTTTGCATGAAATAACGTTACACTGCACTATATTATTACGGGCCGCTGCTTGATGGGCCAATAATATTAACACAATCCTTAAATCACGTTTTTATAAGCATTGCCTTGCCCGTCCGGGCATCCACGTTAATGCCCGCCCATTAATATCAATGCCTGATTTTCATCACTTCGAAATACAGTTTTCTTACTTTTATTGGAATCTGCCCAGAGCACATGCATTGTGATGGAGTCTCACACGTAACACTGCTACAGTACATTTAACATCAAGAATACCAGAATAAGGTTGTAGTCACTGCGAGTATGTATGCTTATCGTTAACCTTATGGGTAATGTCCGTTCTAATTACTAAATTATGGATGCAACCTAATATCTTCATCTTCATGCACATATCGTTTCTTTTTAAATATTTGCAGTTCTATAATCGATGCATTACTAATACTTTCAAGCAAGACGGGTAAAAAATATGCACGGAATGACATGAAAATCGGGTTAGTTATACGTTCAGTACTTAAATGAACATAGTGAAGTAGTAGGCGTTGTGAACCGAGGCTTTTCCTTGTCTGAATATAAAAGAGATTCAATTCTCATGGATATACAGAGTGATTTATCTAAACACTCCAAATATCTTAGATCACATGACTCAGGCACCATCGAACCGGTTTTGTTGAAATTTTGGACGATAATGATGTACCTAGTAACAACATAAAACTGGACAGGCGATCAAAAATTCAATGCGTTTCTTTATTATGATCAGCAAATCTTAATACGGCTATTGAAATGCTTGACCAATTATCAAAGAAAGTCAATGAACGATGCTACTTAATTAATAAATAAGATTAAAAAACTATGCCCCAAATTTGTTTCCTTTATGTTTTTCCTGAACGATAAAGGGCCATATCGTCAGTCGTTTCTACAATTGTTAATTTTTTTTTTTAATTGAAGGATTTTCAAGCTGATGAAAAAGATCATAAAAACCAAGAGCATGAACAATTTGATGCAAATACATATATGTAACATAACCTTAAAATAGAGTGCCTTTCTGAAGAACAGAAAAAAACTATGAAAATTAAAGAGGTCATAAGGGCTTCCTAATAATAATTGTAGAAACGACTGACGATATGGCCCTAAGTTCTATCAACGGATGTTATACAACACGGGCCTGCTTTGAAGTGAAAAACATTTTAGTATACAAATGCCCTGAATATGATCTCAGTCCAATTGAGGACTGTGATAACTATGTAGAAAACAACAAGTTCAGCATTATCAGCACAGTTACATTTAAGCGCCTACGTTAGACTTATTTACACAATGCACATACAGTACATCACACAATTAAGTACCAAGTCCGCACCTGCCGTGTTAAACGTTTTATTTTTATTTAACTTGAAGTTCGTCTGCAAGCACAAAGTTAGAGAAATTACATATTAAACGCTAAAGCAGAGCTCATGTTGTTCTATAATATCGGTTGGTAGAATTAAGTTATTTAAAAAGATACCGAAAGGTGTAAATAGTGTGCCCAGCATTAATTTTCCTTTTTGTTCACATCGTGTATATTGCTCTTTCTCCTTACAAAAAGACTAATTCAGAACATAGCTTACACCTGCACTTGCACTTAATAAAATAAACAAAAACAAAAAATCCTACATCTGACCGTGAATTTTCGGTTTCTCAAAACACCTTTAATTTAATTTTGATCATTATTACGTAAAAAGCGGCTGAAATCAACTTGATAAGCCTTCAAATATTGAGTTTTCTGTCACATAAGCTGATAAAAATAAGGTATGTGAATGAATAAAAAATTTTAACCAAAGAAACTAAGAGAGGCGCAATTAATCTCCTTTGTGATTATTAGCAGAACATACATTGGCTTTTTGTACGTAGTCAAGCATTTCAATGTTCGGCCCAAAAGGTGAGCTCACCACAATAAAATAATCGCCATATACAGGGTGTTTCAGTTTATTGTTGCCTAACTTTAAGATTCGACAGAAATTTTAAAATTAATGTATAAAGTCTATACGTATATAAACATGGGTCGAAAATGCGTGGCTTCCGAAATACAGAGTGTTTAAATTTACTTTTTAAAATAGTTTTTTTAAATATTTCGAACCATGGGCATAGTTTTACTGTAGCCACTAAAGGGCGCTCTCTACTGTACCTGTAGTGTATTAAAATGACCGAAAAAATTTTCTTAGTGCAATTTTTTGCTTTTTGAATAAAAAACTTATTCTTCGCACTTTTCTGCATAAAAAAGCTCTCCTGTGAGTTTTCGTTATAGTTAGCCGTTTTTGAGATAATTCGATTTTTAAGGTTCGATGCATCTTTAATTATTTATGGGAAAATAATATTTTTTTTACATTTTCGATTTGGGCATTACAAGTAATTATGATGATCGATTAGATTGTGTTTTTAAACACAGCAATAATTCCTAACTCCAAATAAACACAAAAAAAACAGAATATTAATTTATTTAATTTTCCTATATTATTATTAACAAACTAAATTAATTATTTACAACTAAAATGCTATTGGATAGTTAGGACAAACATACAAAATCTAAAGTAGTTGCTCGAAATGTGAACCCAATTGTTCAATACACAATTCACATTTACGAATGATCGAACGTGGTATAGCATTATTCAAATAAGGCCTTATTTCGTCACATGCATTCCTGATTCTGTCTATTAGCATATCTCTTGTGATTACGGGAGTTTGGTACACTTTTTCTTTTAGAAATCCCCACACAAAGAAATCTAATGGATTTAGGTCAGGGGATCGTGGAGGCCAGGCGACTGGTCCCCCACGGCCGATCCATCTTTCTCAATAATTTTCGTCCAGCCAGTTTCTAACTATTCAAGCTGGAACCAGGCCAATCTTCTTAAATCTAACATAACATCATCCCACATATTTGCATGTTCAGCCTTTAAAAATTCCAAGAAGGTCGCAGCATTTAACCTTGTAGCCAAAAGGTAGGGTCCAAATAGTCGATTACGGTAGATACCAGTCTACAATTTAACACTAAATTCATGCTGAAAATTTCTTTCCCGAACTGCATGCGGATTTTCATGCGACCAAATATGTTGATTATGAAAATTTACCACTCCACGTCTAGTGAAGCATGACCCATCGGTCCATAAAACGTTATTTAAAAACTCCCTATTACTGTCAGTTCTATCAAGAATCCACTGACAAAATGTGATTCTTCGTTCTCCGTCCCCTGGCTGTAGTCCTTGCACAGGTTGCAAATGGTAAGGACGTCTATGGTCATTTCTAAGAACATGGTGAACATGGCTTGCTGAAATTCCCAAGGCACCAGAAACTCTCCTAACACTTGTGGTCGGATCTCTATCAAACTCACGCAGTATCATACGGGTAAATCTCCGCTGACGAACATTTATGTTTTGATCCCTTTGGAGATTTCTAAAACCATTTTTAATTATTTGGCGATGCACTCTTACAAATACTGAGCGAGTTGGACGTCGTCTGTTTGGAAATCTTCGTGCGTATTCTCTGGCTGATTCTGCAGCGTTTCCATTTACAAAGCCATACACAAAATGAATATCCGCTAACTCTTGATTGGAGAATAAAAATGGCATTTTTATAAAACTTACAAAAAAAAACAGGTCAAAGAAACTAAATTTCGTGCATTCACAATTGCAAAAAAACGTTTCAGGTTTCAACAGACAACAAAACTAACTGTCAACTAATTGACGTTTAACCTTATTCTGCTTTCAATTTAAAAATATTTGCAGGCACAGCCTACTTCTAAAAATTATCGAGATACTGACTTTTTAACGTTATTTTATCATAAATGATTAAAAATGCCTCGAACCCTAAAAATCAAATTATCTCAAAAACGGCTAACTATAACAAAAATTCACAAGAGAGCTTTTTTATGTTGCAAAGTGCGAAGAGTCAGTTTTTTTATTCAAAAAGCAAAAAATTTTCGGTCATTTTAATACACTACAGGTACAGTAGAGAGCTCCCTCTAGCGGCTACAGTATAACTATGCTCATGGTTCGTTTTGTCGTGCCAAAAGACCCTTGTATACCAATTTTCACTGTTATACATCAAATATTGTTCGAAATATTTAAAAAAAAAACTATTTTAGAAAGTAAGTTTAAACACGCTGTATTTCGGAAGCCAAGCATTTTTCGACCCATGTTTATATAGACTTTATGCATTCATTTTAAAAGTTCTATCGAATCTTATGCATCTATAAATTGAAACACCCTGTATACGGATAGTCACTCAAAGCGTTAAGAACTCCTAGAGTGACATTTGCACCGATTTGGAGATGCCAACAAGAAATAGACGCACGGGCTGAACAGAACTATGTAACCTTAACGTGTGTGCAGGTCATTTGGTAAGGCAACCTCTTTATAGGCCGAGAATCTGGCTAGCGATTAGACAAGCACAGTAGGGAACCAAGACGAAGAATGAGTAAGACTTCAGCTCATCGGAAAACCAAAATCAGAACCGAGGAGCCTTAGAACAGTACCGGCAGAATAACTGTACCAACTGATACAGAATACTAGACTGCCAGATTTGGTGTTGTGAATTCTGAGCAAAGTACAATAAGTATAAGAAGCTGAAGTTCCATCGGGACTTTGGTCGGACTGCTCCAGGAAAGGAAGAAGAAAAAGTCATTTGAGCATCTCTTAGGCCCGGATTTTGAATCGCAAGTTAACTTTTGAGTTGGGGAACTATTACTTGGAAGTTAAATATAAGCCGCCCGAAAATTCGTCTTTCAAGTTCTTGTTAACCAACCTGGATCTGCTGATGCAGCAGTACTGCATCTATGTCCAAGCTATCGTATGCTGTGCGTTTCATGACGATGTCATCCATGGCAACTCATATCACTGTTAAGCAAAATTGCGGTTTTCCTGCAACTTTCAATTTTACCTGGACCTCTATTTGAAGTTAGCTACTGTTTAGGGCAAACCTGCCACTGAAAAACGCTTTTTGAATTTCAACTTCCGAATCTGCAGTTAACCTGTGATTGAAGTAGAAGATTTTTAATTTTGTGACACATGCCGTTAAATGTTATTTTTCATTTTTAAAGTTCGGAATGTACAACAATTCATATACATTTTTTATTTGTCGAAAAGGAAGTAAAATAAATAATAAGCAATATCACAATGAGAGTAAAACTGGCCGCAACTGGTTAATCAGAAAGTAAATCAGTCTAAACATCTCACAAACTTGGATCATCACGAAGATACTTCGTAGAACGCTTCAAACTACCTTTTCATCATCCAACATTCTTGTAAGGATATTCCATTAATCATAAGCATAGCCTCCGTTGACTCTCGTTCACATTAATCAATCCAAAAAATCGTCCAGCCGAGATGTGACGCTCCTTGTCCGAAGTTGCTTGGAGTTCTGAGAGACTCTTCAGCTCGCCGCGGCGCCTCCGTGCTTGTTCAAGCAGAAGCATCGCCTGCTGGCGAGTGTACAGAATACAAATAGTAGGGTCACTCAACGGTTAAGATGTCACGTGCCAAAATCAAGTCACCTTTTTTTACTAACTTGATCACTTACTATAGTTGCGGCAAAAAATAGTCCTCTATCATCACGAGATATCGCTCCCATTCAAAGTGAAATGCGCTTCGTCGCTGAACATGATTTTTGATTAAAAATTGGCATCAATTTGGCGGTGTTCAAGGAGCTAGTCTGAGAACGTTCGGCGCGAAAAATGGTCGGCCCGACGCAGCTCTTGCGTCAATTGGATCTTGTAGGCGTATACTTTCAAATCCTTGTGGAGAATGCGGAGCAAACTGGTTCTCGAAATGCCCAATTCTTGGGATCGACGCGTTGTTGATTGTTTCGGATCGTCTCTCACACTCTCCTTCACAACAGCAATATTTTCCGGTGGGCGAACGCTCCATGGCCGGCCAGAGCCTGGCAGATTTGCCACAGAACCTGTTGCCTCGAATTTGCGCACCGGACGACCGATGGTTGTTTCGTTTGGGCGGTTGTTGCGACCGAAATGTTCACGAAGCGCACGAAACGTGTTTTTTATTTTTGCACCATTTTTGTAGTGCTCTTGAATAGCTTTAATGCGGTCTTCAATCGAATACGACTCCATAGCGATCAATGGTAAACATTCAACTAAAAAATAACATGTCGGTGACAGAAAACAAAGATGGCGTCTATGTTAAATTGACGTTTACTTTCTTGCGTCCCTATTAGACAAGCCTTTAGTAATATGAATTTCTCTCCATTAATGGTAGACGGTCCATTCGTAGGCCAAACCTTTTCAATGATTTTATTTTGATAAATTTAATAGTTTATTGGTTGTATGATTTCACATGAATTATATCTTTCTTTCTCAGTGATTCAGTAACAAAAACTCTGTGGTTTTTCTCCGTTACTTGGTTTTCTGTCGAACATACTTTCTCCAAGGCCACTCATTGAACCTTCCTTTATAAAGTTAGGTGTCTCGTGTCAGTTAACTTTCTCCTGAGATTGTGGTATGACCTCCATTGGTTTAACCTCCAGATTCTAGGATATTAGGTGCCGATCACCAGTTTGTGGAGTAGTACCCTTTCATATAGTACCTTACGTCTAGTTGTTTTAGTTTGGGTAACTACCCCGTCCAGTTTCTTATAGGACTTTAATCTAAGTCGTGGGAGGGCATTGCGGAGAAACCCCACACAAAGGCCAGGATTGTCTATATAATTTTCCGATGTTTTTTGTTATTTTAATATCGGCTTACGGAAAAGTGAAAAAACGATATAGTTGATTTGAATTTATAATTTTACTTTCTATTGCATCAGCTTAATTTTGTGTATCCTGGATGTAAGACATTGGTTTTAAGATCTGATTATAGATCATGGTATTCTTATGGAGCTAAAGTTTGGAAAATATTCCAAATAACCAATAATATTGCTTGTAGCGAAGGTTCAGTTCTTCCCTCGTTTTCTGATATGATGCTTCTGCTTGAGCCTGGTGTTAAGGGTCATTGACTCCACTGGTATCTTAATTCACGCTTATTTGAGGCGAACTTGTCAATCTTCGATTTGTAAAGCAAACGTGGATTTTAATCCGTTCAATTTGATTTTCCACCTCTGTGTTCATTTCACTAGAATATTGGTAGTAGAATGTACTTTACTAAGAAAATTTAATAGATCTGTGAAAGCTGCAATACAACGCGGAGTACTAAAGAAGATCAGAATATTATGGGTCTACTAATCAATCGCCGTGCGCTGCGCGGGTCCGAATCCCGTCCCGAGGAAAGTTTTTCTTCTTGCATATTATCCAATTGGGAACAAGAAAAGTCCATATATCTGGTGACCGCGTCTCATAAGTCTCTCGTTCCACCATGTTTCATGAAATAATGAGACTGACATTTCGTAGAATGCTTGCGCAATCATGGCGCATTCCTCCAACTATTTTGCTGGATCTCTTAATGACGCACGTTTAGTATAAAGTTTCAGGCTCAGGTCGTTGAAAAATTTCGCAAAAATCTGCCAACGATAGATCTTTATTAGTAGTAAAAAATGCCCTCGGTTACAGCGATTGAAAATGTTTTGAGAGAAAATGCTAACTTACAGCAGATACGATAAAATATACTAAGTGACATATAAATCCGAACACCCAGTTTAAATGGTTTTATTTTAATAAAAGTTGGTGAATGTATTTATATTACTGTAAATAACAAGTGAAAAAATGTTCAGCCTTATCAGTTGGACATTCCGGTTTTTATACTGCTTTTTTTAATTCACTAACGCTCTGAAAATGAATATTTCAGCCGCAGTAAAGAATCAACGTTGGCGGATTTTGGTTCTTGACATCCTTTACGATCGGTTACGATGCCTAGAGTACGGTGACCTGTACGATTTCGTCAACTTAGTGAGTTTGATAGGGGCCGTATAGTGGGACTTCGAGAAGCTGGAATTTCTTTTCGGGCAATTGCGGTTAGAGTGCAAAGAAGTGTAGACACTGTGGTTAGGTGTTGTCAGGCATGGCTTCGAGAAGGCCATACGCAAAGAACAAGGGGCACTGGATGCCACCGTAGAACAACAGACCGTGAAGATCGCCGCCTAAGATCATTGGCCTTAAGGGACCGTTTCTCCACTATCAGGTCCATTGCAAATGAATGGTTTGCAGAACACGGAAGACCTATTGGCATGCGAAGTATTTACCGACGAATGAGAAGTTTTGGCTTGTTTTCATACCGGCCACACTGGGTCCTCCCTTTAAATCGAGAACACCGACGCAATCGCCTTGAGAGGTGCAGACAATGGTCACTCTGGGATCAGGAATGGAACAGTATTCTCTTTAGTGACGAGTCTCGATTTTGTTTAGGCATGCACGATGGTCGTGCCAGGGTTAGAAGGCGACGTGGTGAAAGGAGGAATCCACAGTTTTTTGTTGAAAGACATGTTCATCACACTGTTGGAGTTATGGTTTGGGGTGCTATAGCTTATGGTTCCAGGTCACCTTTAATCTTCATCAGAGGTTACATGAACGCGCAGCGTTATATCCACGAAGTTCAAGAACCCCATCTTTTACCCTATCTTGAAACTCTGGCAGATCCAACTTTCCAACAAGATAATGCCCGACCACATGTTGCAAGAGTCACAATAGACTTCTTTCAACATAATGATGTCACATTGTTACCATGGCCACCAAGATCTCCCGACTTATCCCCAATTGAGCACGTGTGGGATATTATGGGTAGGAGATTGCTCAATTTGCAACGTCCTCCTCAGACTCTAGAAGCACTTCGAGAGGAGTTGGTGGTTGCCTGGAATGAGATACTACAGGAGGACATTGACCACCTGATCAGAAGCATGCCTAGGCGCGTTGGAGAATGCTTAGCACATCAGGGTGTATCCGCACGTTATTAAAGGTCAAAGGGCTTTAAAGCAGTGCAATCATTTTGAAATTTTTATCATTTACTTATTATGCTTCATTAAGTACTTATACAAAGTTTTATTAAAATAAAACCGTTTAAACTGGGTGTTCGGATTTATATGTCACTTAGTATAGAATATGATTGGTGAAGTTCTTCTAGAATAAAATGAAATTTATTGTTTAAACACGTTATCAAGTCATATAATAACTCATTCGTTATTAGGTTTAACAGCCTTGCTTTGGAAATATCTCTACGAACTACGTAGCTCAAACGTGAAAAGTCTCTCTGGGTGACCCTACTTCTCGTAATCTGTAAACTCTGTCTATACATATAGATCGATCGCGGATATTCATCTACTTATACCTAAGGACGCAATTATCCTCGCCGAATACAGAGCGTTTTTGTCCTCCACTTGTTGGATTGAAGAGTGATGCTGAACAGCGCTGAAGCTTCGGAGATGAATTTAAATCGACGGCAAATACTTTTTCCTTTTTCAGTGCTTTTCAAAAAGGTGTTACAGATTCTGGGTAATGAAATTTATGCTTGGATACTGAATAAGTCAAAGTAACGGTTAAAAGCTTCAAGATGGTTGTTCGCTATTTCAGAACATTATTATAGCAGATTGAATATTTTGTGATATTTCGTATTAGAGTTACTCGTGGCTGGACGCCTCGACCCTAGAATATAACTTCACTATCCTTTACAGCCGCAGACTATCACAGATGAATCGTTTTACTTTTAGCTTCAAAAATAAGATGTTACATGACGTACATCACTAAAATGCATTACCACTATTTCCGTTGGTCTCTCTGTCTGCCGGTCTATCTGTCCCATAATCCTTGACCAGTCTATTACTTGGAATGTACCTATCGAATTTGAATGAAATTTTCACACACGGTTCAAAAAGGTTTTAGAAAATCGATCAAGTGGCGGCGGACCTACTGTCAAAAAAACAAAAATGAAGTTTCAGAGACTTCTCGTTTTTAAGGTATTTTCGAAGGGGTGGGTATATTTTATATCTATATTCTTCTAGCACCGGTAATCCTATGCACCTTGGATATTAGATACATTTCAGAAATAGAGTTTCATGTATATTTGGCCTTAAGGCTTTAGTAAGATAAATTTTGGTACACGTGTCAAGACACAAGTAGAGGTTTGTCCGGGAAATACGTATAAAAGTGAAATAATAAAAGTACTCGCCCTGAGACAGGATGCACTTCTGGCACAGCCGTTTCCCCTTTCCTTATGAAAGCGTTCAATTGTGAGGCTCTAAGGGGTTAAATCGGCTGTTCTGTCACGATGATTTACCTTCAGGCCAAACACTCACTCTCTGAGCAGGCCCGTTGTCGTAATGAAGTATCCACCTGCCCCTTGTGCCAAATCCGATCGAACTCCGGCCACACGAGCTCTGAGGCGACACGAAACTTCAATGTGGAAATTTCCGGTCACTATCTAGCCAGAAGGGACAAAGTCCCCGAGAATCAAAGAAATCAATCAGCATTGATCAGACCTTGTTTTTTTCGACTTTTTTGTTCTAGGTTCCTCTGCTCGCTTCCACTCCATGCTTTGAGATTTCGTCTCCACATCGAACTCGTAGAACCAAGACTCGTCTCCAGTGATGACCCGGTTGAGACATTCCTCCCTTTCCTCGGCTTCCAACCAATCATCACAGCAAGCAGCCCTCCTTGCTTTTCGTTCTGGAGCAACAGCCTTGGAACGATTTTCGCGCACAATTATTTCGTTTCAAGTTTTTCTGTCAGAATTTCGTGGACGATTGTTTTAGGAATTGACAGTTCTTCAGCTATCATTCTAGCGGTCTTTAAGAACACAGCCCCCGAATTCATTCAAGCTAAAAAATTTGTCACATGATAGGAAATGTACTGCGAATTTAAATGAATTGTTGAATAATTAGCAACGAAAATACTAATTTAATAATTGGTAAATATTACATAAATACATATTTCTATTGCAACATAGCTAACATTTAGGCAAAAACAAAAGAAATAAATGTTTTCTACGAACGAAATTGAAACTTGTTTAAAAAAGAAGACATACAGTTGAATATACTTAAAACTAGATTTACAATAAGTATTCAAATAAATTCCCATTTTGTTGGATACAGAGTCTCGCCCGACAAACTAATGATTGCGTAGCCCGAAAAGTGGAAAACCTTTACTTCTTATTTCATTTGCAGCCTGACGGATTCTTTAAAGTAAATCTTCTTGAGTATTTACTTCAGTCGTGTAAACTAGGTCTTTTAATGACCCCCAAAAATAGAAATCCAATGGATTTAGGTCAGGTGAACGTGGCGGCCACGCTATAGGACCTGCTCGGCCTAACTGACTGTCTGGAAAATTGACATTCAACCAATTTCGAACATTGCGTCCAAAATGTGCAGGGGCGCCATCACGTTGAAAAAACACATTTTCTTGAAACTGCTGGCGCACATTCAGTGGTATTATATCCATGAGCTCACTCTAAAGAAAGTTCAGATACACTTCTGAATTAAGACGATACAATAGGCCCAATTACCTGATCCCCAATTAGTCCTGCCCATAAGTTCAATGAAAATCAATGTTGGAAATTTGTACGGCGAACAACTTTTGGATTTTCATCTGGCCAGTGATGCATGTTATGGAAATTAAAAGCACCATTCCTAGTAAATATTGACTCATCCGACCATAATATTCTAGGAATAGTATTTTCATTTGCTAATATCCACTGGCGAATCTCGATTCGTGGTGAAACATCTGCCTTCGTTAAATGCTGCACCCGTTTTAGGATAACTATCAAATAGATATTCATAAATTTTTCTTACTATTGATCGAGATATATCCATAATTTCTGAAACATTTGGTATGCTTATTTGGGAATTATTTTCAAACATATTTAAAGCAATATCCATACGATGATTTCCCAGTGGCCTTCCTGAGCCCTGCATGCGCTGAAAACTTCCATGGTTTGACAAATTCTGGTGAATATCAGTAAACATTCGACGTCCAGGTACTATGCGATTGGGAAATCTTTGATATTCTCTTACATTTAATAAAAATTTTGTTTTTAATCTAGTAATTTTACACTGTTAACAATGTCAGCTTAACGTCAGAATAAGTCATAACAAATCAAAACAACTTTTGTTTGCAGTCATGGCTAACTATATAATAATCAACAATTCATTTAAATTCGCAGTACATTTCCTATCATGTGACAAATTTTTTAGTTTCATTTTATTAAATTTGGCACAATTTATTGATATTCAATTAAAGTACCTTTTTATGTAGAAATCCAGCATAAAAAACTAGGCTAGAATACCAAATTGTATGTCTTTATCTCAACACGTTTCGGAAATATTAAGGAAAAACCATATTCAAGGGAGCCCCTTTAAAAGACCGCAGCGTCCTTAGGGGACGTTTGTCGACCTATGTTTATATAAACTTTTCTTCCTATTTTAAGCCCTTGAAACCGCTGGTAGAATATTGCACACTTTTTTCGGGACACCCCGTATAGTACCGATGATTGCTGAAAAGCATGAATTCACATTGTATTCGGCTTTTTATGGTCCCAGAGACTGAAAGGCAACACATCTCATTTACTCTGTGTTTAGGTTAAGCAACTTTAGCATAGTAGGTAAAAGCATAGTAAGCAACTAATTGGTCCCCTAAGGGCCGTATCGTCAGTGCCTCCTACAATTGTAGGATGCCTTTATGGCCTCCTTGATTGTTGTCATAGTCTTTTCTCTCCTCCAAAAATTTCTAGATTGCACCTGTTCCGTGTCAGCGTCATCGCTCTCCTATTGTGAAGTTATGTCTTCTTTTTGATTTGTAGGAAATTTCAGGTTGATAAAACACTGTTTAAGTCAAAAGCATGAACAATTTGATACAAAAAGATATTTGTGACATAACCTCAAAGTAGAGCGCTGACACGGGAAAGTAGAAAACTATGTAAATCAAGGAAGCCATAAAGGCGTTCTACAATTGTAGGAACGACATATAATCATGATTCATCCAAAAAAGCTAAATGTTACGGTATTATCAGTGAAGTTAATTATACTTATCTAAAAGGAATCGTCTCAGAGCTGCCTTGAATTTGCATCCTTTCATATTTTTGATTTGCTAGGGGATGGAGTTGTATAATTTATGTTGTAAGAGAAGCCACGTTCGAAAAAACATGTTCGATGGTATGGAGCAGAAATATTCTGTTTCGAACGAACATCGACAGAATGAAGACTTTCTCTAAACATGACGTTTTCATACAAATATGGCGGTGACTTGCTCGACAAAATATTATTGTAGAAACATAGTGTTAATAGTTCTGAACGCTGTTTCATGTTCAACCACTGTAAATCCTTCAGCTTATGACTAAATCTGTCATATTTCCTTATACCGAAAATGTATATATACATGAATTTTGAACACGCTGAATTATAGATATCGTATCAGCATCCAAGCATGGATAATAGACAGGAGCACCATACGAAAACTGGGACAAAACCAACGTTTCGCATAGCATTCGTTTGATGTCTCTGCTAAGAAAGTGTCTATGAGGGTAAAGCAGCTTGAGTGCATAATACGCTCTTTGTATACATTTTGAAATATGCTCTTTAAATCTGAGCTTAAAATCTATTATGAGACCCAAATTTTCAACAGAATCGCAGAACGGTATTAGAACATTATCTATATGTAGCGTCATATTGTTCATTATCTCTGACCGATCTTTCCCAAAAATTATTGCTGCTGATTATTTTGGATTCAGTGACATTGAATGATCATTAGAAGTTTTAAATAGAGCGTCAAGATCAGCATTAATTTTAAACTCCGCCATTGGCCAATCATCACCAAGGAATGAAAGGCACACTTGAGTATCATCTGCATACATGTGAGGCTTACAGTATTCAGGGGATTTGGAGAGCTGACTAGTATATAGCGTGAATAATATCGGTCCGAATATCGAACCATGCGGCACCCCTTGATTTATTGTCCTTACTCGCGAGAGATTATTATTGATCTTCACACGTTGCGCTCTATCGCTAAGGTAAGATTCGAATAACGATTTATTATGACCTGATACCCCACATGATTCAAGTATTGCAATCAGAACGTCATGATTTATAGTATCAAATGCTTTGCTATAATCTAACAAAACTAGTGCAGTACAGTTACTGTTGTCATTAGCTGTTATAATATCGTCTGTCACTAGGTAAAATAGAAGCAAGCAGATAGTGCCAAAACATACAGCCCATGAATCTTGCGAAAAAACGAGCTCCACCAGAAGCACGTACACACAGTACAATCTCTACAACCCCGAGATGATCTACCAAGTATCTACCAAGATTTGAGTTTTGTCAATGTTACAGGGATCCGAGGAAGATCCCCGATTCTAAGACTGACGAGTCGACAACTTACACGAGTGGCATGTAGAAAATCCACTTTTGATTAGACATGACAGATCACAGTATCGTTTTAAAGTAAACAGGTGGGTCGAGATTCTGAATGGGAGAATCATTGTACCTTTTGAGCTCCCTGAGTTCTTGAATAGCGAAATTTATATAGACTTTTTACAAAATCATTTACCAAATTTATTTGGAGACTTGCCACTAACAATTTACAGAGACAGATGGATAGGGCGGTCTAGTCAAATTTCGTGGCCAGCTCGTTCACCTGACCTAAATCCTCTCGATTTATTTTAGTGTGGAGAAGTGAAGAAGAAAGTCAACTCAAAGCCAATCAAGAATTTATCTGAGCTACGGGACAAGATAACCGAAACAGCCGAATTTGCCAATAACGGAAAATTCACCCGATCATTTTTAAGGTTTCCGGATTGACGTCAACTTCTGGGAAATCCTGTATAACCGCGTTTGAGAAACTCCTGGTATTGACATAATGAATGCATGCTCCCACAATTTTTGCGCGATGCTAGACGTATCAAACTCATTTACGGTGATCTGTAGACGCTCTCTGAATTCCAATAAATGTAGAAGGGACTCGTTTCTCTATTTTCGCTCTTGCTTCGTTTGTTTTTCCAATTAAGACTTGTATTCCTTTCTCAAATAATCGGCCGGTTGCGCACCGTCTCTATTTAATTACAAAAGCAGTTTTTCCTCTAGGGTAAATGCTTCTTCCAATAATAAACTACTGTATACCGTATTTCTTATTTTCTTCGGACAGGGTGGATTTGTCGATGTTCTTCTTCTATTTCGGATTGTTATCGTAATTATCATGTTTCTGTTGCTTGAAGCGATACCACGAATATTGGTTTCGGTAGTTAAATTATGAATATTTAGCAGGTATTTAGTGTAGTGGTATAGTGATAGAGCTTTTTCATCGAGAGGAATAATATCAATAATTAGAAGTGCAATTTGGTGCTGTTAGCAGTGCTCGTTCACACTTTTCATTGAATGTTAAGCTATCCAGAACTGATAATCAAACATTTCATTCCCACTCTTTGAACAAAGATTTTGTGAAATCTCCCTTTGAAGAATGAGAAATATTATATATTACGCATGTGTACACCAATCGCTGTCTGTCACAGTGATACTTCCCTCAATAGTACGACAAATATTTTTTTGTATTCCCCAAGTCATCTCAGTGGACATCGGACATATTTGTCCAAGTTCAAGCAGATAAAAAGTTGATGAGCTGATGTAATGTTAAAAAGTTGTGTTACATAGAAGTTTTGTCATGCAAAAAGACTGTTCTTTTTATTTCATTCCTCTTCTTCTTCTTTCTTTTTAGCTTCAACTATCTTGTTTCCCACTAACCGTATCAGGTATTTTTCGCGATGTGAATATATCGTATGCAATAATTTTTTCACTATTGATTGTGATTTTAATACCCTTACGCACGCCACTTTTTAAGCTAAAAATTATTTTTGCATTGAAAAATATGCAACTTTATTAACTTTCACTACGTACTAAATATCAGTGAAATATCTGAAGCGGTTCTGAAAATATTAATTAATTTCCATTTTTTTCCTAAAACTTCAACACGCCGAGTTTTTGTAAGGAAACATTTTTGGACCATAGTTTCTATAGCAAACTAACATTAATTTTTCATGTAGATTCACATTCTCAAATATTCGCATGCCATTAAGGAACATCCTGCATAATTCTTTACAGAAATTGTATAAATAATACCCATCACAAGATTTTTGCCAAAGTGAAATCATCATTACTTCAATGAATGAATAATTAATGACTACACAATCATGCTTGCTTTATTTATGCTTCCATCATTTTTGCTTTTCTACTTTCTGGTGTAAGCTGGCTAGCCACATGCGTCGACCGGCTACAAAGGTGGCTATACTTTGTAGGCATCCTTTTTAGTCCTGAAGTGAACTAGAACTGTTTAAGCGATTCCAAAACGAATTGACTAAAAGCCGTCTATCACGTGACGAAGCAACTACAAGACTATGAGCAGCTTGTGGAAATAAAACTCGAACATATAACTGCAGAAGCTTCATATATGAGGTCAGAAAATGCTTTCAATTATTTACCAAGCTCAAAAACACTTCCAAAGGCGACCACATATTGATGATTCGCATGACCTTTGGCATCTCAGGAGATTATCTAAATCGTCAGTGAAACCATCGAAAGGACATTTGCACGCAACTGGCTATAAAATTATTTCTTTGTTCTCCAAAATGATTTGAACGGATCTGAGCGATTAGCGTGAAATGCCTGATGCAGAAGCGTGCCTTAATAATGATCGTAATTACTACAGAATTGTCACTCAACTGTGAGGAATATGAATCTGACAACCAGTTTGAAACGGAGTTTTCTCAGATCTCAGGATTTCCTTGAATAATTAACTAAGTGACACTACCGTTTCGCTTTTCCAATATCTTTTTTCTCGCTGTATTATTGTTCCAGGAATTGGAATTTCTAAGGCGCAGCGCCCACAGAAGTGGCGGAAGTCTGGCAGCGGCGTGGTTCTGGCTAGTGGCAATGGAAAGATAATGTAAATGAATCGAGCAACGCACACTGAGATGACGTGGAAGCGGTGCAGATGTGGCACGCATTGTAACCACTAGTGGTGCATTGAAAGCGGCGTGCCAGTCCGATCTCGTTCGTTGTTTTGAATGTTTTCATACTTTTGGCAGTAAAATTACTAAAATGCTGAATTAATTTGTTTTGGAAAAAGGTGTGTAGTTCATATGAGTGTAAGAATGTGTGATATTGATATAACCTTGAAAAGATGGGTTATGTGAGTTTACATTAAAAAATGTGAGCGAGAAAATGTATTCTAAGTTTGTGAAGATGTTGGTTCAATTTGGATATGTAGCCGTTATATGGGTGGAGGTTTACCGAGCGTCCCTCGTATACTTCATACCCAAATTTGGACAAGGAGATTTACAGTTCCACGGTCCGTCGCGTCAATCACTTGTCATCTGTCGACGCTTCATCTTTCCGTGCCGTCTCCCTCTCCACGTGTAGCGGAAGTAGGAGGTTAGAGACTGCATTCCGATTGTTTCACTAAAATGTCTTCTCACGTGTAATAATTTTTAATTCATTCGGGTGGATTGATACTTTTAACATGTAACGAAGGTATCTGTCGTTTTCAAGCTTGATTTTATCGTCAAAAGAGTCAGCTTAAGCCTAAAAATTTGCCAATTTCCCAATTATCAATTAATTGTATTTTGTGCCCAACTGGTCGTTGGCTTTGGCAATGACTACTGCTCATATATATATATATACTAAGTGACATATAAAATTTTGTATAAGTACTTAATGAAGCATAATAAGTAAATGATACAAATTTCAAAATGATTGCACTGCTTTAAAGCCCTTTGACCTTTAATAATTTGTGGATGCACCCTGATGTGCTACGCATTCTCCAACGCGCCTAGGCATGCTTCTGATCAGGAGTTCAATGTCCTCCTGTGGTATCTCATTCGAGGCAACCACCAACTCCTCTCGAAGTGCTTCTAGAGTCTGAGGAGCACGTTGCAAATTGAGCAGTCTCCTACCCATCATATCCCACACGTGCTCAATTGGGGATAAATCGGGAGATCTTGGTGGCCATGGTTACAATGTGACATCATTATGTTGAAAGAAGTCTATTGTGACTCTTGCAACATGTGGTAGGGCATTATCTTGTTGGAAAGTTGGATCTGCCAGGGTGTCAAGATAGGGTAAAAGATGGGGTTCTAGAACTTCGTGAATATAACGCTGCGCGTTCATGTTACCTCTGATGAAGATTAAAGGTGACCTGGAACCATAAGCTATAGCACCCCAAACCATAACTCCAACAGTGTGATGAACATATCTTTCAACAAAAAACTGTGGATTCCTCCTTTCACCACGTCGCCTTCTAACCCTGGCACGACCATCGTGCATGCCTAAAGAAAAACGAGACTCGTAACTAAAGACAATACTGTTCCATTCCTGATCCCAGAGTGACCGTTGTCTGCACCACTCAAGGCGATTACGTCGGTGTTCTCGAGTTAAACAGAGAACCCAGTGTGGCCGGTATGAAAACAAGCCAAAACTTCTCATTCGTCGGTAAACACTTCGCATGCCAATAGGTCTTCCGTGTTCTTCAAACCATTCATTTGCAGTGGACCTGGTAGTGGAGAAACGGTCCCTTAAGGCCAATAATCTTAGGCGAAGGTCTTCACGGTCTGTTGTTCTACGGCGGCGTCCAGTGCCCCTTGCTCTTTGCGTACGGCCTTCTCGAAGCCATGCCTGACAACACCTAACCACAGTGTCTCTACACTTCTTTGCACTCTAACTGCAATTGCCCGAAAAGAAAGTCCAGCTTCCCGAAGTCCCACTATACGGCCCCTATCAAACTCACTAGGTTGACGAAATCGTACAGGTCTCCGTACTCTAGGCATCGTAACCGATCGTAAAGGATGTCAAGAACCAAAATCCGCGAACATTGATTCTTTACTGCGGCTGAAATATTCATTTTTAGAGCGTTAGTGAATTAAAAAAAGCAGTATAAAAACCGGAATGTCCAACTGATAAGGCTGAAAATTTTTTCACTTGTTATTTACAGCAAGATAAATATATTCACCGACTTTTATTAAAATAAAACCATTTAAACTGGGTGTTCGGATTTATATGTCACTTAGTATATATATATTACTTTCAAGTGTTAATTTACCCTATTCAGGGCAGCATTTTTAATTCCCACCTGGGCTTCTGCTATCCCTTAGCATGTCCTTTTTAATACTACCTTTACCATACAAATAGCCTCAATATCTGAACCTTTTCAGAGCCCATTATGAGATGAAACATAATGAAAAAACTTTTACATTTTTCAACAAAATGTGATCATATTTCGTACCTCTCTCCAACATATGAATGTTATTTGAATGATACAACGTGTACTCAGAGAAAGTTTAGTATAGAGAAAAGAGTACACTTTTCAGGTTCTCGTGCTGTTATGTTTAATTATTTATATCTATTTGTCTTCAATATATTGCTAATGATTTTCCCAAAAAAAAACTGCACAAAAACACAATTTTTTCCTTTTCAGTATAATCATTGCACACCAAATGAAAAATAAAAGTCTATGAGGGTTTTTTCACATGATGAATTTGAAATAATGCATGCTCTAAAATATGACTTGCCCTCAAAAGGATAATTTGACACAATTTGGATGCCTACATTGTTTCACAAAACAAACTTCAATACATTTATGTTGAAATTCAACTTTCTCTGCATGGCTTGTGTAATTATCAAAAATTGTGGGACTTTGTAAAATGATCAAAAAAACTATTTCAATAATCAAGTTATTAGAAAATTTGGCATATGAGAATTTACGCATGGGCTGATGACAGCTTTAAGAAAATTGGATCGTAAACAAATCTAAGAACGAACAAATCCCATAGATAACTATGGATCGGGCTACAACATTATTTTGATGTTTATATATATATATATATATATATATATATATAACAAAAATAGGAAAATAATGGGCAAAATCCGCAAAAAATGGATTCGAGCAGAAAATAGGATGGGTAACCCAAGCGATACGTATTTCTGCTGGTTGGCTTCATCAGGCCCGAAATGAATGCACATATGCAACTACAAAAGTAGATACACATGCCCACACATCCGGATACGGGTGTAACCTGAGGAAACGAAGATGGAGAGGAAAAAAGACACACGAAGTCCACAACAAGAGCCAACCTACATATTGTAGTATAAAATGCCCTCGAATTTATATATATATATATATATATACATTTAAAGGACCGTGACAAATGACCTACAAACCAAACAGTTTTACAATATTTTCAGTAAGTGACCATCAGAGTGTTCGAAACTTTTCGTTAAACTAACCAATCAATATCAGTAATCTGAAATCCAATTTTCATCTATATTTTAATTTTTGCTAGGACAAAAGTTTACAACCTCTGGGTTATTATTCCTTTGAGCCCCTTGTGCAATTGGTACACTACACAATTCATAACCAATACCAAAAGTAACCCAGTCACCACACAATAAATTAATTAAATAGTTCCACTTCTTCTCCGGTTCAGCAATATCCAGAGACATGTAAAGGTATGTACCTCGTCCGAATATTAGTATTTTGGTGAATATATATGCATCACCCTTGTATATGTAAACAAGATGAAGGAGTTTCGATAAATGCAAGAAAAAAGAAATACGAATAAAATTCAAGTATGCCTATTGAATTATTCTTGAAATCATTGTTAGTATATGTCAGTATCGTACTTCATACTGTACAAAGAAAACTCATACTAATACCCTTGTGTTTGAAAGGGTCATTTTCTTACCGGTAGCGGATTCATCATGACATCAACGCGAATGCCCACGGTTGGCGGCTAGTTTTTCTAAACCATTTAACTATATCCATAATGGGATATCCTAGTTCGCAGTCAAGTCCCCCTACTTCCAATCCCCCAAGCTTTCCCGAACATCCCTAACATACTTTCCCTCCGAGAGAAAGTAGGTTATTCCGTTTTGGCTGTGCTCATCATTCAGCGCATCTCATCAGTCAAACATGCATTAAACCAACAAACTTGGATATATCCTCCAGGCAACGTCCGCCTCCGGCCATCCATCTTCGGAAAAGCTCAAAAGTTCAGCCGCTCCATCACTTCGCATGTATGTACTTACCTGTTCCATTTAGATTTTTGGCAGCTGCTACAAATGAATCCCACTTAAGCAGAACTCCTGAACTCCTCTATATATTTACCGCGTTTCCGTATGGCATTGGTGGAAAATATATTGACAAGTTGTTCCGGTTATATTAGGAACTGTAATTTTGGTATGCCAGTAAAAATGGTGACAGAAATGGAAAACGTAAAGTAGTTATATGAGGATCTAGTGTAGTATCATTAGCTAATTGCAATAGGGGCCATATGTAATAATAATAAATGGCCTTTATTCGTCACATGATTACAAAATAATTGGCTTAAAAGGAATAGTGACGAAAAGGTGGAGCGTCAGCTTATGCTGTTTTTCAACCCGACCTATATGTGGGTCATTTTTTGAGACCTTGGTTATTTCACAAATATTAGGTGGATATTTGGAAACTTGGTTTAAAGACAATTTCAAGTTAAAGTTATGTTCTATTCTATTTCAAACAGAGCAATAGGACACTTTTAGATTATGCACGCTATCACTAAGGGACGTATCGTCATTCCTGCAATTTATTGTAGGACGCCTTTATGACCACATTGACTTGCAGAGTTTTCTACTATTCCGTGACAGTACTTTTACTTTGAGGTTGTGTCATATATATCCATTTGCATCAAATTGTTCAAGTTTTGAATTATATCATCTGTTTTGTCAGCCTTCAATTTCCTATAATTCAAAACGAGAACATAACTACACGATAGCAGAGCGTTTACGTTTGTACGGAACAGCAGAAATCTAGAAATATCCAAGCCTTTCTGAAGGAGAGAAAAGACTATGAAAATCAAGGAGGCCACAAAAGCGTCCTACAATTGTAGGAGTGACTGACGATACGACCCTAAGATTCCCAATATAACCCGTGATTCCTTCTATAAAACCATGTAATATCCGGACCCCTGATTCAGTTCTTGAAAACCTTGACTAAAAGGAAAGCACGTAGGTCACGTGCTTAACAAATAATATATAGCTAAATCAATCAATCAACGTAAAATATGTGGTATTTTTTCTTTGACAAAAGCTGCCCAATACACAAGAAATATAATGTGCAATGAACCACCGTAAAGTAACACCCTGTACAAAATCACAGTTCTTGATAAATCTTTTTGTTTTCGAAGTGAAACTACATACTATGTAGGACTAGCGTGTCGACCTTGATACCATTTTCCAGTCAAATCAAAAATGACAATGACAATATATACTAAGTGACATATAAATCCGAACACCCAGTTTAAATGGTTTTATTTTAATAAAATTTTGTATAAGTACTTTATTAAGCATAATAAGTAAATGATAAAAATTTCAAAATGATTGCAATGCTTTAAAGCCCTTTGACCTTTAATAATGTGTGGATGCACCCTGATGTGCTACGCATTCTCCAACGCGCCTAGGCATGCTTCTGATCAGGTGGTCAATGTCCTCCTGTGGTATCTCATTCCAGGCAACCTTGGTGGCCATGCTAACAATGTGACATCATTATGTTGAAAGAAGTCTATTGTGACTCTTGCAACATGTGGTCAGGCATTATCTTGTTGCCAGGGTGTCAAGCTAGGGTAAAAGATGGGGTTCTAGAACTTCGTGGATATAACGCTGCGCGTTCATGTTACCTCTGATGAAGATTAAAGGTGACCTGGAACCATAAGCTATAGCACCCCAAACCATAACTCCAACAGTGTGATGAACATGTCTTTCAACAAAAAACTGTGGATTCCTCCTTTTACCACGTCGCCTTCTAACCCTGGCACGACCATCGTGCATGCCTAAATAAAATCGAGACTCGTCACTAAAGACAATACTGTTCCATTCCTGATCCCAGAGTGACCGTTATCTGCACCACTCAAGGCGATTTACGTACGATTAAATAACAAGTGAAAAAATTTTCAGCCTTATCAGTTGGACATTCCGGTTTTTATACTGTTTTTTTTTAATTCACTAACACTCTAAAAATAAATATTTCAGCCACAGTAAAGAATCAACGTTGGCGGATTTTGGTTCTTGACATCCTTTACGATCAGTTACGATGCCTAGAGTACGGCGACCTGTACGATTTCGTCAACTTAGTGAGCTTGATAGGGGCCGTATAGTGGGATTTCGAGAAGCTGGACTTTCTTTTCGGGCAATTGCAGTTAGAGTGAAAGAAGTGTAGACACTGTGGTTAGGTGTTGTCAGGCATGGCTTCGAGAAGGCCGTACGCAAAGAGCAAGGGGCACTGGACGCCGCCGCAGAACAACAGACCGTGAAGATCGCGGCCTAAGATTATTGGCCTTAAGGGACCGTTTCTCCACTACCAGGTCCATTGCAAATGAATGGTTTGCAGAACACGGAAGGCCTATTGGCATGCGAAGTGTCTACCGACGAATGAGAAGTTTTGGCTTGTTTTCATACCGGCCACACTGGGTCCTCCCTTTAACTCGAGAAAGCCGACGTAATCGCCTTGAGTGGTGCAGACAACGGTCACTCTGGGATCAGGAATGGAGCAGTATTGTCTTTAGTGACGAGTCTCGATTTTGTTTAGGCATGCACGATGGTCGTGCCAGGGTTAGAAGGCGACGTGGTGAAAGGACGAATCCACAGTTTTTTGTTGAAAGACATGTTCATCACACTGTTGGAGTTATGGTTTGAGGTGCTATAGCTTATGGTTCCAGGACACCTTTAATCTTGATCAGAGGTAACATGAACGCGCAGCGTTGTATCCACGAAGTTCTAGAACCCCATCTTTTACCCTACCTTGACTCCCTGGCAGATCCAACTTTCCAACAAGATAATGCCCGACCACATGTTGCAAGAGTCACAATAGTCTTCTTTCAACATAATGATGTCACATTGTTACCATGGCCACCAAGATCTCCCGACCTATCCCCAATTGAGCACGTGTGGGATATGATGGGTAGGAGATTGCTCAATTTGCAACGTCCTCCTCAGACTCTAGAAGCACTTCGAAAGGAGTTGGTGGTAGCACATCAGGATGCATCCACACATTATTAAAGGTCAAAGGGCTTTAAAGCAGTGCAATCATTTTGAAATTTTTATCATTTACTTATTATGCTTCATTAAGTACTTATACAAAATTTTATTAAAATAAAACCATTTAAACTGGGTGTTCGGATTTATATGTCACTTAGTATAGTTATCGGGTATGAGACATGAGGGTATGTACTGCATACTGCTTCTGTGGGAAGCAATAGCAACTTACAATAATGGGGGGTTTGGGAATCTAAGAATCCCTTATTACAGTATAATAGTTTTAGGGAATTGCGATATGGAATTCTTAATGTACCTGGAAGTTGGGAATGGTTTTACAGAAACAACCACGTTTGGAATAACAAAGCAGATGTGTGGCGAAACAACAGCGAAGAAGTAAGATATTAGAAAAAATACTCACCATTTCATTGCGCCCCAAACAAAAATAAGAAATCACGAAGGATCTTGAAAAGCGATCGGCACGCACTCGCAAAGCCTCGGTAGCATTTCGAAGACTCTCACGGTAAATTAAATTAGAATGGACAACTACGACATTGCTGTAGGTCATTTGTGTTTTTTTGTACCGATGTTTAAAGGTTTTGTTAATTACCGACGCGCCCAGCGCCTGGAAAAGGTACTCGTACTATTGCGAGTCGTACGTTTGATCTGATGGAGATGCTGGACCGGATCAGGTTTTGTTTGGGTTTGATTTATTTTGCGGACCATAAGATCTCAGTAATCTTGAGGGTATATATTACTGGAAATAACTGCTCATTTCTATAAGATATGCATGCCGTATAACGGAAAGTTTGAACTCTGAGTTAGTGTCCGTTTCACACTAGACATACTTCTGTATACACAGAATAACAATAATGATTGACTAGCCTTGTTAGTTAGATTTCCTGCCTGCTTATGCGATCCTTAAAGTGACTGTACTATAGTGTATCCATATCCTGACAAATAGCCTAGTATTCCAAAGTCATCCCTCAGCCCGGTTTTGATTAACGTTTTTTAGATGACTTACCGCTTGAAAGTTTTGAGAGTGTATTTCACGGCTACCCATCCTCCACGTCAAGCGAAAGCCTGTAAATTTGAATCTCCAAGTGCCCGACCTGAGTCATTTATTAAGTGAATTGGAGATGCTCTTACATTCAGGCGTGGTTATGGATTAGCCCGGTTTTCCACATTTACGTATTCCGACTTTCGAATTCATAGCACCTGGTGCTCATTTTTTGTGAATGCTGTAGTTGCTTTTGGCGTGAAATATTTTTTACCATCGCTCAAGGCTTCGTGACGGTTTCCACTTATATAATAAATGGATCTGCTTGTATATGCAAGTTGATAGCGACGTTTATTGGGTGAATCTTCTCCGACCAAGAAGCCTGTATTGAAGTAAGAAGTAGTTCCTACAAAGGACCGCGCACAAAGCCTATGTACGATGGGTTCCAGTTGATTTGTCTAAAAATTCGGTATGCTTATAATTCTCATTTTTCTGAAAAAACTTGTTATTGGGCCAAACAAATCCTATAACTAGTTTCTGAGACAGAGGGATAGTCAGATTTGCAAAAATGGTGAATGTGACGATTATAGTTTTCAGGCCAAAACTGGTTTACCGGAAGAAGTATTCATTAAAATACCTTCTGGAAAGGTGCTGGGAGGTGTCATCTTGATCTTGCTCATGACCCTCGCAAGGGCAAGGTAAGGGCAAGATGATGTTTAGATGTTAACAGATCTGGCACGGGTTGTACGAGAATTTAGAGATCTCAATAAGACAGTTTACTCTTCAACGACCCAAAAAGGTCGTGGTTATTTCCTTATATTCAGTTATGACCTTCACAAGTTCAAATCAAGGTTAGATCATTGAAGGGAAGACGCAAAAGAGCGAACATTGGATCAAGTAGTTGCAACTCATAATTCTACCTTACACTGGCCAATAAGTGAAACCACGAATGTTGAATTGACTAGTTTGGTGACGTTTCGGCTACATCGGCAGCATACTCTAAAGTGTAAATCAAGTTGATGACATATCATCAAGTAGACAATGACTTTTGTCTAATTGTATCTATACTAAGTGACATATAAATCCGAACACCCAGTTTAAATGGTTTTATTTTAATAAAATTTTGTATAAGTACTTAATGAAGCATAATAAGTAAATGATAAAAATTTCAAAATGATTGCACTGCTTTAAATCCCTTTGACCTTTAATAATGTGTGGATGCACCCTGATGTGCTACGCATTCTCCAACGCGCCTAGGCATGCTTCTGATCAGGTGGTCAATGTCCTCCTGTGGTATCTCATTCCAGGCAACCACCAACTCCTCTCGAAGTGCTTCTAGAGTCTGAGGAGGACGTTACAAATTGAGCAATCTCCTACCCATCATATCCCACACGTGCTCAAATGGGGATAAGTCGGGAGATCTTGGTGGCCATGGTAACAATGTGACATCATTATGTTGAAAGAAGTCTATTGTGACTCTTGCAACATATGGTCGGGCACTATCTTGTTGAAAAGTTGTATCTGCCAGGGTGTCAAGATAGGGTGAAAGATGGGGTTCTAGAACGATGGCATGCCTAAACAAAATCGAGACTCGTCACTAAAGACAATACTGTTCCATTCCTGATCCCAGACTGACCGTTGTCTGCACCACTCAAGGCGATTACGTCGGTGTTCTCGAGTTAAAGGGAGGACCCAGTGTGGTCGGTATGAAAACAAGCCAAAACTTCTCATTCGTCGGTAAACACTTCGCATGCCGATAGGTCCTCTGTGTTCTGCAAACCATTCATTTGCAACGGACCTGGTAGTGGAGAAACGGTCCCTTAAGGCCAATAATCTTAGGCGGCGATCTTCACGGTCTGTTGTTCTATGGCGGCATCCAGTGCCCCTTGCTCTTTGCGTACGGCCTTCTCGAAGCCATGCCCGACAACAGCTAACCACAGTGTCTACACTTCTTTGCACTCTAACTGCAATTGCCCGAAAAGAAACTCCAGCTTCCCGAAGTCCCACTATACGGCCCCTATCAAACTCACTAAGTTGACGAAATCGTACAGGTCTCCGTACTCTAGGCATCGTATCTGATCGTAAAGGATGTCAAGAACCAAAATCCGCCAACGTTGATTATTTACTGCGACTGAAATATTCATTTTTAGAGCGTTAGTGAATTAAAAAAAAGCAGTATAAAAACCGGAATGTCCAACTGATAATGGAGTGAAAACTGCATTACCAAGGAGCTTCATTTAAGCTACGATAAAGGTTGTGATAAGGTAATGGAGCAGTGGGGCTTCATATTGTTGAGCGTTATCCTTTCCGTAAGAGCAGCCGTGGTATCCTGGCATTTAGGCTTCTGCCCTCTCGGCTGCTTTGGTATAAAAAAAACCTCCTAGGCTTCGATTTTCTGTCTTCCTTACAAATTCAGGGTATCCGGTGCACATTTTTTGAGATTGCCGTGAATAATTGCTTTCCATGGTGACTGCTGGGATGTGAAAACCTAGGAAGGTTTGGGGTATGATGATCTTGTTTAATTAGCGAGTGGTATAAGAAAGTCAAAAACATCATGAGCTAGGTTTAACTTGATAGACTTTGTGTTTTAGACAGATCTTATGTGGTCTACTTTTGCCTGGTCTTTATATTTTTACTTTAAATGCACTAGCAAGGAAAGCGCTGGAGTCAATAGATTGCATAGTTAGAAATAGTTTTTGGATTCTTATCGTTTTGTGTGCATAATCTCAGAAAAAGCTGTACAAGTCTAAGTGAAATTTATAATACCTGAGGCAATTCCTCCACCTTATTTTCGAAAACTGCTTTATATGATAGCACCATCTAAAGGGCACTGCCTATTCAGAATCGATATTTCTAACCTCTGGCGGTTAACAGATTTGGCAACAGATTCCACTTAAAACTATGTGCTACCCATCGGCTACGGCATCATTCCTATCTCAAGATCACGACTTGCAGAACCCAGACGTCTAGTGTTCTGTGCCAGTTGGTACACTTTACTTGCGGGTACTCCCTCGAACCTTTGCTTTCACGAAAAGTTGAAGTCCTTTGTGATCTATCTTCGCACTCACATGAGACATGTAAGGTTGACTCTATCTTTTTAGAAGGCATGTAAGTGTAGACGGAGTTGGTATATACTCATTTAAACATGGCCCCAAGATAAATTATTTCCGATGCGTGTATCCAGTCACTAATGGCCTTGTCGTCAGTCATTCCCACAATTGTAGGACGTCTTCATGGCCTCCTTTATTTTCACAGTTCTTCCTGTGCTTTAGAAAGGCAGAGGTGGTCCTAGATGTCTACTGTTTCATGTGAATGCTCCATTTTGAGGTTATATTTCCTTTTTGAATTGTAAGATATTTCAAACTAATGAAACCTGATTTTTGTCATCCGTTTTATCAGCCTGAAATCTCATAATATTCAAAAAGAAAACATAACCTCTCAATAACAGAACGCTGACGCTAACACGGAACAGTTGAAATCTAGAAATTCCCCAGCCTTTCTGAAAGAGAGAACAGAAAATCAAGGAGGCCATTAAGGCGCCCTGCAATTGTAGGAACGGCTGACGATACGGCAGTAAGTTCCAATTGTTCTGGTAACGTTTCTTGTTTTTTACCCATTCTTCAACTTATTTCGTTATTGTGCTTTTTGGCACCCCCACTGCGGGTTCTGGGCACAGTCCATACTTATGGCGGTTTCGACCTAAAACCCGGCTGACACTATCATCCTTTTATTTACTGTGTTCCGCATATCTTAAGCTGTTCAAAAATGATGTCAATCAAACAACTTTATAGCAATATTCCGACTTTATTTATATCGCTCGAAAATCTGAAATACAACAAAACCCAAAGAATGTTTGGACTTTATTAGTCTCCCATCTCTATCTGCAGCTAAAGGTAGGAAGGTATATATCCCATATGATCAATATCAAATTCTAACTACTTATGAAATAGCTTTAATACATTTTACCGAACATCCTCGGTATATAATTACATACACATAAACCGCACTTGTTCTCAGTAATTCCGTCCAAACTCTAACCACAGATATACGTCGAACGCCAAATGTTACAGAAACAATAAATTTCAATTTGATTCCGCCATCCGTCTGTTCCTTATACTAGTAACTTCTTCTTCCGTCAGCTGATATTCAAGTTTGTTTTGTCGATAGGCGAGGGGATTCTCGGAATCGCGCTCCTCCATGTCTTGCTTGATTTCCTTGGCCGTCGACTCCTTCAACGACTTGCCCTTGCCGTAAAATATGTCCTCTCGGTAGACCCGGTCCTTCCGGCGGTAGGTCCCGTGGATCTGGAGCAGAAAGGAAAAGTGAATTGTTTTTGCGAGGACATTGCATACTTTGAATGGAGCTTCGACGTTTACGAAATTCTTGTTGTACCAGAACTATTCGTATTTTGAGTCTAATCATACAAAAATTTAGTTTTTGAAAATCACTTTACTATTTTTCAAAATATTACCCATTATGATCTATATAGTCAACGCCAAACAAAGTGGCGTGCACGTCATCCAGGTGGGTGTGTTGAAAAATTTACATTGTTGCCAAACTTTTTGTAAAATAATAAAATTTATTATTTACATATCTAGGTTTATAAGCAATATTAACCTCAAATGAGAACAAAAATAATAGTATAATAAAATTATAGATCTGTACTTGCATAATCATTAAGTATGACAATTATTGATCAGATGACACTATGAAACTACCATATTTAATTGATAGCTTAAAGGTACTGAATAAAAATCCAAATGGGGTCCTCCAAATTTTATGCATGGTATTTATTTTACAGAATTCATACAGAAAAATGCATTCTAAAATTAGGTAAGCTACTGGTGTAAGCTTTTTCTGTACAATAAAGTTAGTCGGAGTTTCTTTCTTCAGCGCTGTCTGAATCTGAATCTTCATCACTCTCAAAGTTGATTATTAAAGGTTCGATGTCTGGTCGATCAAAAATTCGTTCTCTTTCATACCATTTAAAAATTTCTTGCTCAGTATGTCGAACACTATTTTTCCACATGTCTGGGGTAACCGTTTGTAGAGCCTCGTTCCACATATCCAAACAGTCTTTTTCACTGTTACCATCTCTACCAATATGTCTGTTATAGTAACCTTTTGCTATGCCCCAAATTAATTCAATAGGGTTAAATATACAATGGTAAGGAGGCAGACGAAGAACTTTGTGCCCATGTTGTTCCGCCAATTCATCAATCACGTATATTTTAGGTGGTTTGTTTCTAAAAAAGCAGTTATTTTAAGAATAGGAATAAACAAAAGAAATATAAACTGTCGACCAAAATATATATAATTAAGAAGCATTATGTACCGAGCAACAATACTCAATAGCTCTGTTTTAAACATTGTGTTTAAAAATGGTATGTTTTGATTTGTCAACCAGTCTTGGATATTTTTTTTTGTCCATGCATTGTTGGGCACTTTGTTAAATATCATGCTGTGATAAGGGGCGTTATCCAGTATAATCATAGATGGACTCTCCAATTTTTCTAATAACTGATGTTGAAACCATTTCAAAAAATTGTCCTGGTTTATCTCTCCATGGTAATCGCTCAATTTTGTTTTCGAAGAAAATATCGCTTCACTACCCTCAATAAACCCATTTTCATTTCCAGCATGTAATATAATGTATCTAAAATATATTAGTTTTAAATTTTATAGTGCAAATTGTGTAAAAGTACATACCTTTTACCATCTGTTTTAATAGCTTTCACGCTTTTTTGGTTTCCATTTTGCCAAGAGCGACCTATGGTCCCATTTTGAAATATCCAAGTTTCATCGAGGAAGACAAACTGGTATAAGGCCTCAACCTTGGCTTGATTGTATTGCCTTAGAAATTCCACCCTTTTCAAACTATACTTGATAGTTCCATGAGCCCTCGTCGCGGATTGTCCTTAAGCCACTTAAATCCAAGATCTCTAAGCAACCGCCTTAAAGACGTGGCACTACCATCAAATAATGCCCTATCTCTTAATCGAGACCATAAAGTTTGTATCGTAACTTGTTCTTCTGAAACCATGTGTAATGGCACTTGTATCCAATGCGGCTGTGTTGGTTACACGTTTAATATAACTTCGCTTTTTCTTGGGCGATTCTAAATTTGCATCACTTTTCACACCCTCGGAAATACGACTAACTGTCCTTAAACTAATTTTTAAAGCAGCAGCAACACGCTACAAAAAATGAAATAAAATTTCACTATTATTAATATACATTACATATAATTATTAGTAACCTACCTCTTGAACAGCATTTAAAGGCAACAAAGGCCCGTTGTTGTCCCTTTCTTGCTCAAAGTAGTGCATTAACGAGGCCACGAGTTCCTTACATCGACTATTTAACTGTTTGGGCATCTTTATATACCAAAATTGCCTTTATCTACTCGTAAAATGAATAATTTTGTTTTGAAACAAACAGTTGTTGATTTACAGTATGCGGGGCCAAAGGATTTATAAAGATTTGAAATGCCACAAATTGATTCAGTGTCAAAATTAATACAAATGTCAGTTCCCAGTTTAAATAAGTTTCAAGGTGACAATGTGTCAACGCTGCGAAATCGGTTTAGTGCGTTTACATGTCGATAAGTGATTGGAGCGTTTGCAAAACATTTTATTTCGCATAATGCGTCTAAATTTATCAGAAAGCAACTTATGTGATATTTTAATAACAATGTTTATATGACTATTAACCATAATAAGAGAGTAATGACCATTTTACAATTTATATATCACATTAATATGAAACTGCAATAGAGCAATTGTTTGTGATAGAAACCTAGGCATTAGGTCGGGGAATTTTTATCGTGATGACGTGCACGCCACTTTGTTTGGCGTTGACTATACACTTGTTGTTCTAAACATTTGATCCACTCCGGCTGAGATATCTCCTAAAGACGCATTGTGAACGCATCAATAGCCTCCTCTATCGACGTAAGTCGATGTCCAAAGCTCAATTGAGAGAGAGCTCGAGTTGTTTTGACGAAGAACAGTCCGTTTTACCTTATTTTATCGAAGACTTACGTCAAACAAATTGTTTTTTACCATTCAGGTTTAAACGTTCCTCTAAAGGTACGGTTGCCACATGACTAGTTTATTATGAAGCACCGCCGTTTGATTTTTCGAGAAACCAATCGACGCGAGCTTCGTTTTGAGCTTTTGTTAAATTATGTGGGATCCAACGATACCGAACCCTTTTCACAGCTAAATATGATCATGCAGTATTTTATGTATGCTAGTGGAACTAATGCCTAAGCCTTTTAAATCTCACAATTTGTCACATGATGACCCTGCATTATTTTTTTTTCTATTTGTCGTTGTCCATCAGAGTGGTCCGTGGGACCTTCGCTCTTTGTTAAAGTACTGTAGGTCAGTAGGTATGTTAGGTCTGGTTGCTCAGATACCAGACGAAGTCAGGGAAAAAGATAGGAAGAAGAAAGAAAGGAAGGAAGGGGGAATAGCAAAGAGGGTGAAGTGCGCCGGTTAAAGGGATGCCTTGCTATTGTTAACTGGTGTTCGGTTATTTTAAATTAAGCCAAAAATTAATTTAGGAAGCTGTGTGTGGCACAGATGGTAATTTTGGTTGGATCTAGAATTACACGATTTGATTTTGATTACAGTGCGAACCAGCTTACTCGACTGTGCAGTCTACTGACTCATGCAACAGAGGGTTGCTGTGCGATTCCGCTTTGACTATAACGTAACTGCCCCTGATTGATGTAGTCCCATAGGTAAGGGATGTCGAGGTCTCTGTGAAAGGTCTCGTTGGAGACATACCATGGTGCGTTAGTGATGGTTCGCAAGGTTCTGTTCTGCAAAACCTGCAGATTACGCATATGCGTTTTGGCAAGAAAACATCATGCTGCACATGCGTAAGTCATTGCTGATCTGACAACCATCTTGTATAGCCGAACTTTGTTCACCAAACTTAATTTTGAGGTTCTACATAGTAAAGGGTAGAGTTGCCGAAACGTAATTTGGAATTTAGTTGTTAATGCTTCAGTGTGATTCTGCCAGGTCATCCCCCTGTCAAGAGTGACACCGAGATACTTAGCAGAATTTTCCCGTGGTATGCGAGCTCCATTCACTGAAACCTTAGGCGGGGCGCCGCTACGTTTTTTAGTACAATAGATTGCCTGCGTTTTCAAGTAATTAATTTCTATTAGCCACCGATCTGCCCATACCAATACCTCATCCTTTGCACTTTGTAACCTGTCGTAAACCAGATTCCCGTTTCTCGACTGGGCTACCAGAGCAGTGTCATCAGCATATAGATAGACTTCACAATCACTAGGGCAAGGGAAATCATGCGTGAAAAGTGAGTAAATGATTGGCCCTAGAACCGAACCCTGAGGGGCGCTGGCCCTGATGGGCCATACTGTCGACACGAAATTATCAATTTTGATCCGAAGTTTCCTACCTTCAAGGAAGGATTTCAAAAGTTTTAGGAGCCAAAATGAAAAGCCCCTTTGAATTAGTTTATAGAGAAGGCCCTTGTAGAAGCCGCCTGTAACTCCGTACTATGCTCAGACCGACATCCAAATTGCACGTCAGGAATCACATGGTGATCTGACAAGAAATTCGCAAGGTGAGGTAGAATCACCTTTTCAGCGAGCTTAGACGGAGCAGACAGTAGGCTGATGGGACGATAGCCCTGGGGAAATATCGAACCCACCTTTTTTGGAATTATTATAACTTCCGCAGTCTTCCATGCCGATGAAAAGTACTGGGTTCTTAGCTTGGCATTGATAATAGCCACGCTATAAGTCAAGGACTTCAGTCAAAGCAGCTTCAGCGCCTTATTAGTCAATTGATCCTCCCCAGGCGCCTTACGCACCTTGAGGTCTCCAATATGACCTTGAAGCTCTGCTGGTGTACAATGTGGGATCTCGGGAGAAGCCACTGATGTGCTGGGCAACTCTTCGGCTGAAGGATCTTCCCAAAAAGGGTCCTCTGAGGGAGAATCACTAATGGCGGCACCGGAATCACTGACGCCGTTGGCCCTGACGGATCTTACAATTTGTTGTTCCTCGTCGAGATCATTATCAAGATCATAGTTGGGAGAGAACTGTCGTTTCATAGCATTATCGAAAACCTCGACCTTGTCCGGTGTCCTGAAGGCTATGCCCCCCGGACCGTGGATGTGCGGTAGTTGTTCTCGTTTTCCGTTTCTGAGCGACTTCGCCACTTTCCAGAGAGGAGTATTTGAGTCAAGCATCCCCGCCATAAAGTCGTTCCATTCCTCATTGCGGAATTCATAGATAGCATTTCTTTCTTCATGAACAAGATTCTTCGCTCTGCGAATGTCATCAGGATGAGGCCCTGCATTATTAGTTTTTGCACAGCAACGGTGTTTTCTGACACAACAACTGATTTTGGGTACCATTCACTACTTCCGTCACCAACACTTTAAGTTCATTACACAAGTGTCTTACGGTGGCCATTGATGGGGCTTCTCCGGCAAAGGTCATCATCGCACGAAAATTTTCCCGAGATTATTCCACCTTTTCACTGAGACACAGTTTTCAAATTACTATCAACATCACAGATCGTGCTCAAATGACAAAACGTTCTGGAGAATGTCAAAACTAGAAATGTCAGATATTGAATTGGACAAGTCAGGTGTACTCTAAGCACACTTAGTGTTGCCGAGACTAAAAATGTAAATAGTGACCCTCGCATGCAATCAAGAATAAAAAAGGCAATTAGGAGGTAAGACAGCTCAAAAATAAAGCAGAAAACAGTTTTAGTATCCTCCTTTCTCCTAAGGTCCATACAACTGCATTACCTTTGCCTAGGATCAATATACCTATCGATATATAAAAGTCTGAGGATCTTGTCCCGTATGCTTACTATTGACTTTATACAGGGTGGCCGACATGAAACTGACTGGCTTGTATCTTGAATATTTGTGAGATGAAGTCAAATACGTCCATTTGTTTTCATCTGGTATGAAAAAAATAATATCAGACAGATGTCCGCCTCTTGAAGCCGCGCAGATCTGAGCCCTATTGATTACATTTTTTTTACGACTTTTTGGTAGGTTTCGGGAGGAATATTTTCAATCGCTTCCTTAATATTCTTCTCCAGCTGCTCTAAAGTATTTGGTCTGTTGGCATGAACCCTATTTTTCAAAAATCCTCATAAGAGAGGTCAGGAGCCGTTAAATCCGGTGACCTTGGTGGCCAGTTCGCATCACCAAATCGAGAAATTAAACGGCCCCGGAAACATTGTTCGCAAAGGATTCATTGTTTCCCTAGCTGTGTAACAAGTTTGAGGAGCCAGAAAGTTTTGCACCATATCATGGTAGCGCTCGCCAGTGACAGTAAGAGAATTACCTGCAGCGTCTTCAAAGAAGTAAGGTATAATCACACCTGCATACCAAACACCGCACGATACGACTTTCATGGTCACTAGGCTGTAGTTCTTGGGTCAACTGAATTTTGTGTGGCTACAAATGCAAGTCTTTTTTTAAAATAGTGCATAATGACGTGCGACGAATACCCTGTTCTTGAGAGCGATGTCTGGTAGACGCCTCAGGGCGCGCCAGGACGCTTTCACGAACTCTCTCGATATTTGCCGGAGTATAAATAGTTCAAACACGTACCGACCTTGGCAAGTCTTTAACTTCACCTGTGTGTTAAAATTTCCGCTCGAACAGATGAACGGTGTTGAGACCGGGAACATTATTTCTACCGAAATCTTCCGAATCATTGCAACAATCGACTCATTATTTAAGTAAAACATTTTAACAATACGGACGCGTTGTGGGATCGTGTAGCTTCATGACGAATTGGACACATGTGCTTTAAACAACTACTACAGTGCCACCTACTGAAATACGTGTATCAAAAATGGCACGCAATTTATATCAGTCAGTTATATATTGGCCACCCTGTATCACTGTCTTTCCAACTTCGATTCAACGTAATAATCGGCTTTCACGTACAAAAGTTAACTAGCAAGCTTTTCAGTGGATCGACTTACATATTCTCAGTTATGTTAGATGTTCGTCACCAATTAGCATGATCGTACCATTTCATACGATAACGTCCAATTTAGATATTTCCTAATCGGCTGTAATGCTAAAAAGGCGAAACACGCAATAACGATAAAGTAGGCTTCGTTTTTTACTTTCCACTACAATTAGCGGCAAAATGCTACAATCGCAACTGAAATAGATATGTTTTTTGGATGTTGTATGATATTTGCACAACGAGTAATAATGTTACTCATGGCCATAAGTCGGTCTGTCTGTTTGTCTATTTAATGCAGAAAGCACCGCTCGGATGAAATTTTGACACAAAGTCAATGTTATGGAAAACGTTTCGGAAAACTAGGGAAGCCCAACAAAAATATCCCTATACGCTGTTTTTTCCAAAACGTGCGCGGACTGAATACCAAATTCAATGAATTTTATTCCGCAATTTTGTCTTCTAATTATGATTTTGTAGGACTTGCCGAAACTTAGTTGTGTGATGATGTGAGAAATTCGGAACTATTTCCTCCGGAGTATACTTTCTACCGTTGTGACCGCGATTTCTTAAGAACAAACACTTCATGCGGAGGAGGGGTTTTAATAGCATGTAAAGGTATGTCTAATGTTGAGTCAATTAATCTTGAGTACATTCGCAATGAAATTTGCTTGATCGATATTCTATGTGTCAAGTGTACTATAGGATTTAATTCGGTATTTATACTGGGTGTCCGCAAAGTTGGGGTTTTCCTATACACGACGTGTAGATCCTGAAAACATAAGCAATTTTTCTTAGTACCATATACACCAAGGTCTTAAGGGAACCGAGATAAAGGGCTCTGCAACATCAAAAATATCTGAATACCGTCCTGTAGCCGCGACCCGGGACATCACCGATTGGTACAAGGTCTCAACCCGACGGCTGAACTGGGTCGGGGTCAGTGTGTCAGGTTAGTATGCAACCTTCAACCGACGGTTACGGTCACGCGTGTAGAGGTAATCGCGTAGACGGGAATCCCTCAACAAGCACTAGAGACGTGGCTAGAGAAGTGCAAGTATCAAAAACTAAAGTGTGGCAAACGCTGCGTGAAGAGGGGCTGTATCCGTTTCACGTCCAACGTGTACAAGCCCTTCAACCGGACGATTTTCCAGCAAGAGTGCGGTTTTGTGAGTGGTTGTTGCATCTACATGACAATAATCCGGACTTTTTGAAGTGCCTTTTGGTGACAGACGAATCTACGTTCACGCGTACTGGTGTGAATAACTTTCGCAACACTCATGTTTGGTCAGTAGAAAATCCGCACGCTGTTCGTCGGGCACATTTTCAACAAACATTTTCGATGAATGTTTGGGCTGGCATGGTGAACGGTATGCTCATTGGACCATTTATTCTCCCAAATCGATGGGACGGGATGCAATACCTAGACTCTTTACGCAACATTTTGCCTTCCTTGTTAGACGATGTACCATTAAGTGTAAGACACTCAATGTGGTTTCTGCGTCTGCTCGGTAGCGCTTCAGCTGATTTCATTTTCTGTTGGAGCGGTATGATTTCGCGCAGAGACGTACTTAGCCCTTCTCGTCAACTGGAGGGTGAGTGCTTTTTCCTTTATTTTTTTACTTGGTCGCCCTCGTTTCACTACACATTACCTTTGTTATTTCAAGGGTAGTTGTTTCTGCAAAGGAAAACCCCAACTTTGCGGACACCCTGTATATGTCCTGTATGTACTACTACACCACATTTGTACATTTTCACAAACTATAAAAAGTCAATTGAATCTCCTAATTATAGGAGATTTCAATGTAACAAATTTTGTTGATAGACATTCGACAGCACTACACAGATTTTTGGAATTTTCAGGTCTTTCTCAAACCAATACTATTTCGAGTGCTAGACAAAGGATGTTGGATTTGGTGATAACTGACATGACCTGCGAAACTTACCATGATAATTTGCAGTTAGTCAAGGAAGATTTGCATCATCCTTCTCGATTTGTATTTTGTGAAATTAAATTCAATGCCACTTTTAATTTTGACACGAATGTAGCAACTTTAACGTGCAATTTCAGGAAAGCTAATTTCATTGGCTTTCACAATGCCTTGACTTACATTGATTGGTCTTTTTTGGACAACGTGGAGAATGCCAGTTGCATATGTGACTTGTTCTATGAAAAATTATACATACTTCGTTTTTTACCTGTACGTTCCGAAATATGTTAAATTTCCAAAAAAGTTAACAGCAGGAGAAGATATGGTACCGAGCTTTGTAGTCCGTGACGCAGCGCACATATTTGTAACGCCTTTAAAGAAAATTTTTAATTATGCCGTCAGTACAGCAACTTTTCCTACAAGATGGAAACTGGCTGGAGTGTGCCCTATTTTTTAAGCTGAGGTCTTAGATAATAGGGGTCAGATGGATGTGGTCTATATGGATTTCTCAAAGGCCTTCGATAAGATTAGTCACCACCGAATCATAGGTAAACTTCAGCATTTTGGTTTTAGCAATCATTTATTAGATTTCATTTCTTCTTACTTGATGATAGAAATCAGTACGTTTCTTACAATGGTTTCACCTTACTCGGCCTCATCCGGTGTACCGCAGGGATCAGATTCAGGTCTTCTTCTTTTTCCTCATTTTATCAATGACCTTCCTAACTGCTTAACCTGTCCCTCTCTGTTGTTTGCCGATGATTTAAAAACTCGTATATGCTCCGATTAACAGCATTGATGACTGTCTAATCTTGCAAGCTGACCTGAATCATATATTAGAATGGTGTTCAACTAATAAATTATTTTTGAATGTTGTTAGCAAATGCAAATCCTATTCTTTTACCAGGAAAACGAATTCAGCAGTTTTTGATTACACACTGGAAGGTGTCAGTTTGATGAGTTCCTCAGAAGTAAGAGACCTAGGTGTGTTGTTTGCTGTTAAATTAGAATTTACAGGTCATATTAGTACAACAGTATCATCTGCTATAAAAAGTCTCGGTTTTTTGATAAGAAACTGTAAATCGGTTGGTAGTGAAACGGCACTCAAGGCTTTATACTGCACCTTGGTGCGTTCCAAGCTGAAATATGCATCTAGTGTATGACAACCATATTACCAGATCTATACTAATGAAATTGAAAGTGTAAAGAGGAGATTTCTTGAATACTTGACTTTCAAATTAGATGGTGTTTGTCCCAATCGTGGGACTCCCCAATCAGCGATGTTGCTCAGTTTTGAAGTGCATCCTCTTGAGCTGAGAAGAGTTTGTAATGCTTTAAAATTTCTTTACAAACTCGTACACAGTGATGATGATTCTTCAGCTTTATTAGCTAAAGTTGATTTGCATGTACCGTCCCGCATTTCCCGAAGATTTCTCGCTTTTTACTTAAAACCACCAAATTCTAATATTATGATTAAGTCACCCGAGTACTTTATGTGCTCCAGCTTTAACACCATAGCTGATAATTGTGACATTCATCATGATAAAGTCAAAGATAGATTAGCTGTATTCAGCGACTACTATTATTCAATTTATAGCACTTAAGAGAAAGAGAAAGCTGTATAGGTCCGGCCTTTCAATGTTTCAGACATTCTTGTCCATTATCAAATATCTCCGAGGAGTACTAAGTCTAGTTAGAGTCTATTTGAGTCTTCCAAACAAACTTAACCCGTCCTTTTTTGTTATATGTGTGCAAAGATTAGGGCGATATTGTCAGTTGTTCCTACAATTATGGCCTCCCTGATATCCATTGTCGTTTCCTTCCTCCAAGAAGGATGGGGTATTTCTAGATTTCTATTGTTCCGTGTCAACATCTGCGCATTTCAGGCTGATATCACAGATTATATGAATCAAAAGCTGGACAATTTGATGCAAATAGATATTTGTAACATAACGCCAAAATAGAGCGCGTACTCGGAACAGTAGGAAACTATAAAAATCAAGGAGGCCATACAGGCAACCTGCAATTGTGGGAATGACTAATGATACGAGCTTTAGTTAAGTGGGGCTACTTGTCCCACTTTAGCAGCTACTACTACATCACCACGTAGTGGAGTCAAGTAGGCTGACACTGTGCTTCTTACGTAACGTTGTCGTTAGTTCATAGTTACGAACATGTAAAACAGAGAAATTGAACCGATTCAGGCAGAGAGATAGGCCTATACAATTAGTCCATAGACTGTCCTACCGGCAGTTACCGTCCATCTGACAACGTTGTTCCTTCCCATATATGCAGTACGATCAGGACAGTAAACCAGACTGGTACACCTGGCGGTGAGCCCAGATAGCAGAGGGAGACACGCATCGATAACACGATGTGTAAAATATGGCTAATAGCTGCGTAGAATTATTGGAATAGGAAGAGTACAACCACACTATCATAAAAAAAATAGATATACCTTCTCCCATTCCTTATAACATTCCTTAATTTTTAACTCCCACAAGAATCTTTCTGAAAATGATCAAAGGCCAAAGTTGTTTATTAATTTTTTTGGTATTCTAACCTGTAGCTGCACCGCTACTGAACCGATTTTCAAAAACTACAATGCCTTTTTGGTCTTTGGCATGGTAATGACCTTGTGTGAAATTTTTTCCCACACCACAGGTCTACTTTCCAAGCTATAGACGGACCAAGCGGACAGACTGAGTGACATGGTGTTTCGTTTAGCTTAACAATCCATTTGATTAATTTTAGTTGTAAGTTGGATTTTAAGCACGATGTCAACGTGACACTTGAAATATAACTTCCAAAGCACTGACATTGAAAGTTTGCTAAGTACTCACTTTTGTTGTGGACTTCTTCGGAAAAGCTGTCAGCAACAGACAGCATCATATTACTCATGTGATTATATCCTACTACTTATATTTGTTTGAAGCAACTTTCCGAGCATGCAAAATATTGAGATTACCATGACAATAGCCAAAGTAGAGTGCGAAACTTACCTTATCCCATAGTTCTATATTGAAAGAAAAGTTGACGTGGAAATATTGATGGTGATTGTCATGGAAAATGGCATCCGGCTGCCATGGTTGCCACCAGTACGCCTTGAAGTTCACGCCCGAATGATCGATGATACCGTGGTAGTAAACATATATTGCCACTGTATAGAATGCGGCTGAAATTAAAAACAATGGATTATGAAATATTAAACTATCACGAGTAGTCCCGAGAAAATGCGGAGGGAAGAAGTTGTCTGACTGTAAACAACAAACGTTAAATTGCTGTCATAAATCTTGTATTCACTGAACAGCATTGATAGACTATCTATGTTTCAAGTAGGGGCAACGCTGTTCATGAACGTGACTAAGTAAATAGTACAAGTTTCGCAATTCCGAGTACTTCCGGATAAAGATGAAAAAACCGGATTTTGCAAAAACAGTTTCGTTTTTTACTGACTTTGTTTTTTGCTGAAGGGGAAGAGGTGGCTTCCAGCAATATCAGCTGCAAAACAGCTACAAGGCAGCTACAAAACAAAGCTGTGCAATGCCTTTCCACGCTGAAGGTTCGAATCCCATACGAAAATGGACGGGGTAGCACCCAAACCAAATCAGCTGAACGTAAGGTACCAAATAAAAGGGGTACTACTCTTTAAACTGGTTTTTGGAGGTCTAGTATCCCAGAATCTGGAAGTTAACGAAACGACGCCCACACCATAACCTCAACAGGAAGGTAAAATGACGCAGAACACCTTACTTTGTAAAAGGAGGTTAAAATAAGTGGCCTTGATAGTCGATAGGAAACCAAAAGGAACGGAGAACAGCCGTTAAAGAAGAGATCTTGATAGGTAACCAAATATAGAATAGTACGTACAGAAACCACAGAGTGGCGCTAATTGCAAATGGGCGGAATCAACTCTACGGGGGACCAACGATATTTTATGAGGAAATTTCTGAGACAGTCGTTAATAAAATACTATAACATTAGTGTCCAAAAGATTTCAACACAATACTGAATCGGTGAGAAAGAAAGATTTAATTCGTGTAAAATTATACAATCAATAAGCCATAATATTTGCCAAAAAAAATCATTGAAAAGGGTTTGACCTAGGAATGGGCACTCTACCATTAATAAAAAGAAGTTCAAATTACTGCTTAATGATGGAAAAAGTAAAAAAAGGGTTACGCGATTTTGACACGTACAACTGCAAAATAAAAAGTTCATTAACGTTTAGATTTTTTCTCCTATAGAAGATGGCGTAATGAGGGTTTCAATGTGATGTTTCGTCTCTTCTTTTCAATCATTAACCTTATTTTTTCTTATAGTTGCAATCTCGAAATTTTGCACAGGTGAACAGGGTTGTTCGTCAGGGGCTAATTTTCGGACCTATTCTGTTTTTATTGCACATAAGTAAGCTAGGTGACATGGGACAGAACCATGTTGTGTATGCTATAACATCTCATGAACTATATATGATTTAGATAAAAACAATTCGTCCCAACGCAGCAAAATGTCTACGATTATATTACATTCAGAGTCATATTGGTAATATTCTAATCTCGGTTGCAACACCACGAACGCACAAACACAAACGAACGAGTGAAATTTAGTTAGATTTTCTGACCTGCATGTGGAAGACACGTTATCATGGAAGGTACAATGTGAAAAATTAACAACTAAATTAAATTCGTACACCATTAAACACACCTCGAAGAGTCACAGTTTATTAGGTCCAGGTGGAATCTCGACTCCGTTATGGAATTTGTTTGTACGGTAATTCTATCCATGCTCTAAATGTGTTCATTGCACAGAAGAAGAAGACTGTTAGAAGTATTGACGGTATCCCTAATTCTTAGTCATGTTTAATCAGTTTCGAAACCTTATAAGTCCTACCCGCGCCAATATATTTCAGAATTATATTTATACGTGTTTAACGATAAAAACAGATTTCCATTACTACTATACAAGATATAAATATAAGACAAAGTAATTCATTGCTAGTTCCATTTGTCAGATGTAATACAACTACAAGTTCGCCCACCATAATGGTGTCAAAAATGTTCAATCGTCTACCGGATTATACAGGGTGTTTCAGTTTATTGTTGCATAACTTTAAGATACGATAGAACTTTTATATTGCATAAGGTCTATATAAACATGGGTCGAAAAAAGCGTGGCTTCCGAAATACACGGTGTTTAAATTTACTTTCTAAATTAGTTTTTTTAACTATTTTGAACAATATTTGATATATAACAGTGAAACCTGGTATACAAGGGTTTTTTGGTACGACAAAACGAACCATGGGCATAGTTTTACTGTACCCGCTAGAGGGCGCTCTCTACTGTACCTGTAGGGTATTAAAATGACCGAAAAAAATTTTTCTTAGTCCAATTTTTTGTTTTTTTTGAATACAAAAACTGATTCTTCGCACTTTTCAACATGAAAAAGCTCTCTTGTGAATTTTCGTTATAGTTAGCCGTTTTTGAGATATTTCGATTTTTAAGGTTCGATGCATTTTTAATTATTTATGATAAAATAACGTTAAAAAGTCAGAATCTTGATAATTTTTAGAAGTAGGCTGTGCCTGTGAATATTTTTGAAATTGAAAGCAGAATAAGGTTAAACGTCAATTAGTTGACATTTAGTTTTGTTGTCTGTTGCAACCTGAAACGTTTTTTTGCAATTGTGAATGCACGAAATTTAGTTTCTTTTACCTGTTTTTTTTTTGTAAGTTTCTTAAAAATGCCATTTTTATTCTCCAATCAAGAGTTAGCGGATATTCATCTTGTGTATCGCTTTGTAAATGGAAACGCAGCGGAAGCAGCCAGAGAATACGCACGAAGATTTCCAAACAGACGACATCCAACTGGCTCAGTATTTGTAGGAGTGCATCGCCAAATAATTGCGTGAGTTTGGTAGAGATCCGACCACAAGTGTTAGGAGAGTTTCTGGTGCCCTGGGAATTTCAGCAAGCCATGTTCACCGTGTTCTTAGAAATGACCATAGACGTCTTTACCATTTGCAACCTGTGCAAGGACTACAGCCAGGGACGGAGAACGAAGAATCACATTTTGTCAGTGGATTCTTGATAGAACTGATAATAATAGGGAGCTTTTAAGTAACGTTTTATGGACCGATGAGTCATGCTTCACTAGACGTGGATTGTTACATTTTCATAATCAACATATTTGGTCGCATGAAAATCCGCATGCAGTTCGGGAAAGAAATTTTCAGCATGAATTTAGTGTGAACGTGTGGATTGGTATCTACCGTAATCGACTATTTGGACCCTACCTTTTGCCTGCAAGGTTAATGCTGCGACCTTCTTGGAATTTTTAAAGGCTGAACATGCAAATATGTGGGATGATGTTATGTTAGATTTAAGAAGACTGGCCTGGTTCCAGCTTAATGGTTGTCCAGCTCATTATTCGAGAATATTTAGAAACTGGCTGGACGAAAATTATCCAGAAAGATGGATCTGCCGTGGAGGACAGTCGCCTGGCCTCCACGATCCCCTGACCTTAATCCATTAGATTTCTTTGTGTGGGGATTTCTAAAAGAAAAAGTGTACCAGACTCCCGTAACCACAAGAGATATGCTAATAGACAGAATCAGGAATGCATGTGATGAAATAAGGCCTTATTTGAATAATGCTATACCACGTTCGATCATTCGTAGATGTGAATTGTGTATTGAACAATTGGGTTTACATTTCGAGCAACTACTTTAGATTTTGTATGTTTGTCTTAACTATCCAATAGCATTTTAGTTGTAAATAATTAATTTAATTTGTTAAAAATAATATTGCAAAGTTAAACAAATTAATATTCTGTTTTTTGTGTTTATTTGGAGTTAGGAATTATTGCTGTGTTTAAAAACACAATCTAAACGAACATCTTAAATACTTGTAATGCCCAAATCGAAAATGTAAAAAAAATATTATTTTCCCTAAATAATAAAAAATGCAAACCTTAAAAATCGAAATATCTCAAAAACGACTAACTATCACGGAAACTCACACGAGAGCTTTTTCATGTTGAAGAGTGCGAATAATCATTTTTTTTTTATTCAAAAAGCAAAAAAATGCACTAATAAAAATTTTTCGGTCATTTTAATACACTACAGGTACAGTAGAGAGCACCCTCTAGCGGCTACAGTAAAACTATGCCAACGGTTCGTTTTGTCGTACCAAAAAACTTTTGTATACCAATTTTCACTGTTATACATCAAATATTGTTCGGAATATTAAAAAAAAACTATTTTAGAAAGTAAGTTTAAACACCCTGTATTTCGGAAGCCACGCATTTTTCGACCCATGTTTACATAGACTTTATGCATTAATTTTAAAAGTTCTATCGAATCTTAAAGGTATGCAACAATAAACTGAAACACCCTGTATAAAAGTAAACAGCAGTAAGAAATCCTTTAAGAAATAATTCAAAGGATATCTGCTGGAGAACTGTCAGAGTTTTTGTGTTTTTTTCAGGAAACTTTGTCAATTAGCTTTATTTTTTAGTCGTCAGATTTATTGTACTGACAAGACCTATACAGTATTGTCTGTCTATGAAAAATAAATTTAATTGAAATTGTTGATCTTGCTTCTAAAAATGTATATCTCTCACACTCACGTTGTTAAGCCTAAGTTATTGAAAGGTTATTTAAAAAGCACAACTTCCTGAGCAGGCTTTGAAATTATAAAATAGTCATTTGTTTCATAACAAGATGTGATATTGTACATATATTGACATGGATTATTATTATAGACGCAGAGGATAAGGTCTATCGGAATAAGACAGCACAAAGTGCCATCTATTAACAGAATCGACCACTCATAGAGTAGAGGGGCGTAGCAGCTGTCCAGGATTGGCCGGACGGACGAATGCTATATTTGTATTATGACTTCTCACATACCATGTTTACTATTTTTTACCAGTTGCAAACTTACGAGAACTTTGTACCTATTAGTCATAAATAAGATAAGTTTTACTAACCAATAAGCCTAAGAAGATTGGAGGCATATTGTAGGTGGTAAGCTAGGATTTGACTTTGAGGTCGTGCTCTTTGAATACTGTTTGAATTTATTTCTGTAGTTTTGAACCAACTAATTTGACCTCTTGGACAAATGCTCTAATTTGGTATGTAATTTTTGACAAAGGATTTAACTCTCAAGGCAAATCAACTTTTGAAAATTTGAAAAAGACACGCGTCTTTTCTTTTGGCGGTACCTAGCTTAAGAAAATGTTAGTTATAGAAGTTATAATATCCTATAATATTGATCGTGTTGTATTATGGTACTTACCCCAGTGTAGCGGAAAGAAAAATAGTGGCGCCAAGAGGGTGCTTTGGATATGCATAGATTCTATAGGATGGATGGCGGTGACCGAAAATGCTGTTGGTTGCTTGTATTTATGGTGAAGCTTGTGGAAGTTTTTATACAGGAATGGGAAGTGGTACAGTCTGTGGAGCCAGTACGTCGCATAATCCTGAAATTCAAATACAAGGAATCAGTTTAAAGTTACGTTAAAATTCCGTGATATAAATATATTCTTTTTAAATAATAATAATGGTCTTTATTTGTCGTTTGCTTCTCTTTAATTCAACTCAAATATGATATATTGTAGAGCTCAAAATTTAAAGCGTCTATCAGACAAGTTTTTCCACTAGTATTTGTAGTTTCGGAGACATGTTCCAAGTTCGATAGTCCAAACCCAAGTACAGAGTTCGGTACACGATATGTAATAGGTATTTGATATCTTAAACTACAGCCGCTGATGGGTATGTATTATCCGCCGAAGTGGGGGTACCATTGATTATAAGAACCACTCTGGGGGATGTCCTCCTCGAAGGTCAAGTCTAGCCATTGCCTGTGCGTACCGTCTTTCATATGTTTACATTCAGTAGAGCTCATTTGTCATTACTTTCGTGTTTTGGTGTTATTAGCACCTTGGAGCACCAAGCGAGAGTGCTGTGCCAGAAGCAGAAAAATCATGACAATATTTATTTACGGACTTATCATATACCGTCACTAACCGGTTAAACAACATGGCAGTTTTTATCAAATGTCCAATCAAGGATGCCAGTTGTCTCTCGGCCTTTAGACAAGAGCTATCGTTAAAAAAAATGTGCAAGAAAAGTACCTTATTGCTGGAAATTGCTCACACGTCTCTGAAATGTCCGCTAGGATTCCGCCTAAAAATTAAGATGTCGTCTTTCAACAAAAAATTATGACTGACGTACCTCATGAATATACAGGGTGGCGCATCGAAAACGAAACAGACGCATTTAATTTTTTTTGGAAAAACGCTCAGACCCGTCCATTTTGTTTCCGAGGGGGACACAAGTCTGGCAAAAAATCAGGTTAACACGTGCAGCCCCCTGGGCGGGGGTGTCACCAACCCTAAAATCTTAAATGGAAAGGGGGGTCGAGTGATACCTTAGTTTAAAGTTCTTTCAATTCCCGTTATTTATAATGATGTAAAATACATGAGCTCCAGTTCAGTAGTTTTGAAGATTTATTGATTTAAAGCTTAAAGTAGACTTCAATAGGTACATCAGATTAGTTTTCAGAAGAAATTAGACTAAAAGCATTTATTAATAAGTAAATGCTTTTCTTCACTACGCCCATGGTTTGTTTATCATCTTGTTGTTGAAAATAGCTATTGTAGCGTTTTTTTGTGGCAAAGAGTTATTTCTTGAAGAAAGATAAGGAAATATCTCGTACTTATTTTAAATAGGAATTTAGTACATAGTTTGCGATTGATTTGACCAAAGTTTGATGGTACAATAACTTGTAACGCTTTATTACATAAATTAACCATGGTATATTCCACAGCAGAAACAGTTGAAATTATCGAAATATTTTTCGGAAATAATCAGTGCGCTAATAGAACAGCAAAAATATGTAATGAGGGACATGAGAACAGTAACGTGCATCGAAAATATGTTCTAGAACTTGTAGCTAAATTTCGGGAAACTGGATCGGTCGCCAATAAAAAACGCAACATTGAAAATTCCATAAGGAACGAAGCAATAGAAGTGGGGGTTTTAGGGCAAGTTTTTGTAGATCCTACGTTAAGTATCGGCAAATTGGAGACCGTGTGTGGTGTTAGTCAACGTACTGTCCAACGGATTCTAAAGGCCCATAGTTCTCATCCGTATAAAATTCACCTGGTACAAGAACTTAATGAAGACGATTTTGATCGGCGATTACAATTTTGTGAAGATATGAGTGAACGAACTATAAACGATGAACATTTTCTATTTAACACTTGCTTTTCCGACGAATGTTCCTTTTTCTTAATTGGCGTAGTAAATCGTCATAACTGCCGATATTGGTACGATTCTAATCCCAGAATTTATCATGAGGTTCATACACAGCAGCCACAAAAATTAAATGTTTGGGCTGGTATTTTTGGCGATCATTTAGTTGGTCCTTCTTTCTTACCTCGAAATTTGACCGGTGAAATGTATTTGAAATTACTGGAAGAAGCCATAGATTCTGCATTAACAGCCATAATTGAAAATCAGGATGATCGGCGGTACATTGCAAATAGGCTGATGTTCCAACAGGATGGTGCCCCACCATATTACGCATTACGTGTTCAACAATATTTAGATCAGATCGATGGATTGGTAAAAGAGGTGCCATTGAATGGCCCCCAAGATCGCCAGATTTATCACCTTTGGATTTCTTTATGTGGGGTCATTTAAAAAGCAAAATTTATGCTACTCAGCTAACATCATTAGAAGACCTGCGACAAAGAATTGTGAATGAGTGCCTTCAATTTACTCCTCAAATATTGCAAAATGTGCGGCAACGTTTTGAGCAAAATCTTCATTATTGCATGGAGAGTCATGGTGGCCATTTTCAAGATTTACTTGCCTAACGGGTGAGTTCATTCTTCATTTTTAAATTACTTGGCTGCCAAATGTATTGATCTTCACTACCCCCGCTTAGGGGGCTGCACGTGTTAACGTGTTTTTTTGCCAAACTTGTGTCCCCCTCGAAGACAAAATCGACGGGTCTAAGCGTTTTTCAAAAAAAGAACTGAGCTGCCAGTAAATGCGTCTGTTTTGTTTTCGATGCGCCACCCTGTATATTGTTTATAATATACATGATTTATAAACTTTCTTTCTAATCGTCAATTTTTCTTAAGTTCATTGGTTTAGAGAAGGAAAATGGTTCTGATTGGTATAATCGATGTTTGTTTATAGATGAATTATGCAGAGCATGACAGTTGGATCAAAATAAGTCATTACTGTCATTAGTATGTACTTTAAAAAAGGCTACTATGGTGATCGAAACAGTAAAAAACTAATTTATACATATTTGGTTTTATTGTGCAAGAAAATATTTGAACTCTGATATCGCGGTAATATCAGGACAAGTTTCATGTGTTACATTCTTTAGAGTACAGATTTTTGGAGGCCTTCGACCAAACTTTTTTGGTCTAAAGGCTAATGCGTGGCCGAAGGGTCGTACAGAAACCCCGTATACATATTTATAGAGCAGATAAAATATCTTTTTATGTATTCGAATATTCATAGCATTACTTATTCAAAGTCTACTCACAGTTACTGAGAAGGTGTCTAGACTGGACCTCTTAATTTTTAATGTTACTCTAGAGATCTATCTCTACCGCAATGAGCAAGTCTCGCCATCCCCGCTACGCTTCTAATAATTAAATTCTAAAGTGCGTATAACAAGACAGTACAGCTAAGTATGCAATTTATGCATAAGCGCATCGAAATCTAAAGATTAAGTATCTAAAGTGAAATCTGAACAAGCTGTAAAGCATGACGCATAACTTAGAAAGGTACCTTCCTCTCGTGGTCGAAATTGCTTAAGGTCTTCGCCCACTAAATCATACTACGATGATACAATTATCGCATTTAGCGTTCCAAATATTATTAGCAGACCATAAATAAATCGTCAAAATCGATAGGTTTATTCAAGTATTTTAGTATTTTGGATAAAATACTAAGATGGATTAACCGATTTTGACGATATATACTAAGTGACATATAAATCCAAACACCCAGTTTAAATGGTTTTATTTTAATAAAAATTTTCAGCCTTATCAGTTGGACATTCCGGTTTTTATACTGCTTTTTTTTAATTCACTAACGCTCTAAAAATGAATATTTCAGCCGCAGTAAAGAATCAACGTTGGCGGAAGGCCGTACGCAAAGAGCAAGGGGCACTGGACGCCGCCGTTGAACAACAGTCCGTGAAGATCGCCGCCTAAGATTATTGGCCTTAAGGGACCGTTTCTCCACTACCAGGTCCATTGCAAATGAATGGTTTGCAGAACACGGAAAACCTATTGGCATGCGAAGTGTTTACCGACGAATGAGAAGTTTTGGCTTGTTTTCATACCGGCCACACTGGGTCCTCCCTTTAACTCGAGAACACCGACGTAATCGCCTTGAGTAGTGCAGACAACGCTCACTCTGGGATCAGGAATGGAACAGTATTGTCTTTAGTGACGAGTCTCGATTTTGTTTAGGCATGCACGATGGTCGTGCCAGGGTTAGAAGGCGACGTGGTGAAAGGAGGAATCCGCAGTTTTTTGTTGAAAGACATGTTCATCACCCTGTTGGAGTTATGGTTTGGGGTGCTATAGCTTATGGTTCCAGGTCACACATCAGGGTACATCCACTCATTATTAAAGGTCAAAGGGCTTTAAAGCAGTGCAATCATTTAGAAATTTTTATCATTTACTTATTATGCTTCATTAAGTACTTATACAAAATTTTATTGAAATAAAACCATTTAAACTGGGTGTTCGGATTTATATGTCACTTAGTATATTTCTACTATGCTCATAATCCTGAATATGAAATACGACAGGTGATGTCCCACACAGTATTTCCAAAAGCCTCATAGAAAAAATCGCAAGAGGCCAAATCAGGAGATCCAGGTGGTCACTCCAAATTGCCCCTAATTGACTGGCGGCACTGTGGGAAGTGTTCTCTCAAAACACCCATCAATGGTCGTGAAGTGAGTTCCGCTGCAATTTCTTGTTGGAAGCAAATGTCCCGTCATCTGGCCGTGGAGAACTATTCCTGTAACATGTTTACATACCAGTCCGGATTCACTGTCACTGCGACTTTATTTTCCTCAAAGAATCAGGGACCAATAATTCCAGCTGTCGAAATTGCACACCACACTCTGTCTTAGGTGAAGGCAATGACCTTTAACGCAATCCGCAAGGACTGGTATCAATCTAGTAACGTATGTTCACGGATCTCCACAAATAAGAAAGGGCTTTTTATATCGAAGCAGCCGCGCAGGCAGAAGCCTGAATGCTGGAACACCGCGGCTGCTATGATCATCCCAAGGAAATTTCGTTAATACGATTTTTGAACTTCCTAAGGTTAGTAGAGCTAGGAAAAGCTTCCTCTTGTAGATTGTTCCACAATCTCGATAACCTCGGAACAAAGGAGCGGTTGTATCGGTCAGTTCTGGATGTACGAAGTTCGACACGGTTAGGATGGGATGCCAAAGTCAGGCGGGTCCTTTGGAAGCATTGAACTGTACAAGATTTTTGCGTCCCCAAACAGTAATCCCTCCAGGTCTCTTGTCAGAGAGGAAGTCGTCGCTAGTCATCTTTTTTCCAGCTCAGCGGCAGAGATCGTCTTGGACTCTGAATTCCTGCATGTAGAGTGCTGTCATCAGCGAAGCTGTGGATTGGGTTGATCGTGCAGGAAAGGAGGTCGTTGATATGTAGGAGAAACAGTGTTGGAGCCAAGACCGATCACTGGGGAACACCCGCATTGCCAGTGTGGGATGAAGAGGAGAACCCGTCAATTACTACGGCTTCTTGCGGCCAGAGTTAAAGTCAGCCACCCATCTGCAAAGCTTTTCTGGGAGGCCATAGGATGGAAGTTTGCTTAAGAGGGCAGCGTGCCACAGCTGATCTAACGCTTTCGTGATGTCAAGAGCAACGACATGAGCCTCAACATAAGCCTGGATGAGTTTACTCCTCAATTCCGTAAGATAAGTTAGCAGGGTCCCCTGTGGATCGTTGGTACCGAAAACCAAACTGCCTGTCGCTAATCAAGCTGTGACGTTCGAAGTAGTCCAGAAGCTCGCGATTTATGCACCTCTCCATCACCTTTCTTATAACAGAAAGCAGAGCTGTAGACCTATAGTTGTAAGGATCGGTCTTAGATCCTTTTTTTTTGATGTGTTGGACATGAGCAAATTTCCGGTTTTCTGGGAAGGTGCCCGATTCATAAGATATCTGGAAGAGACGCGAAAGAACTGGAGCAAGCTCCGCTTCACACCTCTTCATTACAATGGCAGGAATCAAGTCCGGGCCAGAAGCTTTGTTGATGTCGAGCGACAAGAGCACTCAACTCTTTAAATTGACGGCACTTGGGCGTTGGGGGGACGTCCATGGTGGAGTTGGCAGCACAGATCTTGACTAGCACTTCCGCCTTGGTCTTTCGAATACAATAGTTCCATCCTGATACGTAGGTGGTGGAAGGCTACTGTGTGAGAAGACCTTTTCAATCTGCTTGGCCAGCGTCCTGCGCCTCGTTAAAAAAACGATATCATCCTCAAGAACGGCTTCGAGGAGACGCTCACACGCATCAATCCGAGAACTAAGGTCACGATCAGAAAGTTCCTGCCCACTCGCCATCTCGTAAGAATGGAAATGAAAATTATCGTGAAAACTTCCCCTCACAGAACGATCGGAAAGTTAACGGCAGACGCATGTTCGCGCGCAGAACGCCGTAGCGATCGCAAAATTGAAGCTCTCTTTGTCTCAATGTTTTCTCATCATCTAATGGAGCGAGGACAGAGGCCTACATCCGCTAGTAAAGTAGGTTTCAACTGCAATATCACACTCCCGATTGCGAGACCACTAACGCTACATCAACCGACCAAATGTCGCGAATTTTTTAAAAAGCAATTATGACTCACCCTGTATATTAACCGCATTCTGTACTAAGACTAGTACTACAAATACGATACCCGTTTGGTAAGCCTGCGTGTTTCGATACAACTGTTGTCGTAAATATCAAAATGATACGTATAACTCTCTTGTGCTGCAGTTAGTCAAAAGAAAAATAATAGCTTTCATGTTTTGGATGGAATACAATAAAAAACATCTGTCGGGTGAGTGATATACCATCGTCCGCACAGATTTGCGTTATCTGCGATCAAATCGCCCGCCAAGCACAAAGCGTGTCGTCACCCGCAAAATTACGCCACGTTCCTAATATGATTCGGTATAGTGGAGAACTATCTTTATATTTCTAAGATGAGCTCGATCCAGCATAATATAGATCAACATATGGGTCCAATAAACAATCAAGTGCGCCACTGTCTGATGTACGAAAACTGGCGGTAAATTTCGTTAATTAGTATCTATTATTGTCTTTGTCACCACATTTGGAGCTACTGCAGTTGTCACATAGACGAACAGAACACATTTGCCACGATAATTACATATTAAATTACTAAAAAAGTGTCTAGACTGTAGCTCATGAATTTTTATGTTGCTCCTGTGTATTCACGTGTCGATAGGTCAGACCACTGTCAGCATCACCGTTACATTTGTACTAGTTAAATATTACCATCGAGGCAATGCATACCTTTAGTTCAAGATGCGTCTAATCTGTCAGAGGCAGCTGAAACGTTGGTAGGTATTTATTCTAGTATATATTTACTGCGATAACTATTCAGTCCCCAATTTAATATAATCGGAAGGAAAAATGTTACGGTCGGTGACGATAACTGAGAATTAACGTTACTAAATCTTAGCATTATGATTTTAGCGTCACTGCCCGACTATTCACGCTGATGACCACGAAGCACTAGCTAATGTTGAATTAGGGACAAACCTCAAGTGAAAAACATTAATGATATTCGTGATAAAAGAAAAAATTCAAATCGACATCAAGGACGAAACAAGGATAATTAAAACCAAGTGTCCTAAGTTGAAGTCAGTCTCTACATCCTTATCATCAGCAAAACGGTTGATATACATCTCAAAGTATAAAAAATGGTTTATCGTCATCACTTTTAATTGTAAAGAGTGGGCCATCAGTTGGGTTTTTTTAAGTTGGTATTATTTTGACAGTTGGCAACACTTCCATATGCAACGTATTGACAGATATACTCGTATGGTGTCAAATTTCCGCTGTAAGCAATGGATCGTGTTGATCTTGAACAAAGCTGGGAGATATTGAAAAACTATTTTCAAAGTGACTATTTGATCTGTTGCTCAAAGTGTGCAACTTGTGCAAGAGTTGAAACAAAATGACCATCCGCTTCAATATCGCTTCTCTGTGTGGGCTGTAAATCAATTTCAAACAGACGTCAACTTTGGTTGCCAAGTCATCTTTTCGCACGATTCCATCTGGGATGTTACGTTAACAAGCAGAACTGTAGGGTTTGGGGTTCTGAAAATCCACATGTCATAAGAAAACCAATGCACCCAAAAAGAGTAACTGGTGTGGCTTTTGGAGTGTAGTTTTAATACCAATTTAAAAAGGAAACCAACGGATGGCCAACTCTATAAAAATCAATACTTCCCGTAAAACAAAAATACATTTGATCAGAACAACGCAACATTATATCATTATTGCTCGATGCTGGATATTTACGTTATTTCCTGGCCAGCGATGTTAGCAGTTGGCTTGCATTATGTTATTAACAACATTGCCCAATCTTACAGGGCATTACTGAAATTGCCCGACCACTAACGTAATTACCCGGTCATTATTCTATTCTTATTTTGATTCGTCGGATCGGTATAGGTCACAAAATATTCAAAACGGCTGCTGCAGGTTTGTGTTTGGACTTCGTAAATATGGCCATGTCTCTTCGAAGGTTAAAGATTTAAATTGGTTAAAGATAGAATCACAGTTTGTTTATGCTATGAAGGTGTTTGTCCATGAAGTACAGTATATTCAGATAAGAGATAGACCGGATGTAAACAAAAGGTTCGAGTGATTTTCACGCTAACGCCGCCGTCTCGACGTAAAACAGGAGCCCTCATTGGTCAATTCGCAATTAAATGCCTATGCCGAGTGGCAGAGCAGTCGTATCAAGGCAGAGTCACATTCAGGTTCAGACGTGTTACGTATGTCGTGTGCATCATTGCAATTTGATATTTCTTTGGACGTTTTCGTTTGTTATCTTATTAAGTTGTTGAGTTTGTCGTTGTTATTGTTATACCTTGTTATTGATTGTTATTGTTATCAACTGCTTGCGCAAAATGCCCAGTAGTACAGAGACTGCCGATGAAGTTGTAAATCCTGTAGTCCTCCTAGGAAACGCTCTAAAAAGAGACACCTGAGTGCAGAAATGAAAGAGGTCATTTTGAATATATATAAGATCGAGCGCGAGGAGAACGAGGCATCAACCATCAAAGAAATTGTTGTGAAGGTTTCTCACAAAGTTGGGGTGTGTCGCGCATCAGTGTTTAATGTGTTAAGACAATACAAAAAAAATCACACCTTTTCTGAGCCAATGACCAGTAAACATCGCAAAAGTATTGTTAAATCATTGGATGAAGCTGATAAGCATGCGATTAGGAGGAAAGTGCATGAATTCTTCTTTAGGAATGAAATACCTACTATAGATAAAGTACTGCAGGAGGTAAATGGAAATACAACGTTGCCAAATTTCAAACGATCAACTTTCCATGCTTTACTGAAGCATTTAAATTTCAAATGGAAAAAACGGGGTCGTAATAGTTTACTACTGGATAGAGAAGAAATTGTGCTATGGAGGAGGGATTATTTAACAAAAATTGGGAAATATAGAAATCAAAACAGGAAGATTTATTACCTTGATGAAACGTGGGTAAACGCAGGACACACAACAAGTAAAGTATGGGTTGATGATTCTGTAACTTCATCCAGGAGGGCCTTTCTAGATGGACTGTCCACCGGATTAAAAAATCCAGCAGGTAAATACGAGTAATAGACAACAATCGGATGTTTTTCAAACCTTGGGAACAAGGTTCTAAACATTAATTCCAGGGGGCAGATAAAACATATTACAAGTAACAAAACTTTTATAACTTACGATAAAATGCGTGGATGTTTTATTGTCATTTTCATTTGTTAGAACTTTTTTAAGCCATGTTTTTATGTGTTTTCGATATTTCAATAATTTTTTAATATAATCTTAAAATATGTCGAATATTATAAACTTAAAAAAAGTTACTAAGTTTTATATTGTGTACCGTTCCTAATATTTCTAATCATTTTAATTCATACTTTAAGCTTTATAAAGTTATAATTTGTTAATATTAATATTTGCGCGTATTTCAGGTTCCTGATCATTCATTTTTTAAGGTTTATAACTTTAAATTAAATTCTTTCTTTCAATATGACTAAATAATCCCAATTATAGCAATCTGATACTCATGTCTCAATGTTTTTTCGCTGAATGTGATGAAAACATTTGAAAAAGGTTCGCTTATTGAAATAAATCTACACCAGTTAGTACTTCGATTTCCAGGTAAAGGGAAAAGGCTCATTATCTGCCATATTGGCAGTGAGGATGGATTTGTTGTTGACGGTCTGTGGTGCTTTGAGTCTAAGAAAACTGGAGATTACCACGAGGAAATGAATGGCGAATCGTTTGAACAGTGGTTTTCAAAAATTTTACCGAACTTAGAGGAAAACGCAGTAATTGTGTTGGATAATGCGCCTTATCATTCTCGAAGAATGGAGAAGGTCCCAACAATGGCTTCAAGGAAAGTTGATGTTCAAAATTGGCTCCACTCGAAAAATATCAACTTTGAAGAAGCAATGCTGAAAGTACAATTATTAAGAATTGTCAAGGATCACAAGGCGGAATATCAAAAATACACCATTGACGAAATGGCAGCAAGTCAAAATAAAACTGTGCTCCGTTTACCTCCATACCATTGAGAGCTCAATCCCATTGAGCTCATATGGGCAGAGGTTAAAAATTATATAGCTAAGCACAATACAACTTTTAAATTTTGTGACCTCAAAGGACTTTTCAAAGAAGCACTAGAATTAATAACAGCGCAAAAATGGGAAAACTGTATTAGGCACGTGAAAGACAAAGTTGAAAAGAGAATGTGGGAACTGGACAATATTTTAGAGGAACAAGTCGAGCCATTCATTATTGACGTTGGCGCTTCAGGCAGTAGCGATGATGAAAGCTCATCAAGCTCATCTTTCCAATAAAAGATGTCGTTCATCAAATTCGGTAAGTTATAAGTAATTATAAAGCTACTGTATTTTTTAATTCATTATTGACATTTTTGAACCCATTTTGGCAAAACCTATTCAAGAATCTACTTTCTGACAATGTTCAACCATGCACATTTTTTCACGTTTTGAACGTTTTAATTTGGTTACATATTTACCTAGAAATCAAAAAATATACTAATCAATATTCTAAAAGCAATTTTAAGAGATATACGATTATTTTTAATTTAGGCTAATTTAAACGCCATTTTGAGATTATATTCGACTGTATTTCACCAAACATCAGGCGGCATCCGAAGCTGGAAATCGAAGCGAAAATTTTGAAACCCTTATGTATATTTACATCATTATATATTTCTTACCCCACCCCCACATGATCCTATATCCATCACCAATCGTATACAAATCGAATTGTGCTATTTTACTACAAAGTTACGCAAAGCAGCATCTACTATCTAAAATATGTACTGCGTGACTCTTAATACGTCCCTGCCGAATGTTACAGCGTTCGATGATCACGTGGTCTTGTTTATGTCCGGTCTATCTCTTATCTGAATACACTGTAGTTCGCACAGAAAAGCCACCGTACATTTTAGAAAAGCTAGTACCAAGAGGTAACATTAATCAGAGAAATCTCAGACACAACCTAAATTTTGCGATGCCAGTCCACTACGCAGCCCTTTTCCAGAAAAGCTTCACATTGCATGCTGTCAAGTTATACAACTCTACAGATAAAATGTGTTGCATTAAAGCAATAGCACCTTTCAGGAGACCGGTTAAGAAACAGCTGATGGGACATTAATAGTTCAAGTGTGCATTTGTTAATTTTTTTTTCTTTTCCTGTTTCATATTACTCTGTTGGCTCGTGTGTGCGTGTTGTCAACACGCTATCTACTCAATTCATTTACTTCCATTTCTTTTTCTTCTTATTATTATTACTATTGTTTGTTTGTGTTTCGAGTTTAACTATGTTACTCTTTCGCACACAGCGAGGTTAAGTCTAAGAGTAGCCATTTCGCTAAACTTCGCCACACTGATGTACGTGTATCAATAAAGACATTTACTATTATTATTCTTACTATTAACTTAATTGCCCGGACAATAACGTCAAGGCCCACTACTTCGTCGTTGGCTGTAACGTACATATTAAAATTTAGGGTATTCGAATATGAGTGTACCGACGGTCCAAAATTCTTCAATCAGAGTTTTTCTGGGGCTAGGGAATAATGTATGTAAATGCTAGAATATCCACCTTATTCGCCAGATGTGGCAAGGTGTGACTTCTACCTTCTAACAATTTGAAAAAAATCTGCGTGGTCGAAAATTTTCGTCCGAAGCGGAAATCGATCAAGCAATTGATCAGTTTGTTGAAGGCATTCCAAAAACTGACTGGCTAGAAGCATTTTATTTGTGGAAGTGCATTGATACTGGAGGAGAATACTTTGAACATAAATAAACTAGTATTAGACAAATAGTTTTTAGTCTTCGTGTATCTCAAAATATATAGCGTTACCCTCGTATTTGATCAATCAGCCTCCTTCAATGGAGAATTTGCTTGGACATTAATGGAAATTCAGGTTGATGCTGGCTAATTATACCAATGCATTATGCCAAATAAGTATTTAATTAACTTGCTACCGTGGGAGTACTTGTATATTCACGTACATCACCCAGATTTATCGTACATCCCTGGAAGGGAATATCATGTACGAGTATCTACATGTTTGCTAATTCTAAATAATAAAAGAGTCTGATCATAGATGAAAAATCCCTGATTTGCTAAACATTTGTAATGCTGGTTTTTATAAACTTGTTCTAGGGTGCATAAGTATTAGATACAAGCTCCTTACCTACGCAGTCAATTTAGTTTGAGGGAATTTTTGGTTTCATGAAATATTCGACTAAAACAGTCTCTGTTGTATACTAAGTGACATATAAATCCGAACACCCAGTTTAAATGGTTTTATTTTAATAAAATTTTGTATAAGTACTTAATGAAGCATAATAAGTAAATGATAAAAATTTCAAAATGATTGCACTGCTTTAAAGGCCTTTGACCTTTAATAATGTGTGGATGCACCCTGATGTGCTACGCATTCTCCAACGCGCCTAGGCATGCTTCTGATCAGGTGGTCAATGTCCTCCTGTGGTATCTCATTCCAGGCAACCACCAACTCCTTTCGAAGTGCTTCTAGAGTCTGAGGAGGACGTTGCAAATTGAGAAATCTCCTACCCATCATATCCCACACGTGCTCAATTGGGGATAAGTCGGGAGATCTTGGTGGCCATGGTAACAATGTGACATCATTATGTTGAAAGAAGTCTATTGTGACTCTTGCAACATGTGGTCGGGCATTATCTTGTTGGAAAGTTGGATCTGCCAGGGTGTCAAGATAGGGTAAAAGATGGGGTTCTACAACTTTGTGGATATAACGCTGCGCGTTCATGTTACCTCTGATGAAGATTAAAGGTGACCTGGAACCATAAGCTATAGCACCCCAAACCATAACTCCAACAGTGTGATGAACATGTCTTTCAACAAAAAACTGTGGATTACTCCTTTCACCACGTCGCCTTCTAACCCTGGCACGACCATCATGCATGCCTAAACAAAATCGAAACTCGTCACTAAAGACAATACTGTTCCATTCCTGATCCCAGAGTGACCGTTGTCTGCACCGCTCAAGGCGATTACGTCGGTGTTCTTGAGTTAAAGGGAGGACCCAGTGTGGCCGGTTTGAAAACAAGCCAAAACTTCTCATTCGTCGGTAAACACTTCGCATGCCAATAGGTCTTCCATGTTCTGCAAACCATTCATTTGCAATGGACCTGGTAGTGGAGAAACGGTCCCTTAAGGCCAATAATCTTAGGCGGCGATCTTCACGGTCTGTTGTTCTACGGCGGCGTCCAGTGCCCCTTGCTCTTTGCGTACGGCCTTCTCGAAGCCATGCCTGACAACACCTAACCACAGTGTCTACACTTCTTTGCACTCTAACTGCAATTGCCGGAAAAGAAAGTCCAGCTTCCCGAAGTCCCACTATACGGCCCCTATCAAACTCACTAAGTTGACGAAATCGTACAGGTCTCCGTACTCTAGGCATCGTAACCGATCGTAAAGGATGTCAAGAACCAAAATCCGTCAACGTTGATTCTTTACTGCGGCTGAAATATTTATTTTTAGAGCGTTATTGAATTAAAAAAAAAGCAGTATAAAAACCGGAATGATAAGGCTGAAAATGTTTTCACTTGTTATTTACAGTAAGATTAATACATTCACCAACTTTTATTAAAATAAAACCATTTAAACTGGCTGTTCGGATTTATATGTCACTTAGTATATTTATTATTATCCTCCTTGTCAAGCACCATTGATTGAACGCATGGATTTTTTTTGAAGATGCCCTTACGGTGAGTCATATTAAATAATATTTGTGTCGTCTTCATACAAAAGTAATTTTCAGTAGGATAAAGTGTGCAGGCAAATCGTTTCCGAAAATCAAGAAAATAAATGGTCCAAGATACTGCCCTGAGGTATGCCTCAATCTAAATTAAATTCGTCAGATTTTTTATGGGCAATAGTGTATTCTCTAAAAAGCTAACTAGCCACTGATTCAAATAAAGGTGACAAGTCAAATTGGATAATAATAATAATAATAGTAATAATAATAATAATAATAATAATAACAATAACAATTTGTTCATCCTGAGGATCACAGAGTGATATAGGATATGCCAATTGGATATTTGTATAAACAGAATTGCATACATATATAAATAACATTCAAAACATCAAATAAAAACCACGAGGTGTATAAACATATATTATGTATAGGAGTGGACCAAGTATGGAATCCTGCGAAATACGTATATGATACAGGTGCTGGTCAGACTGTGCATTCAGTACTTCAACATAGTGTTTTCTGTTGCTTAGATAACTGTGGAACCAGTCAAACGACTTACCTCTAATTCCATATCTGTCCAATTTATCCAAAAGTATTACATGGTCAACTAAGTCAAAAGCTTTGCTCAAGTCCTACACACTTTTCGCCATTTTCCATTTTAAAATACAGTTCATCAATAAAATGAAGCACAGCTTTCTTGGTTGACAAGCCTTTTCGGAATCCAAACTGTCTGCTGTTGAATAATTTGAAACTGTCAAAAAATGTGAAAATTTTCAAGGACACATATTTCTCAAATGCTTTCGCAAAAGGACTAATTAGTGAAATCGGCCTAAAATTACAGATGTCATGGTTATCACTTGATTTAAATAAGAGCTTGATTTTTGCAACTGTAACTTTATCTGGAAATGTCCCCTCCTCAGTGGAACAATTAATTAAAAATGCTAGAGGTTGTCCAAGGAAACTAGATGATATTTTTTAAATATTTGCGCTAATTTTATCTGCGCTTGTAGAGTTGGAGTTTTTACCAACCAAGAAATTACCTAAAAATGTATCACACACACACTCGATGATTCTTGTTACAGTTTTCAGTAGCCTGCTCTGAAACCATGTTGCCTGCGCAATTCTTATAACATCAAATTTCCTATTGTGAGACTATATTTTCTTTTTGAATCCTAGTAAATTTCAGGCTGATATATCAGACGACATACATCAAAAGCATGATCAATTTGATGCAAATAGTAATTTGTAACATAACCTCAAAATAGAGCGATGACACGGAACAGTAGACACCTATGAAAATCATGGGAGCTATAAAGGCGTCCTACAACTTAAGGAACGACTGACTATACGGATCTAGGTGCTACTGGAAATTAACCAGCAGCAGCTGATTTTTTTAGTCTTTTTATTGTCAGAATGTGTCACAGTGAGAGTGACTCAGTGCACCCGATTTTTAACAGGGTTCAGTCTCTGGCACATATTGCATACAGTTACGACAATTAGTGTCGGTTCCTTTGATCTCAGTGTCTTCCCTACCCCTACCGATTGCTATGGGAGTCTACAGAAATTCTTTTCCAAATGGCTCAATTAAAACAATATATGGCAGTGCTACTAAAGAAATTTGCATAATACTTCAAATACTAGGTACCTACATTTAGATACATTTGAACGAATGGAAAACAGTCCCAAAATATACCACGCATATTTGATTGCAAGACCTAACTCTTGAAAATTACATTTACATGCCAAAGTAACAATGACGGAGAACTTACCAAACCGACGGACTCAAACTTTGACAGATTGTCGCCTAGGGAAGCCTTTATAGGTTGTTTCCAGAACCTTGAGCATAAATGCAAGGGGTAATGCTGAAAACTATTTCAGGAGTGTTTTGACATTCCACTTTTCTACTGGTACTAAAGGCATCCTTCAAGCGCTTGTATCTCCAAAATAATGTGGTATCTTGGGACTCAAAGATTCAACCCTAGGTTAGGTTCCTTGTGCGTGCATCAGTAACGATTCTCCACTGCGACTCTTTGCCCTATTGTGGCTCACACCTATTTAATTTATATTTCCCCCAGTAGCTCTGACCTCCTGAAGAAGTCGATCAACTTGTTTGAAGAAATATCCTTCACTTCTTCTGCTTGGAGTACTACGTCTCCAAGTATGTTGTACCTGATTCCGGCAATTGCAGGGCATCTGCACAATACATGCCTGGGTTAATCCTGCTAATCTCTCCCAGTATTGATCGGTCTTGCTGTCCATCTCTGCAGAGATTATTTGTTTAGCCGTATGGTATTTGATCCCAGTCGCTGGCTCAGGCCCTATGAAGGGTGTACTAGCCCCACTCTTTGCCATATGAGACGGACTTCATTTCCTTCCCCTATGCCACCGAGAGCTTCTTTGCAGTTCCACACTTATTTTGATGTCGAATAGGTGGAGTCAAGTGCTTTAAGTGCGGCTTGACTATATGAGAAAATAATTATAGTTCTGTGTCTCAGTTGTCGTACTGCGATCATTCTGGCACACAGTTCTATAGCAAATAGCCCTGCCTGAAAGATCGATACCCACGGCCATATGCTAGACTTTTTAATATTTAGCTTCGGCACGCAGATACCAGCACCTGCTTCGATCTTGGAGCCATCTGTGTATGCACAGATATCTTTCCTTATCAGGTTAACTTGCTGTTCCCACTCATTCCTGTGTGAAATTGTCACTGAGTAGGGCTTAGCATATATTGTTATCTTTGATAATATATCAGAAGGCATTCCCAGACTGCGGTGGTTTTGTAAGTTCACCAGCATGTCCGTCTCCTCCATAGTGATATTGTCCATTATACCATTTATTTGATGTATTCTATAAGATGTCCTTCTCGCCTCGCCTTCCAGGTATATGTGCAAGGGCAGTAAATCAAGAAGAACCTCCATAGCTGCAGTTGGTGTGGTACCAAAGGCATACAAGCTTCTCTCTGTATTGCGCTCAGTTTGGCTTGGACAGTTCTTTGTGCTGCCTTACCCCACCAAGCTATAGATCCATATGTTATCATAGGTCTAATAACCATGGTATAAAGCCAAAACATTTGTTTAGGCTTCATTCCCCAGTTCTTTCCACAGACCCTGTGGCAGTTCCATACAGAGATCCTTGTCTTCTTAAGGACTGCTTCCAGTCGCGAATTCCAGTTTAGTGTTTTATCTAAGATTATTCCTAGATATTTCGCCTCTTTTGAAAACGGTACATTTTCACCTTGGAGTGTTGGAGGCTTAATCCCATCCAGTTTTCTCTTTCTGGTGAAAGGTACGATGACCATTTTTTCCGCTATTCCTGAAGTGTTCTTGATATATGTTCCCCAGCTTTCCGTCTGACTAGGACGACTAGATCGTCTGCATATGCTTGAACCTCGGCCTCCCATAGGCGAATAATGACAATCGGATTATCTACCTGGAGCGTCCACAAAATGGGAAGATAACACCCGTCCCCGTGGACACCCCCTGGCAGCTCTAAATCTGAGTGTCTCCCCCTGTGAGGATGTCGTTATGATTCTGCATGTCAACATGCTTCTGATCCAGCCGCAGATCAGAGGATTCACATAGAGGGATTCTGGTAAGGCCAATGCCTATTTAAATGCTCCCTCTATGTCAAAAATATCCTGTATACAGTGGGACGAAACTAACGAAACAAATTGGGACAAGCCTAACTTAAAACCTGGGATAAACCTAACGTAGAAGTGAGACAAACCTAACGAGAAAAGTGGTCTCACTTTTTTTCGATAGGTTTGTTACCCTTTTTTCCATTTGGCTTATCCCTAGTGCAATAGGATTCTATAAACATATTCCATGATAAATAAAAGCTACACAAATTGCATGTGAAATTCTGCATTCACTTTCCGTCTATACTCGAGACTCAATTTCCTCCACCACCACCTTTTATGTGTGTAAGTTAGCTCCTGATAGAAATGGAATCGTACACTGGCCAGAACACCTCGGAATACATACTCGTATGCATCGGAACAATAGCAACACCACTTCGGTAGCTTGTCGCTTGAATTGGCCTCTGATGGATTAGATGGCCTTTTGTGTTTCGTCGAGCAGCAGAAATAGATACAAGCAGTTGTACACAGGAAGGCATCACAGTATATCTTCGATATATGTAGCAGGACACACTTGAGCTAACGGTGGGAACTCAACTGTGCAATTCCATTTTCAGATAGGGTTGCCAATGAGAATTATAGACTGGAATTGGTGCTGGCTTTTATGTGGTAACTGAACGGCTTAAAGATGTGCCTATTCGACTAAGAGCCTAAGCAGTCTCTTAATATTCGACACTACTCAAAAAGAAAAAAAGAAACAACAATACTTTTTAAAAGTAGATGAAGCTGTTATAACTGGCCCACTGGATATAGCAAACAATTTCAGTTCATACTTCAGAAATATATCCTTGCAGCTCATTAAAGCGAAAGTAACTTTGAAAAACCATACGACAAAGCGAACGAAATGTTTCAACCTGCTAAAAGATAAACTCAATAGTAAGATTTCCAGCTGGTCCAGATCAAATTCCTGGGTTTCTCTTGAAACAGGTGTTACATACTATTAGTAAACCCCTAGTATATTTGGTTAATTTGTCTTTTTGACTAGGGAAATTTTCAAAAGTTCTGGAGAATGGAAAGGTGGTACCGGCCTACACAAAAGGAGATCCATCGGATATAGGCAATTTTAGGCCAATAGCGGTACCGTTTGGCTTCTCAAAAAGTATTGCAACGCCAGTTGCTTACTGATATTTTTTAAGAACAAATATAATCTCCTTTCGTTCTATGAGCGATTGATTTCATGTATCGAGTCAGAAAAGTGGGTATTTTGCGACTTTTGCAAAAGCTTTCTGCATCTGGAGCTTCTTATAGCTCACATCATACCTTGTTGGTAGGAAACAATATCTTTCCCTGCTACATAAAGACGAGCAAATTTTACATCGAGTCCAATCCACTGTTGATATTGGAAATCCTCAAAGTTCCATTTTAGAGCCTATTTTGTTCATTCTTTATATCAATGAGGTTGAGTCAGTGTGTTATTATGAGCTGTTTTATTTATTTATTTATTTATTTAGCAACATCCAACAGCCATAGCCAATTACAGGATGGATAAACATGAAAATATAAACAAATGCATGTTGTGGATGTATGTAGAGAAACCTAAAACGCTGCAAAAAAAACTCAAAACACAACTGGGAGGAAAAAAAAAGCGTTCTAGCTTTACCTACCTAGCACTCAATAATCACACCGGCAAGCATTAACGAAAATAAGCATTAATGTCTCCCAAAGTCTCCCAAAGTCGCACAAAACGAAAATATATCTAAAACGCTATTAACTGAATTATAATTACGGCACATTATATATATAGGGGAAAACTTAAGTATGTCAGGCCTAGGCCTGGCTAAGTAAAAAGTTAAATTAGTTCATGACGCTAATCTAGGAATTAAGAAGTTAAGTTGTTCTAAGATGATACTGGAGTCAATTATGCCATGGATGAGCTTGTGAATAAACTTAAGTGAATTCATTTTGCGTCTGCTCTCTAAATTATAGATTTTGTGAACTTTCTTTGAACGGACTCTATGCGGTCAATATATATTTGATGATGAGGATACCATACCAGGGCCGCATACTCAAGCTTAGATCTTACATAAGCATAGTACAGTATTTTCAGTGTAAAGGAGTTGTGGAAATCACCGGTATTTCTTACAATCAAACCATACGCCTTTGATGCAGCCACAACAGCATTTTCAATGTGATAGGAGAAGGGAAGTTTTCTGTCAAATGTGACTCCCAAGTCATTAATTATACTAGGTCTGTCAAGTTTCCTGTCACCAATAGTATATTCATACATTATTACCCCTGTTTTTAAAGTAAACGACAAAACGTGTCACTTAGCAGCATTCAAAACAAGTTTGTTTTCACGACACCAGTTGTCAACCCTTACTTAATGTTGCATTGCAAGCGATGACAATCGTCAATGTTAGAGACTCTACAGAAAAGTTTCATATCGTCAGCATATATAAGAAAATCACATCGATAGCTTCAGAAATATTATTTATGAACATAATAAATAACACTAAATGGAGATGGTGCAACAATATTATTCTCAGGAAAATTGGCAAATATCTGAAGTGATAGTTGCAGTTGAGTTATTGCATAGATCTGTGATTGGTTTGCCGAACATCAGTTGTTTTTGAACATTGACAAGACCAAGTTAATCTCTCTCTCTCTTATTTGTTTAAAAACTTAATCTTGGTTCTCTCTGAACTTGTTCTCTCTACTTGTTTTTGGGGCAGCTCTGCTGCGGCACAACTTGTTTTAATTGCTCAAAAACGAACTGTCAGATCAATAGCGCGGGTAAGTAATAGTCACCGTTGTAAAGGAATTTTAAAAAGATATAAAATCTCAACGGTACCGACTCTGGCGATTCGCGAGTTGGCGTTATACGTTGTCTGGAATAAGAGCGAATTTACTCTTGACAAAGAAATACACACAGTTGCCAAGAGTCAGAGTAATAATATACACGATAGCTTTTCTAAATTTATAGTAGGAAATAAATCGTCAAATATACTTGGTCCCAAAATCTTCCAAAAGGTCTACAAGGAATAGCAAATTAAAATGACTTTAAGTATTGTTTGAAAGGTTTTTTAATATAAACATGTTTGTATAATGTGTTTGAGTTTATCAGTGTGTAAATATTGTTTATTTTCTTGCTTTATTTAGCGTTTTGTGTCTCTGTATATAGATGCTCTATTCGCGATTTATATACAAACTTTGTGTCTCTGACTTATCAAATGAGTCTCTTCTCACATTTTAAATATATTTATTTCTGTTTAACCTCTAATTCTTTTACCTTTCTTAATCTGTCTATTCTTTTAACTGAAGTCTAGTGATATTTATTTCTTGAAGTTTTTGTATTTGTATAATATGCACTTCGTAGTATTTTTTTGATTGTGTATACTACTTTAATATTTTTGTATATAATAATAATAGTAATAGCATGAATCAAGTTAAGCTTGATAGCTTTTCTTCCACTTAATCCAAAAATATCAACGAAACACTGTATTACTGAGGAACCTAACAGAGTAAATAAACGGAAGAAAATCACTATTGCTGATCAAACTGTTTTTGACTTCAGATTTTAACCTAGAAAATTTATATTTTTTATAATTTATTGGCAGACCGTTATACATTTTGCGTATTTGGAAACTAAAAGCACGCTGGAATAGTTCAGTGTGGAATATGGGAGGTGTTAGCAGACCTGTGGATCTTACGTTTATAAAATGTACAGTACGAAATGTAATTATTATCAAACAAGTAGGTGGGAGACTTCAGCAAAACAATTCTATGGACATTTTTTGAGGCACAGAGCGCGTAAAGCTCTTCTATTATCCATATTTAGCCAAGCTCTCTAGCAATCTAGCTCTCTTTTACTGCTACACCAACGGGCTTTGCTCCTCAGAGCTCTCGTCCATGATGCCGCCGCGCGATGTGCCTGCCAAACATAACCGCCTGACAATGGCCTCCCATCCTGACCGTGTCAAACTTCGTACATCCAGAACTGGCCGATACGACCGCTCCGTTGTGCCAATGGTGCCGAGATTGTGTAACAATCTACCAGAAGAAGCTTTTCCTAGTTGTTCTAACCTCAAGCAGTTCAAAAATCGGATTAACAAAGTTTCTTTGGGATCCTCATAGCAGCCGAGGTGCAATGGCATTTAGGCTTCTGTCTGCGCGGCTGCTTCGGTATAAAAAAACAACGTCATGCAGTTCGTGAGATATAGACACTCGCAAGACAAGAGTAATATGATATATCCGAATAGTTAAAATGCGATGGAAGCAAACGTTGACGTAACAATTTCCTTAATTTTAAGGAGGTCGGAGGTCGCTATCAAAGCTCACACCAAGACTTTTAGCATAAGTAACTATGTATATATATATACGAGCCCCTTCCCACTTCAGTTGTCCACTTCAAGATTTGTACCAAAGTATGCCTTTATAAACTAAGCTTGACGAAATTATTTACTTCTAAAACAATTTATTTTCTCAAAAACATTTTAGATGCACTCTAGTCGTAAAACAAAATAAACAATGTGCGAATAAATGCGCGAAGTTAACAAAGCAACAATTGAAAGATTACCATTGGGTAACATCACCTTTATTTTTTATTACGGCTGAAATTCGTTGGGGCATAGTGTTAACCAGGTTTTGGCAAACATTTGGTGTAGAACAATCCCATATTTCTTGAAGCTTTTGTCTCAATTCGGTGATTGTACGAGCAGGATGTTGTCGTAGAACCTTTTTCATCTCGTGCCACAAAGTTTCAATAGGTGACAGATCTGGACTGCTAGAAACCCATTTCAAAAGTGGTACAATATTTTCTTCCATCCATTTTATAGACTTTTTTGAGGTATGGCACGCTGCACCATCTTGCTGAAAGACAAAATCTTGGCCGGATGTCAAACATTCTTCCATCACTGGTAAAAGCGATTCTTTTAAAATTGTCAAATATTTCCATCAATAAAATGAAGTTGTCCCATTATTTTCCTATTTTTTGTTATATACATTTCTCCGCATGATTATTTTCTCTTTGTAGATCCTTTGGGCTTGAAGTACCACAGCAAGTGGCTATAACCGGCCGCGTGGTTGTGGGTAGATATCGCCTTGAAAATTCGAGGTCTTATAGCTAGTTTATACTACAATGTGTAGGTTGGCTCTTGTTGTGGACTTCGTGTGTGTTTTTCCCCTCCATCTTTGTTTCCTCAGGTTACACCCGTATCCGGATGTATGAGCATGTGCATCTACTTTTGTTGTTGCATATGTGCATTCATTTCGGGCCTGATGAAGCCAACCAGCAGAAATACGTATCGCTCGGGTTACCTATCCTGTTTTCTGCTCGAATCTACTTCCCTCCTTTTTGCGGATTCTGCCCATTATTTTCCTATTTTTTGTTATATACATTTCTCCGCATGATTATTTTCTCTTTATATATATATATATATATATATATATATATATATTATATATATAATACTTCGTTATTTACACTGATCATTAAATTTGTTGTCGTAGCTTTTCGTTGATATTTGGGACCAGATCTACTGTAGACTTGTTGGTGTTTATTTTCAAACGATGTTTGTGCATTGGCCTTTTTCACAAATGTTACTGGTTCAGCAGTAATTACCAGGCATGCATGATTTAGTGCTGTTAATGGGAACCTGTAGTAAGCTTGGGTGTCGTCTGCATAAACGTGAACCGGACACTGTTGTACACTTACGTTCAGGTTAGACATGTAAAAGACAACTGTAATACAGCGTCGTCCAACACCAAAGGCAAGTTGAGTCCTGTATTTATAGTATGCCCTGAAGAAATTAGTAACGTCTGATGTAAAACCCATATAGTGTAGAATTCTCAATAAATGTTCATAATTTATGGTATTAGAGACTCTGCTAAAATCCAACTTTACTAATACTGAAAGATGACCTAGGTAGGGTGCTTTCAAAATAGCACCGCTGACATGGAGCAATGCTTTGTGCCACTCTAGTTTTTGCGAAAGCCTGATTGCGTGGGGTAGGAGAGAAAATTCTTTTACGTTCTGTGTAATTTGATGGTTTGCAGCAAGCTCCAAAAGTTTATACCGCTGGTATACTAATACCCCTATGATGTCCATACGCAGTAGGGTTTGCTTTTCAGTATAATATTAATAATAAATGTCTTTTATTAGAGGGCGAAGTTTAGCTTTAAGCTATTTTGGCACAGATACAATAAATATTACAAATATGTAAAATAATATACCTAAGTATACTAACAGTAAATAATAAAAATTTAATAATACACGTGAATGTACACATAAAATGATACATTTTGCGAATTGAGTGGTCAAACTATGCAGGTGAGTACTTTTCTAAAATAAATTGTTTAATTTATTTTTTGAGTTATTGTGATTCAGTGATTTCAACGCCTGAGGTACTTCGTTATACAGTGTTATTGCGTTGAATGTGGAGCACTTGTAAAAGAATGAGGGTTTGTGAAGAGGCATTTTGACTGCATGTACTTTGAGTGAATAAAATTTCAGCTTGTTCTTTAAAAACGATGGAATTGAAGTATGCAAGAGCTTGTGAGTGTAAGTTAATAGCTGTACTCACCTTCAGCCATCCCAAGTCTCTTAAAGAACTGCTTATATGATCATATTTTCTCAGATTATTTATTTCAATGTTTTGTAAACGTGAAAGAGATATTGTCTGAAAATGGATTGTAAGCTATATTACAGTAAGTAGTTTTGGGCATCATTGACGATTCGCATGAGACATTTTTAGTTTGATAATCGAGAATTTGCTTACTCAGATATAACGTAAGATCGGAAACCAGCTTTTAGTAACATCAGGTCTGAACTTGAGACACTAATCAAAAAGAATTCCCAAGTTTTTAGCTGCTTCATTAATTTCGATAGTAGCACCACCTGACCTAACATTAAAGCTCTTTTTAACATGATTTCTGAATGTTTAGGTGGAAAAATAATCACTTTTGATTTTGAAGGGTTTAGCTTGAGGTTAAGATTTTTTGCATATGCACTGATTGATTTTACTATATATCTTCATTAATTGGATGTTCAGCAATTTGAGTGTTGCTACTATGGAAGTGATCATAAATTCAAGAGACATCAGCAAAGAATTGAATACGACAGTGTTTGACGAATGGTTGTAAGTCGGCGACATAAAAATTAAAGAATAATGGTCCGAATACAGAACCTTGGGGTACTCCAGATGGAATGACATATTTAGGCGACATGCATATCGATAGTAACTCTTTGGCTCTTTGGCTAAAAAACTACCCATCATATTTATAGAGGAATCACATTTAGCAAGTAGCACACTATCGAATGCCTTACTAACATCAGAAAGTGCTGATCCCACGTTCCAACAATATTGTCTGTCATTTCCAACAATGCACCTGCAGTATTGTAGCCCTTTCGAAAACCAATTTGTATTGATGGTAATAATAATAATAAAAATAATGTTTATTGGAGCACTTATACAAAATGAATATAAAGACATTAGAAAAAAAAAACAACACTCTAAAAGGCTGAAGATTGGCATTGCCATGTTTCACCGTTGCCTGCAGCAATTACATAGAGATTCAGTAAGTTAAAACTATTTTATGTAGGCATGAAATTCATCCTATCTCTAATTTTACATAGGTAATGTAACGTACAAAATTGAGGTACCGTTGTCAATAAAATACAATATTGAATAGTAAATTAATAATATGTAGCTTCAGAAGCTTGCAACTGGTAAAGCACCTTCTTCAATTCCTTGCTAAAACTACCACTGGAAGTAATATGGAAAAGTTCTAAATATTTATTCAACAAACAGGGTGCTGTTTGAATTTAGACGTTACATGGTCTGGAATATTATGACAATTATTATTTCTTTAAAAAACATGGCGAACAGAGGATCTCTTCTCTAAAATATTAAACAGATAATTTGATATAATATCTTGAAACTTTATATAATGGAGCACCATATAAAAACACTGAACGGTAGTTATATTTTAAAATGTCTTCTCTGGCGTAGTAGCCAGAGATGTGTTCGTGTCTCCCTATACCATTATAATAAAATCTTATGCAACGATTCCGTAAAACTTGAATTTTTTGATTTATTTCCTCTGTAACAAAGTTGTAATAGACTGTGACACCATGATCCAAATGCGTAAGGATTGACGAGTTTACAAGCATTGATTTAATATCACATGTCAGTATGCGTTTATATCTCGAAAGCGTTTTATATTTATAATAGCACAATTTGAGTTTATTCATAACATGACATTCAGAACTTGAACTTATATCTAATAGAACTCCCAAACTTTTTGTTTTCTCTACAATTTCAATAGTGATACCATCTAAAAGTATATTTGCACTCACTATGTGTTTGAGATTCCGATAGAAATTCATCTATTTGAGTAGACATTTCCTTCTCCAATAGTTTAGATAGCACAGGTAGGATACTAATTGGTCTCAAATCAGCATATGATGTGGGATTACTGTTTTTTGCAAGAGTCATTAGACAATAATTTATAATATGGAGGACGTGGAAATAACAGGGAAACATAATTTAACCATCCTAAGCGATATACCGTCACCTCCTAAGGCATTCTATTTTATGGATCTACGAGTAAAGTATGAAGCTAAGTCAGTTACATTGATTGGTCGCGGTGCCCTGGCATTTAGGCTTCTGCCTGCGCGAGTGCTTTGGTGTGAAAAAACCTATTGACCATTTAAACACGAGGTATGCAATGCAAACGAGAAGGATTCTTATCAAGTCTCACATTAAATGAAGACCAGCGGTAGATGGAATCGTCTTCTGTTGGCAATAAAATTAGGAGGGTTCGTTGGCGGTTAATCGTCACGCTGACTGTTGCAGACACGTTCTAACGAGAAACGAGTCTTGACCTCCCACCATTTCCTCACGAATTTGTGTAGCAGGTTGTTGTAACGTAATTTGGTGAAATTCGTTTTCTTTTTTCTCTCTATAGGACCTATGCCACTGTACGTAGCCATATCGGACAGATGGCCGATGGCATATTTCATACAAATTAAACAAAAGTAGAACATTTCATTAAATATTTTCAGCTTCTCACGGTTTTTCACCGTTTTTCCTAAGATATACATATATTTATATTTTGATTTGTAATATTGTTGTCCTCTATTGTTAGGCACAATCCAAAGTCATCCCCATGCAAATTCATATAAAATAAAGCTTTCAGATTGAAAAATTGCATTCTCCTAGTATATTGTGCAATGCTTTCTTGTTATGTAAGAACCTTAGTAAGGCATCATTGGATGTTATTCAATTTTACAGAATTCTTAACCCATAGCCGATCATGTGGAGTCTGACAGACCCCGCGGTAAATAAACCGTCCCGCATCTTCCACGGTAATAACGCCTCCTGGCCAATTGGGTCACCTAATCCCTCGCCTATTGGTGCCAGACAAGTCATACGATGCTCAATGCGTTCGCTTTATTTGAAGACGAAACACAGGCATTATCTGGTGTATAGGGGTCTGCCAGACGTCACCTGTGCGTTTATGTGAAAATTGTTTAAATTGCGATATGGCCGGTCCATCGAACAGAGTTCGGTTAAGTGACAAACATTTTGAGGAAACTGTCCTCAAGTGGTATAGTGAAGTTGACGACACTGCCAGTGATATATATAGTGCTGCAGACGATGAAAATATTGCGTCAGAACACGACACGGACTCAAACGTCTCGGCAGGCGGTGAGAGTGACCAAGAAAGTGACACCCATCAGACGGACAATAAATAATAATAATAATAATATTTATTTACTCAATGTACAAAGATATCAAACAATATGAGTAAATAAATATAAAATCAAAACAGGCCCAATAGAAGGCATCGCCTGTACATGGACCAATAATTTAAGTTGAAACTGTAGAATGCAAATGACAAAAAAGGACAAAAATTAGCTACAGCAGATTATGTATTTAGTTGATGTTCGTATTTATGAGTTTATGAATTTCAGTACTGGATATAGAATGTAGCCACTTTTTTAAATTTCTTTTGAAACAATTTCCGAAACGTAAATTTTTTAAGTCTTTAGGTATAATTTCATAAAATTTAGGCGCTAAATAGAGATATGATCACTGCATTATAGATTTATGCGGTTGAGGAACTACTGTGCCACGAATTTTGTACCTGGTATAATGATTATGTCTAATTTTTTGGTCGGTGTTTACAAATTTATGGTAGTGATAGTTATACTGTGTAAGAAATAAAGCTGTCTTATATGATACATTCGAACATCTGCGTATAATTTTTCAGTGGGATAAAGTTTCGGTTTTTTAAATATCATTTTTAGAATACTTTTTTGAAAAACATCTAAATTATAGATATGTGAGGAACATGCAGCTCCCCATGCTAATATACCATATGTGAGATGAGGCTCAATCAGTGCATGGTATAATGTTCGAAGATATTTTTCTGTCAATATATTCCCAAGGTATTTAATTTTGTAGGATACAAATCTGACTTTCTTTAAAATATAATTGACATGGATGTCCCATCGTAAGTGAGGATCCAAGACCACTCCAAGGTATTTTATGTTGGGCACGCTATTAATTTGCATTTTATGATCATTAATGTTGAAGGAGAAATTTGTGTAATTTGGCAGATGTCTACCATAAGATCCAAATGGTAAAAAATGTGTTTTAGAGTAGTTAATGCTTAATTTTCTACTGTTAAACCACCGAATAATTTTGATAAAATCATTTTCAATTACATTTTTCAGATCAGACCAGTCAGTGCCTTCATATAATATTGCAGTATCATCTGCAAAACTAGTTATTTTGCCAACACAATTAATTTGAAAAAATATCATTTAAATATATATTGAATAACAGCGGACCTAAGACAGTTCCTTGTGGGACACCACACTTAATATACATTTCTTTACTAAATGATCCTGATATCTGCACAGATTGTGGGCGATTTGACAAATAATTTTCGATCAGTGAGTATGGTTTATCTGAAGTCACTTGAAATAGCATAAAAACCTTTGGTCGGCGCGTCCTTTGTAATTTCATGACGTATCATAGGCGTGCGGTTATTTATTTAGAACGATAATAATAATGTTTTTATATCACAATAAATGGATTTTACTATCTTCTTATTTTTTTGATTTGGGATAAAAAATACTTATATTGGGAGTTTAATTTATGTTGACTGAAAGTTAAGAAATGGAAAAATTACAGAATTCCAACGTTTGACATAGGCAAATATTTACATAGCAGGTAGGTATATAAAAAGGTATATAAAGACTTACATTATAGGTATTTATATATCATCCTCGCCTTCGGAGCTGTCGCTAGAGTCATCTTGTAGAGGAATTACAACGGGATTTACAGGAGGCAAAACACAATATTCATTTTCTTTTTCAATAATATGCCTAGAACACTGCTTCCATAGGTCTGTGGCAGCAATATGAGATACTGCATCTCTTATTGTGGCCAATAGCGATTCACTTAATTGAGGGGTCTGATTATGTTTTCTTACTTTTTTTTTAAAGCAGCCCAGACCAACTCAATCGGGTTAAAAATGCAGTATTAGGGAGGTAGACGTAATACTTCATGGCCATTTTGCTGAAGCAGATTGTCAACAACATACTCTTTTTCATATTTTTGTCTTTTAATAAGATCCAATAATATGGCTTTGGTTGATTTTTGTGGTATTTCCATTCCCTTATCCTTCATAAAATCAATAATGTCTTGTTTTTTTGTGCCTGTATTCGGAATTTTGTTTTTCTGTCGGGAATGGTATGGCGCATTGTCCATAATAATCACTGAATTTGGGGAAATGTTTGGTATTAACTGCTGCTCTATCCACTTTTCAAATAAGTCGGAGGTCATGTCCTCATGATAGTCGGCACATGATTCTTTGATATTTTTGGCAGATAACAGCAAGGCATTAGGTATAAATCCATTTTCACTGCCAGCATGGAGAATAATGATTCGTTTTCCACGGTTGCATGGTGCATTTAAAATGCACTTGTTGCTGTCGTCAACCCAGCCGTACTGCACAACATCATGGGTATCATACCACGTTTCATCCAGGTAAATCAGATTTCTTTTCTGCTCTCTATAGATTTTAACTTTGTGCAAAAATTCTTGGCGTAATTCAACGATTCGAGACGACTCCATAATCACCATTCTTTTATCTAATTTTTTGTATTGAAAACCACCAGTTTTACAATACAGTGCAGTGAGTCTAACCATTTGTAATTATAAAAATCTTCAGGATAATCTTTTAATTTATCCCGTATCATTTCCAACGTGGGCACCAAATTTTCTTTATAAAATCCGTATATTATACGACGAATATCTTCCTGAGAACCCACGTCTATTCTTTTTAATTTTTTCCCTATGCGCTTTCTGTGGAAGGAATGGTTGACTACATCTCCCCTTTTTATAACCCGATAAATGGTAGACCAACTGATTTTTGTCAGGATACAAATTCTGTTTAAAATTTGATTTTGCGAGGAATCTGGATTTTCGTTTTTCAAACAATCATACATATTTAGGATTACTCTTTGGGTCTGTTCCTCTAAATCTTTATGAAAGAATTCTGCCTGCACAGGTTCATCAACCATCTCCTCGTGGCTTGGAGCATTTTCCCAAGGTCTCCAAAGAGCCATATTTAGGACACACAAGAACAATCAACACAACAATTAAATCAACAAGTAAACTGAGTATTCAAAAGTCAAAAACACACAAACTAATAAAATCTATGAAAAAACACGGACAGACTAAAGAAAACACGTTTATTCACCGCTACACGGCACTGGCTAAACTGTTTCAATTTTCAGTAGCCACCTGCACTTGTTCAGAGCTCTGAAATACACGCTTTCTCATTGGCTATGTCCACGCATAGGCGTGCTTTACTCCACGTGGACCGGTGAAACTGCCTTTGATCTTATACGGGGGATATTTGCTGCGAAATTTGGCGATTTTTGCAGCAACAGAGCGTGTTAAATATAGATATATAAAACGCACCCGGTATTTCACAGTGTTTCAAGTGACTTCAGATAAAGTATATGCGTTTCCTCTGAAACCAATTCTCTCCAATGCTTCTAATAATAATTTGTGATTAACTGTATCGAAAGCTTTCTTTAAATCAACAAAAATGCAGATTGAAGGGATTCTGTTAACAATATTTTGATGTATTTGATTTACAATTTTAGTTATTGCGTCCGATGTAGCCTTCCCTTCTGTAAATCCGTATTGATTTTCATTTAAAATTTTGAATTTTGTGAGGTATCGAATCATTCTAGTAGATAAAATTTTTTCAAAAACCTTTGCTACAGTGGATATTATTGATATTGGTCTATAGTTGTTAACATCTGTTTTTGTTCCTGATTTATGTATCGGTATTATTTACCTTTTTTTAAAATTGAGGGATATATATGCCAGATTCAAAGCATTTGTTGATTAGGTAAGTGAGTGGTTCTGTTATGTCCTCGGCTATAATTTTCAAATGCTCGCTTTTAATACCATCGAACCCAGGACTTTTCCGATTTTTTAAGGACATAACAGTGGTGTATACTTCACATTGTTCGACTTTATCCAATACAAATACTTCTATAGATAGCAAAAACCGCTTTAGATGGTCCTCTACCGAAGTTGTTCCTTCATCGCGAACTAGGAAGCACAACTTGGTCACAAAGGTTTCTGTGATAAGAGGACGAGCCCGTGATTTAGGCAACAAGGCAAGTCCCATAGCCATATGGAATTTACTTTTGTCTGCGGAAATCCTACAGCCGATTCTCGAATGGACAAATCAGAAGCTTTCGCAAATGCGCTCAGGATACATATACAAATAGTATCAGTCACCTTAGAAATACCGATATAGTTGAGCTGAAGGCTTTTCTTGGCCTGTTGATACACACATCAGTATTCAACTCTAATCATGAAAGTATCGATACAATATTTGCTACTGATGGAACGGGTCGAGATATATTCAGAGCAGTAATGAGCCGGAATCGATTTGCAGTTCTTTTGATTGCTTTGCGTTTTGATGACCCAGCTACAAGATCGATTCGTAAAAAAGAAGACCCAGCGGCAGCAATTTCGGAAAGATTTTATAAATTTATTGAACATTGCCAAAATTTTTATGGTATAGAGGAATCACTAACCATTGACGAAATGCTTGTTAGTTTCAGAGGACGTGTCCATTTCAAAATGTATATGCCTAACAAGCCCCGTAAGTACGGGATAAAGGTGATGTGCCTTACAGGCGCCACAGCTAGTTATCTCTACAATGCCTACATATATACTGATAAAGACTGATGGCTTTGGGTTGCCTGCAGAAGAAAGAAGGTTTGCTAAGCCGACACAATCAGTGATACGTCTTGCAAAACCTCTTTTCGGAAGTAACAGAAATATAACTGCTGACAATTGGTTCAGCTCTATAGAACTAGTTGACCTGCTAATGAAAAATGGACTAATTTACGTAGGTACACTAAAGAAAAATAAACGAGAAGTACCAACACAATTCTTACCAAACAAGAAAAGAGAAGAAGGATCATCGTTGTGTGGATTTCGTGAAGATATGACTTTGGTTTCTTTTGTGGGAAACAAAGGAAAAGCAACACTATTAGTTTCTTCTATGCACAATAGGCGCTACACCGACCCTGAAACCCAAAATCCAGAAATAATTTCTTTTTATAACCGGACCAAAGGCGGTGTAGATACACTTGACGAGAAATGCTCGAAAAGTTCGACAAGCCGGCCGAACACGTAGATGGCCGCTTGCAATAATCTTCCGTATTGCTGATGTATCTATTGTAAATTCATTTATTTTACATCAAGCTTTCAAAGACAATGAGTTGATAAACGATAAATCAGTATTTGCAAAACAAGTGGCTGCTGAATTAGTTCGAGAAAATATGGAAAGAAGACTAGCAAATGATCGAGTGCCTCGTGAAATACGCAGCAATATTAGTAGAATTTTGAGGCTACCGGAAACAAACGAAACACAGAATGAAGAGGAGCTTTCGCTTACAACACGTAAAGCATGCTATTAGTGTCCTGCAGCAAAACATCGCAAGACAAAGTATCTCTCGGTGCAGTGTAGACGGGCGATTCGCTTGCAGTGCTCAAAGCCTCTATGCAATACATGCGCAAAAAAGACGGTTGATTAGTTTCTGCTAGAGGAGCATTTCAGTGTTATTTTCCTTTGAGTTCTATTTTTTTATATAGCTTAGGTTCCTAAAAAATGTTTTAGATGCATATTTTCCTACTTAGGTCGCTAATGTTTTTTTTGTGAGCTTTTAAGAATACATGTTTAATTAGGTCAAGTTACTATATATAGTTTTCCAGATCTTTGTTGTCAGAAACCAATTTACAAACAAACCTTTTTTCCTTATTTGCGTGTAGTAGTAGGATCCCTATTGCTTTATACATAACGATAATAAATTATTTCCAAAAAATAACTTGTTTTACTATCTGCCCAGTTAGTGGTATGTGCGACCCCACATGTATCTTTGCTTCCAGATGACTCACATGGTAGGTTAAGGGTTGAGCCATAGACATAAAAGAAATGGCATGCGTGTACGAATACCTGGTACGATTTTATTGAATATAGCGTATGTATAATGATCCTCATACAAACATTCAACCATATGACCATCACCACCACCTTCATTGTTATTTCTTTGCCATATTCGCATGGCAAGTGAACTGCACTAGAATTGCGCGCTCCAGCATTAAACCGTTTTCCAAGAAATTGAGCTTAAGGAGCTGCGGTCTTTGAGATTGCAATGAAAAGTAATTACTTTCCAGATGGCTGTCGGCTATAAGACGTTACATGTACAGAGAATATCTGATGACCTTTTGAAGCTTTGCAGTATGTGGTGCATTATTAACAATATCGGTATCAGAAACTAAAGAGAGTATTGCAACATATGAATATTGTGAAGAGTAAAAAAAATACACATCTATAAATATGTCAGTGAAAGATGAAATTGAACTACGGTAGATGAACGAAAAAGAAAATACAGTAAGCTAAAGAAAAAAACAGACTGTACCAATCTAAGAAGGTAACGCTAACGATGGAGAAAAAGCTGCTTCGCTTGCTTATAAACATGAGTATATGGAAGCCCCTACCTTGGATGTGTAAGAAATTTTATAGAGGGTGTAACGTTAGTAGTGGATCAACGGAAGTCAGGTGACAGACGGTCTCAAAACCTGACGAATGAATGTCTGGTCCGAAAGGGAGATATTTGCAATTTTTAAATGGTTAGTTTTAGAAATGGTTATTTCACTTTTTAACAGAGCTTATTCGAAACTAACCAAAAATATATCGTAAATTCATTCTTTTGTGAAAAATCTGTTAAATCCCTCAACTCTGGAGGGCGGTGAACAAATTGAGGTTGTATCTCATTATTTATTTTATCGTAAAAACTATTTCAATCCATGAAGAATAAACCCTGGTAATTTTAGCTTGCTACGATGAGTGTGTCATGTCACATTCGTTGATGTGATGCGATAAACGTAAGAAACGCAATAGAATCCTTACCACCTACCTACAAGTACAGAACCCAGCCGCTCTTTATGGCGATTTACCGACTGGTGTAGATGATAATCTAATTAACTAACTTTTAAAGAACATGTTCGAAATACCCTCCATTATTTTCTATACGCAAGCGACACTTTCTAATAAAATTGTCTTTGAAATGAATTTGCGTTTTCCATCTTTATTTTTGCTAATGACCAAGTTCATTAAGCTGCTTTGGCTATTTGCGTAAAAAATCGGCCATTTTGATTTTACGAAATGTTATTACACACAGTATTACTTGCATTGCTAGGCCGAATCTAACATTATCATATATGTCAAAATCCATCAAGTCGCTTGGACTGTAGCTCGTAAAATAGAACGTCTTGTTTGCATATACTGGGTGACTTTGAAGTTGAGTCATTAATTTTCAGATAATTATTGTAGAAAGAAGATAAACCAAAATATGTGTGTAAAAATAAAAAAATAAATTAAAAAAAAATTTTACCTTGTTTTATAAAGTATCCTCCCGACAAGTATTTCAGTGCGGACCTGTATTTGATCGTGAGGTGTTGGACCACCGGCATGCCGTCCCCTGTGAGGTCATAAGTCACCTGATTCACGAGCCCGTTGTACTACATTAACAAAGGCACGAGGGGTTGGTTGCACTCGATTGGGAAACCGATCCGCATAAACATGTGCCATTTTTTATTTCGTTTGAGCCACGCAACAGACCCCACTATTCACTCACGCGTTACCGACTGACACTGACTGTATACAACTGAATAAAATAATTGTAAAAACATCGTTCCAAATTCTTTCGCTTTTTTGTTTCCGATGCGATGAACCGATAAGGCGGATTATATCCGTTGTCGCCCAACACGAGCACATGATATTATTATTGAGACAGGGCGGTACTCAAACTTCCAAAGGGCTATAACTTTGTTACTTTAATTTTACCAGAAAAATGGTAAAGGAAAAAACATTTCTTTTGATCAGATCTACTCACTGTTAAAATAAATGACTCAACTTCGAAGTCACCCTGTATAAGATACCTACCAGCGTCAAATTAACAGATTTTTTAAGGTGAGGCACCTACCGTAGCAAGCTGAAATTTTCAGGGTTCATTCTACATGGATTGAAATAGTTTTTACAATAAAATGAATAATGAAATACAACCTGATTTTTTAACCGCCATCCAAAGTTGAAAGATAGAAGACATTTTTAACAAAAAAAAATGAATTTAAATTTTTTTGCGTTGATTTCTAATTAGCTCTGTTGAAAAGTGACATAACTATTGCTAAAACCAACTACTTAGCTCATCTCAGAAAAAAATCAAAGCCCTAAACCTAAAGGTTTAGATGTAGTTGCGATTGAAAGTTCATTATCACGTTTATTTCGAAATATCTCAAAATTGCAAATATCCTCTCAACTATAAAATATCGGACGACACATATAGGGGTTCATTCGGTATGTTTTAAGGCCTATCACCTGACTTCCGTTGATCCACTACTAACTTTGCACCCTGTATATCTCAAAAGTTGAACTTTGACAATTACATTACTTAATATATTGATTAAAGTCTAATTCATTACTTTTACACTAATTTATAATACTTGTACTAATTTATGACAACTCATAACCATGCTGATTGGATCACGGATTCAGCATCTTGTGGCAGGACTGACTGCTTCTGCGATCTGCTCGGGTATTTATTTCCTTATCGACGAGTCGAGAAACACTAGTGTTAGCGCGAACTTCCATTGAGGCGCTCTAGATGGCAGCAGATTCCTCTACAGATGTGTCAAATAATCGCAATCCATACATGGTCGCGTAATACTGGTTGCCGAAGCGTCAATTTTACCTCTTGCCGCCTGTAAAATTTTTTTGTTGATGTACGATGCTCAGACTTCCAGTTATACAAGGGTGTTACAATATGTTGGACATTTTTTGTATCTCATCGTATACAGTAATGCCCAGTAAGAAGCTTTGGATCGGCTCTTTTGCTCTGCAGATACGGACCTGCCTGCCGCATAAACTTCTCTCACGGATCCTTTTTGGTTTATAGCTCATAAAGTGGAGCGGACGAAGTTTTAAAAACTTCACTGAGACAGTATACCCAGTTTTCACGTCTGCTGCAGCACGTTTCTGACGCAGTTCTCGTCCGCATGTTTTTAGTTTTTAGGCGCTGGTAAGCTTAATACAATGTTTGTAGTAAAGCAGTTGCAGAGAGGCTTTACTTTAGGATAAATGGCAATGAATATTCCGGTAAAATGATCAAGATCAGAAATATGCGTAAACTTAATGCAATTGAGACACGAGGGATCTAGATTTGGGTAAATCATCATTAACGCATTGCCGGATGGAAACTAAAGCTCGTAGGTTCTGAATTGAATATTAAATTAAAATGTCAGGTTCAAGTTCATGGAGTCACAAAAGGAAGAAAGCTATTACAATTTCAATATTATTTACAACACCAATTCTAGTATTTTCAATGCTGGGATGATCCCCAGGACGATTGCAATGTTTTGTTATTTCAATTTTTCAAGTAAATTACTTTTTAACCCTAGTTCATTTATAATTTTTGTGATTAAAAAGTATTGTTGAAGTTCGTTTTATGGCTGAGAAGTGGTCTGGTGGCGAAACGGAAAAGTATACCAAAACGTACGATAGGTTATGGCTCTCTTCCGTTTCGGTATCTGGCTATGATCAGCCTTTTTCATCGATTTTATTCCGATGATACAAACCAAAGGAGAGTAACTGACCGGATTTTGTACTACATCCTTTTTAACGGTTGTGAAAGTTGTGCCTGTCATACACAGGTAGTTTTATATTTGTAAAAATATGTTAAATTATTTTTTTACAAGTTTAATTTCAATTTGTATTTCATATTTATAGACGTTCTGTACACAATACCAAAATCTCATTTTCAGATTTGTTTTTATTTGTTCAAGAAGAACCTGTGCACCCGCAGTGTGTGCACCGGCAATAGAAAAATATGTTTCTTATTTTCCTACCGATTTTGCCCCTGAACGAATTTCAACGACACTATCTACCGATTTCGTGATGATTATATATAACCAGTGGTTACAAAAGCAACCACTGTCAGTACCCTATAGAACGATTCGTGATTATGATTTTAACCACCACTGTTTAAAATAACAGTGAAAAGCCACTGTACCTATAAATGCAGGGAATTTCGATTCCGTCAAAAATCACTTGGTGAGTAAATGGGTTGTTAACTCAGCTTTGTTTAAACAGGGGTAGTTGCTCCGGGTTATCTATTTGAAGGCCTAAGGGTGGATTTCACCAGGATTATCAAATCAACAGTCCGTCAAATACAGCGAATGACCTTCAAGTTCCAATCAACGAATAGCAACCAATAGCTTTGAAATGTTGAAAACAAAATACTGTCAAAGTATGAGATGACAGCTTGTCTTTGAAACACCACGAGCTTATTGTATATTAAGAAATTACATAAAATTTAAAATTTTATGAAATTTATCCTAATTCTAAAGCACAAAGACATAATATTACATCTATAATGTACCCTTATTTATAAGGCAACCGCTTCTTCACGACTATATTCAACATTTCAATAGAAATCACTGATATCACTGATCAACAGCCAAAAAATATCCTAAATAAAATCAACAAAATATTACTATTTTTAATGTGCCAAAACTGGAATGAACTTATTTTTTCAATATTAGTTCAAGTTTTAGAGATACGGTAATTATATGTGTTCCTGCTGTGACAGTGTTAATATACTGTAATTCACAAGAATGCACGTGCTACATTTTTATATTCGGCAAGGAAAGATGATGTAATCGGCATGATTGTGTTACGTTATACATACGTGTACATTATATTGTTTTATATTAGCCATTTTTTCCTCAGTTGGCTGACAGCGTTCATGCAAGATGTCTCGAAAGGGTGTAAACAATCCAGATCAGATTTGTTACGGGTGTGGTGATGTGACTTTTGCGTCTCAGAGACGGTCTATTACTCCACTAATAACAAAGGCATATCAGCTTTATTTCGGTTGCAAACTAGGTGATCAAGACAAACAGTGGGCACCCCACATCTACTGTAATACATGTGCTTCAAGTCTGAGGAGCTGGTTAAATGGCAAAAAAACGATCTATGCCTACAAATCATATTAATGAATGTTACTTTTGCATGGTACCTTGTGTTGGACAAGCAACAGGTATGTCCAAGAAAAAAAAAACGGTTACTAACTACACAAAACATACCATCTGCGATGAGACCTGTGCCTCACAGTGACGAAAATCCTATTCCAAAACCCCCAGAATCCTACACTTGCGAATCAGAAAACGAATCAGATCATGGCGATCGAGTGATTCGTCAGGAAGAAGATATGCCATCAACGTCAAGAGATTCTGATTTTATACCGAGCACGTCATGCCACCAACCGCACAAAATAACACAGTCCGAATTAAATGATCGTGTAAGAGATTTAGAACTTCCAAAATGTAAGGCAGAGTTACTTGGATCAAGACTGCAGCAGTGGAACTTGTTAGAAGACGATGTTTCGGTATGTGTTTTTCGTAAACGCCACAAAGACTTAGAACCATTTTTCAATATGGAGAATAACTTGCTTTTCTGCAGTAACATTAACGGCTTACTGGCGGCTTTAAATATAAACTATAACCCAGAAGGATGGAGATTGTTTATAGACAGTTCAACATTGAGCTTAAAGGCAGTGTTATTGCATATTGGAAATATTTTACCATCTCTTCCTGTAGGGTATGCAGTTCACATGAAAGAATCATATGACAATATGAAGTACCTATTGACATGCATAAAATACGATGAGCACCAATGGCATATTTGTGGCGATTTGAAAGTTGTTGCTCTTTTACTTGGGCTGCAGCTAGGCTACACAAAGTTTTGCTGTTTTTTGTGTGAATGGGACAGTCGGGCAAAGGCACTTCTTTACACCAGACAAAACTGGCCTATTCGTCAATTCCTAGAGCCAGGTCAAAAAAATGTACAGCATATGCCATTAGTAGATTCGAAAAAAATTTTATTACCACCACTGCATATCAAGTTGGGCCTAATGAAAAACTTTGTCAAGGCATTAGATAGAGATGGGTCAGCTTTTCAATACCTGCGTCAGAAATGTCCAAGACTAAGTGAGGCAAAGGTTAAAGAAGGTATTTTTGTTGGGCCACAGATTCGAAATATTTTGAAAGATACACAGTTTGAAAACACTTTAACAGGTATTGAAAAAACTGCTTGGAATAATTTCTGTCTGGTGGACACTAATTTCTTGGGAAATAGAAAAGCTGACAACTATAAAACCCTTGACAAAAATATGCTGTCATCGTCTCAAAAGATGGGCTGTAATATGTCTCTTAAGATACATTTCCTACACTCACACCTGGACTTTTTTCCTGACAATTGAGGAGCCGTAAGTGATGAGCACGGCGAACGTTTTCATCAGGATATTTCAACAATGGAAAAAAGGTACCAGGGAAAGTGGAATCCTTCCATGCTTGCAGACTACTGTTCGACTCTTGGTAGAGATGCTCCAGAAACGATCCATAAAAGAACAGCAAAAAGACAGCGCATATAGTGATTCTTATAAGTATATGAATCTTGTTACTTTTTTTAATATATCCTTAAAAATAAAAAGCTTTTTTTCTAATCCGCAACTAATTTTTTTATTTTATTGTCATTTTTGGATCCAGCGCCCCAAAATTAACAAAGAAGTGCACTTTTCCCACAAGATACAATTAAAAAACTAAAATTTGTTGTCCAGTGATATATATTCAGTGATCTTTCACAGCTTTGGTCAAATTGCATTTCGATAAGGTCTTTTCCTATTGGTCCAACTGACCGTCAAATATTAATGTTGGTAAAATTGGCCCTAATACTACGTACTAAAATGACTTTGCTGTTACCTTGACGGCATTGAGAATATGGATAGCTGTTAATTCTTAAACTGGCCGGTCATAGTTTACATTTCAACCCTTTGTTATATTATCAAATATCGTTTTTCTCCCACTGGGCAACCGGTTCTTCTATTGAAGCCTCCGATAAATGATATATGCCAATTTCCAATATTCTAACACTGCTGTAATATTTTTTCATAACGTTATTGGTGCTTAAGGTTGAAAGTATGATGAGCGGTCGTATTTTGTAAGACAAACAGCGACAAAGAAACTGTTTTGCTTGTCTGACAAATCGCTTTATACTACTAATAACATTTACGTGCGTGTAGCATCGAAAACAGCAATAAACGTAACCTACAAATATTGAAGTCCGATAAAGATTTTTGTTACTGGGTAATAACCATAGAAAAGGTAATATAAACTCCGTTGATGACGGCCATAAAGGCGAAACTGAATGCGAAACTGCCAATTTCTTCAAAAACAACTTTAAGCCTACTGACTTTCAAACGGAATGTGCCGTCATTCCGGTTTGATTACAAAGAGCCACGGGAATGCAATCACTGTCTTAATAAACAATTCATTAAGGTTTGACATAACGTGAATAATTATTAACAAGGCTTTTAACAAATAATATGACACAGGTTAGAATCAAAGACACACATTACATTAAGTAAAATTTGGATAGCTTTAAGTACTGACGACACTAGAACTCGTGATTTCAGGATTCCGTACTGGTACATGTTACAATTACGGCAAGGGCATTAACTTGGAGAGCGCCATTACGTCATTTTTTTGACATTATCTAGGTTTCGCACACTATCAGCTACCAAGTCAACAAGTTGACACTTAACAGGCTCTTTTTTAACATTATAACGGGTGATTTTTTAAGAGGTATAGGATTTGATTTTCAAAAAAAAAACAAAAAAATTTGAAAAAACGATTAAATCTTTATTTGAGTCGATAGAACGCTTGATATGATATATAAGGTATATTCTTAAATTCACCGGTTGAGCTACCGGTGCAACCGGTTAGCCAAGTTTGCGTCCTTTAATTTCCGCTGGAACGACCGGTTGTTCATCAAACTTGTGCTCTATATTGATGGTGGATATGCCACCGGTGCCAACAGCATCCACCGACGTTCGGGCTTGGTTGATCCACGTTATTCTAACCTTTACATTTTATCAGTTTTTGAAAACTACAGTTTTGTGTGAAAAAATTTAAGAAGAAAAGATTGAAGTTCGCAGCATAGGAGTCGCGTGAAATTTAATGTTTTTTTTTTCAACACAAATTGAAATAAACAGAGCATCTGAAAGCAAGTCAATTTGTTTTAAATTATGCATATTGACGATCTCAAATTAATACCTCGAAGTCCGAAAATGTCGATTTTCTGATTTTGTTCTGTTTTCATTCCTGTATGAGGAATGCTCTCAGAAAATCCATATCGATGGTTCTTATACGGGAAGCATCGACGATCTCAAATCAATGCCTCGTATTGATTTGAGATCGTCGATATCTGAAAATTTCTTGGTTTTCTGATTTGTAGTTCTTATATTGATTCTCGGAGCGCAAATTCTCCCCGCTGAATAACTTCTTCATCAGAATCATCACTCGAATCGCTTAACAAACGTTCCACGACAATACCAACTGCTGCTTACATTTCCATAATCATTTTAAATGATACGGTGTTCAAATAAACAAATATCCATTTACGATAAAACAAAGGTTAAGTTTTCTCATATGACAGCAACCTGAAGGCTAAAAATGCGTCTTTTTATTAACGACCATTCAACGGAACCGATTGCTGACGTCATCACATCAGCTGTTAACCATGAGTTCACCGGATCCATCAGTGATGGAATCAACCGATGAATTAAAGAATATACCTAATGTTTAAAGATTATTTCATGTAAAGGTTGGCCGCGGCTCCGCTTTAGATGGCCCATGCGCAAGGTCCAATTTTGGCACAGTCTCTCCAACATATCGGCCGATATCTCACGAATAAATGCTTCAATATTGGCTTCCAGTGCGTCAATCGTTGCTGGTTTATCCCTGTAGACATTAGCCTTAACATGGCCTCACAAGAAATAGTCCAACGGCGTTAAATCACACGATCTAGGCGGCCAATTTACGGGCCCCAATCGTGAGATAAACCGAACTCGCCTCTCAATAGGGCCATTGTTTCGTGTGCGGTGTCGCACGTGGCACCGTCTTGTTGAAACCACATGTCAGCCAAGTCCAGCTCTTCCATTTTGCGCGAAAAAAAGTTTGTTATCATCGCACGGTAGCGTTCGCCATTCACAGTTACGTTCCGGCCATTGTCGTCTTTGAAGAAGTACGGCCCGATGATGCCACCGGCCAATAATCCACACCAAACAGTGATTTTTTTGGGATGCGTTGGTAGCTCTTGCAATGCTTCTGGCTGGTCTTCACTCCAGATGCGACAATTTTGCTTGTTAACGTACCCATTCAACCAGAAATGAGCTTCGTCGCTGAACACAATTTTTCGAATAAAATGTGGATCTTCCACCAAGTTTGCCAGCGCCCATTCACCAAATTGGAAACGTTGTTGGAGGTCATGTGGCTTCAATTCTTGCACCAGCTGCATCTTATAAGGTTTTACACCCAAATCCTGTCGCAAAATTTTCCACGTAGTGGAGTAACAGAGGCCCAAGTGCTGCAAACGGCGGCGAATCGATATTTCACGGTCATCACTAACATTGGCGGATACAGCCGCAATATTTTCTTCAGTCCTCACTCTCCGTCTGAGTTTTGGTGGTTTAATGTCCAATAATGTAAACTGGGTTCGAAATTTAGTCACAAGCTTCCGAATAGCTCCCTCAGTAGGCCGACCAAATTGCCTATAAATTGGAAGCAGTGCTCGATGCACTCTCTTAACCGAGCATGAATTTTGATAGTAAAATTCACTAATTTACAAGCGTTGTTCGTTCGTAAGTCGATTCATGGTTAAATTATAGACCAAACTGAATAAGTTTGACAATGACACAAGACACGATTCACGCGTCATCTGTCAAAAACAGTGTTGCCAAAAAGATACTAGCAAAAAATTCACCCATTATATGTCTTTAACCCTACGGATTAGTCTTTCCAGCCTGCCATCTACGGGAGACCTCTGCATAATGTAAAACAGCGTCAAAGCTAGTGTATATAAGGAATCTGTATGATGTTGAAATATTAGTCACTGGCTCACCCAGTCAAGACTATCTGATCATGCTGGACTCAAATGATTTTCAATTTGAGAAGAAGGACTAGGGAAAAACAAAGTAAGAGATACTTGAGATCTGACGTTGATCCAAGATTGCTTGCTTGAAGACGATTATACGAATTACGTCCAGTAGGATAACTCTACACATTCCGAGCAACGCTGTCATCAGTTCCTAAAAAAATATGCTCGGAACAAGTTGACTTCTTTGAGAAAAGGTTGAACGGATCAAGTTAGTCAAACAGGCTCATAGAACTAGGATTTGCATGTTTACAATTGCTTATACAATTTTGGGGCTTTTTGGATTTGTTTCCATTAGAAAATATGCTCAGCCTGGCTCGTAAAAAAGTTTTGGAGGCAGTCAACACAAAAGTTATCTCTTGTCAATGGATGACCCTCCCCCCTTCCCGTGAGAAAAATTCCTGTGGGCCCATAAGATCGAAACTATGTGACTGCTACGCAAATGCGTCGGCAGGGCCGCGAAGCATATGATCGACACGCGAGGGTCGGAAACATTTATCAACCATTTTTGATGTGTAAATGTACGTGAAAATTTATAAAAATCTCTAAAAAGTGAATGGAAATATCACGGCTGGAGGTGTATAAGTATATTTACCACTGTCAAAAAATTATAGAAGGATCCATGATTAGCGGACAGGCAGAAAGACAGACCGGCGGATATGAGTGACATGGTTTTTCGTCGTATATGTCATTATAACACCCAATAAAATATAATGGCAATGTCTCACGATTACAATGCTTCCAGTAGTTTCGGTGGCGTAGGAAGTAAAAGTATAAATGTGGAAATTTTCCAAATTATATTCTCCTTCAAGCAACTTAAAATCAAAAAACAGTAGTCAGATTTTGTAAGCTGGATGTGAAGGGCACTTATACTCGTATTTCGGACTTTCGGAACGTTCTTCTCATTGAACCAATATTGTGACTCTAACCATTCCCCTCATCTTGTATGCACTGTATACTAAACTATTTTGTACGCAAATACCATATGTCTTGAAAGCTTTAAACACTACCTCCAGTACAATGATAGTTTCATGTGGCGTCCCACAGGGTTCTGTGCCGGGTCCAATTTTATTCTTAATATACATTAATAACCTTCCTAATTGTAATACAAACAACAGCCTTATGCTGTTTGCCGATGACACAACAATGCTCTGTAGTAGCAGATCAATTGATCTACTTCTCTCTGCGAATATTGAATGTACAATAAATTTGAAAAATTATTTTTTAACAAATAAACTCTCACTTAATACTTCAAAGACACAGTCCATGGTAATAGGTCAATACCGTAGACACAGTAAAATTTTTGGGTGTCAGTCTTGATACACACATGACTCGGGAGGAACATGTCATCAGTATTCTCAGGGAGCTGTCCAAGACCATTTTTTATTTGATTGGGAATATAAGAAGCTGTGTTTTTGGTGATACGTTGCTAAGCACAAGAATGTCATATGAACTTTTGCACTGGGGTAACCCTGTGCCTAAGGTATTTGCACTACAAAGGCGCCGTATCAGAATCATCGCAGGTCTGAGTTATATGCAGTCATTTAGGGATGCATTCATCAACCTAGGGATCCTTACCCTTCCATCTCTATATATATTTATCTGCTTAGGTTATGTACACAACAACTTAGATCTATACAAGACGCACAGTGATATATATAGTTACAACACACGTAAAATATACTAAGTGACATATAAATCCGAACACCCAGTTTAAATGGTTTTATTTTAATAAAAGCTGGTAAATGTATTTATCTTACTGTAAATAACAAGTGAAAAAATTTTCAGCCTTATCAGTTGGTCATTCCGGTTTTTATACTGCTTTTTTTTAATTCACTAACGCTCTAAAAATGAATATTTCAGTCGCAGTAAAGAATCAACGTTGGCGGATTTTGGTTCTTGACATCCTTTACGATCGGTTACGATGCCTAGAGTACGGAGACCTGTACGATTTCGTCAACTTAGTGAGTTTGATAGGGGCCGTATAGTGGGACTTCGGGAAGCTGGACTTTCTTTTCGGGCAACTGCAGTTAGAGTGCATAGAAGTGTAGACACTGTGGTTAGGTGTTGTCAGGCATGGCTTCGAGAAGGCCGTACGCAAAGAGCAAGGGGCACTGGACGCCACAGTAGAACAACAGACCGTGAAGATCGCCGCCTAAGATTATTGGCCTTAAGGGACCGTTTCTCCACTACCAGGTCCATTGCAAATGAATGGTTTGCAGAACATGGAAGACCTATTGGCATGCGAAGTGTTTACCGACGAATGAGAAGTTTTGGCTTGTTTTCATACCGGCCACACTGGGTCCTCCCTTTAACTCGAGAACACCGACGTAATCGCCTTGAGTGGTGCAGACAACGGTCAGTCTGGGATCAGGAATGGAACAGTATTGTCTTTAGTGACGAGTCTCGATTTTGTTTAGGCATGCACGATGGTCGTGCCAGGGTTAGAAGGCGACGTGGTGAAAGGAGGAATCCACCGTTTTTTGTTGAAAGACATGTTCATCACACTGTTGGAGTTATGGTTTGGGGTGCTATAGCTTATGGTTCCAGGTCACCTTTAATCTTCATCAGAGGTAACATGGACGCGCAGCGTTATATCCACGAAGTTCTAGAACCCCATCTTTTACCCTATCTTGACACCCTGGAAGATCCAACTTTCCAACAAGATAATGCCCGACCACATGTTGCAAGAGTCACAATAGACTTCTTTCAACATAATGGTGTCACATTGTTACCATGGCCACCAAGACCTCCCGACTTATCCCCAATTGAGCACGTGTGGGATATGATGGGTAGGAGATTGCTCAATTTGCAACGTCCTCCTCAGACTCTAGAAGCACTTCGAGAGGAGCTGGTGGTTGCCTGGAATGAGATACCACAGGAGGACATTGACCACCTGATCAGAAGCATGCCTAGGCGCGTTGGAGAATGCGTAGCACATCAGGGTGCATCCACACATTATTAAAGGTCAAAGGGCTTTAAAGCAGTGCAATCATTTTGAAATTTTTATCATTTACTTATTATGCTTCATTAATAATAATAATAATAATTAACGTCTTTTATTTGTAATATTCTTACAGGAGGCGAGATTTAGATTCTATATCTATTCTACCATCTAACCCCTCATTAAGTACTTATACAAAATTTTATTAAAATAAAACCATTTAAACTGGGTGTTCGGATTTATATGTCACTTAGTATACATAAGATAGATATTCCTAAGCATCGTCTACAAAGAAACTACTCTAACTACTATGGAATTCACTTCTATATATAATGTGCTTGTTCTATAGTTTTGTGTTTATTTTAAACTTTAAATTCATAATATCTTTTTACAGTTTTTCTGTAGTAGTGTTGTTTTCTTATAATTTTCTGTTAATGTTGTTCTTTCGAACAAATGTAATTGTTTTGTGAATTTTGCATTTTAAGTTTTACTTTGACCTGTGTAAGAACGCAAGTGTATTTAGCACCAATAAAGGAATGAAATGAATGAAATGCTCTGGTGGCCAGTAAACCTTCCACGATGTGTTAATACGTTTGAGAGATAGCTTTGATTAAATAGTAAAAAATAGTAAATTTTGGGCAAAAAGTTGAACATTAGCTCTGAAGGTCTATTCGACAAATTTAGAGATACTAAAACAAAATTCAACTCGTATACAGCAGAAGGATCCTTTTTTTCACGAAAAAAAATAACAGTATTGTGGATTTTTTGGTCTCAGAAGCGCAACAAAATGATGAAAAAAAATGTTTTAACAGAAGTATCCGCCAAACCAATAAGGAGCAGATCGCAATTCCAAAGCTTATAAATGACAGGAATGAAGATAAAGTGGAAATCCTGCAACAAAGACTGAAATTAACCCCCTACTGAGCGAGGGCCGTGGCAAATGCTTGTTCCGGAAGTCGTTGTATCCAGTATACAACTTCTTCCCGTCCAAGTGATTGCGCACGCGTTAAGGAATACCTCAGTACCGATTGCTGGGTGGCGGTACAAGTCCGCCAACGGGCCACTTTAGGTCTATTTAACATCACTAATACATAAAAAGAAGGTGGTATACAAGGACCAGTCGACCGAGGCAGTACCACCCGCTAGCTTTTCCCAGGGTGTCTTATAAATGTCCGCATGTTTCCACACCTAAGCTATGCAGTCGGTTATCTACCAAAACAAAGAAATTAATGATGATGGATCCCTCGAGCACTAAAAACTCCGGACGTAAACTCACTCCACTCTCGGAATGTCCGGGTGGAGGGTGGGCTCGAGGGTACAACATCGAAGATAAAATTTGTTTTTCCAACATCTGCGGGATCAACAGCAACATTGATGCTGTTCATCACTACCTGCAATCCAATCGTCCCGCCGTGCTTTTCTTGGTGGAGACAAAAATCTCAGAGGCTGCACCGATTAACCATCTCAACTTCCCAAACTACGAGGTGCACTCCAATCTGAGAAAGAACGGGGGAGTTGTGGCTTTTGTCCGCAGCAGTCTTTCCTGCTCCAGGGATCTTTTTTTGGAATCAGACCGGAAGGACATTCTGTGGCTTCGCCTCAACTCCAAAACATCACCCAAATTTATTTGCTGCCTTCATCGCTCTCCCTCGAACCATAACTGGGATGACCTACTCGAATACCTCGCCGTCCAGATCGACTTCCTGAACATCAATCACCCCGCTTCAGAGGTAGTTCTTCTCGGTGATTTCAATGCCCATAATGAGCTTTGGTTGGGCTCAAATAAGACCGATGCAGCAGGTCGTGCAGTCAAAGCGTTCGCTCTTACTCAAGGGCTGACCCAGCTGGTGAGGAGCCCTACTTTTTTCCCCCGCGTCTCGTCACACGCCAGTAGCCTGCTGGATCTCTTTCTGACCACGCATCCTGCCCCTTACAGCACTGACGTCCTGTCCCCCCTGGGTAACTCAGATCACGGTATTGTGGAGGTTAGGTTTCGGTCAGAAGCCGCTGTGGCCGCAGAAACTCGCACAGGCCGCAAAACTTGGCATTACGGACATGCCGACTGGGAGGGGCTCAGAGACTTCTTCTCTAGCTTTCCTTGGAGAGATGTCTGTTTCACTGACGCGGATGCGTCGACTGTCTGTTCTTCAATAACCGAAATTATCCACGTCGGAATGGAGGAATACATCCCTCACATAGTGAAAGCTCCTAAACCAGGGTCCAACGGCTGGTTCAACAAATCGTGTGACACTGCTCGTCAGCAGAAGATCAAGGCCCACAGAACCTACTTACAAAACCCCACTGTAGAGAACAGACAAGCCGACGTCGCGTCCAGAAACAAATATAACGAAGCGGTTCGCAATGCCAAAACCCAGCATGATATAAAAGTTAGGCACAGGGTAATGTCGCAGCGCAATGGCAGTCGGTCTTTCTGGACGCTGGCCAAGCAGATTGAAAAGAACTTCTCACACAGTAGCCTTCCACCACTTACGCCAGGATGGAACTATTGTATTCGACTCAAAGGCCAAGGCGGAAGTGCTAGCCAAGATCTTTGCTGCCAACTCCACCATGGACGTCCCCACCAACGCCCAAGTGCCGTCAATTCAAAGGGTTCCCCACACTATGCGGGAGGTAACATTCAGGCATAAGACCGTAAGTCGAGTGCTCTTGTCGCTCGACATACACAAAGCTTCTGGTCCGGACTTGATTCCTGCCATTGTACTGAAGAGATGTGCAGCTGAGCTTGCTCCAGTTCTTTCGCGTCCCTTCCAGATATCTTATGAATCCGGCACCTTCCCAGAAAACTGGAAATTTGCTCATGTACAGCCCATCCCAAAAAAAGGATCTAAAACCGACCCTTACAACTACAGGCCTATAGCTCTGCTTTCTGTTATAAGTAAAGTAATGGAGAGGTGTATAAATCGCGAGCTTCTGGACTACCTCGAACGTCACAGCTTGACTAGCGACAGGCAGTACGGTTTCCGGCACCAACGATCCACAGGGGACCTCCTAGCTTACGTCACGCAACTCTAGAGTAAACTCATCCAGTCTCATGGTGAGGCTCATGTCGTTGCTCTTGACATCACGAAAGCGTTCGATCAGCTGTGGCACGCTGCCCTCTTGAGCAAACTTCCATCCTACGGCCTCCCAGAAAGGCTTTGCAGATGGGTGGCTGACTTTATCTCTGGCCGCAAGATATCCGTCGTAATTGACGGATTCTCCTCTTCATCCCACAACGTCAACGCGGGTGTTCCCCAGGGATCGGTCTTGGCTCCAACACTGTTTCTCTTACATATCAACGACCTCCTTTCCTGCACGATCAACCCAATCCACAGCTTCGCTGATGACAGCACTCTACATGCAGGAATTCAGAGTGACAAGCCGATCTCTGCCGCTGAGCTGGAAAAAAGAAGACTAGCGACGACTTCTTCTCTGATAAGAGACCTGGAGGCTATCACTGCTTGAGGACGCAACAATCTTGTACAGTTCAATGCTTCCAAAACACAGTACTGTACTTTGACGAACAAAAAGCGTCCTAGCGCTCCTACAGTTTCGATGGACGGTCGAGTTCTACCAAAGAGCCATTCATTTCGGCTGGTCGGAGTCCAGATCACCGAGGACCTGATCTGGCACGAACACATCTCTTCAATAGCTGCAGCTGCTGGGAAAAAGCTAGGCTATTTGTTTAGGGCTAAGAAGTACTTTTCTCCGCATGACCTTCTCACTCTATACAAGGCCCAGATAAGGCCTAGCCTCGAGTATTGCTCACACATTTGGGGTGCTGCCGCCCCGACTACATTGTCCATGCTCGATGCTGTCCAGAGGAGGGCGGTCCGACTGATCGATGACTCTTCTCTAACAGACAGTCTCGGGACTCTTTCGCACCGGCGGGCCGTCGGCGATCTAGCTCTTTTCTATCGCTACACCAACGGGCTTTGCTCCTCAGAGCTCTCCTCCATGATGCCGCCGCGCGATGCGCCTGCCAGACACACCCGCCTGACTTCGGCGTCCCATCCTAACCGTGTCAAACTTCGTACATCCAGAACTGGCCGATACGACCGCTCCTTTATCCCGAGTGTATCTAGATTGTGGAACAAACTACGGGAGGAAGCTTTTCCCAGTTCTACTAACCTTAGGCAGTTCAAAAATCGTATTAACAAAATTTCTTTGGGATCATCATAGCAGCCGCGGTGTTCCGGCATTTAGGCTTCTGCCTGCGCGGCTGTTTCGATATATAAAAAAAAACATCCTTTCCGAACCTTGAAAGTTTGAACAGATTACCAGAGCGGACTGTTCGACGTAAGAGATTGAGATTTTACCGGGTCTTACGCCTCCATAGGCTCACGTCAGAAAATAAATTTGAGCCCGATATGAGGTATGACCCGAAATTGGCCAATTTTGGTCCAGAATACCTAAAATTGGCGTGATTACAAGCTTCGTTTTACACCTATATAAGCGGTTAGGCTGTTCCATCTCCTTCACGAAAAAAGTTAATTCCATGCATTTTCCGTTTCCAAAGGTATTTGAATTATCACCCCAATAAATCGATGAAAAATTTCGAAAAAATCAATTTTTACTGAAGTTTATAGTGAACTAATATATCATATCGGAATTTGGAGGTCGTGTTTGACTTCCTTGGGCAACTTAACTTTATAGTAGGCATATATTATAAGGGCCTAGTGTTTTCTAAGACTGGAGTAGCGAGAAAATAGAAAAGGTGCCAAAACGTTACAACTCACATTTTTGTCTAACCATTAAACTTTGAGCCCGCCTCCAGACAGAACCATCGCGCCTTGAAAAGTCTTTAGCCCACATACCTCCATAAGTACCCCCAGGAAAATAATTGAGATATGACCTGGTAAGCCAGGTCGTGAAATTTTAGTTTTGACCTATGTTTTCGCAGAATAGTACAAATTCAATGTGGCATCTCAACAACTCTGGAACTGGTCACTTAAGCCTCATAAACTTGAAGGGTAAACTGAATATTGACTACTTAATTTTGGCGACAAACAAATCCTCCTGCCTATTCCGAATTCGTTGGTTAGAACAAGTGAACTTTTAGCATAACATCCGCTAGCCCCCGTAACAAGCAACACTCATTTATGTTTTGTTTGAAACGCATTCGATATTGCGAACTCATTTGAATGGAAATGTGGCCTTACTTGGAAAACATAAGCAGATTTGAACTAAGAACGTGAGAATGTTACAACAGAGCACGAAAGCTTCGGAATAAAGTGATTCCTTTATTTTCAGGACATATCACAATAAAGTCCATTTCTGAAGGAGTCTTTCCTCCAAGTAATAGAATTACTTCAAGGCAAGTATATAAGCATCCTAGAGTCGCGTATATAAAAGCTCCCCCAAGAAAACATTTAGCTGGTATCAATAGCGTTTTATACGTAAACATTTCTCGGTATTTTCCTGCCAATAAGGCACGTAATTGGCCAGTTTAACAATCGCATAAAATACGGAAACTGCACCGTCGTGGCCGATTCAATATTATCGCTCGAGTTACGGCTTCGAAGCATGGGAAAAAAGCGGCATCTGCCAGCTTTATTACTCACCACACGCGGGAAATATGCACCGTAATACCAAAGACGGGATAAAAGTAAGACAAGACAGACAAGGTGATTAGAATTAGAAATAGACCGACGTACAGTGGACCAGAACACCCAGAAAGCTAGCAAAAGGTCAAAAATGAAATAATGGAAATATATTCTATTTATGTATTTAACCTCAGATTTTTGAAGTAGTGCTAATTATAATCATATCGTAGTTTCTTTTGTGTTATGCTTGCAATAATATTTCTGTGTTTTTGTTTAAGGAATTCTTCTTATTCGCCAATCACTATTATATTATAATGATCTCCTATCAAAATATCAACTTATCACAGGGATGCGATGCCATATTGGATACGCCATAAACAATTTCTGTTTTTCAAAAGCAGATTTGGAATTAGCGACCACAAAAGCCCTTCTGTATCAAATTTTTTGGTGATGCTTAGAAGTTGTCAGCTTTTTGGGTATTCTAGACCACTGTGGGACGAATTGTTACTTCCTGCATCAGTGACGAACTATGGAATAAAACAAAAATAAGATTTTTATCTATATGTTTATACTAGCGATGCACAAGTATATGTGAAATTCTCCACGCCCACACATAACAAACAAACTTGTTGAGTATTCCCTGTTTGTTGATTTCTTGATGATAATATTTTTGAGCCTTGAACAACATTGTAATAAATAGATAAAAAGTGGATTGTATCGGTTTTGTTTGAAACAGTACTTGATTTTATAGTGTTTGTTCTCTTTTTCTTAATCGCTTGCTGCTTCTAAGAAAAACAAACAACCAAGGGCAACTCAGCTGACCGGTACATCATAGACAAAGATGCAGTGACAGTAATGACAAATGACAGGTATATCGAAACGAGTACTGCGACATACATCCATCCAACACAAAAACATGTCGATACATGTGATTTGCGATGCCTGTCCAGTAGTTCCTAGCAGGCATTCTTTCCATGAATGTCTTGTGCTATCTACCATCGGCAATGCGTCACAAATGTATTTCAACTTCTGCGCATGTGACACCTCTTTCATGTATGCATCTCGATATCGGTGTCGTCACAACTGAAGTGCTGCCAGGTCGAGCAAGTTGCAATCAAAAATGTTGGCTAAAGTTATTGAAAATTGTGACAAAAAATAGTGAAATGAAAAACCTGGAGTATTAGAGCTTTGTGACGTACGTGACAGTTATTGTGCCATTATCTTTGAGCTCATGCATCGGCTCACTACGCGCACTACATTTAATAGTAATGATAATAATAATAATAATAATAATAATAATAATAATAATAATAATAATAATAATAATAATAATAATAATAATAAACCATTCTTTTTAGAGAGAAATACATAGTATAATGATTTAATTTGCACAGTTTTTGGGCCATGATGTGAAAAAACACAATAATGAAAAAGGCGCTTTGAGTAGAGAGAAACGAAACTATGAATATGGTTAGATAGAAGATAAGATTATATAGCTATATCAGGTGATGATCACACATAAACATACAACAAACGAAAACGTGTAGTAAAAAGTGTAAAAGAAAATAAAAAATGTGAGCGTAGACCACTTCTTAATTCCTGAAATCCACAGCAGAAGATATTACAACGACTCCCAATCCTTTCACAGTATTGCTCATAATGTTTTAGAAGATTTGTCTGTGCCCGGTTCCAGAAAGAGGAAACTATATTTGGATGTCAATCCAGGTCAGGAAATCAATTTACGATAACAAAACAAAACAGTCGATGTTACGATGTAGTAATTAGTATAAAAATATGATTGATGCCTGACCTCTGCGCTTGTCCAAAGAAGGGACCTCAAATCTATTCAATAATAATGAGTGGTCATATCCTCTTGGACGATAGACACGATCACTCCAATAGCAAAGATATTTTAGAAATTTCTTTTCAATATCATTTTTGTGGAGTTCATAGATAGAGCTCCAAATAATTGTACTGTATTCTAATTTACTTATAACAAGCACTGAAAATAACACCCACACCCACCAACAGCAAGTATCTTGCACTAGTCCGTTCACCTTACTGTTTCATATACACAACTTAAAGAAACAAATTCAAAGCAAGTCATTGGTAAACATAAAAGTCGTAGCGTGTAGTTGTTATACTTCCTCTTTGGTAACACCTTGACGTACCGCTCCCAAATGGATCGTCGGAAGGCTCCCACATTTCACACCTTCACTTTTCGGACCATATATTTCCTGCCTCCTTAGTGTGGTGATGTATCACTCCCTTTGGGCAAATGAATTCTTTTATCGTACTCACGATTTAAATGGCCAATTATTTTTAGGGAGAGATACAGGGTGTACTGGGTACGCTACACCTTGCAGCTGTATCCTCAGATTTTGCAAGCCTAGCCTTTGGATATGGATATCCTTCTTACAACGAAGCAGCCGCGCAGGCATAAGCCTAAACGCCAAGGCACCGCGGCTGCTAAGATTTTAAACTGCCTAACGTTATTAGAACTGACGCTAAATTGTTCCACAATTTCGATACCCTAGGGACCAAGGAGTGGTCGTATCGGTCAGTTCTCGATATGCCAAATTCGACAGGGTTGGAGTGCGAAAGGGTCTTGTGACTGTCCCTTAGAGAACAGCCATTGATCAGAACGCAGCATGGATAATGTAGTCGGAAAATTAATTTTCTCTGATCTTGAATTCCGGGAAAACTAAGTTAAGTCAATTTATACCTAGAATTTTAACCGAAATCAAAGTAGCCTGATAAAGTTTCATGATGTAAAAGCTTTAGAATAAACAGAATACTTAGATTTCTTAGGTGTGAAGATAGACCATAGCCTCATTTGGAAAACTCACTCAAATTATATCTGTTAGCTAGTCAGCTAAGAGGTTACCTTTAGAATAAAAATATACCTATCTTGTAATATGACCAAGTTTATCTGCGACTCAGCAATGGAATAATCACAACAAAATGTCGCAAGACAAATAGCCAGCGTTACAGGAAGAGACAGTTGTAGACAATATTTCGTTTCGTATAGAATAATAACAGTTATATCCATATAAGTAGATTTACTTATGTCTCCTTCGTTAACAATGATCTGAAAGAATATCCAACTAGGAATTCAGTTGAATCCTACAACACTAGGACAAGTCATTAACTTTATCTGTTGAAAAGTCGTTTAAATAGCTCTTTAATTGGGCCCCATATGATGTGTATTATAACATACAATAGATTAAATAGACAAAAGATATCTCTAATATCAACCCTCTTACAGACATTCAACAAAAACAAGAACTTTGCATTTAAATTTTGACCTCGTCGCTCTAGGGTATAATTCTGGAGATCAGTAAAATAGAATCCTGGAAAATTCTGACAGCTGTTGACGTTTATGAAGCAAGTTTTTGAATGCATCTGTTTCCGGCAAAACAATATGTTCCTAGGTTTTCTATATTAATAGACGTTTTTATCTTGAAGTAGATTCCATCTTTAGAAATGAAACTGATCGACACGACGAGCCTTCTGCATTTTGTCTCTTGAGAATGACTCCCAGAAATGAAGGGTGTGATGTTGCAGGTAATTGATCTCTCTTATGGAAAACTTGCAGGTTCTCATCACGCAATCATTCATTTTGATAAGTAGTCGAGATTTGACGGAAAGCCGAATTAAGGTAACTGACTTGAATATCGCAGCACTAGAAGGGGTATTCGCTATCAAGCTTCCTGTGGACATCAAAAATAGGACTGCTTGAACCTCTGATTGATAATTCCGCGTAACAGATAGTTCGCGCCACCGAGTGCACTCAAACTCGCTCAGCTAAACGCTGCCAGAATACATCCGGTATCAGCAAAAGCAAATGCAATACTGTGAGCTGTTATTTCAGAATTTATTCCAGCAATGTCAAGCATTTGTAAAAAAATGTAAGGGGCCATATCTTCTAGTAATTCTTTGTGTTGTGTAAGATGCACATTTCTCGTCTAGGGTATCAACGCCACATTTTGTTCTATTGTAGTCAAAAACGATCTGCAGCTTTTTAGTGGTCTCATCAATTTCACCTGCATCTTGCATTGTTGACAATAAGATTACCGCCCTATTCTGTTTCCTTACATAAGAGGTTAGAGTCATATTATCTTGAAACCCGAATAGAGTGGTTCCTACTTGGCGTGAAGTATTTGGTAGAAAATCGGGTGGGATTTCATTTTTTTTCATGGTACCAATTAACGTCAGTCCATTCTGAAGGAGATCTTTGGCTAACGGGTGAGGAGATTTATCCAATAATTATTTTCAAAAACTTAATATAGTGGAAAGGCAGCAAGAAGTGCCAACTGCGGTCATGTGTACGAGGGATGTCTTTTAAGTTTTGCATATAGGAACATAGTAGGCCGCGCGGATCGAACGTCAGTACTAAATCTTAACCTCACTCTTAAACTTAAATTCAAAGTTTCACAGCAATACGTGCAGTGTTCTCACTACAAGTCATTAGAAAAATGGAACTCAACCGAGAACATTTTCGCGCCATAATTTATTACAACTTTCAGAGACAATTATTCGCAACAAGAATGCCTTGCTGAGTTACTGTCTGTTTTCGGCAACGAAGCGCCACATCAGTCGACAATTTCTCGTTGGTATGGAAAATTCAAACGTGGACAGGTGAGTCTTAGCGACGATTCCAAGGTGGGTGCACCAAAAACGGCAGTCACCCAGGAAAACGTCGATGTTGTGCGCAAACTCATCATTGAAGATAGACATGTGACATATCGCGAGATTGAGGCGTCCATGAAGATTTGAGAGACCTCGATTCAAAAAATTTTACAAGAAGAATTAGGAGTAAGAAAATTAGTTTCTCGTTGGATACTCCATCTGTTGACTGAAGAGCAAAAAGCAGCCAGGGTTAATTGGTGTCAAAAAATGCGTGACCTTTTCAATTCCGGAAACTCAGAAAATGAGTACAGCATTGTTAGTGGTGATGAATCGTGGATTTACTGTTATGAACCAGAAAATAAACGACAGTCGGCAGTTTGGGGGTTCCAAGGTGAAGAAAAGCCAATAAAAGTCATCCGTTCTCGAAGTGTTTCGAAAAAGATGGTCGCGATACAGCCCAATAAACAAGGCAGTATTTAACGGAAGAAAACGTGGAATTATTGGACCAGCCTCCATATAGTCCCGATCTAAGTCCTAACGATTTCTTTACTTTCCCGAAAATTAAAAACTGGTCAAAGGTTCCAGTCACCAGAAGAAGCAGTTGACGCATTCAAAAATGCCGTTTTGGATCTGCCAGCAAACGAGTAGAATAAGTGCTTCGAAAATTGATTGGAGCGCATGCAGATGTGTATTGATCTTCGTGGAGAATACTTCTAAAAACAATAAAGTCATTTAAAACTACCTACCGCGTGGTTTTATTTCCATATGCAAAACTTAAAAGACATCCCTCTTATGATGTTTCATTTTTTTCACGACTTGTGAATCACCCTGTACATGAGGGTCACAATCCAATCGCTAATGCTTGCAATCCAACCATTTTCTTCTTTAATCTAAGGTCTCATATAAGTCGTCTTAGTGGCTGATCGATGACTTACAGGTATTTGCAATTTCATGGTAATATCAGTCAAAACTGTCTTCTGTATTTACGAATACAACTTTTTCAAATTGTTGAAGTTGACTTTTACTCTACTAAAAATGGAGCATTTTCCCATATAACGTAGTATTATTTGAATAGTTGCAAAATTTGCTAAAAAATGACATCCTCGGTATATCTGAATAACTATTGGGTTATTCAAAAAAATTTATAATCATATAATATGTTTGTTCTTGAAAAAGGATTAAAACTACTACAACGAAATTATGTCGTATACTCATCATCTGCTCATATCGTTATATACTTTCGGATCAAGTTGTGGGTACTTCACCGGACATTAGGCATAATAGCTACAAGAGGCAGTATGACTATAAAAATTTGCAAGAAAGGATTCCGATAGTGTTCGTTCTAAAAGCGCAAACACTGTGTATCCAAGGCCTGTCGGTTTAATAACTAAATGTTAACTGCATACCCTGTCTCTAAGTTGCAGATAACCATTTCACGTTACCATTTTTCATTTTTAAGACTTTAAGAAAATGCACGTCAGAACTCTGGAAGCTTGTTTTACTAGCAGCAAATATTTCGTGATCGCCTAAGGATTTCCTCGGTTCCAGGTAATATTTAATGAAGCGAAGAAAATCGAAAGAAATCTACTCGTATAATGGGAGTTATGATACATTTATATCGGAAAATGTTTGACGAACTTCGATAAACTTTGGAACAAAAGTTTTGAAAGTTTGATATGGATAACAGCAAGGAACAAAGCAATATCTTTGATTTGTGGAATAATTCTATTCCAGAAGATTCTGTTTTTTTAGAAGAACGTTCCTAGGTATACACAAAGTGGCGCGTTTGATTCATGTTTTTGCAACAGGAGTACATTCAAATAATAATGAAAGAGAGTACCTGCAACATAATGCTGATAAAACGATAACCTCATAATCCAATACAAAAAAACTATAAACTAAAATATAGCACATAATCACAGTGACAACCTGTAGGGTGGAACATAATCAAAGAAAAGTATGAGGAAAGGAAAGAAAAAGAGGAAGTTGAATATATTAAAAAATAATGAGCAGAAATGAAATCAGACAATTTTGTAGAGTCAGTAAATAATGATGAAATATTTATTTATTCAATAGAATCACAACAATTGGGCGAAGTATAGCCAGGTGGCTACTCTTACATCCAACCATTGTGTGAGGAAATACGTACACAGAATACAAAATAAGATGCATGCAAACCTAGAAGTAAATATACCGATTTGATGTTCCACTGAGTGAACTAATGAAAAAGAGAAAAAACAATTCAATTACAAATCCACTCCGTGTTTTTTGCCAAAAAGGAACCAGATGAGAACCAATAATGATTTGACGAAAATACGACAAAAATCAAAAAGAAGAAATTACAGCTAGTCACAACAGCTCCAACAGCTGATTTTTATCCAGCTTCCTGAATGTTACAACACTTTTGCTTCACCAGATAGGGTCGCCATTGAAAATAAAACATTTTTGAAGCAATGTGGTATAGTGCAAAGGATTATTATCATGCTTCGAATCTCTAAGAATAATGATTAAAGACAAACTCAAACGCATGACAACCTAAGGTTTTCAATAATCTGTAATATTGCATTGTATACAGAACATAGACGTTTTATACCAAGTGACATATAAATCCGAACACCCTGTTTAAATGGTTTTATTTTAATAAAATTTTGTATAAGCACTTAATGAAGCATAACAAGTAAATGATAAAAATTTCAAAATGATGGCACTGCTTTAAAGCCCTTTGACCTTTAATAATGTGTGGATGCACCCTAATGTGCTACGCATTCTCCAACGCGCCTAGGCATGCTTCTGATCAGGTGGTCAATGTCCTCCTGTGGTATCTCATTCCAGGCAACCACCAACTCCTCTCGAAGTGCTTCTAGAGTCTGAGGAGGACGTTGCAAATTGAGCAATCTCCTACCCATCATATCCCACACGTGCTCAATTGGAGATAAGTCGGGAGATCTTGGTGGCCATGGTAACAATGTAACATCATTATGTTGAAAGAAGTCTATTGTGACTCTTGCAACATGTGGTCGGGCATTATCTTGTTGGAAAGTTGGATCTGCCAGGGTGTCAAGATAGGGTAAAAGATGGGGTTCTAGAACTTCGTGGATATAACGCTGCGCATTCATGTTACCTCTGCTGGAGATTAAAGGTGACCTGGAACCATAAGCTATAGCACCCCAAACCATAACTCCAACAGTGTGATGAACATGTCTTTCAACAAAAAACTGTGGATTCCTCCTTTCACCACGTCGCCTTCTAACCCTGGCACGACCATCGTGCATCCCTAAACAAAATCGAGACTCGTCACTAAAGGCAATACTGTTCCATTCCTGATCCCAGAGTGACCTTTGTCTGCACCAATCAAGGCGATTACGTCGGTGTTCTCGAGTTAAAGGGAGGACCCAGTTTGGCCCGTATGAAAACAAGCCAAAACTTCTCATTCGTCGGTAAACACTTCGCATGCCAATAGGTCTTCCGTGTTCTGCAAACCATTCATTTGCAATGGACCTGGTAGTGGAGAAACGGTCCCTTAAGGCCAATAATCTTAGGCGGCGATCTACGGCGGCGTCCAGTGCCCCTTGCTCTTTGCGTACGGCCTTCTCGAAGCCATGCCTGACAACACCTAACCACAGTGTCTACACTTCTTTGCACTCTAACTGCAATTGCCCGAAAAGAAAGTCCAGCTTCCCGAAGTCCCACTATACGACCCCTATCAAACTCACTAAGTTGTCGAAATCGTACAGGTCTCCGTACTCGAGGCACCGTAACCGATCGTAAAGGATGTCAAGAACCAAAATCCGTCAACGTTGATTCTTTACTGCGGCTGAAATATTCATTTTTAGAGCGTTAGTGAATTAAAAAAAGCAGTATAAAAACCGGAATGTCCAACTGATAAGGCTGAAAATTTTTTCACTTGTTGCTTACAGTAAGATAAATACATTCACCAACTTTTATTAAAATAAAACCATTTAAACTGGGTGTTCGGATTTATATGTCACTTAGTATAAGTGAAGGTGGCGATATAAAGTGTGTATCTCTAAGGTCCAGGTGATGGACATCATTTCTAAAGGGAATGGTCAAAGGTGGAAACAAGTCAAGCATATCATCGTGCAAAAGTCGATAACTCAGTAACCATGGCTACTTGATCTATTGAGCATCGCGTAATCGCTGTAGAATGTCTTTTTTCCAGCGCCATAGTGCTACGCGCCTTTCCCAGACGCTTCGACATTCCAATAACTACTTCCAAGTAAAGTGGAATTTTGTTCCCATCATCGAACTTGTAGGCCAAATGGAATAATAATTTCCAGGGATCTCTATGCGACATGCAACTAAGTTACGCCGATGTTGGATGTTACGTAAAAAGAAATAGTCTTGGACGATTTGAAAGAGTGTATCAGACTATGAATGTACTCAGTAGTTAGCAATAGCAATTGAGGATTAAAATACTCCTAATGTGACTTTTACTTAGAAGACGTAGCGAAAATTTTTCTTGCCCTGTATAATTGTCAAGTAGCGTATTTTAGAAAGTCGTCAGTCTCAGAAGTCTTAAGTACTATGCTTTCAGTTCGAGCCCGATGAGAAGGAAGCATCCTATTTACCAATAGGTAATTCTATACGATAATATTTATTTGCAACGCAAGCAAAATAACAATAACATACGTACAATAATCTAAATGTGTAGCTATAGATAGATAAATATGGGAAAAACTCACTGAATGTAAAACCTTGTGCGTCAGATATACATTTTTATTTTGTTTATCTTATTATTCAGTCACTTTTTGTCCACTCAAAAATTTTAAATACCTAAGGATATTGGCTTTTTAATTCTTACAAGATACTCCCAAAAACACTCTAGCACTGCATGCAAAATACATACATTTTTTTTATTTTTTTTTTCTGTGGGGCTATTTGAAAGAGTTGGTGTATCATGACGGATCAGTAAATACTCTGGAAGAACTTCGACAGCGCACTGAAAAAGCTTGTGACTTAATCTGTAGACACCAGGATTTTGTTTTCCAAGCTTTTAAATAGTCGTGGATATGCCGAGCAAGATTTTGGGAGGGGACAATTTTGAACAGTTTTTGTAAAAACGGTCAAGCTGTTAAAATAAACGACTCAACTTTGAAAACACCCTGTATTGATGTACGTCATGCCTAGGGATGTTTGTTAAACACTTTTAGCGTTGGCTTGAACGTATCAATAGAACGCATTCGTCTAAAATTTCTTTGATTATGATTACAAGATCTGGACCCAAAAACAAGAACGATCTCAACATGATATTTTTCTTGTCTATACAGGGTGTCCGCAAAGTTGGGGTTTTCCTTTTCAGAAACAACTACCCTTGAAATAACAAAGCTAATGTGTAGTGAAACGAGGGCGACCAAGTAAAAAAAAATAAAGGAAAAAGTACTCACTCTCCAGTTGACGAGAAGGGCTAAGTACGTCTCTGCCCGAAATCATACCGCTCCAACAGAAAATGAAATCAGCTGATGCGCTACCGAGCAGACGCAGAAACCACATTGATTGTCTTACACTTAATGGCACATCTTCTAACAAGGAAGGCAAAATGTTGCGTAAAAAGTCTAGGTATTGCATTCCGTCCAATCGATTTGGGAGAATAAATGGTCCAATGAGCATACCGTTCATCATGCCAGCCCAAACATTCACCGAAAATGTTTGTTGAAAATGTTCCCGACGGACAGCGTGCGGATTTTCTACTGACTAAACATGAGTGTTGCGAAAGTTATTCACCCCATTACGCGTGAACGTAGATTCGTCTGTCACCAATATGCACTTCAAAAAGTCCGGATTATTGCCATGTTGATGCAACAACCACTCACAAAGCCGCACTCTTGCACTCTTGCTGGAAAATCGTCAGGTTGAAGGGCTTGTACACGTTGGACGTGAAACGGATACAGCCCCTCTTCACGCAGCGTTTGCCACACTTTAGTTTTTGATACTTGCACTTCTCTAGCCACGCCTCTAGTGCTTGTTGAGGGATTCTCGTCTACGCTATTAGCTCTACACGCGTGACCGTAACCGTCGGTTGAAGGTTGCATACTGACCTGACACACTGACCCCGACCCAGTTCTGTCGTCGGGTTGAGTCAGTGACCTTGTACCAGTCCGTGATGTCGCGGCTACAGGACGGTATTCAGATATTTTTGATGTTGCATAGCCCTTTATCTCGGTTCCCTTAAGACATTGGTGTATATGGTACTAAGAAAAATTGCTTATGTTTTCAAGATCTACACGTCGTGTAAAGGAAAACCCCAACTTTGCGGACACCCTGTATAGCCAAACGATTACGTTATAAAAAGATAGTTACGCACATCATTGACTGTCTTTTTGATGCCATCTTCTGCTGTTGCTTTTAGACTTCCCCATGTGTCCGAGTTGTAGATTATGACTGTGTAATCAACAAAACTTATGACTTATCCAGTGGTGGTCTGATGATATAAATCTGCTAGGTTTGTATTGAAAAGTACTCATTCCTCGAATCACCTTTCAAAATTTGAAGACTTAAGGTGGTTGGTCGCGTTTTTATGTTGTTTTTCTGTGATAGCTGGTTGGATTTTTGTGATGGTACACGCTTAAGGTTTTATACACTTCATTCAAAAATGTACGACTTATTTTGCCCCATTTTTTGAATCCGATTTCCATACTTTCTTAAAAAATATCAATGCGACCAAGTTAAAATTTCATATCCATACCTGCACCGAAAAACCCAATTCAGGAAGAGCTTTACATATGTGGCGCCCGATTTCTACAATAAAGTACCTTAAGCTTTGAAAACTCTATTTCAGCTTTAAAAGGAAAATTAAGCTCTTTGCCTGATAAAATGTAACATGTATTTTTATGTAACTTTATTTTTATATCTGCTTGTTTGTGCATGTTTCCTCACTTGCTTCTTTTCATTTGTTTGTGTTTTGTTTACGAATCTCTATGATACTTTTCATTTTTATATTTTTCGACAGTTTTTTAAAGTTATTTCTAAGCATGATTTTTGATTCTGCAAGGCACTCTGTTGATGCATGTTTCTCTTCTGGTCATTCTGATCGAATTCTTCTTCTGCTTTGAATTTTCTTATTATCTTCTTTGTATTTTTTTTATATTTGCGTGTGCTTGTATTTTTTTAGCCTTGGTTGGTTCTGAAAAGCAGTTTTTGCTGATGTAACCCGCCAGGTAAAATAAAGGCCATTTATTATTATTATTATTATTATCATTATTAAGTTTAAGTATGTTAATGTCACGAGCCCATTGTTTAAAATAATGTTTTTTTTGACAACATCAACTTTTTTACCTAACCTTTTTGTCACGTCTTGGGCAGCTCATGGCATGTAAACAATTATATCCTGTCGATATGTGAAAGTTTTTTTGAGATTGTTCAAAAAATGAACGAGATAATATGGAAGTACGATGAAAAAATGTATTCGACCACGTCGTCCACTCGCTCCACGCACTCACCGGGGTCAAGGTGTCGAGCATCTCGCAGTATCCAGCCTGGTTGTCAGACTGTTGAAAACAAGCAAATTTCAGGAACCAGAACATTTTCCGGAATTTGGATATGTTAAAATTACATTGACAACTTGTGACACTTGAAATAGATGGAGAGATGCGGAAGTTTCGAGTTCCTATATAACAAATTTAAATATTTTACAATTGGAACCGCTTATATGATGTACTGTAACCCAACTAGCAAAGTAGTGCTATAAGCTGTTGGTAAAAGAACCGTTCAGCCATAAAAGCTCTCTATTGTTGTTGCCTGAACACCAAAATGCTGGCTTAATTTTGTGTGGAATGCAAATTTGCTTTCTGCAACATATTTGCTCTAAAATGAGGTGTTTAAAATATTCTTATAGCATTGTTGCACAACACCTTACAGGACAAATTTTTAATTGATGCATAAACGTTTATACAACTATTTTATACGGCATGTTTGCAGGTTAGTCAAAATGGTTGTGTTGTGGCATCCATGGTAACGTTTATAAAACAAACCCGAGCCTTGTTGTTTTGCTGTGCAAATTCACTACTTTCGCCAACAAATTGCTCCCAACGGAAGCACTCACACAACTGTTGTTTAGTAACTGTTAAAGGCTGTACATATGCTAAATATGTTAGTAAACAACTTCACTATAACCTAAGTTTCTGCTGTCATATTTTAGTTAAAATGCCATAACCAATGTTTTAAGACAAACAACGCATGCATATTGGTTCAAAATGTTTTATCAACTGTTCAAACAGAAGATATAGATCTGGTACAAATTCTGGGTGAATCATTCGACTCTGTCGGTATTTCATTTCAGAAATTTGTCAAATTCTTGTATAACACCTGCAGGCAGCACCAAAATATTCTAATAACCTAAAGACAACATGGACGATACCATGATTATACACAACCACCCGCCATATTGGGCAAACATTTATTCCTCTATTTGATATTAAATAATTATGTTTCATTTCGAAATTACAGATATAAAGTGATAAACATTAGTGTAATTGTGTCTAAATATAGGATTTGTGGGGAAGATTTAACGCAGATAAGTTCAGTTTTCCATCTTAAAAATCTAGACATACTTTTCATCATTATCAAAATATGAATCAAATACGAAGCCCGTAGAATTTGCGTAACTACTTTGCACGATAATCACAATAAAATTTGCTGCGCAAGTAGTTCAATAGCCCTATATCATAGTGTAGAAGTTTATCATATACCTGTGTATGAAATTCACAATGGCCGATATGTAAGTAAACAAGATGACTGTATTGTGTTAGTTATATATTCTTCACTTCGTCTATACAATACATAAGAAATAGTTTGGTTGCAATAAAGTAGAATCACATAACAGAATAGTTGTATAGTTGACAAAAACTGAATCTTGCACTGACGCAAATGTTCTATAGCGGCTGCAAGGGGCTCACACTTTTGTTGTATAACTGTTACCTGCAGCCCTTATACAACCTCTTAAATGACTGAAGTGTCCTATTAGGTGTGCCCATTCCGCTTGTATAACTGTTCTAAGAGGGTTCTTACGGTATACAATGCTGTGTAAGGAATACTGTATAATCATTTTTGCAACTCTAATAGGAGTGATAAAATTGTTAGTTGCGAAGTCACTACCCAGTGCTGACAACCTCGCAATATGACTTTTCCTCATAACAGATTGACGCTCCTCATAATGCTATATCTTTGCATGACCTACGTGATATTTTTTACCGCATAAATGATAACGCTCGCCCCATTGTAGAACTCCACCTTATCATATTTTTTCCGCATACCTCCTATATCCCGTTCCCCGTAATGTGGCGATATATCTTACCCGCCAGGTAAATTGATTCTTACAGTCCGCTCCAGATTTGCGCAGAGATATCCAATTACGGTTTATGTTCCGTGTCTAATCGCTCTTGTCGTGCCTGCGGACATGGGCGTGGTAATCTCACGGTCATTGGTCAAGAGTGGAGCCAGTGAAACCAAAAGGATGAACTTACCACCACACAGTTGACCATTTAAAAAATTAGAATAGCAAGACAGTGGAAATGAATAGAAACCATTATCTGTTTTGAAGTTTAATAGCCTTAAGTAGTAATCTGGCCATGGAAACAGGACTTTACTAATGCTAATTTACCATGGCGAATTATTAAACTTGTATCGTTCGAGTTTTTTTTCACTGCAAAGCTAGAAGGGCTCTTCTTCCCAAGTGTTATACCGTACAGTGATCTGGATCAGCCAAGTATACTACTTCCTCTCGAAATTTTATATAGAAGGGTCTTTGAGATCGCTGATCTCTAAATTTTTCATGCAGTTGTGCAATTTTTGTATCTGATTAAAAACCTGTCTCGACTGACCTCCAGCCACTTATTTTAATCTTTGATATAAGTTTTGCAAGATTCTCAAACATATACTAAGTGACATATAAATCCGAACACCCAGTTTAAATGGTTTTATTTTAATAAAAGTTAGTGAATGTATTTGTCTTACTGTAACTAACAAGTGAAAAAATTTTCAGCCTTATCAGTTGGACATTCCGGTTTTTATACTGCTTTTTTTTTAATTCACTAACGCTCTAAAAATGAATATTTCAGCCGCAGTAAAGAATCAACGTTGGCGGATTTTGGTTCTTGACATCCTTTACGATCGGTTACGATGCCTAGAGTACGGAGACCTGTACGATTTCGTCAACTTAGTGAGTTTGATAGGGGCCGTATAGTGGGACGTTGGGAAGCTGGACCTTCTTTTCGGCCAATTGCAGTTAGAGTGCAAAGAAGTGTAGACACTGTGGTTAGGTGTTGTCAGGTATGGCTTCGAGAAGGCCGTACGCAAAGAGCAAGGGGCACTGGACGCCGCCGTAGAACAACAGACCGTGAAGATCGCCGCCTAAGATTATTGGCCTTAAGGGACCGTTTCTCCACTACCAGGTCCATTGCAAATGAATGGTTTGCAGAACACGGAAGACCTGTTGGCATGCGAAGTGTTTACCGACGAATGAGAAGTTTTGGCTTGTTTTCATACCGGCCACACTGGGTCCTACCTTTAACTCGAGAACACCGACGTAATCGCCTTGATTGGTGCGACAACGGTCACTCTGGGATCAGAAATGGAACAGTATTGTCTTTAGTGGCGAGTCTCGATTTTGTTTAGGCATGCACGATGGTCGTGCCAGGGTTAGAAGGCGACGTGGTGAAAGGAGGAATCCACAGTTTTTTGTTGAAAGACATGTTCATCACACTGTTGGAGTTGTGGTTTGGGGTGCTATAGCTTATGGTTCCAGGACACCTTTAATCTTCATCAGAGGTAACATGAACGCGCAGCGTTATATCCACGAAGTTCTAGAACCCCATATTTTACCCTATCTTGACAACCTGGCAGATCCAACTTTCCAACAAGATAATGCCCGACCACATGTTGCAAGAGTCACAATAGACTTCTTTCAACATAATGATGTCACATTGTTACCATGGCCACCAGGATCTGCCGACTTATCCCCAATTGAGCACTTGTGGGATATGATGGGTAGGAGATTGCTCAATTTGCAACGTCCTCCTCAGACTCTAGAAGCACTTCGAGAGGAGTTGGTGGTTGCCTGGAATGAGATACCACAGGAGGACATTGACCACCTGATCAGAAGCATGCCTAGGCGCGTTGGAGAATGCGTAGCACATCAGGGTGCATCCACACATTATTAAAGGTCAAAGGGCTTTAAAGCAGTGCAATCATTTTGAAATTTTTACCATTTACTTACTATGCTTCATTAAGTACTTATACAAAATTTTATTAAAATAAAACCATTTAAACTGGGTGTTCGGATTTATATGTCACTTAGTATATTTCCAGTTGTTCATGTCCCCAACAAGTGCTTAGAGCTAATTTTGCTGGCCTATCGCTTGTGATACTGTTCGCGCCCTCTACTGTACGGTACCATAACTTTGAAGTCTGAGCGAACTCGAACCCTACCCTTCCAGCTGGATGACCAGCCTGTGCATACTGCGGTTTTATATTGTCGCATCAGGATTGAAGATAGAAATAAACCCCCGTATAGCGAACCTACGAAAAGTTGTTTTCTCCTTAGGCTCTCCATATGACTGCTGTACAATATACAATATTATTAACACAGAAACATGCATTAGCTTACTTGCTTATCTAAAGGCACAAGAAATGACCAAAGAGACGAAGTGACATTAGAAGGTCGAATTATAGAGCAAGCGTGGGATCGTTTTCAGCTCCCCCCACTATGTAATTCGCTCCGGGTGACTAACGATACCGACTCACCTGGTAGATGAAGAAAATTATCGTCGAGAAGATCAACCAGGGCCACCCGTAATCACCCACATTGTAGTAAACCTTGCTGTACCCTCCATTTGCCATGTAGCAGGAGATGATGGCTGACAAGGTTGCGTTGCAGAATAACGTGCAGGAGCCCAGGATGATCTCGTGGCGTTCTAGATCTGGAGGTAGCCACTTCTTTGGCTGGCATTTCCATTCTTCTGCACGGTCCCTCTGGCGGACATAGTAGTACCACTGAAACAGAAAGCTTGAGCTTAATGTGTCGTAACTCACCAAACGATATAGAGCAGTATCAGTCAGAATGTAGTTTGTGGAGTGGTAAAGTGCAGTAAGTAGTTTAAAGAACGGTTGTTACTAGATTCCTTAGCTAGACCTAGTGATGTGTGCGGGATGGGCTTTACTATCCTTGTCAAAAGGTTATTGTAAGCATAGTGGAACTCGGTCAATATTTTATTTTATTTAACTTTATTCTTAATTAGCTACTGAGATATAAGGTGTTTTGTCTAGGAAAATGCCCCTTACTGGGTTAGGCAAATAGATTTACAAAATAAATGGAGCTTGAATGTTTGGGGAGGAGTTATTGGCAGACAAGTTATCGGGGCTTTCTTTTTCGACAACAGATTAACAGGTACATAATACTTGATGATGTCAACCTGCAAACTCGGATGTATATTTACTTCCAACATGACGGCGCACCTGCGCATAATCATAATCGTATGCGTAACTATTTGGACACCTGGAGTAACAGTCGTTGGATCGATCGTGATGAGCCTATATCTTGGCCTCCTAGATCACCCAGATATGACACCGATTGACTCCTTTCTATGGGGCTACGTTAAGCAAGAGGTTTATAGATATCCGCCATCCACCCAGGAAAATGCGAAGGAAAGGATTGAGGATGCTTTTCTGAACATAAGCGTACACATGCTGAGCGATTTACAACGGTATTTATACAACGACTGTGTACACAACATGGTGGAGATATTTTCGAGCAGTTTTTGTAGATTAGGTCTTGAGTAGTGATAGTTGTTTGTTTATGTTGTTTTTATAGCTGTTTTTCTATATTACGCTTGAAGCTGATTTATACTGTTCTGATTGTTATTAGTTTTTACGTCAAATCTGTATTCTCAGTAGCAATATGGAACTAGCCTACTGTTTGTCCTTTGTTTCCAAGGATGATCTTTTTCCTTAGTTTTGATGTGTTGTTGTATTAAAAGCTTAATAACTCAAAATCTGGTAATTTTATCTGAATCAAACTTTATACTAAACAAAATGATTGAAAGTGAATTCAAACTTACACAAATAAACAGGGTGGTGCATTTAACATTTTTGAGAAAAAGTACAATTCGCGTTTTTGATCACCCTGTATGAGCAAAAATGAAAATTCGAAAAAGTAACAAATAAGATAAAAGCTACGGTGTGCAGGTTTTTTTATACATAATTCAGCACTCCAAATTTCAAAATGGCAGATTGAGGGGCTGCCGAAGTGGACGGTTTTTTTGGACAAAAAACCTTACATCTCAGTAGCTAATTCCCAAAACCCCATAGTGTGTTACATCAATCTTCTTATTTTGAATTGGTTTCTCCAAATATGCAATAAAATTTCAGGCATTCCATTTAAAAACTCACAACTTTGACATGTACGTCAAAATTGGGACACCCCATAAATAGATTTTCACAAAATGTATTTGTTTATGAGTCATATTCCGTTCACACGTGGATAGGCCACCCTGTATATGAAGGAGGCTGCCATAATATTTGTAAAAGCTTTTGTTAGATAAAACATAGTGTAGTTCCTGGTATTCAACCAAGGTACAGTAAAGTTTAAATTGGACATTTCACCAATGTACAGGGTGTCCGCAAAGTTGGGGTTTTCCTTTACACGACGTGTAGATCTTGAAAACATAAGCAATTTTTCTTAGTACCATATACACCAATGTCTTAAGGGAACCGAGATAAAGGGGTCTGCAACATCAAACATATCTGAATACCGTCCTGTAGCCGCGACCCGCCGGGATATCCCCGACTGGTACAGGGTCTCAACCCGACGGCAGAACTGGGCCGGGGTCAGTGTGTCAGGTTAGTATGCAACCTTCAACCGACGGTTACAGTCACGCGTGTAGAGGTAAACGAACTCGTATAATCGATTGCGTTTCAAAAAACAACAAGCACTAGAGACGTGGCTAGAGAAGTGCAAGTATCAAAAACTAAAGTGTGGCAAACGCTGCGTGAAGATGGGCTGTATCCGTTTCACGTCCAACGTGTACAAGCCCTTCAACCTGACGATTTTCCAGCAAGAGTGCGGTTTTGTGAGTGGTTGTTGCATCAACATGACAATAATCCGGGCTTTTTGAAGTGCATATTGATGACAGACGAATCTACGTTCACGCGTAATGGGGTGAATAACTTTAGCAACACTCATGTTTGGTCATTTTCAACAAACATATTTGGTGAATGTTTGGGCTGGCATGGTGAACGGTATGCTCATTGGACCATTTATTCTTCCAAATCGATTAGACGGGATGCAATACCTAGACTTTTCACGCAACATTTTGCCTTCCTTGTTAGAAGATGTGCCATTAAGTGTAAGACAATCAATGTGGTTTCTGCGTCTGCTCGGTAGCGCTTCAGCTGATTTCATTTTCTGTTGGAGCAGTATGATTTCGGGCAGAGACGTACTTAGGCCTTCTCGTCAACTGGAGAGTGAGTACTTTTTCCTTTATTTTTTTTTAATTGGTCTCCCTCGTTTCACTACACATTATCTTTGTTATTTCAAGGGTAGTTGTTTCTGAAAAGGAAAACCCCAACTTTGCGGACACCCTGTATAAGTATAATTGTTTAGCAACTTGTCCGCAAAGAGGCAGCTTTGGTGTTCTAAATTCAAAAGTGATCTGAAAGATCCTGCTTTGGATACTTGAATGAAGTATGTGTACCACATGCTTTTTAATGCAGATATTTTATGATTCTCGTTTAGATTTTCTCGATTTTAGATACGTGTGTAGCACATAAAGATGATCAAGCAATACAACCATATTCAAGTAAACTTCCACATATACATACAGTACTTTAAATGACCCCGTGATATTAAGAGATCTGCAATTTCTGATCATGAATCCAGCATACGTAAGCTGACTTAACTGTTTGATGTTGATGATTATTTGATTGGATTGGAGGTATGTTGAAAATGACAGATCTGAAATAACAGTGATGCTTCCTGTACTCTATCAAGGTTGTGATTGTCCAGAGATAATCATGTCGCATAATAGACTAGGATTGAGTATCAGAGCATCATTCTGGCACCAGTCAACAATTCTGTCTGAGTTTTTCTGCAAAAGCTTATAAGATACTAACAGTTACAAAGAAAAACTATTACTGCAAGCCAATAATTTATTGTATGAAATGATTGAAAGTAGACAAATGGTTGCAATTAATAAAATCGTAAACGTGGCCATGTCATAGAAATTAGGATGCCATGTCCATCGTTGCTGCTTTTCTAGCTATATCAACACTACAATTATTTTCTATTGCCACAGAAAATAAGAATCATTTACAATGTATACAATAATTTAAAACTGTGTACTGGTAGTTCGGGAGTTAACTCCTACTTTTTCCGAGATTTGATCGTTTATCGCTTGCATGCATGCATGCAAGTGGCAAACTGGAAGCTCAAGTACTAAAAAAGAGGTTTGGTCATAACTGTTTACCGTCAGTGTTTGTAGTGGTATTTTGAAACCTCGTTTATAACATACCATTTATCTTTATATAAAACCGACGACTTTTCCAAACACAAAGTAACAAGGAAAAACAGTAGGTTCAATCACTATTAAAGGATGCTATGCAATGAATCTCAACTCAAATTTTCTATTTTGTTGAAGGCGAAGCCTGAAACATTTGAATGTAGGTATAAAAACAACTGATGGTCTCTCACATTTTTAAAGCAGTGTGAGAACAAGCAGCAAATGACTCATAAATTAAGTGCGATAAATCCAGTGTGACAGGTAAATTGGAATAATTTGGGTGCATTTGAACGGCGAACGCTGTGTATAGAACGAATTAGGAAGTTTTTCCAGGAGGTACGTGTTCATATTTTCTACCGGTCAAGGGATAATAGTTCGGTCAAATAATGTTCCGCGTGGTTTTATTGATGTGTTTAGAGTGAATCGTAGATGTAAAGTTACTGTTCAATCTACACACAAGAACGACGTCAAGTAGATTGACTCTATACTTTCCCACGTCTTCGAAACAATTTTCCATGTAGTGCAAGACAAAGAAAAATAGCTTTTGTCAAAACTATTAGAACTCTTCTGCAAAAAATTCCTGCAACAATGAGCGCGTCCGTACACGGTAGCCACTTTTTTTGGAGCACTGGTGTAAAACAGTTGGTCAAGAGTGTTTGATAACTGATTATAATCAATCTTGATACGTACTTATACAGGGTTTCCCAATACCATGTTGACATAGAAGTACCCCGTATATTTAGAATCAAAATATGTCGATTCGACATCATTAGTTTTATGCAAAAGTGCGTTGTTTTCTTTTTGGAACACATTTTTTCAGATATGTTTGGAACCGATACTCCGATTTGGATGAAATTTTAAACATGTGCTTTGCTAAACGTTCTAATATTTGAAAACTGAGAGGCGTGAAAACTAAAGCCACCCTAACATAAACTTTGGCAGAATTTTTACGCAACTTTTCCACCGACTCTAATTGTTTGGATAAATCGTCCCCCAAAACACGAAGTGTCGTATCTTTTTTTTTTTTATATATATCGAAACAGCCGCGCAGGCAGAAGCCTAAATGCCGGAACACCGCGGCTGCTATGATGATCCCAAAGAAATTTTGTTAATACGATTTTTGAACTGCCTAAGGTTAGTAGAACTGGGAAAAGCTTCCTCCCGTAGTTTGTTCCACAATCTGGACACCCTCGGGACAAAGGAGCGGTCGTATCGGCCAGTTCTGGATGTACGAAGTTTGACACGGTTAGGATGGGACGCCGAAGTCAGGCGGGTCTGTCTGGCAGGCACATCGCGCGGCGGCATCATGGAAGAGAGCTCTGAGGAGCAAAGCCCGTTGGTGTAGCGATAGAAAAGAGCTAGATCGCCGACGGTCCGCCGGTGCGAGAGAGTCCCGAGACTGTCTGTTAGAGAAGAGTCATCGATCAGTCGGACCGCCCTCCTCTGGACAGCATCGAGCATGGACAATGTAGTCGGGGCGGCAGCACCCCAAATGTGTGAGCAATACTCGAGGCTAGGCCTTATCTGGGGCTTGTATAGAGTGAGAAGGTCATGCGGAGAAAAGTACTTCTTAGCCCTAAACAAATAGCCTAGCTTTTTCCCAGCAGCTGCAGCTATTGAAGAGATGTGTTCGTGCCAGATCAGGTTCTCGGTGATCTGGACTCCGACCAGCCGAAATGAATGGCTCTTTGGTAGAACTCGACCGTCCATCGAAACTGTAGGAGCGCTAGGACGCTTTTTGTTCGTCAAAGTACAGTACTGTGTTTTGGAAGCATTGAACTGTACAAGATTGTTGCGTCCTCAAGCAGTGATAGCCTCCAGGTCTCTTATCAGAGAAGAAGTCGTCGCTAGTCTTCTTTTTTCCAGCTCAGCGGCAGAGATCGGCTTGTCACTCTGAATTCCTGCATGTAGAGTGCTGTCATCAGCGAAGCTGTGGATTGGGTTGATCGTGCAGGAAAGGAGGTCGTTGATATGTAAGAGAAACAGTGTTGGAGCCAAGACCGATCCCTGGGGAACACCCGCGTTGACGTTGTGGGATGAAGAGGAGAATCCGTCAATTACGACGGATATCTTGCGGCCAGAGATAAAGTCAGCCGCCCATCTGCAAAGCTTTTCTGGGAGGCCGTAGGATGGAAGTTTGCTCAAGAGGGCAGCGTGCCACAGCTGATCGAACGTTTTCGTGATGTCAAGAGCAACGACATGAGCCTCACCATGAGACTGGATCGTTGGTGCCGGAAACCGTACTGCCTGTCGCTAATCAAGCTGTGACGTTCGAGGTAGTCCAGAAGCTCGCGATTTATGCACCTCTCCATCACTTTACTTATAACAGAAAGCAGAGCTATAGGCCTGTAGTTGTAAGGGTCGGTTTTAGATCCTTTTTTTGGGATGGGCTGTACATGAGAAAATTTCCAGTTTTCTGGGAAGGTGCCGGATTCATAAGATAGCTGGAAGAGACGCGAAAGAACTGGAGCAAGCTCAGCTGCACATCTCTTCAGTACAATGGCAGGAATCAAGTCCGGACCAGAAGCTTTGTTGATGTCGAGCGACAAGAGCACTCGTCTTACGGTCTTATGCCTGAATGTTACCTCCCGCATAGTGTGGGGAACCCTTTGAATTGACGGCACTTGGGCGTTGGTGGGGACGTCCATGGTGGAGTTGGCAGCAAAGATCTTGGCTAGCACTTCCGCCTTGGCCTTTGAGTCGAATACAATAGTTCTATCCTGACACGTAAGTGGTGGAAGGCTACTGTGTGAGAAGTTCTTTTCAATCTGCTTGGCCAGCGTCCAGAAAGATCGACTGCCATTGCGGTGCGACATGACCCTGTGCCTAACTTTTATATCATGCTGGGTTTTGGCATTGCGAACCGCTTCGTTATATTTGTTTCTGGACTCGACGTCGGCTTGTCTGTTCTCTATAGTAGGGTTTTGTAAGTAGGTTCTGTGGGCCTTGATCTTCTGCTGGCGAGCAGTGTCACACGATTTGTTAAACCAGCCGTTGGACCCTGGTTTAGGAACTTTCACTGTGTGAGGGATGTATTCCTCCATTCCGACGTGGATAATTTCGGTTATTGAAGAACAGACAGTCGACGCATCCGCGTCAGTGAAACAGACATCTCTCCAAGGAAAGCTAGAAAAGAAGTATCTGAGCCCCTCCAAGTCGGCATGTCCGTAATGCCAAGTTTTGCGGCCTGTGCGAGTTTCTGCGGCCACAGCGGCTTCTGACCGAAACCTAACCTCCACAACACCGTGATCTGAGTTACCCAGGGGGGACTGGACAGCAGTGCTGTAAGGGGCAGGATGCGTGGTCAGAAAGAGATCCAGCAGGCTACTGGCGTGTGACGAGACGCGGGGAAAAAAAGTAGGGCTCGTCACCAGCTGGGTCAGCCCTTGAGTAAGAGCGAACGCTTCGACTGCACGACCTGCTGCATCTGTCTTATTTGAGCCCAACCAAAGCTCATTATGGGCATTGAAATCACCGAGAAGAACTACCTCTGAAGCGGGGTGATTGATGTTCAGGAAGTCGATCTGGACGGCGAGGTATTCGAGTAGGTCATCCTAGTTATGGTTCGAGGGAGAGCGATAAAGGCAGCAAATAAATTTGGGTGATGTTTTGGAGTTGAGGCGAAGCCACAGAATGTCCTTCCGGTCTGTTTCCAAAGAAAGATCCCTGGAGCAGGAAGGACTGCTGCGGACAAAAGCCACAACTCCCCCGTTCTTTCTCAGATTGGAGTGCACCTCGTAGTTTGGGAAGTTGAGATGGTTAATCGGTGCAGCCTCTGAGATTTTTGTCTCCGCCAAAAAAAGCACGGCGGGACGATTGGATTGCAGGTAGTGATGAACAGCATCAATGTTGCTGTTGATCCCGCAGATGTTCGAAAAACAAATTTTATCTTCGATGTTGTTCCCTCGAGCCCACCCTCCACCCGGACATTCCGAGAGTGGAGTGAGTTTACGTCCGGAGTTTTTAGTGCTCGAGGGATCCATTATCATTAATTTCTTTGTTTTGGTAGATAACCGACTGCATAGCTTAGGTGTGGAAACATGCGGACATTTATAAGACACCCTGGGAAAAGCTAGCGGGTGGTACTGCCTCGGTCGACTGGTCCTTGTCTACCACCTTCTTTTTACGTATTAGTGATGTTAAATAGACCTAAAGTGGCCCGTTGGCGGACTTGTACCGCCACCCGGCAATCGGTACTGAGGTATTCCTTAACGCATGCGCAATCACTTGGACGGGAAGAAGTTGTATACTGGATACAACGACTTCCGGAACAAGCATTTGCCACGGCCCTCGCTCAGTAGGGACTGAGCCTGAGTCTGACATTTTTTGCAAATTTGAGCATTATAAAGTCGCCACTTCCTTCTCAAAAGGTGTCGTTTCTGAATTTTCAACCAACGTTGAGTAATTTTAATATTTGATTTCAACGTATCTGCCTTAGCGCATTCAAAGGAACTCACGAACTATCGTATCTAAGTTTATTTGCAGATACGACATCGTGATCTTCTGGTCTTCTAATCCTTCTACCGCGATGATGTACTGCTGAGCTTCGCTTTATATGATTTAGCTAGTAATGATTGTGATTGCTTTGTATGGCATGAAACAGCAGGTAAGAAAGAACCCTCGGAGATCGCGACATGCCTTTTTAAATTTTTAGAGGAATATTCCAGGCAGGATAAAACAAAGGTGTTCTTTTATTTTCTGATGAGTGCTATAGCCAGAGTAAAGGCACTATAGTTGTCGCAATGCTCCTGTATGTTTTGAGTACCCTTCCATCGCTGATGGAGGTAGCTTTATGACTCACTGTTACAAACCATGAACAAAATGAAGGGGATTCTGCCCATAGCAGCAGTTCTCATGCAATTTTAAAAGCAGGGGATATCTTTGAGCCGACTCAGCTGTTACAGATTATTAATTTGGCAAGACGGAAGCATAGGTATAAAGTATGTTCTCTAACTTTTAGAGACTTCATAGATTTTAAAGCTTTGTCTAAGAATGTGAGGATTTTATCCAGGAAGATCGACTAGCTGGACAAACATCATGAACGTTAAAGTTAATAAGTAACACCAAGATAAAATATTTTCCAATACGAGCCATTTGATACAAGGGTATGATGTTATTAAATTAAAAAGAGGCGCAGCAAATAGTGAAATATCAGTTAGGCCAGTACATGCCTCGTAAATAAATGTTTCTAATAAGAAATATAATCACATCCTTGCTTTATGTAATTGCAAAAATCCCGTGATAAGACTACCGGAATAAAGAAATTCTATGAAGACTTTCTCCAAAAAATAATCCTTCTAGGATTCCTGGACAAATGTCTAATGGAAATGAAATGTTAAATGATCCTAAACATATCAGTAATGCTTTCGCTAAGTTTTTTGAGAGTGTTTACTCTGTAGCTGATATAACTGATGAACAACTTAGTTTTGACTTTCAAGGATGCGATTTGTTGGATATTACCTGCGTAGCGATATCTGAGCGCGAAATTCTAAAGGTTGGACGAAAATTAAAAAACAAGTTCACTTCTGGGCCAGATCAAAATCCATCTTTCTTTCTTAAAGACTGCATAGCAGTACTAGCAAGGCCACTTCAAGTATTGTTTAATTTGATCCTGAATGCTTCCGTTTTTCCTGACAAGTTTAAAATCGCTAAAATATGCCCTATATTCAAAAGTCAAGCTTCCAATATCAGGGGAATATCCATTTTGAACAATTTTGCTAAGCTTCTTGACATGATTTTATATGATCGTATCTACCAGTCTGCAAAAAATTGCATTTCTATTTATCAACTTAGCGGTTTTTAGCCAGTTTTTATGTGAAACAGTTGACAGCAGGGGTCAAGTTGATGTAATGTATGCCGACTTTTCCAAAGCTTTCGACAAGGTCAGTCATGAGATTCTCCTCAAGAAACTTTGTTATCTAGGTTTACAAAATAACTATGTATTGCTATTAAAATCATATTTATCTAATAGACAACAATACGTATGTGTAAATAATGTGAGATCGGAAGTAGTCACTGCCACTAGCGGTGTGCCGCAGGGATCCAATTTGGGACCTCTTCTATTCTCACTTTATATCAATGATTTGTGTGATTCACTTAATTGCAATAAGCTATTGTTTGCGGATGATTTAAAAATATATATATCAGTATCCAGTGAAGAAGACTGTGTCATCTTACAGGAACAAATCACTTTCCTACAGAACTGGTGTGTAAGAAATCATCTGCATTTGAACATTTCTAAATGCAAAGTAGTAACATTCAGTCGCAAGTCCAAGCCTATATATTATCGGTATACTATTGAGAATTCGACACTAGCAAGAACCGATTGCATTAGAGATTTAGGTGTCTATTTTGATAGTCAGTTGACATTTAATTTTCATGTAAGCCAAACAGCGCTGAGTCCTTGTCGCACATACGGTTTTATTGTTAAGAATTGCAAGAATTTCAATGACACCTCAGCATTATCATCTCTGTATTTCAGTCTAGTAAGATCTAAACTGGAATATGGCTCACTCATATGGAGTCCTACATATAGTCAATATATCGTTGCTATTGAAAAAGCAGAAAAGAAATTTTTAAAATTCATAGCTTTTAAAATCGATGGTGTGTATCCACCAAGAGGCTGTAGCTATCCTGAGCTGCTACATAGATTTGATTATCAGTCTTTAGAGAGCCGTAGATATCAGTTATCTGTACTTTTCTTGCACAAGCTTTTCCATAGAAAAGTAGATTGTCCTGTATTGTTAGCTCAAGTAGATATTCTGGTACCTAGAATAACATCTAGACAATATAGGACTTTCCTGTGCAAAAGAGCTCAAACTTACTACTAAAGGCTCCAATCAATTTTATGTGCCAAAATGCCAACAAAATTTCAAGTGCATGTGATATTTTTCACTGCAGTGTCTGTGAATTAAAGAATAAATCTCGCGCCCGTCTATGATGGATTTTGGTCAAGTTTTTCATGTTTGTTTTGTTTCTGTTTTTTTCTGTTTTACACTTTGTGCTGTAACTACCATGTAAGCTATACTACTGCTTTTTGCTCTGTAAATGGTGATCACTATTGGGCAATAAACGCATTATTATTATTATTATTATTATTATTATTATTATTATTCATGATAAGGTTTGGGTTTCCTTTTTTTATATACAGGGTGACTTCGAAGTTGAGTCATTTATTTTAACAGTGAGTAGATCTGATCAAAAGAAATGTTTTTTTCCTTTACCATTTTTCTGGTAAAATTAAAGTAACAAAGTTATAGCCCTTTGGAAGTTTGAGTACCGCCCTGTCTCAATAATATCATGTACTCGTGTTTGGCAACAACGGATATAATCCACCTTATCGGTTCATCGCATCGGAAACAAAAAAGCGAAAGAATTTGGAACGATGTTTATTTTATTCAGTTCAGTTATACATACAGTTAGTGTCAGTCGCGTGTGAATAGTGTCTGTTGCGTGGCTCAAACGAAATAAAAAATGGCACATGTTTATGCGTTTCGGTTTCCCAATCGAGTGCAACCAACCCCTCGTGCCTTTGTTAATGTAGTACAACGGGCTCGTGAATCAGGTGACTTAAGACCTCACAGGGGACCTCACGATCAAATACAGGTCCGCACTGCAATACTTGTCGGGAGGATACTTTATAGAACAAGGTAACAAATTTTTTTTAATTTTTTTTTTATTTTTACACACATATTTTGGTTTATCTTCCTTCTACAATCATTATCTGAAAATTAATGACTCAACTTCAAAGTCAGTATATTTTGAGAATTTTATATATTTCTTGTTTATTAGTGCCTTACCCCTGTCGATAAAACCTATTAACAAGAACTTTTCTCTCTCCCTTTCTTTGATTATAAATCATTATTTATGGGTCTTTTCGTCGTATCTTCCGTCGCATCATTAAAGAATTATTTTTAACAACACGAAATGACGTATCTGACTTATCCATTTTTTTTCTCAAAAGTTATTCATCTTACAACCATTTTGCTAGATGCATTTGAAAACTGGTACATTTGAGTACGACAGGCTCAAAACGTTTTGTGATACACTTTTTATTGTATGACATCCAGCTTCCCAAAGAGATCCCTTTTTCTTGTATTAGCTCTCCTGTAAAATTATGGAAGTGTCACTTCGTGTTTTACGAAATGCTCTTTTAACTAGTTATTTTCTTCTGATAAAAACAGTCCATCTCGCATAGGAGGAAAAAATGTTTTTTTGAGTTCCCATGTTTGAGATTTGTACAAAATGCATCAGAACGCAGGGCAGCTGATAGGTTATTTCATAACAAAATTTTGTTTGCAGATGAGTGACATGATAAATATGCACATTAAACATATTTGTCTACGCTGAAGAAAATCCGCAACCAGTTTCAAAAAGACCTTTTCGATGGGAATTTAACATTAACGTGGATGTGGCTTATTGGTAACTTTCTGGCTGTTCCATACAAGTTGCCTGGTAGATTAAACGGAAATAGGCATCTTCATTTTCTTCAATACGTTTTACCTGAATTATTAGAAGAACTGCCTCTGAATGTATAAATTAAATTAATTACTTGAACGAGAAATTTGATGGTAGATGGATTGGTACAGACCAGGAAGCTCAAATTCAATGGCCACCTCGTTCCCCGGATCTTAATCAGTGCGATTTTTTTTATATGGGTGATATTGAGCACCATTGCCGGTATTAAATGAAAGTAATATCATACTTGTTTATTTTCGCTCACTTAAAGGGTTAATAAGATGCTTGGGATCTCTTGACGCAATTCATTTTTTCTCAAAAACTATCCGAGATGGCATGTTTTCATAAGAGACATAAAATGAAGAAAGCACAAAGATCTGATGAATTAACAAAATAATTCAAAGTCTGTCAGGAAAATTTCCAAGAAATTATGCCATGATCTATGATAGGGTGGCAAGACTTACGTTTTGTAAATTTTATTCAAATCGGGCTACGGTTCTTAAAATATCTTAAAAAATATGTTTCAAAAAGAAAACTTCAACTCTCTAAGCCTAAAAATATGGGGTCTACGGAAATTGGGACATTCAATATACTATACTATCGTATCTTTATACAGGGTTATCCAAATTAAGTGTCCACCATTAGTAACTTTGTTATTAGTGAAAATACAAAGTTGTTTGAATTAGCAAACTAGTAGCATTTTTAACGCTGGTAAAAATGAGAAATAAAAAAAAACAATTGAGAGTCGTTATTTTGATTTTTTTCAGTAAAATAACATTTTTTTAAATAGAAACCCCTGTATATTATATTTTTTTCTGTTAAAGCATCAAATTTTAAACAAAAAAGCTTACAATAACTTTTCTCCTAGGTTACAAATTGTTGAAGTTATGGCCTCCAATCTGAAACAATTAAATTGTATCGACAAACTTTATTTTCAACATCAACTTATAATCTTACAAAATACAATAACAATTTTTTTTAAAGAAGATGCTCGAAAACACCACCTTGTTCTTCAATACATTTTTGGGCACGTTTTTCAACTGCTCGAACTGTCTTAAGTATGGTCCTACCATCTATCTGGGTTATCTTTTCCCTAACTGCAGTCTTTAACGCGTCAAGGTTATCGTACCTTCGCTTGTAAATTTGGTTCTTTAAGTAACCCCACAAGAAGTAATCAAGTGGGTTTAGATCTGGTGATCTGGGAGGCCACTGTATTGGGCCATTTGTTCCTATCCACTGATCATTAAAAGTAGTACTTAGAAAATGATAAGTACCTCTGGAGTTGTGGGCAGGTGCGCCATCTTGCTGAAAATGCAGATGATGTCTACTTATAAGATCCAATTCGTCTAAGAAATTAGTCAGAATTTCTGACATAAATTCCACATATCTTTCACCAGTTAGGGTTCCCTCATAAAGGAACGGGCCAACAATTTTTGAACCAATTATACCGCACCAAACGTTGAAACTGAAACGGACTTGTGGGCCTCTTGGATGTACTAACAAAAGATTTTCTCTTGACCAATAATGGTGGTTTTTTCTATTAAACATTCCAGAATTTGAAAAATTTGATTCATCTGTCCATAAAAGGTAACGAAAGTTATTTACATTTTGGCGACAGAAGCTAAGATACCAATGGCAAAAAACAAGTCTTCTCTCTGGATCCCCTGCCAAAAGCGTTTGAACTGGTCGGTACTTATACGGAATAAATTTGTATTTTTTTAAAATCCTTTGAACAGTACCATAACTGAAATTAGAGTCCTTGAGAATATCTGCTATTGAATTCTCACGATAAGCTTCAAAATATCCAATAACTGTAATTTCCGTGGCCTCGCTTATTATGAATTCTTTTTTTGCCCTTGTTTTAGCAAAAACATTTTCGTTGCCCCTAAATTTTCGATAAAGTCTCAGAAAATATCGTTCATACGGTTGAATGCGAGCGGGATATAATTCACTGTAGTATTCTCTTGCTCTCAAGGAGGATTTTCTGCACACTAAATAGCATTCTAACATATCACACTTTTCTTCATGGGAGAACATTTTTCTTTAAATTAATGACACAATAAAGCTTATAAACAAGTATTTACACTAATGTTTGACATTATTTGATTTTATCATTGTTTTCCAAAGCCTTCTAGTTGCGAGTATGTCCAGTTTAACATTTTGTCGCTTATCTTAATGCTGTCAAATCGCGAACGCCATGTTGTTTTCATAGCCGTCTTAATATTATAATACTGCAAATAATTAAAAATATTTATCGTTATTTTGACTTTATTTTTGACTTTAGCGGAAAAGTCATTATGAACTTTTTTGTTTAAAATTTGATGCTTTAACAGAAAAAAATATAATATACAGGGGTTTCCATTTAAAAAAATGTTATTTTACTGAAAAAAATCAAAATAACGACTCTCAATTGTTTTTTTTTATTTCTCATTTTTACCAGCGTTAAAAATGCTACTAGTTTGCTAATTTAAACAACTTTGTATTTTTACTAATAACAAAGTTACCAATGGTGGACACTTAATTTGGATAACCCTGTATACTAAATAACAGTCTCACGAAGTCAATTAGCCCCATAAAATCACACTCCAAGCAGCAGCCGTCGGAAGTAGAAAGAGTGCTATTGGTTCGAAAGTAACTATTTTGGATTGGAGACCGTGACTTTGGTATGTTTCATTAATATATTTCTTTGTACGAATACCCATTTTCTAATTGTAAGAGCTATATTTCTTTGAATTGCCGGTGATCTCGAACAATGTCATATTTTCATAGGGACATAGGAACACTTTTTTGTAAGTACCACAAGAAAAAGTTGCTGGAAACTATTCCTTAAACTAGGTGTAAGATATACAGGATGATTCACTAGTCATAACCAAAGTCATGTGTTATACGTTGTTTACGTTTACGTGTTTTTTATTTTTAAACTTCAACGCCCCGTATCTTTTTAATGAAGTCCTCGAGGAAATAATGTTACTTAGACTGCCCCCTTAAAATGTGGTCCTGTATATGATGTGTCATTGTTGGTAACGACTTGTGAATTACCCCGTATATCAATAGTTCCCTTAAGCATTGTCTGCCTGTATGTGGGTATCGAATAAGTTCGTCCCGAGTAATCTTCGGATTAGAAGCAATCTCAGACCTGTTTGGTCTTATCGTACACCGCGAGATGGCAAGTATCTTGCAACCAGAACACAAGGCTGCTTGTTGTATGGGAGTGTTCGTATCCTGTTTACCTGCACTACGTCACGTAAGGATCCGGCTTCTGGTAATTCGGCGCCGCTTTTCTCGGAAAATATTTCTTATTCCCGGTGACGTCGTTGTGTACATTAGGCGACGCCGTAATGATCAGCTATTTTCCAGATACAATCTCACGGAACGAATTTATCTGAAAAGTACTGGAATAATTTCAGGAAATGCGCGTGATCAACTTATGTAGGTAAGAGGACTTATATATGAATGGACGAACTTACACTATATCTATATATTTTATATCTGCATGATACTTCATATAGGTTATGCTGATTTTGACTGTACTGTGATCAAGCAGTATGATATATTGTCCAAATTCCTTCTACCATTTGGTATAAGGATAGCTGTTTTCAAATTCCGATAACAAACTTTTGCCTCTGTTTTCTGTCTGCATCTCGTTTGCATAGGAAGCTTTTATCCAGTACATGATAGAGATCTAATGTAGACTTAATACTTTTATTGATTCCAATTTCTAGAGTTCCCACTGAATACTTAAATCGTTCCACCTGCTCTACGGCCCTGCTCTTTATGGTTACTGATTCATATATGCAGTTTCGGTCTGTAAACCTCATTATTCTTTTCCTAATATCATTTTTCTTCAAAGCTGTTTCCCAAATCACCAAGTTTTGCTGCTGATCCATTGGATTCCCAGCCACATCATCTGCAATCGCACATTCCAACAGGTCAGTTCTTTGAAGTTTAAAAATGTCAGAGATGTAATTTAAGTACGCTAATCCTAGTTTTCTCTCTGATGTCGTTTGTAACCACGATAAACAAAATAGGAATTAGGACACTCCCTCACCGTAAGCCCTTATCTGAAGTAGTATCTCTTGGAGCTTAGCATTAGGAAGATGATACTGTCGATCTGAAGAGAGTCTTCTACAGCAGGGCTGTCCAACCTAATGTGGCACAAGGGTGACTCCAAAAAAAAAATGCAGTGTTTGGAGGGCCGCATTATAAAATCTTTCTATACAACATTATTACTGAGTTTTAATAGGTATATACTATATGGTTTTTCTATTATTTTTATGTATTCCAAAAATATGAAATTACAAAAAAACAGTGGGACATTTGAGCATGTTGGTTTTCTAATATACTAAGTGACATATAAATCCGAACACCCAGTTTAAATGGTTTTATTTTAATAAAATTTGGTGAATGTATTTATCTTACTGTAATTAATAAGTGAAAAAACTTTCAGCCTTATCAGTTGGACATTCCGATTTTTATACTGTTTTTTTTTAACTCATTAACGCTCTAAAAATGAATATTTCAGCCGCAGTAAAGAATCAACGTTGGCGGATTTTGGTTCTTGACATCCTTTACGATCGGTTACGATGCCTAGAGTACGGAGACCTGTACGATTTCGTCAACTTAGTGAGTTTGATAGGGGCCGTATAGTGGGACTTCGGGAAGCTGGACTTTCTTTTCGGGCAATTGCAGTTGGAGTGCAAAGAAGTGTAGACACTGTGGTTAGGTGTTGTCAGGCATGGCTTCGAGAAGGCCGTACGCAAAGGGCAAGGGGCACTGGACGCCGCCGTAGAACAACAGACCGTGAAGATCGCCGCCTAAGATTATTGGCCTTAAGGGACCGTTTCTCCACTACCAGGTCCATTGCAAATGAATGGTTTGCAGAACATGGAAGACCTATTGGCATGCGAAATGTTTACCGACGAATGAGAAGTTTTGGCTTGTTTTCATACCGGCCACACTGGGTCCTCCCTTTAACTCGAGTACACCGACGTAATCGCCTTGAGTGGTGCAGACAACGGTCACTCTGGGATCAGGAATGGAACAGTATTGCCTTTAGTGACCAGTCTCGATTTTGTTTAGGCATGCACGATGGTCGTGCCAGGGTTAGAAGGCGACGTGGCGAAAGGAGGAATCCACAGTTTTTTGTTGAAAGACATGTTCATCACACTGTTGGAGTTATGGTTTGGGGTGCTATAGCTTATGGTTCCAGGTCACCTTTAATGTTCATCAGAGGTAACATGAACGCGCAGCGTTATATCCACGAAGAACTAGAACCCCATCTTTTACCCTATCTTCACACCCTGTCAGATCCAACTTTCCAACAAGATAATGCCCGACCACATGTTGCAAGAGTCACAATAGACTTCTTTCAACATAATGATGTCACATTGTTACCATGGCCACCAAGATCTCCCGACTTATCCCCAATTGAGCACTTGTGGGATATGATGGGTAGGAGATTGCTCAATTTGCAACGTCCTCCTCAGACTCTAGAAGCACTTCAAGAGGACTTGATGGTTGCCTGGAATGAGATACCACAGGAGGACATTGACCACCTGATCAGAAGCATGCCTAGGCGCGTTGGAGAATGCGTAGTACATCAGGGTGCATCCACACATTATTAAAGGTCAAAGGGCTTTAAAGCAGTGCAATCATTTTGAAATTTTTATCATTTACTTATTATGCTTCATTAAGTACTTATACAAAATTTTATTAAAATAAAACCATTTAAACTGGGTGTTCGGATTTATATGTCACTTAGTATACTAATGCATCAATATTAATATTTGTTGTTGATAAACGAAGTAACTGAGTAAGTGACTTATCAGAGAGGGAACATCTATACTTTGACTTGATAAATTTCATGTTGGAAAAGCTGCTCGCAAAGATACGTGCTTCCCATCATTGATCCCATTGTAAGTCCTAAGTTTCGCAAGTTGGAGTATCGTTCTCCTGGCAGTAACTTAAAAAAGTCCAAGCCAGTTTCAGTTCTTCCTTGGTAAAAAGGATCAGATTGCAAATCACAGAATTCCAGTTGAAGGTCTGCTCTGCTTACGTTCGCAACAGAAATTGTTAGTGGCTGAGTAAAAATTGAAATGTCGCTTTCAATTTTTTTAAAGTCACTATATCGATTTTTGAATTCTCCTGCAATTGTGTCGATGTATTTTTGATGAGGTAAATGTGAAACCTCCTCAAAATCTTTCATTTCTTCAAAATGTCCTTTACAACTTGGAAAAAATGAAAAACCATCTTTTTGTAATGAAGACTTGAAAAGCTTAATTTTATTCTTAAACCCATTTATGTGTCCAAATAAGTTGGCAATATTCTGCTGTCTTCCTTGTAGCTTCAAATTCAATTCGTTAAGGTGAGATGTCATGTCTGTTAAAAATGCAAGGTCTGCTAAAAATTGTGCATCTGCCATTTGATTTTCCAGTTCCGTAGTGTCGGACTTCACCTCATTTTTAAGGAAAATAGGAATTTCCTTGCGTAGAGCGAAAAATCGTTGCAAACACTTTCCGGCGCTTAACCAACGAACATCGGTGTGAAGTAACAAGTCCCCATATGTAGCATCCACTTCGGCCAAAAAATCACGAAAAATTCTGTGAGTCAAAGCACGATTGCCCCCTCTAACAATGTTAGTTATTTTAACAGCCACTTTCATGACATTTATTTGACGTAAAGATTTTCCACATAAGCTCTCTTGGTGAACAATACAATGTATCATAGTACAGTTGATGCTGTTTTGCTTCAATAGTACTGCAAATCCAATTTCAGTCCCTGTCATAGCTCTGGCGCCATCGGTGAAAATACAGGAACATTTATCAAATCCCCGTAGTCTGACACCAACTTATTCACAGCTTCAAAAATATCTGTACCCTTGGCTGTACCATGGAAAGCAATCTCCTCGTCTTGAATAGTTCGGATAAAAATTACAAGCTGGCTAATGTCAGACAGATCAGTGCTTTCATTTATTTATTTATTTATTTCCAACAGGTGAAACCCAATTACAGGAAACGCTGAAAAAAATAGCAATTAAAGAGACATGGTTCTTGGACTTAAATCTATAGTATCACACATTCTAAATAAGATTGGATGATCTATAACAGTTAATAATCGTTGCACAACTGTCACTGTAAATATTACACGATTCAGTAACACTGTTCATGACGCAGCACATGAAATTAATTGGCGATTTTGTCATAACATTTGTACGGCCAGCTTGACAATAGAATGCCATTTGTTGTCGACTCCCTAGCCTTGGAACGCGGAAACATATTTTTTCAAGTAAATTTTGACAGTCAATTTTGTTGTGAATGAGGCCATACAAAAACGACAAAGCAAATATGTTTCGTCTTGCTGACAGTGAATCCAAATTGAAAGACTCTAATAGGGCACTATGGTCACAACCTCTTTCTGGATAAGAACCTGTGCGTTTAAGGTGAAAATACTTTAAAGCTTTACGTTGAATGGCCTCAAGGATCACGACAGAATTTTGGTATATAGGAGACCAGATCAGAGTTGCATACTCCAACTTGCTCCTGACAAAAGTAAAAAATAAAGTTATTAATGTATCAACATTGGAGAAACCCTTCCAGTTTCTGATACAGAAACCAAGTAGTCGAGTGGCAGCCGACGAGATAATGAGTATGTGCTCAGTAAACGTTAGCTTGGTATCAAATATGACTCCAAGGTCTCTATAAGAGGTGCATCTGTCTATAACCTGACCATTGATGTTATAATTATCATAAATTAAATAGTTCACTTTTCTTGTATAAGTCATAACTTTACATTTCGAAACATTCAGACTGAGACAGTTTCGTGAACACCATGACGAAATTAGAGCTAAGTCATCTTGCAACATGACGCAATCCTCGACTGTCTTGACTGACGTGCAGATTTTGAGGTCATCAGCGAAAAACAAATGGAAACACTTCAGTTCAAAAGACAAGTCATTAATAAATATCAAAAACAATAATGGACCTAGATTTGACCCTTGAGGTACCCCAGACGTGGCCCGATAGTAACTCGACCTATGTCCACCATATTCGACAAATAACCTTCTATCCCTCAAATATGAATTCATGAGCGACAGCATTGCATCAGACATACCCACTTTTTGACATTTTTCTCATAATTAATTATTTTACTAGGGTTGTCAACATAAATGATGGTAGGCAAATGAGCCTTACACAAGTAGAAACGTTTTCAAAGTATTCGACCATGAGATCTGGCGTCGGATGAGGTTAGTACTATATTTTCTAAAATGAGTTCTTCTTCCAAATATATGTAATTTTTGGACATATAAAAATTGAATTACATATCATAATTGGTGACCGCGTGCAAAAGAGACTCTCTGTTTACACTTAATGAAAAGAGTTTGGAACCGTTAAAAAATATTTTGTTTGCCACGGAGAACTTCGTCACCATTATACAGGTTCTCAAAAGCTGCAAAGCTTTGCAGTCCTAGTAATTTCTTAGCAAAATTTCGTAAAAGTCTGACGGATTCGTGTTACAGGTGAGTTGGTGCTTAATGGTCAGACGATAAGCAGATAGTGTTTGGAAACTGAGATTTCATGACGTTTATAATTATACAACCCTCCAAATAACGTATCTACAGGTGTCTCTCGAGTTACAATATCTCCCTTGCATGTTGGCGATGGAGTGATATAAATGTGAATTTCAAAAGCTTGCTGGTACGACCAGCACATTGTTCCTCAAGTGTTCAAGGTTTTGAAAAATCTCTCCGAAGGGTGGATAACCCGTGGCACACGTGTCACTGTTTAGTACGGCACTAGCAAGCACACAATGATATAAAAAGTATGCTAGCCTTACCAAACTAGCAAAGCCATCCAGAGATGTATACGCATAAATTTACACTCCAAATTTATTCAGAGCAGTCTTCATTTATTGATTCGAAAAAACCAGAAATTCTTCGTGTGACAAGATAGAAAATTGTGCATGCTTTCCTTCCTTTTCCGTTAATTGTGGAGATACTCAAGCTGGCTTTTCTCCTTAATAAGCCGGCTTAGGGTGTACTAGTGACCTGTTATAAACTTTGTAATGAACCGGAAATTCCTGAGCCTCTTAGCTCGTTTTCAAAGTACTTCAGTAGTTAAACCATAACCTATATTTCAACTTCATTAATTAACGATTACTGAATTATACCTCAACTTTTCCATACAGATACTGCGCTTCAGTGTTTTTGCGTCTTATCTCTAAGGGTTCATGTGTTTGTTTCTCATGTCGCGCAGCTCCGCAAAACGCTGTACACGCGTTAGTAACTCAAAAATCTGTCAGATATCAATCTTCCTAAGGTTGTATTTCCTTAGTTGTTACATAGAACTTCTATTTCCGCTAGGATATAGCACACAGATTATTCAGATACGATAGTAAAACTATGAAAGACGCTGTGCACGTTTTAATAAGTTGAAAACATGTCAGATATCAATCTTCCTACGAAAGCTATCTACGATTTTAATGGATGATTTTTTTGCTAGTATCTTTTTGGCAACACTGTTTTTGACAGATGACGCCTGAATCGTGTCTTGTGTCATTGTCAAACTTGTTCAGCTTGGTCTATAATTTAACCATGAATCGACTTACGAACGAACAACGCTTGCAAATTATTGAATTTTACTATCAAAATTCATGCTCGGTTAAGAAAGTGTATCGAGCACTGCTCCCAATTTATGGGCAATTTGGTCGGCCTACTGAGGGAGCTATTAAACCACCAACACGCGGACGTAGAGTGAGGACTGAAGAAAATATTGCGGCTGTATCCGCCAGTGTTAGTGATGACCGTGAAATGTCGATTTGCCGCCATTCGCAGTAATTGGGCCTCTGTTACTCCACTACGTGGAAAATTTTGCGACAGGATTTGGGTGTAGAACCTTATAAGATACAGCTGGTGCAAGAATTGAAGCCACACGACCTCCCACAACGTTTCCAATTTGGTGAATGGGCGCTGGCAAAGTTGGAGGAAGATCCACATTTTTATCGAAAAATTGTGTTCAGCGACGAAGCTCATTTCTGGTTGAATGGGTACGTTAACAAGCAAAATTGCCGCATCTGGAGTGAAGACCAGCCAGAAGCATTGCAAGAGCTACCAATCCATCCCGAAAAAATCACTTTTTGGTGTGAATTATGGGCCGGTGGCATCATCGGGCCGTACTTCTTCAAAGACGACAATGGCCGGAACGTAACTGTGAATGGCGAGCGCTACCGTGCGATGATAACAAACTTTTTTTTGCCCAAAATGGAAGAGCTGGACTTGGCTGACATGTGGTTTCAACAAGACGGTGCCACATGCCACACCGCACACGAAACAATGGCCCTATTGAGAGGTGAGTTCGGTGAACGGCATTTCTCACGTTTGGTGCCCGTCAATTAGCCACCTAGATCGTGTGATTTAACGTTGTTGGACTATTTCTTGTGGGGCCATGTTAAGGCTAATGTCTACAGGGATAAACCAGCAACGATTGACGCACTGGAAGCCAATATTGAAGCATTTATTCGTGAGATACCGGCCGATGTGTTGGAGATAGTGTGCCAAAATCGGACCTTGCGCATGGGCCATCTGAAGCGGAGCCGCGGCCAACATTTACATGAAATACGCTAGTAAACCATGTATGGTTGTCACCACGAAGAAATCTATTTTCTCATAATAATGATATACATAATATGTAAAATATTAAATAAATTTACCTTTGATGATTACACCATAAACGTTACTATTACCAAAAGCACCGTATCATGTTCTTGATCTAGATGGTTGCAATATTTTTACAAGTATGTGTGTATGATGGACAGTTGGTAATGGATTATTCAAACAGAGCCCCTTTTAGAGGCATGTGAAAAAAAATAGCTGACAGGCTTCACAGCAGATAACCTGCTATATCCCTTATTATATTGAATATCTGTCCCCTATAACCCCGTTCATACTCTCTTTGACTAGCTGAGCAGAGCAACATTATCCAGTTTATTTTACAAAACCTTTTTGGATATAATAATAATAATTATTATTATTTACCCCTTAAACTCTATATGGAGAATGAATAGATAAACATAAAAGAAGGGTCCATAGGGGACATCGCATTAGTGTTGCAATTGTACAGTTGAACCACAAATAATGATACATTTAATCAACAAATCATTTGACATATACAGTTACTATCAATTTGTCTATGTCCGGCCTTGCTAAAAAAATTTTATATCCCATACTCTATTAAATTCAATTATTTTTAAGTAAATAGACGCTTCAGTAATTTGGGAGATATTTATAATCGGATGAAAATGGCGGAAAATCCGCTTTGAAGAATTAATGCTCAATTTTCTGTTATTAAGCCACTGAATAATTTTAACAGAATCATTTCAAAGTATCTTTTTTAAATGAAACCAATCATCACCTGCTCGTCGAAACAATAATAACAATAACAGTAATCTTTATTTGCAAATACAAAAGCTGTAAACTACTTGTGTTACGAATAGCGTCAAACAAACAAAAATAACGATAAAATCTTAGACTTAGTTATTTTATACAGGGGGTTTCAGTTTATTGTTGCATAACTTCAAGATTCGATAGAACTTTTAAAATTAATGCATAAAGTCTATATAAACATGTATCGACACCACCCCCAAAATCTTAAATGGAAAGGGTGGTCGAGTGATACCTGATTTTAAAGGTCTTTCAATTCCCTTTATAATGATATACAGGGTGTTTCAGTTTATTGTTGCATAACTTTAAGATTCGATAGAACTTTTAAAATTAATGCATAAAGTCTATATAAACATGGGTCGAAACATGCGTGGCTTCCGAAATACAGGGTGTTTAAATTTACTTACTAAAATAGTTTTTTTTAAATATTTCGAACAATATTTGATGTATAACAGTGAAAATTGGTATACAAGTGTTTTTGGTACAACAAAACGAACCATGGGTATAGTTTTACTGTAGCCGCTAGAGGGCGCTATCTACTGTACCTGTAGTGTATTAAAATGACCGAAAATTTTTTCTTAGTGCAATTTTTTTTATTTTTTAATGAAAAAACTGATTCTTCGCACTTTTCAACATAAAAAACCTCTCCTGTGAGTTTTCGTTATAGTTAGCCGTTTTTGAGATATTTCGATTTTTAAGGTTCGATGCATTTTTAATTATTTATGGGAAAATAATATTTTTTTTACATTTTCGATTTGGGCATTACAAGTAATTAAGATGATCGTTTAGATTGTGTTTTTAAACACGGCAATAATTCCTAACTCCAAATAAACACAAAAAAACAGAATATTAATTTGTTTAATTTTCCTATATTATTTTTAACAAATTAAATTAATTATTTACAACTAAAATGCTATTGGATAGTTAGGACAAGCATACAAAATCTAAAGTAGTTGCCCGAAATGTAAACCCAATTGTTCAATACACAAATCACATCTAAGAATGATCGAGCGTGGTATAGTATTATTCAAATAAGGCCTTATTTCATCACATGCATTCCTGATTCTGTCTATTAGCATATCTCTTGCGGTTACGTGAGTCTGGTACACTTTTTCTTTTAGAAATCCCCACACAAAGAAATCTAATGGATTTAGGTCAGGGGATCGTGGAGGCCAGGCGACTGGTCCTCCATGGCCGATCCATCTTTCTGGATAATTTTCGTCCAGCCAGTTTCTAACTATTCTCGAATAATGAGCTGGACAACCATCAAGCTGGACCCAGGCCAATCTTCTAAAATCTAACATAACATCATCCCACATATTTGCATGTTCAGACTTTAAAAATTCCAAGAAGGTCGCAGCATTTAACCTTGCAGGCAAAAGGTAGCGAGTTGGATGTCGTCTGTTTGGAAATCTTCGTGTCTGTTTTCTGGCTGCTTCTGCTGCGTTTCCATTTACAAAGCCATACAGAAAATGAATATCCGCTAACTCTTGATTGGAGAATAAAAATGGCATTTTTATAAAACTTACAAAAAAAACAGGTAAAAGAAATTAAATTTCGTGCATTCACAATTGCAAAAATACGTTTCAGGTTTCGACAGACAACAAAACTAACTGTCAACTAATGGACGTTTAACCTTATTCTGCTTTCAATTTCAAAAATATTTGCAGGCTCAGCCTACTTCTAAACATTATCGAGATGCTGACTTTTTAACGTTATTTTATCATAAATAATTAAAAATGCATCGAACCTTAAAAATCGAAATATCTCAAAAACGGCTAACTATAACGAAAATCCACAAGAGAGCTTTTTTATGTTGAAAAGTGCGAAGAATCAGTTTTTTATTCAAAAAGCAAAAAATTGCACTAAGAAAAATTTTTCGGTCATTTTAATACACTCCAGGTACAGTAGAGAGCGCCCTCTAGCGGCTAAAGTAAAACCATGCCCATGGTTCGTTTTGTCGTACCAAAAAACCCTTGTATACCAATTTTCTCTCCTATGCATCAAATATTGTTCGAAATATTTAAAAAAAACTATTTTAGAAAGTAAATTTAAACACCCCGTATTTCGGAAGCCACGCATTTTTCGACCCATGTTTATATAGACTTTATGCATTAATTTTAAAAGTTGTATCGAATCTTAAAGTTATGCAACAATAAACTGAAGCACCCTGTATAGTATTTCCTGAATGCACTTTATTTTACATTTTTCACAAACCAGGTACCTAAGGGGTTAGGAAGTTTTAGATGCTTGTAAAGAGGTCCTTTTTCAAATAATGCTAATCTAAGCTAAGGATGAATGTTATAATAAAACTATTGTAGGCTCATTAACTATGAACAATCGCTTATTTTTGAATAGCTATATGGCGTACACTCCAAAAACTGCTAGAATATCGAATTTATTCAAAAATTAATTCAACTTCAAACTCAAAATGTTTCCGAGTGTTATCTTTTATATAACACAAATGTCTTCAAACTCATAACAGTTTCCGAATAACATAATTCCATGCCTTAAAATAGATTCAAAATTTTACTGATACAAATCGTTCAAAGTTTGTCTATCCAAATATTTGGCAATAAATATTTCGATAGAATAACATACCTCACTAAGCTTATTTCTTAAATAGCTTATGTTTGTGCCACCTGAGGTAACTATCTAACTCAAGACCAAAAAATATAGTATTATCAGACACTCTAATTGTTGAACAACTAAGACATATCGAATTTTGAAAATTTGCTCTACATTGTTCGAAAAAAGATAGCACAAGTCTCAAACTGTTGAATTGTATAAATGTGTATTCAAATAGAAATTGAATAGCGCTTCTGTAACAACACTTGGACCGTGTAGTGTACCATCACAATTCTATCGGCGTGGGAAGCAAGAACGAGAAGGAATTGCCGTAGTTTTACGAGTTGACCTCCGATTTCCCATGCTAGCACGCGGCTGATCGTGTCGTACGTTTATTTGCAACAGTAAAAAAAGCAATCGGCACCCATCCCACCGTACGTTTTTATTCTGTCCGTCGAGCAGAAAATCTCGAATGGTTATTGGATCTGGTTGCAAATCCCTCGTCCCTTTTGATACACACCAGAGATGTTCGCCAAACAAAATAAAGTACACCGCGGCGACCTGTTTTCTTCTGAGGATGGCCCAGGCCGCTATGGTCTTATGTGCAAGTCACTATCGAAGGTCGGAGCTGTGTCGGGTTGGAGAATGTATTCGAGACTGGAGAAATGTCAATGAGGTGACCTACAAGGAGACAGCTTGATGAAAGAAATAGCTATTATTTCTAACCGCCTGAAAGAAAATTCGACATACGGATGACATTCCTTTGTTGACAATTGTATTGTATGATGTCACCGTTTCAAATTAAAAATAAACAATATATTTCCATCTGGGGCCTTGAAATATTGAAATCGATATATTTCGCCGTCATAAAAACACAATAGGACAAATCAGAATTGGACACAGAACTGAGAAATTATGCTCTTGCATCACAGCGTAGAGAAAAGGCTGGTTATCATCAGCACTTACAAGAAACTAATAATTCATCTTCTTTATATAAGGGTATAAGGAATTTTAACATGCAGACTAAGAAGCGAAACCACATACCTGTTAGTTTACGTAACGCAACGCAGATAAGTGATTATATTTTTTATATGTTTTTGAAGTTAATACTCAGCTCTGTGCTAGTGAAATAGAATTTTATGAAAATAACATACTTGATGAATCGCTCAAATTTGATCTGGTCATGACCACTGAGGAAGATATACGTTCGCATTTACTTAAAATAAAATCTAATGCCTGTGGGCATGACGGTATTACGCCTAATATGATAAAACCGTGTCTTCCTGTGATTGGCAAATACTTAACGCATTTGATTAATTCTTGTTTGGAACTTCACTATTTTCCCTCTGCATGGAAGCAAGCAGGAATTGTTCCCTTGGCAAAAACTAATCACCCTTCAGCTTATTCCGACCTGCGTCCAATAATTTTACTTCCGATTCTATGAAAAATATTGGAAAGGATAGTACATGATCAATTGAAAGAGTACTGCTCTGAGAATAACATGATTCCATAAAACCAGTCTGGCTTCAAAGTAGGGAATAGCACTACCACTGCCCCTGCTTAAGCAGGGGTCAAGCAGCGGCTCTTGTACTCCAAGGCTTTTGACACTATCAATCATTCACTTTTGATCTCAAAATGCAAATATATTGGATTCTCTCAAGCATTTATCAAGTTCATTACTAGTTATCTCATGAATCGTATGCAAAGGGTACATTTGGACAACGCATATTCGACATATAAGAATGTGATATCAGGGGTCCCTCAAGGCTCTGTTTTTGGACCGCTATTGTTCTCCATTTACATATCAGACGTGTGTAAACTGATACGCTCCTCTGAAGTGATGATTTTTGCGGATGATACACAAATATGTAAAACTTTTGATCCAGATGACTGCGTAGCAGCTGTTGTCGAGTTGAATTGTGACTTAGCCATTATTGTTAGTTTTTCCGAGCATAGCTCCTTAACGCTAAATGCCTCTAAATCTAAAGCTGTTCTCTTTGCACCAAAAAACAAAATCGTTAATATCAGAAATAACACGACAGTACGCATTATTGACACTTTTTTAGTTTATGAGGATCTTGCAAAAAATTTGGGTGTCTTAATTGACAAGGATTTACGTTTTCGTGAGCATATATCTAAATTAGTAAGAAACTGCTTTGTTGTACTAAAACCATTGTTTGTTAATAGGCATTTCATCAATTTCAAATTGAAAAAACATCTTTGTGAAAGCCTAGTTCTCTCAAAAATCAACTACTGCCTTATAGTTTTCTATCCTTACTTAGATCAAGTCTCAATTCGCAGACTTCAACTGATTCAAAATTCGTGCTGTCGCCTCATCTACGGTTTAAGAAAATATGACCATGTTTCACACTGTATTCGTAGTTTAAAATGGTTAGATATTAATAGTTCTTACGAGTATTTTATCTTGAAGTTCATTCATAATTTGATTATCACGGGAACTCCCGAATACCTCTTAAAAAAATTGTCTTCAGGCAATCTGTTAGAGATCGCTTGCTCAGGTATGGCAAATTATTAGATATTCCACGGCAACGTACGGCTTTATTTACTCGCTCTTTTAGGTATAATTGTATCAAATTGTATAACGTGCTACCTGATGCATTCAAAAATTTATCTCAAACTAAATTTAAAGTTTGTGTCAAGCAGCACTTGCTATCAAAAATGACTCTTAGTAGTAATTAAGTAGTAGTTTGAAGTTTAGATTAGTAACCGCCAGAAAAAAATTTTATTTGACGTGTTGCTGAATCTGTTTATATTTTCTATATTATGTCTTGCAATATTTTTGTTATCCTTTGGTTAGCCGCTGTATATAAACATGTTAATTACATGTATTTACATTGGTTCACAACCATGAAAATAATATGGTTAAGTGGAAGAGTAGCTATTTAGCTAAACTTCGCTCGATACTATGTAACTTTATAAATAAAGACGATTTATTATTATTATTATTATTATTATTATTATTATTATTATTATTATTATTATTATTATTATTATTATAAGGCGAATACTGTAAGAAATGCTTATTTATTCTGTGCAATTAGATAATGTTCAAAATTGGCCTTTAATGTCAGATAGTATGAAATTTGTAGCATATTAGTATGAAATTTTATGGTTGATGTTACACGAGTTGATTTTTCGTTTTCGTTATTCACACCGAAATAAGGTTTCAAAAAGTAAACATGATTTCGGCGACACTTCCCCTATTTCCAGTTGTTGTAACTTAGAACCATATCTTCTCACGTCTAGATATGGTGCGATCTGTATATAATAATAATAATAATAATAATAATAATAATAATAATAATAATAATAATAAATGGCCTTTATTTTACCTGGCGGCAGAACCAACCAGGGCTAAAAAAAATCAAGTACCTACATGCAAATACAAAAAAAATACACTGAAGATAATAAGAAAATTTAAAGCAGAAAAAAGATTTTTTACAGAATCGTAGCCAATGCATGGTATAATGACCAAAAGACCAAAAAAGAAATGCATCAACAGAGTACGCAGCAGAATCAAAGACCATGCTTAGAAGTAACTTTAAAAAAAGAAAATATCAGGCATATGGTGGAAGATATAAAAATAAAAGTAAACAGTAACAAATTCGTAAACAAAACACAAACAAATGAAAAGTGACACGTGAGAAAACATTCACAAATAAACAAATATAAAAATAAAAATACATGCTACATGTCATCAAAGACATAACTTTTCTTTTAAAGCTGGACACACAGAGTTTTCAAAGCTTGAGGTACTTTATTGTAGAAATCGGGCGCCACATATGAAAAGCTCTTTCTGAATTGGGTTGTTCGGTGCCGAGGCAAGTCAAGAGTATATCCTACAAAACGCAGGTTCGCTGAGTGATGATCACATCTCATGGTAAGCTTGTTCTTCAAATAAAGAGGCATTTTGTTTATCAGAATACTGTGGACCAATGATAATAGATGCAGTATCCACCTTTGTCACATAGTAAGCCATTGAATATTTTTAATATGATCAGATACCCTCTCCCGCTTTTGAATACCTAAACTGAATCTTATGCAGCTGTTTTGCACTTTTTGAAGTCTGTATGCCTCGCTCTGTATTAGACACCATAGTCAATGTCCCCGTATTCAAGTTTACTTAGGATAACAGCATAACCTTGGCCTGCTTGGACAATACATTTTTGTATCAATACATTGACTTCAGCTTAGCATAGGAACCCGGAACAGCTTTGGTGACATGATCATGGAAGCACAGGTTCTCATCAAATGTGATGCCCAAGTTGCGAACCGATGTCTTGTGGCAAAGTTCATCACCTCCAATACACAGCTTTATTAATTCACTATTGAATTTGCTGAATTTAGATTTAATAGTTATGATAGCCGACTTTCCAGGGTTAATACATAAGCCATGTTTGTTATACCACTCACATATACTATTTAAATCCTCAGACAGCATCTCATTCGCTTCAGTGTACATAGCAGGGTTGTAAGATAGTTAAATCTGTGTATCATCGGCGTAGGTATGTAATTTGCAGTATTTAGTGACTTGATCTAAGTCCGCTACATAAAGAGAAAACAGAATAGGTCCAAGAATAGACCCCTGTGGTATACCTTTGGAGATAGTACCCTCCTATGATAAGATGTCGCCGATTTTTACCTGCTGAATGCGTTCATGAAAATAACTGCGAAACCAATTAATCGAACTATCGGAGAAGCCAAGATAATGAAATTTTGCAAAAAGTAGTTCATGATTGAGGCAATCAAAGGCCTTACTTAGATCTATCATGACAACAGTAGTAACTTTAGAATTATCTATTGCCCCTATGAAGTCGTCACAGACATCGAGCAGAGTTGTTACGGTGCTGTGTTTTTTTCGAAACCCCGACTGCGTAGATGGGATTATCTTACAGGTAGTGACGTGCTGCATCAATTGCTCATATACAATTTTTTCTAATAGTTTTGATAACACTGGAAGGATACTAATTGGTCTATAATCATCAGGTCCTTCCGGAGCATCAATTTTAGCAAGAGGCCTAACGCATGCGGCTTTCCAAATTTTAGTAATTTAAGTAATCGGTTTAGAACAAAAAGGAAACACTAGAGCTAACATATTTATATTCAAACCATCTAGTCCAACCGCCCGAGATTTTATTTTATTGAAAATCTGTAATATTTTATCCTCCGTGACCGGTTTTAACTGAAACCAGTTGTCTAGATGGCAAAACATTGCTATTGTAATGATGAACAATACTGGTATCCACACAATTATCTGGAATGGAATTTAGGAAATATTTGTTCACTAAATCAGGTTGCAATGTGCATTCTAAAGTATCTTTAACAGGATTATGTACACGTAGTTGTTTGATGGTTCGCCACCAATCACGGGAACTTCTACTTTCTTTAAGCTGCAGTTCTATATAGGCTTTTTGTTATCTTCTTATGGAAGCTGTTACAATATTTCCTCGCCAATGACATGGGAAGTAAAAAGGCTTTAAAATCGAGAAGTATCAGCGATCACTATTATTTGCAGAACGACCTATCTACGCGATATTATATGAAATAGGGCCACCAAATTATCTGAATACGTCCTTTCTGAGTCCGTACATTGCGCCGCAGCGCTTGGGTTGGCAGCACGAAACAGTAGACAAAATTCGCCCAAAATGCGATTTGTAGAGGTGTGCGCGCTTCGAAATTGATGCTTTATTTTTTGATATTTTTGGATAAAATTTTGACAGAGTGCTGAAAACAAAACCCCACAGGGTGCTACAGAGCCTCTTTTTCATTTTTTTCACTAGGTTCTTTTTAACAAAATCGCGAAGTTGAACAGAAAAAGTGCGCACTTCAACCCATCATAAAACTTGTGCAAAAACAAAATTTCAAAAAGTGCTCCTTTAGCACCCTGGGCAATTATCTCAACATACTGTATGAATTTCATTCAAAAATGTTGAAAAATGGAGTGTCAGTTTTGAAGCAGCTGAACCCTTGTAAATAGCTTAAAACTCACTGCGTTGGAGCTGCCTTAAAAGTAAAATTAGTGCAAAGTAATAATTTAGATTTTGGATTATAAAAACGGAGTTTTCGTTGCAGTATATATTAAATCGATAGTGCCAGAATTAATTGCGGGTGTACTGAATATATGAATATATACTAAGTGACATATAAAACCGAACACCCAGTTTAAATGGTTTTATTTTAATAAAATTTTGTATAAGTACTTAATGAAGCATAATAAGTAAATGATAAAAATTTCAAAATGATTGCACTGCTTTAAAGCCCTTTGACCTTTAATAATGTGTGGATGCACCCTGATGTGCTACGCATTCTCCAACGCGCCTAGGCATGCTTCTGATCAGGTGGTCAATGTCCTCCAGTGGTATCTCTTTCCAGGCAACCACCAACTCCTCTCGGAGTGCTTCTAGAGTCTGAGGAGGACGTTGCAAATTGAGCAATCTCCTGCCTATCATATCCCACACGTGCTCAATTGGGGATAAGTCGGGAGATCTTGGTGGCCGTGGTAACAATGTGACATCATTATGTTGAAAGAAGTCTATTGTGATTCTTGCAACATGTGGTCGGGCATTATCTTGTTGGAAAGTTGGATCTGCCAGGGTGTCAAGATAGGGTAAAAGATGGGGTTCTAGAACTTCGTGGATATAACGCTGCGCGTTCATGTTACCTGTGATGAAGATTAAAGGTGACCTGGAACCATAAGCTATAGCACTCCAAACCATAACTCCAACACTGTGATGAACATGTCTTTCAACAAAAAACTGTGGATTCCTCCTTTCACCACGTCGCCTTTTAACCCTGGCACGACCATCGTGCATGCCTAAACAAAATCGAGACTCGTCACTAAAGACAATACTGTTCCATTCCTGATCCCAGAGTGACCGTTGTCTGCACCACTCAAGGTGATTACGTCGGTGTTCTCGAGTTAAAGGGAGGACCCAGTGTGGCGGGTATGAAAACAAGCCAAAACTTCTCATTTGTCGGTAAACACTTCTCGAAGCCATGCCTGACAACACCTAACCACAGCGTCTACACTTCTTTGCACTCTAACTGCAGTTGCCCGAAAAGAAAATCCAGCTTCCCGAAGTCCCACTGTACGGCCCCTATCAAACTCACTAAGTTGACGAAATCGTACAGGTCTCCGTACTCTAGGCATCGTAACCGATCGTAAAAGATGTCAAGAACCAAAATCCGCCAACGTTGACTCTTTACTGCGGCTGAAATATTCATTTTTAGAGCGTTAGTGAATTAAAAAAAATCAGTATAAAAACCGGAATGTCCAACTGATAAGGCTGAAAATTTTTGTACTTGTTATTTGAAGTAAGATAAATACATTCACCAACTTTTATTAAAATAAAACCATTTAAACTGGGTGTTCGGATTTATATGTCACTTAGTATATAACGTATGTACCTAAGAGTTTTGGCACAAAATTCATTGGCTTTAATTTTCACAAATACAAAATAATATCAAGTTGCTCTTTGAAAGTTGACATTTATTTATTTCGAAGCTTACGCTTTAAGATGGCGTATAAGTAAGAAATAAGAAAAAGTATCTACAAGCTGATTGGGTTGGTGCCCAAGGCTCAAATCTGTTGAATATTCCAGAATGAAAACATGCCACGCAGAACCATTTATTGGACAATAGCGATATAAAGTCAATACTACAGTTTAGTTAAGTATTGAGTTGTAATTTATGATAACTAGTTAGAGTTTAAATAAATTTCTTCATTAACAAAAAATCCGATAAATATTTTGTGCCAAAGCATTTAGAATATAAGTTATATATTAACGCACAAGCCGAATTTTGTGCGTCTCAATTTGCAGTCTCGAAATCTAGCCTTTGTTCAGGCATTGTTTGTTCAATACCTCGTCAGGTGATCCCCCGTATTATAAATGACACGCTTAAGCATGTCTATACGAAGTTCATGCTGAGTATTTCGGACCGCGAATGAGGAGAGTGGGTGGGAAAAGTCATAAAATATCTATCCCCTATACAAACCGCATTTGCCGAAAATATGCTTTGTGCCGGGTGAATCCGAATAATGGCTACGCCGGCAAGCCGAATATTTCTCCACGCGCGTACGCTTGTTTGCCGATCATGTGAAACTCCTTTTGATGTTAACAGCATCAAACGGACCAATACATCGATATAACTTGGCCGGCTAAATTCTACATAGAGGCTAGCAGCAATTGAAATTGCTACCTATCTATTCGAATTTCTGTTAGAGCTTCAAATTTAGATTGGGAGAATTTAGAGGTTCAAGTAAATTTGTCTGAATAACCTCCTTTATGGACGTGACGTTTCTGTTGACATGATTATCTCGTCTCTAACGTAAGACTCGCCATTATACCTGAACCCGAACAGAGTAAAGAGTAAAGAACTATAGTACTATACAGGGTGTCCCGGAAAAAGTGTGCAATATTCTACCAGCGGTTTTTAGAGCTTAAAATAGGAAGAAAAGTTTATATAAACATAGGTCGACAAACGTCTTCTAAGGCCGCTACGGTGTTTTAAAGGGGCTCCCTTTAAGATGGTTTTTCCTTAACATTTCCGAAACGTGTTGAGATAAAGACATAAAATTTGGTATTCTAGCCTAGCTTTTTATGCTGGATTTAAAAATTTTAGACAGTTTTGTTTGGAAGCCTATATAACAGAGACGGACTCAGGTTATCTTAGGCCCAAAATTTTTGTGTGAATCTATTTTGAAATTCAATTTTAGAATTTGAAAATTTAAGATTTTCTACATAAAAAGGTACTTTTATTGAATATCGATAAATTGTGCCATTTTTGAATAAAATCAAACTAAAAAATTTTTCACATGATAGGAAATGTGCTGCGAATTTAAATGAATTGCAATTCCCACTCGGAACAGCGTACGTAATACGTTTTAACATTTGATTTGAAACTTCTGCATAACCGGTCAGGAAGGTCAGATGCACATACACTTTATTGCACATTGTGCAATCTAAACCCCGCAATATCAATATCACCCCTCATCCTCCCTCTCTTCTACCATGTATGTTAGCAACTCTCTAATTAATATAGTTCGGTTTACACCAAATCAGTGATTGTTTGCCAGTGATCGTTCCAACTCCTAACTTCCATATTCCAGATAATATGGTAACTAGAACAATGTGATCGAAAAGCTGCATACAACGGCTGACGCGTGGTCGTCCAGCACTCCCGGACGATTGATTGAAACAACCATATTGACTAGTCGATACGTGAAGCGCCTGGAATCGGCATCCTATTATAAATAACGCCTTTACGGTAGGTCAACGCCAAATAGGGTAACGTGTTTCATTTACAATTTATTGTCGCTTTGCTTTACACATTGTAACGTTTCCGCATACATTCGATTTCAATTTGTGAAACAGTGCAATATTTTTACCTCTGTACCTCATGATAATTTAAGTGAAATACGGGTTTCTATGAAACAATTGGGGAAACTGATATCATCTATTTTATAATTTATTGTTAGATACAGGGTGGACCGTAATAAAATTTCAAAGGGAACCCTGCTGGAAATTATTTTTAGTTTCCTTGAATAGTAGTAGTAGTATTTATTGGCCATGTTGATAGAGTAGAAATCACATATCTTTTTATTCACGTCACAAAAAGCTGCGATTTGTGGTCGACTTACGTAAAATGGCAAGAAGATATTTTTTTTTATTTTTTATTTATTTTTATTTATTTATTTATTAGCAGCATATTCAACATGTATACAGTTTTTTACATCATATTAAATATATAGACTTTACAATTATTGTATAATATTTAAATCCAGCTATCTATTCTTAAAATTACCCACTATTGCTAATAGTTTTAGATGCACAATTGTATTCAAAATACTGTGTGTGCACCCCATTCACATTGTTAAGTGTAACTTTTTCATTGAGGTTCTTAATTCTAGTTTACAAAGAGAAAAATAAATATAAAAATAGATCAAACAAATTCAAAGCTATTATGTTTTATCTTAAATTTTAGGAACTTAATACCTTTAATGCTACAGGTTTTTATATTACATAATTAATGGCGTATTGACTATCAATAATCCATCTTGTTAATTCCTTTTTAACAGTAGAATATCTCAATCTCTTAATACTATTTGGCACATCATTATAAACTTTTGTACCTATACAGTAAACGTGACTCTGGCAAGCTGTGTGTCTAGGGTTTTGCAATTTTACTTTTGCATGAGCAGGACTTCTTGTATTTTGGCCATGCTGTAAGTATTCTTTGTAGAAATCATATTTCATCATAAATCTTATAAGTGATTTTAAATAGAGCTGCTCTAGGTTCAGTATTTTACTGTCTCTAAAAACAAGTTCAGATGAATATCGTTTCTGTTTGAAAAGCATAATTTTTATGATCCATTTCTGAGCTATCTGTTACTTGGATAACGTTGCTAAACTTGTATTTCCCCAAACTACGAAACCATAATTAATTACAGATTCTGTTAAAGCAAAATAAACTGTTTCAAGAGTTCTGAGGTCTAATATTTCCCTTAATTCATAAAATTTGTAAATAAGTTTTCTAATCTTTGTTGTAACATACTCAACATGACCTTTCCAAGTAAGAAGTTCATCTATAATTATTCCTGGATATTTCAAGCTCGATTTCTTATTTATATACTCGTATTTGCTACATGCACACTGAGGTGTAAAGTCACAATATGAGTCATGAATCTTAATGCAGTTTAGATTAGGCAAAGTACGCGAGGAAAGGGAAAAAGTCATAAAATCTAAACTCTAGCCAATTTTTAATTGTGTGCAATGCTCTTTTAGCTTTTAATTTGACGGAATCCCAATCTTCACCAACTACTAAAATACTCGTATCATCTGCAAAGCAATAGATAGTTATGTTTGCATCATTTAATTGTTCCATTATATCATTTATGTATATTATAAACAACAAAGTTGAGAGAACCGTACCTTGTGGCACCCCGCATTCTACCTTCAAAATATTACTTTTCTGACCCGAGACATTTGTGATTTGTTCACGTCCAGAAAGATAGGACTTTATGAGTTTATTTGGAATGCCCCTTATTCCCAGATTATCCAAACGACCTAGTAAAATTGGATGTGCCACTGTGTCGAATGCCTTTTTTAGATCTAAAAATATACCCATCACCTTTTTTCCTTGGTCTAGCCCTTTCAGAATACTCTCAGTGACCCTGACAAGTGTAACTTCAGTGTTAGAATTCTCTCTGAAACCAAACTGATTTAAGTTGAGTAATTTATGCTTTTCCAAAAACTGCATTAATTTTCTTTTCAGACATTTCTCAATAATTTTACTTACTGTACTAGTTAATGCAATGGGTCTATAGTTGTTCATGTCTTTTTTATCTCCTTGTTTGTGAAGAGGTATCACTTTGGTTTTTTTTAATATTTGTGGAAAAATACCAGTACCAAAAACTAGGTTTATTATGTGTTTCAATGGAATACTAAGTTTTTCATTATATTTCTTGATTATATTTGATGAAATATTATCCTCCCCGCCTTTTACCCCATTCTTTAAACAGTTTATCTAACTAATTATATCATCATTCGTCACAGGACACAACAAAAGTGATTCATTACCTCTTTGTTCCCGCACTTCATTCCTCCAGTACCTCTAGTAATTTCACTTGCTAATTTTTTACCAATGTTACAAAAATAATTGTTAAATTCATCTGCAACTTCTTTTTTATCAGTTATTTCTTATTAGTTTTGGTAGTGATACATTTTATTTCTGGTTTACTCTCTTGGTCATTGGTGGCCTCTCTAAGCACATTCCACAATTTTCTGGGGTTATCCAAATTTTTTTGTGTTAAATATTTGTAATAATTATACTTCACTTTCTTGATAAGTTTACTTGAAAATTTCCTGTATTCCTGATACCTGTTTAAAACTACGAAATTGCTGGGATTTAGTGCACATTCCCTTTTAAGGAGGTTTCTGTTTCGAATAGGTATTAGGAGCCCACCAGTGATCCAAGGTTTCAATTTATTTTTTTTTATTGGGTATAGGCCTAGTTATAGTGCACGTCTCACCGACTACAAATATGTCTACATGGTTGCCGCTTATGCACAGGCTTATTTTGTCGAATTCACAAGTTTACGGCATGTCGTAAATAATATCATATCGTCATTTTGACGTTCAACTATGAGATTAAAAATACCACAATACAGGAAACATGATATTTTCCGGTTAATTTGGCAGCAGATATTGTGTTAACTTTCGATTTCTCTGTTAATCAACTTTTGCGGTGAAACTCTGTTCTTGTCGGTGTTGATATTGTTGGGATACTGCCGAAGTTCTTAAACAGCCGGTGTAAAGAGCTTGTAGCATCTCTTATCAATTATTTTGAAAAGGAATTGGAAAATGATGGACCCCTATTACCAGTGAAATCAGTTAGAGAGGTAAATTGCATCTTACTACTTTCGAAAGGAGTATCATAAGGTATTATCTGTTTTAGCGTGTAGCGAATGCACTAAACTTGAGTTTGCCTACTGTAAGGTTAAATTCTTCCACAAAAAATCGTAGACGAAAGAAAACAGTGACTGATACATCATTGCTAAATGTTAGTGCTATCCGTAACGAAATATATGATATGTATAAAAATCGTAAGTATTAATGAGTATTTGTTTTTATGAATGCCTACATAAAGTGCTGATTGTAGGAAATCATGTGAATCTGCAGACACTGGGAGAAAGACTTAAAGCAGAAGAATTTTTTGGTGGTAGTTTGGCATCTTTACGAAGATTGCTACATGAAATTGGTTTTAATTGGAGAAAAGATGATCCAAAAAGAGGTCTCATGGAAATACCGGATATTGCTTCAAAAAGGGTACAATTTCTAATGGGACAGTCGGGCGCTCATGGCAGGATAAAAATGTTAAAAGTGTTAAAGCTACTAAAGTACATGGTAAAAGGTACTGTTTTTGTAGCACAAATAGGGTTCAGAACTTGGGTGTGATCAACGGGTTCTTATTTTAGATACATTGTACTTCATGCTGGCAATGAAAATGGTTTCATTAAGGGAGCAGAATTAATATTTGCCTCTAAAAAACCAGTAGGTGATTATCATGGTGAAATGAACAAGGAAAATTTTCCGAAGTGGTTTGAAGACCAACTCCTAAAAAGCTTATCCGAGCCTTCTTTGATTATTATGGATAATGCTCCCTATCACAGCATGTTATTGGAGAGATGTCCAAATAGCTTAAGGAATAAACTTGCAATTGAGGAATGGCTGACACACAAAAATATTCCTTTTAGCCTGATAATGTTCAAAACGGAATTAACTCTTGTTTCCCAGTGAGTAAGGCATTTACAGATTTATTATTTGTTTGATAATTTGTTTCTATTTTCAGACATAAACCTCCCAAGAAATATATTATTGATGACTTAGCAGAAAGATACGGCCATAAAGTTTTAAGACTTCCTCCATATCATTGTGTTTTCAACCCAATTGAACTTATTTGTGGGATTGCAAAATCATATTATAATAAACACATTGGGAGAGATGGGAAAAACTGTATTCAGCACACAGAAAAGGAAATTATGGCTTGGTACAAGAGAGAGAGACTATTCGATAGAAAGGAAATCTCGCCTGTTATAATTAATGTTGAAGATTCCTCAAGTGAATCAGAAATCTCCAGTGATTTAAGTGACTAATTTTCTTGTCGATGGTATAATAACTATTGTATAAACTAAACAGTCCATTTCTAATCATAATGCTTTAAAGATCAAGGGTTAGTTTGATACTCTGGTTAGGGCATTTCAATTTTGATATTTAAAGTATAGAACATAAAATAGAGTGACTACAGTGTTGCCAGGAATAAAAATTTTAATAATAATAATAATGAACGTCTTTTATTTGTAATATTCTTACAGGAGGCGAGATTTAGATTATATATCTATTCTATCATCTAACCCCCTTAACAATACGAGATGTAAAAAAAAAGAATTTGTTGAAAATTAATAGGCACCTGTATACAATAACGAATAATCCAAGTAAATACATAAGGAAAATATGAGGACACTTATGGGTTACAACCGATTTAGCTGCTGATCAAGAAGAACTAGTTTCACTTTTTTCTTGAATTTGGATAATCGATTGGTTTCTTGTAAACTGCGGTCTATAGAATTATATGATTTGATCGCATTGTAAATGTATGAATTCTGAAATAGAGACGTGATGTGGCGTGGAATTGAAAAAGTCTCTCTATATCTAATATTAATACGATGCATATTCTCTACGTATGAACTTGTTTACTAAATATGACGGTGTTTTTGAATAAAGAACCTTATGAGTCAGATTTATGAGCCGTACTTATACATTTTATCAATTTTCATCCATTTGAGTTCATTAATGGCATTCGATGTATGATCATATTTTCTGACATCATTTACAAACCTACAACATGTATTCATAATACTTTGAATACGATTTCTAGTTATAATATCTAAATAGGGATAGTAAACCACTAAGCAATACGATATCTTTGAAAATACGAAATATTCACACAATTGCTTTCTCGCAGATTTATGAAATATAGCCTTATTTGCAAATAAAACTCTGAGAATAGCGTAGCACTGAGTAATTAGATAGTTCAAGTGTGCAACAAATTTTAGGTCATCATCCATTATAATACCTAGGTTTTTCGAATGATCCACAGGAATTAATTTATTACCTTTTAAATGTATGTCTATGTCCTTTTTTAAGGTATTCTGTTTTGTTCTATTTGCGTATACCAACATATTTGTCTTCAAAGGGTTCAAACGAAGATTATGACTACTACTGAACTTTTCAATTTGGGCAAGATCTTGATTAATTTTATTATTTGCCGTTTCCAAGTCATTACTCCTAAATGAATAGAAAAATTGAGTATCATCTGCAAAAAATTGTGTGCTGCATGATTTTACCTCTGTTTCTAAATTTGAGATAGGTAATGAAAATAATAGCGGTCCTAAGACTGATCCCTGTGGTACACCAGAACAAATTTTTTGTTCCGTAGAGTACTGTTGATTTAGACGAACTTTTTGATACCGATTTTCAAGGTAGGTTTGAATAAACGAAAGAGGTTTTTCAAAAAATCCATAGTAACTGCATTTAGATACAAGAAGTGAGTGATTAATGGTGTCAAATGCTTTAGTAAAGTCAAGAAGTATGAGAGCTACTGCTTTTTGGTTATCAAGTGCCATTGTTATATTGTCTGTTAAATCACAGAGTGCCGAAGCTGTATTATGACCTTGTCGAAATCCAGATTGTTTAGATGGAATAATTTTGTTAGAATAAATTGGCAGTAGACTGATCGGTCTCAGTTGACCATAGTTAGTAGGATCAGAACACTTAGGTAGCGGAATAACTATAGCGCGTTTCCACTGATTGGGGAAATATCCCCTCTCTAAACAGCAGTTTATAATATGCGTTAAGTACACATCAATTTCAGGCATACATAGTGGTATCATATGCAAAGTTATTTCATCTGTACGACTAGAATTTGATTTTATTTTATGTACGAGTATAATTTTAACAACGGTGTCAATAGTCACTTTAATAAATTGAAATTTGAATTTTGAGTTATTTTTTAATGTACTCCAAAAAATGAAAGATATTTTATGTTGTATAAACGAAGCAAAAAAGCAATTTTAATATTGACAGAATGGACTGTATCACAATTGTATGAAACCAGTTTCTTTCGTTTTTGATTATTTGCTTTTGTAACCACTATTTTCTTATCACCAGCTGTCATCGATTACCTTACGTTACCAATATCGAGATCATTACCGACAGAAATGCAATAAATCGTTGAAAAAAGATTTTATTCTCAGTGTTTTTTACAAACGTTGCGTATGGATTTACTCCCCCGTTATGTGCTTTGCGATTCCATTATAATCCCCAGTTACACAATCATTGTATCAACAATTTATCTCAAATTCTCTAGCATCTTTTACTGAAACATGGGCAAAAAATGCATCGTAATCAACCTAAACGGTTTCATTTGTTTTATACCACAATATGGTTATTTTAAAAAAGTACTATTACTTCAAATATATTCTATTGCTCTTGGCAACACCGGATTAGGATACCACAGGATGTTTCCCATTTGACATGACAGTTCATATTGTCAAAGCCTATCTTCTGTAATGTGTTCCGCAGTATTTCAATATCGACTTATCTCCGACTTACCTCAATACGTAATTTTTCCGTCACTCTCAACTTACATGCTATGCAGAGGGAATGAGAAAGATGACGAATGCTGAGAATTCCTACAACATACCAATTTTGAAGATGTATGGCATCACTGGTGATTTGAAGCCTATGACGTGCATTAAAAGTTATGTGACTCGAACTGTACATAAGTATATATGGCAGGTCATTACAAAGAAAAAAGTAAATAAGCAAATAAATAAACAAATAAAAGATCACTGCAAAAACCTTATTGATAGAGAGTAGCTTTAACATGCTAAGACAAACATTAGATAACTGATATTTAATTATATTATTTGTACTTGTCTTCTAAAAATTCACCAATCGTATAAAACCATTCACATGATAAAAACGATTTTACTTCATATTTAAAATCTTTGTATGTTCTTATATTTTAAAGATGCTGAGGCAGCTTATTATAAAATATTACACAGTTGTAATAAGGTGAGCGCTTGAAGCGACTGGCGTTGTATTTATATGTGTGGTACTGCCCTAGACTGTCGAACTGGTACATGTTTTTCCAAATGTATAAAAGACACTTAAAAACGTAAACACAAGGTACAGTTAAAATTTTCTTAGTGATTCTACATGTATTACCAGGCGGAATATTGAAAATTAGGCGTATTAGTCGTTTTTGTCCTACAAATACTCTGTCTTTATCAACACTGTTGCCCCATGCCATGATATTATAGCTTATGTGTGAGTATGCTAATGCATAATATACCGTCATTAGTCCTTTCTCGTCTAAGGTGTCTTTTAGTTGTAATAAAGCGAAGAATGCCTTATTAAGTTCTTGGCACACAGTTTCAATATGGTCAGAAAAAGATAGCTTTGAGTCAAAGTAAGTACTCAAGAAGCCTTAGCACCAGGAAGTATAGGAAAGTCGTTAGGTAGATTTTTTTGAATGGAGTAGTTCATTATGACGGTTTTGCCTTCATTTAGTATCAGCCTGTTACGTTGACACCAGCCACTAAATTCATCAACAACATGGGCCACTTTATGTTGAAGATCTTGAGGATTCTGTCCGTGAACTGTTATCGTCGTATCATAGCAAACACAGTTACCCTCCCGCGTGTTATGTAAAGCGGCAGATCATTTACGTATAGAAGAAAGATTAGCGGTCCTAGGACAGAACCCTGTGGTACCCTGAACCAAGATCCGTGGTATTCGATCTAACTGTTCCGATTTTAACTTGGAATTTACGTGCACTCATGTAGGACATAATCCATTTCAGGGGCGTTCCACGAATAGTGTCTCTAATTTCTCTTGCAAGTAGTCTTTCGGGATGGTATCGGATGCTTTTGACGAATCAAAGTGTAGTGATGCTACATATCCACCTCTAACTAGATGTGAATAAATGTACTCCAAATAGTGGCAAGTTGCTGTTTCTGTAGATTTTGTAGATCGAAATCCATGTTGAGATTCTGTTAATAAGCCTCCTTTTTCAACGAAAAAAAGCATATTTCCAATAATTTTGCTATACGAGTACTACTGATTAGCGAGATCTGGCGGTAGTTTTCAGGGTCCTCACTGTTTACTTTTTTCAACACAGGTGCCACGATAGCCAGTTTCATTACATCTGGAAAACATCCGAGTTATATGGACTTATTAAACAAGAAAGCAAGATGATCAACAATTAGCATCTTTACTTTTCCCAATATGTCTAACGACAGATCGTCAAAACCAGATGAATGTTTATTACTGCTATTGCTCATTAATTTTTTGATTTCCTGAGGAGTTACCGGGGATATGAGTATGGAATTAATACTGGTGGCTGAATGTGTACACGGCAAGGATAAATTTTGTCCAAAACTTTTTGAGATGTTGTTAGGTACTGAAGATGAAATAAATTCTGCAAATGTGTTAGCGATGATTAAGTCATCAGTTTCATATTTACCATCTACATTCAGGCAAATTTTTTTATTGGGGTTTGTTTACCTGTTTGCCCGTTTATTCATTCACAAATGACCAAACTTGTTTCACTTTATTATTTGCTCCTAAAAGTTTGTTACTATAGTATGCGTTTTTTGTGTTTTCTATGAGCTGTCTATATGTCTGTTTTTCTATAGAATATATATGTTGGGTTTGTTCGGAAGGATATATTGTCGTTAGCCAATGAATATCTTCAATGTACTTAGTCCGACGCAAAACAGCTTCGTTGACCCATTCATGTTTGTACTTTTTTGCTTTATTGGTGTGATCAGTGTGTCTTATAGTCTGTAGTGGATAACTCATATCGTAACACCAAATGAGAGAATTAAGGAAAAATTCGAAACCTCCATTGACATCCATATTAAACATTATTTACCATTCTGTTTGTGAGACCAGATGTTTGTAATGATTAATCCCATTTTCACTAATAAGCCTTCTGGTGTACGTAATAGGATTTTTTCTGTTATCTTGCACGCCATGACTATACGATATTTCAAGTAAGTGAGCGTAATGGTCAGCTATAATAGGATTAAATACTTCACAATTTGTTTGATTATCCGGATAGTTTGTTATCATATAGTCGATAGCTGTTGAACTAACATGAGAGTGTTTGTTTGTAGATACACTTGTTGGTTCTCTAGTTGTAACTCGTAGGTCAAACGAGTCTAATGTGTCAATCAGAAACTTGATATCTACTCCATTTTTTAAGAAGTCAATGTTGAAGTCAACACAGTCTTTTCTGACAAGTTACTCGTAATGATTAGGATTTTCGTCAAATTAATATACACTCATTAAATAGCCTCATCAAGCTGACGTCATTTCCGAAAAAGTCACATAACTTCTTTTTGCTAGCAATGGTTTTGAGGATCTTGCTTACGTTGGAAAGGGTACTTACCTGCGGTCTTCAGAAATAACTCAATCTAGACAGTCTATGTCAGTTTGTGGCCGTTAGATGGCGCTTTTTCGATTATTTCAAAAATTTCGATTAAAACGATTTTTTATGTTGGTAGAAAATGCATAAAATTTCCTATAAAGTGGTGCAAACCGCAGATCAATATCTTTAATTGTTCTGGAGATTTGGAAGCATAGGCTTAAATTTTTTCAAAAATCTATTCTATTTTGTCTCAGTTGACTTTGCAGTACGAGCAATTTATAAAATAAGTGAATATTTTTCATGAAGTCGTTTAAAACTAGTTTATTTGTAAATTACAGTTTTTATTGATTCCCGAAAAAATTGAGCTTCAGACTGATCTAACTAGTAACGAGATAGAGGTTTCAGAGCTGCGTTGTGTATAGGTATAAAAAATCAACGCGATATTTTCTGAAATGGTTGAATAATCTCATAAGTCAGTCATCTGGAAAATGTAATAACCACTTACATGAATAAATCCTCCGATTGCAAAGTACATGACGTAGGATATTATGCATGAGGAGATCCAGAAGTGGAACAGATTTTGTAGTTTCAAACTTTCCATGGTGATGTTGTTCCACTGCAATGGGGTGCTGGGTATGGATGAGTTGAAAAAACCGAACTGCTTGGCCGTGTGGACCATTATTCCAAGCCAGTCACCTGTAAGGAGGTTATACATTTAAAAGCTTCTTTAAAACCTAAGGACTTCAGACTTGACACTTCTACAGGGTGTTTCACAGCTTATCCGAACAATTTTAACCGCATATGCACTGTTACGGAGGAAGCTGATTTTAAAAAAAAAAAACACAGTGGCTGCCGATAATTTGAGCCTTCAGGCACAGCAAGAAGAAGGTTTATTTGAATTCGTGTGCCTAAGCCTGCATTGCAGTCAATGGAAACAATTTTGAACAGCTTCTATAAGTGAGTACACTCTGTTAAACTGTATTATCTTATTATCTCTTTTTCTGTAAGATAGTTATTACATTATTTTTGAGAAGTCATTTTCTTTTGTCACAGTGCATATGTGGTTAAATTTTGCCGGATAAGTTGTGAAACACCCTGTATATCGTCTCCGTTGAACGTTATAACAAAACTTGGACAACAATTGTGTGAAGTTGGAAATGGTGTGGAACTGCTGTCAGTGGATCTTGAGTTGGGCTCGAACCCACCCTCAGTTCACGATTTTTCCTTGCGCAAAAATGAACATTGGTATATACTAAGTGACATATAAATCCGAACACCCAGTTTAAATGTTTTTATTTTAATAAAATTTTTTGTGTAAGTACTTAATGAAGCATAATAAGTAAATGATAAAAATTTCAAAATGATTGCACTGCTTTAAAGCCCTTTGACCTTTAATAATGTGTGGATGCACCCTGATGTGCTACGCATTCTCCAACGCGCCTAGGCATGCTTCTGATCAGGTGGTCAATGTCCTCCTGTGGTATTTCATTCCAGGCAACCACCAACTCCTCTCGAAGTGCTTCTAGAGTCTGAGGAGGACGTTGCAAATTGAGCAATCTCCTACCCATCATATCCCATACGTGCTCAATTGGGGATAAGCCGGGAGATCTTGGTGGCCATGGTAACAATGTGACATCAGTCTGTTGAAAGAAGTCTATTGTGACTCTTGCAACATGTGGTCGGGCATTACCTTGCTGGAAAGTTGGATCTGCCAGGGTGTCAAGATAGGGTAAAAGATGGCGTTCTAGAACTTCGTGGATATAACGCTGCGCGTTCATGTTACCTCTGATGAAGAATAAAGGTGACCTGGAACCATAAGCCATAGCACCCCAAACCATAACTCCAACAGTGTGATGAACATGTCTTTCAACAAAAAACTGTGGATTCCTCCTTTCACCACGTCGCCTTCTAACCCTGGCACGACCATCGTGCATCCCTAAACAAAATCGAGACTCGTCACTAAAGACAATACTGTTCCATTCCTGATCCCAGAGTGACCGTAGTCTGTACCACTCAAGGCGATTACGTCGGTGTTCTCGAGTTAAAGGGAGGACCCAGTGTGGCCGGTATGAAAACAAGCCAAAACTTCTCATTCGTCGGTAAACACTTCGCATGCCAATAGGTCTTCCGTGTTCTGCAAACCATTCATTTGCAATGGACCTGGTAGTGGAGAAACGGTCCCTTAAGGCCAATAATCTTAGGCGGCGATCTTCACGGTCTGTTGTTCTACGGCGGCGTCCAGTACCCTTGCTCTTTGCGTACGGCATTCTCGAAGCCATGCCTGACAACACCTAACCACAGTGTGTACACTTCTTTGCACTCTAACTGCAATTGCCCGAAAAGAAAGTCCAGCTTCCCGAAGTCCCACTACACGGCCCCTATCAAACTCACTAAGTTGACGAAATCGTACAGGTCTCCGTACTCTAGGCATCGTAACCGATCGTAAAGGATGTCAAGAACCAAAATCCGCCAACGTTGATTCTTTACTGCGGCTTAAATATTCATTTTTAGAGCGTTAGTGAATTAAAAAAAAGCAGTATAAAAACCGGAATGTCCAACTGATAAGGCTGAAAATTTTTTCACTTGTTATTTACAGTAAGATAAATACATTCACCAATTTTTATTAAAATAAAACCATTTAAACTGGGTGTTCGGATTTATATGTCACTTAGTATATTTATTTTTGAGTCATGCATGTTATGAGCATGATGTAATATCATCGTTTGCATATCAGTCTAACCATTCTGTATGCTATAACCCATAATGAACCTACCTTTTGGAGTTTGTTGAAATTTTCGCAATACCTTACCACCAAACATGTCATTTAGAGAATTGTTTTGTTTTTCAACAGATGTCCATATTTTATTGCCAACTCGATGAGTCTCTTCCAAAAAATAAGATTGATTTGACGACTATTACTTGCTGAGCCTAATCATGTATTATATCACCACCTTCCCCATTACCATCTACCTACCAATTTATCTGCCAAATATTCCAAAGCTTTTTTACCTCCCACTCCTACGTGCAAGAAAGTATTGTAATCGCGAATAATTTCTAAAATTAGATTTTATGCTTTTTGACGTTCTATTCGTATACGAGAGGTAACCTTTTGTGGAGGTGTGCGTTCCTCAATGACTTTTTGGAGAGCGGCGGGTAGGAAATTCTCTAAGGCAGGCCCAAATCCTATAAATCCCCGAAACTCTCAGGGAGGCATTGGCACCCGTCTCTGTTGGCGCCAATAGTCACAGTCAGTCGATCGCTTATATGTTGATCCCATGTATGAAAATGATTTTGATGTAGAATCTCGAGCTCCACAAGTATCTGCCGCCAAAAATAGTGGTTGCCTTTAGAATTTACGAACCTGTCCTCCAAAGTAACTTCAGAGGTTATTGATGAGTCGGTATTCGATACGCAAAGCTCAACTATAATAATAAATAATAATTTTTATTCACTCAATGCACAAAGAGAACAACAGTATGAGTAAATAAATATATACAGGGTGGCGCATCTAAAACGAAACAGACGCATTTACCTACAGCTCAGTTGTTTTTTTTTAGAAAAACGCTTAGACTCGTCAATTTTGTTTTCGAGTGGAAAACAAGTTTGGCAAAAAATCACGTTGACACGTGCAGCCCCCTGGGCGGGGGTGACACCAACCCTAAAATCTTAAATGGAAGGGGGGGAGGGTCGAGTGTTACCCTATTTTAAAGATATTTCAATTCCCTTTATAACGATATAAAATTAATGTACTTCAATTCAGTAGTTTTGAAGATTTATTGACTTTGACTTTAAGCTTAAAGTGGACTTTAATAGGTGCATCAGATTAGTTTGTACTAATTTCAGAAGAAATTTGTACTAAAAGAATTTACTTAATAAGTAAATGCTTTTCTTCACTACCCCATGGTTTGCTTATCATTTTGTTGTTGAAAATAGCTATTGGAGCGCTTTTTTGTGTCAAAAAAGTTATTTCTTGAAGAAAGATAAGGAAATATCTCGTACTTATTTTAAATAGGAATTTAGTACATAGTTTGCGATTGATTTGACCAAACTTTGTTGCTAAAATAACTTGTAAAGCTTTATTACATAAATTAACCATGGTATATTCCACAGCAGAAAGAGTTGAAATTATCGAAATACTTTTCGGAAATAATCAGCGCGCTAATAGAACAGCAGAAATATTCAATGAGCGACACGAGAACAGTAACGTGCATCGAAAATATGTTCTAGAACTTGTAGCTAAATTTCGGGAAACTGGGTCAGTCGCCAGAAAAAAAACGCAACATTGAAAATCCCAGAAGGAACGAAGCAATAGAAGTGGGGGCTTTAGGGCAAGTTTATGTAGATCCTACGTTAAGTACCCTCAAATTGGAGACTGTGTGTGGTGTTAGTCGACGTACTGTCCAACGGATTCTAAAGGCCCATAGTTTTCATCAGTATAAAATTCACATGGTACAAGAACTTAATGAAGATGATTTTGATCGGCGATTACAATTTTGTGAAGATATGAGTGAACCAATTATAAACGATGAACATTTTCAATTCAACACTTGCTTTTCTGACGAATGTTCCTTTTTCTTAAATGGCGTAGTAAATCGTCATAACTGCCGATATTGGCCCGATTCTAATCCCAGAATTTATCATGAGGTGAACCTCAGCAGACATAAAAATTAAATGTTTGGGTTGGTATTTTTGGCGATCATTTAGTTGGTCCTTTTTTCTTACCTGGAAATTTGACCGGTGAAATGAATTTGGAATTACTGGAAGACGCCATAGATTCTGCATTAACAGCCATAATTGAAAATCAGAATGATCGGCGATACATTGCGAATAGGTTGATGTTCCAACAGGATGGTGCCCACCACATTACGCATTACGTGTTCGACAATATTTAGATCAGGCGCTTCCAGATCGATTGATTGGTAGAAGAGGTGCCATTGAATGGCCCCCAAGATCGCCAGATTTATCACCTTTGGATTTCTTTATGTGGGGTCATTTAAAAAGCAAAATCTATGCTACTCAGCCAAAGACCTGCGACAAATAATTGTGAATGAGTGCCTTCAAATTACTCCTCAAATATTGCAAAATGTGCGGCAACGTTTTGACCAATATCTTTATTATTGCATGGAGCGTCATGGTGGCCATTTTTAACATTTACTTGCCTAACGGGTCAGTTCATTCTTCATTTTTAAATTACTTTGCTGCCAAATGTATTGATCTCCACTAGTGATGATGTATTAGTTTTATTCAATTTTTAAATCAATAAATCTTCAAACCTACTTAACTGAAGTACATTAATTTTATATCATTATAAAGGGAATTGAAAGACCTTTAAAATAAGATATCTCTCGACCCCCTTTCCATTTAAGATTTTGGGGGTGGTGTCACCCCCGCTTAGGGGGCTGCACGTGCTAACGTGATTTTTTGCCAAACTTGTGTCTCCCTCGAAAACAAAATGGACGGGTGTGAGCGTTTTTCCAAAAAAAACTGAGCTGCCAGTAAATGCGTCTGTTTCGTTTTCGATGCGCCACCCTGTATAATAAAACAGGCCCATTAGGAGACTTTTTAATAAAATGCGTGTTTTACAAGTAGTCGTGTACTTCCGAGACGTTACTGTATACCCCATTTGTTCTAATAGGCCAACAAAATTAATACTATATTATTTTATTTATTTATTGAATAATATGTTCTTCTTAGACAAAAACGCTGTCCGCCATGCTTGGCCCATATATGAATGTGCTCGACGTCATACATTTTGTAAACTCCAGCTCACAGCAGCATAGCCTCTCAAACTGTCAAACATGCACGATGAACCTTATCCACAGCTTCGCGGATGACAGCACTCTACATGCAGGAATTTAGAGTGACGGGCCAATCTCTGCCGCTGAGCTACAAAAAAGAAGACTAGCGACGACTTCCTCTCTGACAAGAGACCTGGAGGCTGTCACTGCTTGGGGACGCAACAATCTTGTACAGTTCAATGCTTCCAAAACACAGTACTGTACTTTGACGAACAAAACGCGTCCTAGCGCTCATCCAGTTTCGATGGACAGCCGACTTCTGCCAAAGAGCCGTTCATGTCGGCTGGTCGGAGTAAAGATCACGGAGGACCTGACCTGGCACGAAAACATCTCGTCAATAGCTGCAGCTGCTGGGAAAAAGCTAGGCTATCTGTCTAGGGCTAAGAAGTACTTTTCTCCGCATGACCTTCTCACTCTATACAAGGCCCAGATAAGGCCTAGCCTCGAGTATTGCTCACACGTTTCGGGTGCTGCCGCCCCGACTACACTGTCCATGCTCGATGCTGTCCAGAGGAGGGCGGTCCGACTGATTGACGACTCTTCTCTAACAGACAGTCTCGGGACTCTTTCGCACCGGCGGGCCGTCGGTGATCTAGTTTTTTTGTATCGCTACACCAACGGGCTTTGCTCCTCAGTGCTCTCTTCCATTTTTCCGCCGCGCGTTGTGCATGCCAGACAAACCCGCCTGACTTTGGCATCCCATCCTAACCGTGTCGAACTTCGTACATCCAGAACTGGCCGATACGACTGCTCCCTTGTCCCGAGGGTGTCGAGATCGTGAAATAATCTACAAGAGGAAGCTTTTCCCAGTTCTACTAACCTTAGGCAGTTCAAAAATCGTATTAACATTTAGGCTTCTGCCTGCGCGGTTGCTTCGAAAAAATATAAACACGACTTTTACTAGTTTACATGAAAAATATAGTGAAATACATAAATAGATACATACATGTATTGCTTAGAGCGTATATCTATTAGGGATATATTTTACGTTTTACTATGCAGGTTGTCTCGTTTAAGTTGGATGTAACCTACGGCATCATCACCGTACGATTGATTGCCTTGCAGATGTGTAAGTAGACATACAATATTAAAAAAAATAATTCAGAGGTCATGACGCATGAGCTTAATTTTGAATTACTTCTGAAAGGAAAAGTATGTAAGTGCATTACTTATCCCCTCTTGTTATGTCTATCATTGGATCAGAACTTATATAGATGTTCTTCTTCTTGATGTGCCTCCGCTCAGTAGAAGGCAAAACAGTTACCAAGGATCAATGTGGCAATTTTCGTATAATTTATGCTTTTTGCTTTTTCGCATCCAATGTCGATGATCGTTTCTTTTTTCAATAAAACGAGAAAACGATAACTCTTTACGTTGATCAGGGGTTCCTTAGGGATATCTAAAGAAGACAGTCCACAAGTGACATACCGATGACGATTCTGTGTTTACAATTTGTATAACGTCACTTGTGTTTTCACCGTTATACTTTTTATTTAAATTGGACTTATACAGGGTGTTTCAGTTTATTGTTGCATAACTTTAAGATTCGATAGAACTTTTAAAATTAATGCATAAAGTCTATATAAACATGGGTCGAAAAATGCGTGGCTTCCGAAATACAGGGTGTTTAAATTTACTTTCTAAAATAGTTTTTTTAAAATATTTCGAACAATATTTGACGTATAACAGTGAACATTGGTATACAAGGGTTTTTTGGTACGATAAACGAACCATGGGCATAGTTTTACTGTAGCCGCTAGAGGGCGCTCTCTACTGTACCTATAGTGTATTAAAATGACCGAAATTTTTTTCTTAGTGCAATTTTTTGCTTTTTGTACGAAAAAGCTAATTCTTCGCACTTTTCAACATAAAAAAGCTCTCTTGTGAATTTTCGTTATAGTTAGCCGTTTTTGAGATATTTCGATTTCTAAGGTTCGATGCATTTTTAATTATTTATGATTAAATAACGTTAAAAAGTCAGTATCTCGATAATTTTTAGAAGTAGGCTGTCCCTGCAAATATTTTTGAAACTGAAAGCAGAATAAGGTTAAAGATCAATTAGTTGACAGTTAGTTTTGTTGTCTGTTGAAACCTGAAACGCTTTTTTGCAATTGTGAATGCACGAAATTTAGTTTCTTTTACCTGTGTTTTTTTTTGTAAGTTTTATAAAAATCTCATTTTTATTCTCCAATCAAGAGTTAGCGGATATTCATTTTGTGTATGGCTTTGTAAATGGAAACGCAGCAGAAGCAGCCAGAGAATACGCACGAAGATTTCCAAACAGACGACATCCAACTCGCTCAGTATTTGTAAGAGTGCATCGCCTAATAATTGAAAAGGGTTTTTAAAATCTCCAAAGGAATCAAAACATAAATGTTCGTCAGCGCAGATTTACCCGTATGATTCTGCGTGAGTTTGATAGAGATCCAATCACAAGTGTTAGGAGAGTTTCTGGTGCCTTGGGAATTTCAGCAAGCCATGTTCACCGTGTTCTTAGAAATGATCATAGACGTCCTTACCATTTGCAACCTGTGCAAGGACTACAGCCAGGGGACGGAGAACGAAGAATCACATTTTGTCAGTGGATTCTTGATAGAACTGATAATAATAGGGAGTTTTTAAGTAACGTTTTATGGACCGATGAGTCATGCTTCACTAGACGTGGAGTGGTAAATTTTCATAATCAACATACTTGGTCGCATGGAAATCCGCATGCAGTTGGGGAAAGAAATTTTCAGCATGAATTTAGTGTGAACGTGTCGATTGGTATCTACCGTAATCGACTATTTGGACCCTACCTTTTGCCTGCAAGGTTAAATGCTGCGACCTTCTTGGAATTTATTTTTAATATGTGAGATGATGTTATGTTAGATTTAAGAAGATTGGCCTGGTTCCAGCTTGATGGTTGTCCAGCTCATTATTCGAGAATAGAGACTGGCTGGACGAAAATTATGCAGAAAGATGGATCGGCCGTGGAGGAGCAGTCGCCTGGCCTCCACGATCCCCTGACCTAAATCCATTAGATTTCTTTGTGTGGGGATTTCTAAAAGAAAAAGTGTACCAGACTCACGTAACCACAAGAGATATGCTAATAGACAGAATCAGGAATGCATGTGATGAAATAAGGCCTTATTTGAATAATGCTATACCACGCTCGATCATTCTTAGATGTGAATTGTGTATTGAACAATTGGGTTTACATTTCGAGCAACTACTTTAGATTTTGTATGTTTGTCCTAACTATCCAATAGCATTTTAGTTGTAAATAATTAATTTAATTTGTTAAAAATAATATTGGAAAATTAAACAAATTAATATCCTGTTTTTTGTCTTTATTTGGAGTTAGGAATTATTGCTGTGTTTAAAAACACAATCTAAACGATCATCTTAATTACTTGTAATGCCTAAATCGAGAATGTAAAAAAAATATTATTTTCCCATAAATAATTAAAAATGCATCGAACCTTAAAAATCGAAATATCTCAAAAACGGCTAACTATAACGAAAACTCACAGGAGAGCTTTTTTATGTTGAAAAGTGCGAAGAATCATTTTTTTTATTCAAAAAGCCAAAAATTGTACTAAGAAAAATTTTCGGTCATTTTAATACACTACAGGTACAGTAGAGAGCGCCCTCTAGCGGCTACAGTAAAGCTATGCCCATGGTTCGTTTTGTCGTATCAAAAAACCCTTGTTTACCAATTTTCACTGTTATACATCAAATATTGTTCGAAATATTTAAAAAAAAAACTATTTTAAAAAGTAAATTTAAACACCCTGTATTTCGGAAGCCACGCATTTTTCGACCCATGTTTATAAAAGTTCTATCGAATTTTAAAGTTATGCAACAATAAACTGAAACACACTGTATATCTTGTGCTTTTAGAAATTGGAATTGATATATTTCTCTGTTAAATATTGTAGGAAATACTAATTTGTTCTATGAAATTAGATATGACTCAAGAAACCTATTCCCAATTTTTTTGCTGTTTCTAACTTGCAATTTCACGTCCGGCTTTCAGATCATCGTGCCTGTGATTATACTAATCAAGCCACTCCATAAGCCACGAGTACAAACGTGACGTACAAAAATATAGATGGCAGATAGACACTCACGAACACCCCTCCGATGACATGCAATAAAATCGTCCAGCAAGCGCAAAATAATTCATTGTCGTCATTAGTCAGTTATAATTGCCGGTGTCCATTCATGGAATTCCACACGCTTGTGTTTTACACTCCAACGCCCATTCAAAAATGAATGGATTGAATCACCGTTGACAACGTTCAGCACTTAGCTACGTAATTAAATTGAATTAACTTGCAACTGCCCGAGCGCTAACAGTTGAATTACGACAAACAAGTGCTTCATTTCAAAATTCAATCTCGCCTTTTGCCGGGTGGGATGTTCGTAGGAAACTGCGGCAAACTCTGGAGGTGGCGTAACATGGACATCACGTCATGCGGAAAAAAGCTTACGATATTCTACTCGCATACTTTTACTTCCCTCGCCAATTGGCGAGGAGGTATGTTTTGTCAGATGTTACGCGAAAAAAGGGTGCAATATTCTACCAGCGGTTTCTAGAGCTTAAAATAGGAAGAAAAGTTTATATAAACATAGGTCGACAAACGTCCCCTAAGGCCGCTACGGTCTTTTAAAGGGGCTCCCCTGAAGATGGTTTTTCCTTAATATACTAAGTGACATATAAATCCGAACACCCAGTTTAAGTGGTTTTATTTTAATAAAATTTTGTATAAGTACTTAATGAAGCATAATACGTAAATGATAAAAATTTCAAAATGATTGCACTGCTTTAAAGCCCTTTGACCTTTAATAATGTGTGGATGCACCCTGATGTGCTACGCATTCTCCAACGCGCCTAGGCATGCTTCTGATCAGGTGGTCAATGTCCTCCTGTGGTATCTCATTCCAGGCAACCACCAACTTCTCTCGAAGTGCTTCTAGAGTCTGAGGAGGACGTTGCAAATTGAGCAATCTCCTACCTATCATATCCCACACGTGCTCAATTGAGGATAAGTCGGGAGATCTTGGTGGCCATGGTAACAATGTGACATCATTATGTTGAAAGAAGTCTATTGTGACTCTTGCAACATGTGGTCGGGCATTATCTTGTTGGAAAGTTGGATCTGCCAGGGTGTCAAGATAGGGTAAAAGATGGGGTTCTAGAACTTCGTGGATATAACGCTGCGCGTTCATGTTACCTCTGATGAAGGTTAAAGGTGACCTGTAACCATAAGCTATAGCACCCCAAACCATAACTCCAACAGTGTGATGAACATGTCTCTCAACAAAAAAACTGTGGATTCCTCCTTTCACCACGTCGCCTTCTAACCCTGGTACGACCATCGTGCATGCCTAAACAAAATCGAGACTCATCACTAAAGACAATACTGTTCCATTCCTGATCCCAGAGTGACCGTTGTCTGCACCACTCAAGGCGATTACGTCGGTGCTCTCGAGTTAAAGGGAGGACCCAGTGTGGCCGGTATGAAAACAAGCCAAAACTTCTCATTCGTCGGTAAACACTTCGCATGCCAATAGGTCTTCCGTGTTCTGCAAACCATTCATCTGCAATGGACCTGCTGGTGGAGAAACGGTCCCTTAAGGCCAATAATCTTAGGCGGCGATCTTCACGGTCTGTTGTTCTACGGCGGCGTCCAGTGCCCCTTGCTCTTTGCGTACGGCCTTCTCGAAGCCATGCCTGACAACACCTAACCACAGTGTCTACACTTCTTTGCACTCTAACTGCAATTGCCCGAAAAGAAAGTCCAGCTTCCCGAAGTCCCACTATACGGCCCCTATCAAACTCACTAAGTTGACGAAATCGTACAGGTCTCCGTACTCTAGGCATCGTAACCGATCGTAAAGGATGTCAAGAACCAAAATCCGCCAACGTTGATTCTTTACTGCGGCTGAAATATTCATTTTTAGAGCGTTAGTGAATTAAAAAAAGCGGTATAAATACCGGAATGTCCAGCTAATAAGGCTGAAAATTTTTTCACTTGTTATTTAAAGTAAGATAAATACATTCACCAACTTTTATTAAAATAAAACCATTTAAACTGGGTGTTCGGATTTATATGTCACTTAGTATATTTCCGAAACGCGTTGAGATAAAGACATGAACTTTGGTATTATAGCCTAGTTTTTTATGCTGGATTTAAAAATATTAACAATTTCAGACAGTTTTGTTTGGAAGCGTATGTATCAGGGACGGACTCAGTTTATTTTAGCTCCAAAATTTGTATGTGATTCTATTTTTGAAATTCAATTTTATAATTTGAAAATCCAGGGTTTTCTACATAAAAAAGGTACTCTTATTGAATATCGATAAATTGTGTCAGTTTTGAATAAAATCAAACTAAAAAGTTTGTCACACGATAGGAAATGTACTGCAAATTTAAATGAATTGTTGAATAATTAGCCATTGCAACGAAAAAAATAATTTAATAATTGGTAAATATTACATAAATACATATATCTATTGCAACATTTAGGCAAAAACAAAAGAAATAATTTTTGTCTACGAGCGAAATTGAAATTTGTTTAAAAAAGAAGACATACAGTTGGATATACTAAAAACTAGCTTTACAATAAGTGTTCAAATAAATTCCCATTTTGTTGGATACGGAGTCTCGCTCGACGAACTAATGATTGCGTAGCCCGAAAAGTGGAAAACCTTTTTCTTCTTATTGTATTTGCAGCCTGATGGATTCTTTGACGTAAATCTTCTTGAGAATTTAACACCTGTCGGGAAAATTGACACTCAACCAATTTCGAACATTGCGACCAAAATGTACAGGGGCGCCATCATGATGAAAAAAAATATTTTCTTGTAACTGTTGGCGCACATCTAATGGTATTATATCCAAGAAAGTTCAGATATACCTCTGAATTAAGAAGATTGAGAAGTACAATAGGCCCAATTACTTGATCCCCAATTTCTCCTGCCCATAATGAAAATCTATGTTGGAAATTTGTACCGCGAACAACTTTTGGATTTTCATCTGACCAGTGATGCATGTTATGGAAATTAAAAGCACTATTCCTAGTGAATATTGACTCATCTGACCATAATATTCTAGGAATAGTATTTTCATTTGCTAATATCCACTGGCAAAACTCGATTCGTGGTAAAAATCTGCCTCCGTTAAATGCTGCACCCGTTTAAAATGATAAGGATGTAATCCTTGCATTCTTGTCATTCGTCCTATCTAAAATTATTATTTTTAGGATTACTATCAGATAGATATTCATATATTGTTCTTACTAATGATTGAGGTATATCCATAATTTCTGAAACATTCCGTATGCTTATTTGCGGATTATTTTCAAACATACTCGTATTTAAAGCAATATCCATACGATGATTTCCCAGTGGCCTTCCTCAGCTCTGCATGCGCTGAAAACTTCCACGGTTTGACCAATTCCGGTGAATATCAGTAAACATTTGACGTCCAGGTACTATGCGATTGGGAAATCTTCTTTGATATTCTCTTACGGCTGCCATTGAACTCCCATTGCAAAACCCGTACACAAAATGCGTGTCAGTCAGTTCTCTGTCTATAAATCTTGGCATTTAAAATCGATTTAATAAAAATTTTGATTTGATCTAGCAATTTTACACTGCTGACTATGTCAAAATAGGTCATAACAAATCAAAACAACTTTTGTTTGCTAACTGTGTATAATCAACAATTCATTTAAATTCGCAGTACATTTCCTATCATGTGACAAATTTTTTAGTTTGATTTTATTCAAAAATGGCACAATTTATCGATATTCAATAAGAGTACCTTTTTTATGTAGAAAACCCTAAACTTTCAACTTCTAAAATTGAATTTCAAAAATAGAATCATACAAAGATTTTGGGGCTAAAATAACCTGAGTCCTTCCCTGTTACAAACGCTTCCAAACAAAACTGTCTAAAATTGTTACTATTTTTAAATCCAACATAAAAAACTAGGCTAGAATACCAAACTTTTTGTCTTTCAACACGTTTCGGAAATATTAAGGAAAAGCATCTTCAGGGGAGCCCTTTTAAAAGACCGTAGCGCCCTTAGGGACGTTTGTCGACCTATGTTTATATAAATTTTTCTTCCTATTTTAAGCTCTAGAAACCGCTGGTAGAATATTGCGCACTTTTTTCGGGACACCCTGTATTCATCACGGAAAAGTGTCACTTATTTCCGTTGGCATGTCTGACTGTCTCTATAATTTGGAAGTATCGCTCAAATTTTGGTGAAGTTTTGACACGATGTTGTTACAGTGCAAAAAAACGAAGAAATTTTGCAGGTTCCGAAATTAGATCTAGTAGGGTCGAAAATGGCGTCAAATAGGTTGAATCTGCACAACCGACCCAACGCCCTTATCAATACATATAGGAATATGTTCAGCGCAAGCTAGATTCTCCGAGAAAAAAGTCAGTCAAACAGGCCTACACAGTCAGTCTATAGACCTCCTTTCGCTGCCCCACCGGTAGTGCATCTGGAAACGTCGCTTCTTCCCGATTAGTCTAATCATATTAGCAAATTTCTCCGAAATAATTTTAACGTCTGGTTTTATTGGTGCAAGTTGTTCAAGGGGGTATCTAAAACATGGACGCATAAAACGGGTACACAATTTTTGTGGGAAAACTTATTATTTGACAACAAAGAATGAGAAAACGTGTTTTTTGGGATTCAATCGAAAGGAACGAAAAAGCTTTTCATACAAGATTTTTAGGTATTTGACCTAAAAAATGAGACCGCGGGTAAAAAGATACGACTACTAGCAAAAATGTTATAGCTGAAAAACGAGGCAAAATGCAGGTTTTGGTACTTGTTGGTAATGCGACGATAATTTTTTATTCATTTATTTATTTATTTATAATAATCCATACACTGCCTGAACAGAGTGATCCAATTAACAGGCAGGAAAAAAAATGATACAAAAACAAAACTCTAAACAGTACAAGATAAAAAAGACATAAATATAAATTATCCAATTGTTAAAAAACACCTCCTGAGATTGATTTTGGTGGAACTAAAGATATCAAGTTCACTTACAATGTCACAGACATTACACATAACATAAAGAGGCGAAAATAACAACAAATTTGTCCGTGGAACAGGTAAAGAAAATGAGTTGTTACCACCATGACGAGTACGCAAATCGGGAACGTGTAGAGAGATCCTGTCTAGAAGAAAAGGGGAATCAATTGTTCCATTCAACAAATTACATAACAGATTCATACGTTTGACTAAATTATGTAAATTATATCTACCTAAGAGAATCATTGCGTATACCCCTTTCAGGGTATCACCTTTAAACCATAAGTTTTTCACAAAACGATGTTGGATTCTCTCGATGTTTTTACAGTGTATATCTTAGGCTGGGTACCAGATAATAGAACAGTATTCTGAAATAGATCTGACAAAAGCGTTAAAAAGCAAAACTAATGTATTAGTATTATTGAAATGTACTGTTTCTTATAACAAAACCAAGATTTTTAAAGGCTTTTGCTATTATTGCATCAATAAAAGAAAGTTTTAGATCGAATAACATGCCCAAATCCTTGACGATATCAACACGACAAAGAACATTGCTACCGATTTCAAAACTAAAACATGTCGGTTCCACCCTGCGTGTAAACGTCCTAGTAGTACATTTATTGTCATTGAAGTGCATGTTATTTACCTTACACCAGTGATCAATGACATTCAAATCAGCCTGTAACCTTAAACTGTCTTCTAAGCAGCACACGCTATTAAAGATTTTGAGGTCATCGGCGTATAGCAGGTACTCACAACGCAAGTCTGTTGTAACATCATTGATAAAAATTAAAAACAATAGAGGACCCAGAACAGAACCTTGGGGCACCCCTGATGTAGCTAAAACTGCACCAGACTTATATCCACGGAAGTCCATCACTGATGTATGAATGAAAGAAAGCTATGAATCTAGATGTTAAACCATACTTAGACAACTTCTGCAGTAGAACACCGTGATTCAAACGGTCGAAAGCTTTCGAAAAGTCAGTATAGACGACATCAACTTGCCCGCCATTATCCATAATTTCACGCAACTACTTGAAATTCTTTGAATCCATAGGATTCATACTTCTAAATAACAACAAAGCTGGATTATATTGGTTAATTGGTTTTTTGAGAATTTCTAATTTTTTATCGCAAAATATATTTTCCGGCCATCACTACTAGTTTGTTGAGCAATATAAAGAACATTTAACCTTCCAGTACTCGCGCGGGGTATCTGAATACCCCACTAGTAATATTTCTTTCTATACTAGAATGGGGGAAATGACGATCAGCATACAGTTTCGTCTATTCCTCAAGTGTACTATGCCCAAGCTTGTGTTAAGAGTTCACGTTGTGTGTAAGCTACGAGTCGAAACTTGATTGGGGTATTTAGATACCCATCGGAGTAACAAAAAAGTAAGTATATTTTTGTTTAATTTTTGAGGTTTGTTGCAATTTATTCGTTTTATTGCGGGTAAAAATATGGCAAATCTATCAAGTAGAGACCCACAGCAATTTCTGAAATGGTATAATAGAATTCTTGACAGTGACGACAAACAAGTTTATGGTGAAAATGATCCATCGGAGCAAGAAACAGATAGCTTGGAAGTACAAGATAAATGTTTCAATACGGAGCATGAAGCAGAGTCCGAAGATGAAGCTGGTATTTCAAATATAAGTGAAGAAGATTCTGTAAAAAATGTTGGTCCATATTTCTTGGGAAAAAAATACAGAAACTAAATGGCCAGTAGGCAACGCAAAATAAAATGTTAAATTTATCAAAATTTCGTGTGCAGTAATTGCATTGATGGCAGAAAAATATAAACTGATTGTGACACTGATTAAATACTTTTGGCAGACTATAACTTCAGAGGTCTGATTAGTTAGTCAGGTTTTTATATAGATATCATGTTAGCATTTTTTAAATAACAAAATATTATTTGTTTTATTATAAATCATTTAAGAAAATCGTTTGAATATATGTTTGACATAAAAGCTACAACATATTGTTTTTTTTTTAATTCAAAAACCCAAAAACAAGTTGGGGTACCTCAGAACCCCATGCGAGTGCCTACATGATTTTTTCCCACGCGAGTACTGGAAAGTTAATAGCGAGATACACCTGTTTACCTTGTCGACGTGCATCACAAACCATTCTGAAAGATAAATGTTACCTTTATGCGAAAAACAAAGGTTATGTTTTTTTATTCTAAACAAATCCAAACATTGCGTTTTGTGAGTATTTGAACAAATGCGCTACGATATTCGAAAAACGTACGACACATTTTAGAACAAAGCGGATGTGTCTTCCAGCTTTTGTAGCGAATTACTCACAAATAAGAAGTGTTTGAATTTGTTTAGAAGAAAATACATAACGCATAAACAATTAGGAACTCTCAAAAGCTACTTGACCAACCCACGAAAAATCTAAAGTCCATATGAATAATGTTTTTAGCTTTTCTATTCTTGGTAAATTAAATATAAGGACTCAACTCAATTCGGCTTATCGCAATGATCTAATTAAACATAATAATCAAGTGGATAAGAATCGATATGTATTGAATAAAATTATTAATTGTATAAGGTTTTGTGGAGCATTTGAGTTAGCCTTAAGGGGTCACGATGAAAAGGAAAATTCGGAAAACAGAGGCATATTTAAGGAGCTGGTGAATTTTAGCGCCGAATTAGACAACGAATTGAAAGTCCATATTCAAAGTGCCAAACTTTTCAAGGGTACCTCAAAAACAACTCAAAACGAGCTTCTTGAGTGCATGCTACATGTTTATCATGAAGAAGTTAAGAAGGAGATTGCAAATTCTCCTTTTGTTGCAGTAATTGCCGATGAAACGACTGACGTAGCCTGTGAATGTCAGTTAGTTATTATTTTCAGATATTTGTGTAAAGGACAACCAGTTGAGAGATTTTGGAGATTTTACGTCCCCGACGGACACGATGCCAAATCAATCGCTGCATGCGTTTTAAATGTTGTAAATCCATTACTAGATCAAAATCCAAACAAATTAATAGCTCAAAGCTATGATGGTGCGTCTGTTATGAGTGGTGAATTGAATGGCGTTCAAAAAATTATTAAGGAAACTTATCCACTTGCAAATTATGTTCATTGCTATGCACACCAGTTAAATCTAATTATGACAAGCGCATGCTCTGTCAATAAGCAGGCTAGAATATTTTTCCATAATTTATCTGGATTGTGCTCTTTTTTTTTCGACGTCTCCTCAAAGAACAAAAATTTTGGATGAAATAGTTAATTGCAGATTGCCAAGATCTTCCCAAACACGTTGGAATTTTCAGTCACGAGGTGTTCATACAGTTTATGAAAATAGGAAAGACCTGATTGAAGTTATGGACAATATAGAAAGTACTTCACGCGATTCTTCGTCGATTAATCAAGCCAGTGGGTACAAATTAAAGCTGCAAGATACAAATTTTGTATTTTGGCTAAGTATATTCCATAAAATAATGCCACATGTTGAAATTGTCTTTAACCAATTACAAAAAGTATGCACCGATTCTGTTAAGGTCAAAAATGATTTAGAGAATTTTGAAGCAGCAATTCAAACTATACGAGAACAAATGGATAGCATTATTGACGAGATTGAACGAGTGCAGAGAGAAACTGATGAACCGGCAAGAAAAAAAAGGCAAGTTGAAGAAGGCAGCAAAAAACGGGAAGCGTTAGAAATATGCGATGCAGTATTATCGCAAATAAGAACAAGATTTAACTTTTCTGGACATTTAGTTGCTTCTAATTTATTTGTGTCTGAAAAGTTTTCTGTTTATAAACATCAGTTTCCTGAAGCACATTTAAATGACACATGCACACAATTTTCATTTTTAGACAAAAACAGGCTTAAAACTGAGTTACAAGTATTATATCAGGGAGAAGAATTGAGTACTACTTCTGGAGCTGTTCCATTATCCATTTTATTGAACGAGGAAGGATTAAATTGTACGTTTCAAGAAACTCTTAAGCTCTTAAGTATTTTAATCACTATACCGATGTCAACATCTGAAGCAGAACGCTCTTTTTCAATGCTGCAACGGATTAAAACTTTCCTCAGAAACACAATGAAGGAAGAAAGGCTTAGTGCTTTAGGAATGCTGTCTGCAGAAAAACATTTTGTTAGTGGCATTGAAAATTTTAATAATAAGGTAATCGAAAACTTTACTACCAAAAAAGAAAGAAGAATGGACTTCATGTATAGAAAACTTTGAAGTTATAGGTACTTCTCCACACTTGTTTTATAATTTGGTGCGCGTGTGTAAATAGTTTTATTTTTGATTTTTTTTTGGACATATAGATTTATTGAACCTCAAGAACTTTGACCACTAACTATCAGGGGTAAGTTATAAGTTATTCTTTACAATTTTGAATCGATTCAAAATTATGGCTTCCATTCTGGCACTACCTCACTGAATTGGCACGAGCCGCCACTGCGATTAACTGCGACCATTTCATGAAATGCTCGATCGATTCATGAAATGGCCACGACGTATGCAACGCGCCCATCACTGAGCTCAACCGTACACCCATCACCGCAGCAGTGCGTGCCTCATTTTTCGGCGGTCGTTTTCAGAAATCGATCAGCGGCCATGATGTATTCGTTAACGTCCAACTTAAGGGTAGTTTGGAGCAATTTCGTGCAGCATTTATCCTCAACCCCAAAATACACATAACAGTTAACTGCTGCTCGAAATTCCGCAGCTATGAGGTGGCTGGTCGTCACGATAGAGGTACTTTGATAAGCTTCAACCATGCCGTCATTCAAACTTCGATTACGACTTTAACCTAGTTAACTAAGGGTTGCGCTGCCAGAAGCGGTTACCTTCATTATTCTCAATTTCGCAGTGTTAGAATATGTTGGCTTGGAAAACATTCTGTCTGTACAGATGACAACGTCTCACTCACAACTGAGCAATGGAGTCACTCTATGAAGGCAATAACAAATGCATGCCTGCTGACTGAAAGCTGGTTTATTGAGGATATAAACCTCTATGATATTGAAAATTTTAATGGTTACTACGATAATGCAAATTTCAATAAAAATGATGGCACTATTCTATACAGGGTGACTTCGAAGTTGAGTCATTTATTTTAACAGTGAGTAGATCTGATCAAATGAAATATTTTTTTCCTTTACCATTTTTCTGGTAAAATTAAAGTAACAAAGTTATAGCCCTTTGGAAGTTTGAGTACCGCCCTGTCTCAATAATAATATTATGTGCTCGTGTTTGGCGACAGCGGATATAATTCGCCTTATCGGTTCATCGCATCGGAAACAAAAAAGCGAAAGAATTTGGAACGATGTTTTTACAATTATTTCATTCGGTTGCATACAGTCAGTGTCAGTCGGTAGTGGATAGTGGTGTCTGTTGCGTGGCTCAAACAAAATAAAAAATGGCACATGTTTATGCGGATCGGTTTCCCAATCGAGTGCAATCAACCCCTCGTGCCTTTGTTAATGTAGTACAACGGGTTCGTGAATCATTTGACTTAAGACCTCACATATGGACGGCATGCCGGTGCTCCAAGGCTTCACGATCAAATACAGGTCCGCACTGAAATACTTGTCGGGAGGATACTTTATAAAACTTTATAAATTTTTGTTTTATTTTTTTTTATTTTTACACACATATTTTGGTTTATCTTCCTTCTACAATCATTATCTGAAAATTAATGACTCAACTTCAAAGTCACCCTGTATATACGGAATGATATGAATGCTTCGGTCATTCATTCAACCTTAAATAAATCAAAAGTTATTATGTGCGAAATTATGTTTAATCTTCGTGATGTCACTGACGAAATTTAGTTGTGGTTATAGACCACATTCCAGCTCTGCAATTATTTTTTGACGACTTCTGATTGGCGACATGAATATTGATATCTCTGAGAAAGAAAATATAGATGTTAATGCTTGTCTTTCACTTTTAGGCTCTCTCGGCTTTTGTAGTAGAATAAATGGTCCACCAACCAGCAGCTCATGTTTGGATCACATTTTTATAAGAAACAGCTTAAAAACAGATTTCCATCAACTTATACTAAGTGAGATATAAATCCGAACACCCAGTTTAAATGGTTTTATTTTAATAAAATTTTGTATAAGTACTTAATGAAGCATAATAAGTAAATGATAAAAATTTTAAAATGATTGCACTGCTTTAAAGCCCTTTGACCTTTAATAATGTGTGGATGCACCCTGATGTGCTACGCATTCTCCAACGCGCCTAGGCATGCTTCTGATCAGGTGGTCAATGTCCTCCTGTGGTATCTTATTCCAGGCAACCACCAACTCCTCTCGAAGTGCTTCTAGAGACTGAGGAGGACGTTGCAAATTGAGCAATCTCCTACCCATCATATCCCACACGTGCTCAATTGGGGATAAGTCGGGAGATCTTGGTGACCATGGTAACAATGTGACATCATTATGTTGAAAGAAGTCTATTGTGACTCTTGCAACATGTGGTCGGTCATTATCTTGTTGGAAAGTTGGATCTGCCAGGGTGTCAAGATAGGGTAAAAGATGGGGTTCTAGAACTTCGTGGATATAACGCTGCGCGTTCATGTTACCTCTGATGAAGATTGAAGGTGACCTGGAACCATAAGCTATAGCACCCCAAACCATAACTCCAACAGTGTGATGAACATGTCTTTCAACAAAAAACTGTGGATTCCTCCTTTCACCACGTCGCCCTCTAACCCTGGCACGACCATCGTGCATGCCTAAACAAAATCGAGACTCGTCACTAAAGACAATACTGTTCCATTCCTGATCCCAGAGTGACCGTTGTCTGCACCACTCAAGGCGATTACGTCGGTGTTCTCGAGTTAAAGGGAGGACCCAGTGTGGCCGGTATGAAAACAAGCCAAAACTTCTCATTCGTCGGTAAACACTTCGCATGCCAATAGGTCTTCCGTGTTCTGCAAACCATTCATTTGCAATGGACCTGGTAGTAGAGAAACGGTCCCTTAAGGCCAATAATCTTAGGCGGCGATCTTCACGGTCTGTTGTTCTACGGCGGCATCCAGTGCCCCTTGCTCTTCTCGAAGCCATGCCTGACAACACCTAACCACAGTGTCTACACTTCTCTGCACTCTAACTGCAATTGCCCGAAAAGAAAGTCCAGCTTCCCGAAGTCCCACTATACCGCCCCTATCAAATTCACTAAGTTGACGAAATCGTACAGGTCTCCGTACTCTAGGCATCGTAACCGATCGTCAAGGATGTCTAGAACCAAAATCCGCCAACGTTGATTCTTTACTGCGGCTGAAATATTCATTTTTAGAGCGTTAGTGAATTAAAAAAAAGCAGTAAAAAAACCGGAATGTCAAACTGATAAGGCTGAAAATTTTTTCACTTGTTATTTACAGTAAGATAAATACATTCAGCAACTTTTATTAAAATAAAACCATTTAAACTGAGTGTTCGGATTTATATGTCACTTAGTATATTTTTTTATCGGTTAATGATGGTTGATTTTAAAAAAATCCCTTGGATCAAAGTTTTGTTGGTTTAAAACAAGCCGATTTAAATGTATGTACCATAGTTAATGTCATCCATTTCTATGTAATTTCGTATAAATTATCAAAACGGGGTTAGGTGGAAGAATAGCTCACGCTAATCCTCGCCCCTCGTAATGTACCAAATGTTTAGTGCAATAAAGACCCTTTATTATTATTATTATTATTAGAGCTTATAACACCTTATTGACCAGTTTAAATAATTCACTGAAAACGTACTGTCTCCATATTTCCTTTAGAAATGATGGCAAAACTTATTCATAGCAGAACTATACAAAAAATTTCTCTGGGACCTGAAATCTCCCAGTATCAATGAACTGGAGAGGGGAAGTTTAGGACCCACGTTTATAGGAACATTCCGTCCTATTTTCTGGCGTAGTCTTTGCCTTATCAGCATCACCATTATTTTAAGAACAACCTTGCATAGTGCGTTTTAATCTTATGACTACTTCTACTAGATTTTGCATATTTTTTATCTTAATCTGACAGACTGCATTAAAACGCATGACATTAAATCCACTTTGCGCAAAAATAGGCCAACGTAATACATATGAATTAGCGCGCCCCATGTCTACTTAAAATAAAATAGTTTGATATAAGTGTGTGTATTTGCAGCAAAGCTGTAGCTTAAAAACTGTGGGGTTGCACGATCTACCTGGTGTCAGTCACATGTCGTGCGTTATGCGATTGTCACGCGAAATTGCAATTGACAGTTGCGATCCTGACTCATGAAAGGGTGAGAGAATCAATACCATATCACACAGTATGTTTTTGGATAAATTTACGCACGGCAGACCCGAATGCATATTCGTTCGTTTACTTCAGGCACAATTTTTTTATTAAACTCCTATGATAACGGAAATTTGCCTTTGCGAAGGCGGTGAGCATGTTTCACTTCCCACGCCAACTTGCCAGGAAGTATAAAATATTTCCCCGTGGAAAATTTCACAATTAGATATGTTATATTTTCCATTTCCACTTTATGTTTCTGTAGACAGGAGAAAATACATGGGGGGCTGTTACACAGGGTGTTCCTTAGTGATATGCGAATATTTCAGGTTGTGAATCTACATGAAAAATTAATGTTAGTTTGCTTTATAAACTATGGTCCAAAAATGCTTCCTTATAAATACTCGGGGTGTTGGAGAAAACAGGTACGTATCATGTACAACACCCTGTACGTGGTATTCCCCTGTCATATAATAAATGTATAGCGTCACGAATTCTCACTCTATCAAACGCTTTCTTCAAATCTATCAGGCATATATATGCTGGTTTGTTGTATACTAAGTGACATATAAATCCGAACACCCAGTTTAAATGGTTTTATTTTAATAAAATTTTGTATAAGTACTTAATGAAGCATAATAAGTAAATGATAAAAATTTCAAAATGATTGCACTGCTTTAAAGCCCTTTGATCTTTAATAATGTGTGGTTGCACCCTACAAAATCCAACCCGTACGTCCTCGAGTTCGTTCTGCGGGGCGGCCTTGGGCGCTGAACCGTGTGCGACCGTGTAGGGGGGGCAACGGGGTGCCGGTCTTGCGGTGGACCGCCTCGATTAGTTTTTGAGGAGACCCGCCGGAAAGCCGGTAGCCCGGCCAATCGAATGATTCGTTGAGCCACAGGTGTCTCGGATGTATATCTGGGACGCCTGCAGCTCAACGGTCATCATGGGCAATGGTACGTTACCCAACCCAAGGTGTTAAGCGATTCCGTGCCGAGGGGTGCGTGGCGGTGGGGATGCACCGTCTTAAACGGAGCCTCTGGGACACCGGGCGACCTCCCAGAGTATCCAGCCTTGCGTCCGTGTAGGGGCACCGCGGACGTCGATCACCACTTCCCCTATACTCGTGGGAACATTATGGAACCAAACGATGGAAACAATAATAAAAAACCCGAGGCCCCCCCTACAGGGGACCCCGAACATCCAGGCGACCCCTCACCAGGGGACCCTGATCGTACTCTGACAGAGGAATCTGTCAGAAGCTTAGCGAGAGAGCTAGCGGAAAGGGTGGGCTCTCTAAAGATTAAGAAAAAGTCTCGGCCAGGTTCCGAAAGGAAAAGGGCTCGGAAGCGGAGAGAGGCGCAGATGACGGAGGGCTCGGAAGGTCGGGGCACCACTTCTGGGACCCCGGCTGGACGGACCCAACCGCCATCTGGGCTAGACGGTGCGCAATCCGGTGTGTCAGCGGAGACCCTAAAGCGGCCCGGTGACGGGAAGCGGCAGAGGTCTGCCGGTGGGACACCGGAGGGCGCATCCTCGCGGAAGAAGCCTCGCACTGCGACGCATGCGCAAATTAGTTATGCGCGAGCGTCCCAAGCGGGTCTCAGGGTGGCCGTCGTGTCCGACGGTTATCCTGGGACTCAACTTACTAATGTACAGGTGCAGCAGGTCCAGGAGGCGGTCAGTGTGCTGATAGATGGGATCCCAGATGAGGTGACCCTTCCCAGGTACATTGACTGCTACCTCTCTCGAGGGGCAGCCATCTTTGTCTGCGAGGACGAATCCTCTAGGGCATGGTTGGAGGCCCACGTGGGGGATCTGCGGCCGTGGGAAGGCGCAAGGCTCATTACGATGAGCTTTGGAGACCTTCCCATATACCACCGCGTGATGGCCTGGTTTCCGGGTCCCAACCTGGACAACGGGGTCATCACGAGGAGACTCAGGAGACACAATCCTGGGACTTTTCCCAGCGCGTGGAGGATACTTGAGAGGAAGGAAGAGCCGATAGGTGTCCGACTTGTCCTCTCAGTTGATTCCATAAGCTGGAAGGTCATTGTAGGTAACGGCAACAGGCTGTGTTGCGGTGGAAGTTCGGGGGTGTTTACACTCCTGAGCAAGAAGAAGAGCAGTGGAGCGACACCTGCTGGAACTGGCCTGGCTCCAAACCAGGAGTCGGACCAGCCCAGACCGACGGGAGCTGTGGCGGTAGACCAGGCTCCTTCACAGGGGATGGGTCGGCCGGGTCAGCTCTCGCTGGAGCCACCGGAGGCTACGGACGTGGAGGCGGCGGGTCCAAGCGGGATATCCGCAGAAAACATCGTGGCGGACCCTGCGATGGATCTGGTCCCAGAGGAAAACGATAGCGACTCGGACGAGGATGGAATCCTGAACCGAGTCCGAGAACTCCTCCGTGGAAGCGGAGATGAAGGCGGCTGTGGCAGCGATGACTGCGGCGGCGACGGCGGTACGCCCGAATAGGGGTTACATACCGTCATTCGAGAAGGTGTAGGAAGGGCCTTTCAACATCCATGGTAAGTTTTAATTTCATCCAAATTAACTTACAACACTGCATAGCGGCTTCGAGGGCCCTTACTCAGGAGATCACTCGAGGCCGACATGACGTGGCTCTCATCCAGGAACCCTGGCTGAGAAACGGTTCAGTAAACGGGCTTAGTATACCGGGCTATACGCTTTTTAGCGATACTCCGGACACTAAGCCCAGAGCTTGCGTAATGACTTCCGTCAACTCATGGCAACTTAAAGAATTTACATTTAGAGACTTAGTTGCAGTCAGAATTAGATATAAGAAGGAAGGCAGTGACAGGGACTTGGTTGTCTGTTCGGCTTACCTTCCTTACGATTCAAGAGACCCTCCTCCGTCTAAGGAAATGGGGGACCTTGTCGCATTCTGTAGGGATTCTGGACTCGACCTTGTGATTGGATGCGACAGTAATGCCCATCACGTTGCGTGGGGCAGCTCGAACACCAACAGACGAGGCGAAGACCTGATGGAGTTTCTTGGGGCATCGAACCTTGAGGTTCTGAATGTCGGTAACATGCCCACTTTCAGCAATAGTGTAAGAGAAGAGGTTATCGACGTAACACTGAGCACGCTTAACTTAGCTCAGGACATCAGGGACTGGAAAGTGTCTCTAACACCCTCTCTATCGGATCACAGGTATATACTGTTCAAGACTGATGGAGAGATTCCGGATAAATATGCTCGGAATCCCAGGCATACTAGATGGGGGTCCTTTAGGGCAGACATTGACAGTAAGCTTGGAGCGGTCCCATACAGGCTTGGTAGGGGCTCTGACATAGAAGCAGCTGTCGAGTCTCTGAGCAGGGACTTGACGGCCGCATATGAGGAAAACTGCCCGTTACGCAAAGTACAAGGTAAGGGCAAGGCAACCTTCTGGACCAAAGATTTAGAGGATAGAAAACGAGCGGTGCACAAACTTCTTAGCAGAGTTAAGCACAGGAGAGGTTCTCCTCTATGGGAAGAATACAAAAAGGCATTGCAGGAGTACAAAAAGGAGATTAGAAGGGCCTCCAGAGAATCCTGGAGGCACTTCTGTCAGTCCATAAATGACATTCCTGCTACTGCAAGAATACACAGAGTCCTATGCAAAGACACTAAAGCAAGATTGGGATCTCTGCATGATCCCTCGGGAGGGAACACTACTTCCGAGGAAGATACTCTGAGGCTTCTGATGGATACGCACTTTCCCGGTTCCACAGTAGCGCGATCAATCACAGAGTGCATGCAGTTGCGCAGGCCCTCAAGGGAGGACTGGCGCACGGCAAGGGAGATTGTCACCTTCGAAAGGACGGTATGGGCAGTAGATTCGTTTGCCCCATACAAAAGTCCAGGTCTGGACGGCGTATTTCCGGCCATGTTACAGCAGGGACGGATTTCGGTTGTTCCTTACCTGTTGAATGTGTTTCGAGCATGTGTGGCCACGGGCTTCACACCTAGAAGTTGGCGGCAGGCTAAAGTGGTATTCATTCCTAAACCGGGCAGAGATAGATATACTGGCCCGAAGGATTTTCGACCGATTACTCTTTCATCTTTTGTGCTTAAGACCCTGGAAAGGATAGTTGATAGATACCTAAGGGATGGCCCACTGGAAAGGTGTGTCATTCATGCAAATCAGTTTGCATACCAAGCTGGAAAATCGACTGATCTGGCCTTACACAATCTGGTTGGGAGGCTGGAGAAGACTCTAGATCAGCGAGAAGTGGCACTCGTGGCCTTCTTAGATATTGAAGGTGCATTTAATTGCACCACAACCGACTCTATCAGACAGGCCTTGGTTAGACACGGGGTTGGATCAATCCTAATAGATTGGGTCCTCTCTACTCTGGAGGGTCGGGTAACAACAGCTATGCTGAATAACGTAAGCTGCAGCGTGAACGTAGCTAGAGGCTGCCCTCAGGGTGGAGTTCTGTCACCCCTACTGTGGTGTATCGTGGTGAACGAACTGCTCGTTAGGCTCAACAGTATGGGTGTCTACGTGCAAGCCTATGCTGATGACGTAAGCATAGTGGTTAGGGGGCGTTTCTGTAGAACAGTCTCGGAAATTATGCAGGGCGCTCTGCGCTCCGTGGAATCGTGGTGTAGGGAAGTCGATCTTTCTGTTAATGCTGAAAAGACCGAGCTGATCCTATTCACTAGGAGAAGAAGGCTTGACGGACTGGTCATGCCTACCTTCTTTGGGACTAGATTAGTTTTGTCCCAGTCAGTGAAATATCTGGGAATTATCCTGGACTGCAAACTGAACTGGAGAGAGCATGTGGAACACAAGGTTAGCAAGGCTCGCAATTCGATGTGGGCTTGTAGACGTGTTGTCGGTGTAAGGTGGGGGCTTAAACCCAAAGTGGTATACTGGCTCTACACGACGATAGTACGTCCATCTCTCTTGTACGGCTCCCTGGTCTGGTGACCTTGCATTAGAACTGAGTCAACTAAGGCCAAACTCAATAAAATTCAGCGTTTGGCCTGTATTAGCATTACAAGCGCAGTGCGAACAACGCCATTGATTGCAATGGAAGCTCTGTTGGATCTCCCACCGTTGGATCTGGTGATCCGCGGTGAAGCGAGAGTAGTCGCTCATCGACTGTGGAGTCAGGGCAGCTGGGCTTTCTTGAATCCGGTCAAGGGGCATACTGCCATATTAGTCGAATTAGATAGGGAGGACCCCGTCCTTCTAAGCAGGGGTGATCGTATTACCCCTAAATATCGCTTCAACCGCAAGTTCATTGTGGAGTACCCAACGAGGGAGGAGTGGGACGCCGGTAGCCGAGGACTCTCCGAAGTGAGCGGGCAGGTCTGGTACACGGACGGCTCGGTCACCGAAGAGGGCTCAGGTGCTGGGGTCTCTGGACCTAGAACTAGG